>JAPDNY010000010.1:3895000-4582500 GCA_029375565.1 Gekko gecko | reverse complement strand
GCCAGATCATGCCAATCAAGAGTGGCAGCACACCAGCCCAATTCGATGAAAGGCATTAGATGATGCAAAGATCCAAGCTGCACTCAGAGCTGAAACACAGATCCTTGAAGGAGAATGTGGCCCCCTCCAGAACAGACCCACTCACCAAGCCCTGGATGGTTCTATTATCGACTAGCAGTACCTCAAGCAGACTGGGATGAAACTTTATTTCTTCACTGTCTCACTTAACACAGCTGAACTTGAGGAAGGGAGCTGGGTATCACTTGCATGCTGATGACGCTCCAGACCAAATCCCTAGACAAACCTCTCCCAGTGGTTTTACATAGACAACTTGATGGACAAATGCCATGGGCCAATCAGTTGCTTCCAAACACTACCTCCTGGAAGTGGTCAGTCAAGTAGGATCAGAACCACTGAAATGTGGGACATCCACCCCCACCTCAAACAACCAGGACAGAAGGAAGCCATGGTTGATGCACGGAAAGCCACTGAAAGGTCCAAGAGAATCAAACTCCACCTTCAAGCAGAACTATCAGCAATCAGAGCTGACTTTGCATATTTTTGCTGTTTTTCATGAGAAAAGATGCATTGTATGGCCATCCTGAAGCATTCTTCTTGGATTTTAAAGTTGTCCAAAAACAAAGACCCTTTTGTGAACAAGAACATCTGCTTGAACTTGATACTGTGAGTGGTTTTTGCCATTTTAGACACAGGATTCCTAACAGACTATAGTACATTTTAAAATATATATTATCAGAGTTTATAACAAATATTTCAAAATTAGTTCTCTCTTGGAATTAATATATTTTTGCCTCCTGCCCATGAATTGTTGATTTCCTATAGAATGAATTTCACTTAGAACTGGTTTACTTAAATCTCTCACAAGATTTTGAAAAATTTCGGAGTGAAATTATCAGGGCCCTGGGACTGTTTATTTTTGGTTTTTAATAGCTATCAAAACTTATCCCAGATAAATGCTAGAATCTAGATAGGTTTCGTCAGGGGTCTTTTCGCAGAAGAACAGCTGCAGGAGCTCATTAGCATATGGTATGCTAATGAGCTATTAGGCTATTAGCATATGCCACACCCCCTGACATCACCGGAAGTGATGTCAGAAGGGGAAGCAAAAGGGGGGGAAGCATCTTCAAAAGCCTCCCCTTCCCTTCCCCAGCTGGTCTGGGTGGGGGAGCTAAGAGAGAAGGGGTTTACAGTTTAAACTCCTTCTCACTAGAGTTGGGCCACAGAAGGAGGAAAGAGGGAAGGAAAGAGAGAGAGTAGAGAGAAGGAAAGAAGGAAGGAAGGAGAGAAAGAAAGAGAGGGAAGAGGGAAGGAAACAGGGAAAGGAGGAAAAAAGAGAAGAGAAGAAGGTGGGAAAGAAAGAAAGAAAGAAAGAAAGAAAGAAAGAAAGAAAGAAAGAAAGAAAGAAAGAAAGAAAGAAAGAAAGAAAGAAAGAAAGAAAGAAAGAAAGAAAGAAAGAAGAGAAGAATGAGGGAAAGAGGAAAAAGAAAGAAGGAAAGGAGGGAATGAAAGAAATTCAGTGGCAATTCAGCCCCATTATACTTATGGGCCATTGAAGTCAATGGTGAAAACATAGGGTATATTCTGGGGGCTGGAGGGGAGGGTTTGAGGGAGAGGCTCCAAGATCACAGGATAGCTGATGGAGCCTCTCCCCAAGATACCCACCAAATTTCAAGAACATTGGACCAGGGGGTCCAATTCTATGGGCCCCAAACAGGTTGCCTCATTTCCTCCATTGTTCTCTATAGTGGGAAAAAAAGTTATTTTTTTCTCACCATAGAGAACAATGGAGGGAATACGGGCAACCTGTTTAGGGGCCCATAGAATTGGACCCCCTGGTCCAATGTTCTTGAAACTTGGTGGGTATCTTGGGGAGAGGCTCCATCAGCTGTCCTGTGAGTTTCGAGCCTCTCCCTCAAACCCCTCCCCTCCAGCCCCTAGAATATACTCTATGTTTTCACCATTGACTTCAATGGCCCATAGCATATAATGGAGCTGAAATTGACATTCGGCTGCCTGAAAGACTCTCCGGGACGCCGGCTGGGGGCGGGGCTTGGCTCCTGAGCTCCCGGAGCTGCGCTCCGGTGGGCTCCCCCCCGAAAAGACCCCTGGGTTTCGTTTTCATCATTCAATTATGGCGTGTTTTGTTTATTTTCAACAATTTTTATCTGCTCAGTTTCTGTATTCTGGGATGGATTCCATGTGAACTATCTTCTTCAAGTGTATCTTATGTGGAGACAGCTATCACTCTACTGTAATTCTAACTAGAACAGGAATCTCTTTCTTCAATCTTAATTTGTCTCCTTGCCATCAAATTTCCATGTTGTTTTCTCCTGCCTCCTGTATACAGGCACACCAGCAAGCATAGCAGTCTGAAAATACAGGCAACCTAGTCTACCTTATCACAGATGTCTATAATCCAACAGAAAGGATGCCAAGCTACACATCGTGGATAACGTTAGGAGGCCCATTGTCTTTTCATGTCTTTAAATCAGATTTATATTCAGAGGAAGATGCATTTCCAACAGCAGCCAAGAACACCCACACTTCAAAAATGGTTAAAATTGAGGGCAGGTGGAATTGTCTTGCACGAGGGTTGCCAGGTGTCCAGTTTTGAACTGAAAACTCTGGCAGTTTCCTTTTCTCTCCAGTAAAAAAACCCCAACCACCTGAGAAAATACTGGATATAAATCTACAGGATTTTCAAATTAAGTAAGCCACCATGGCCAAGCTTGATAAAATGGAGGTGCCCCTGCCTACTTGTTCTCCATTGCAGCCAGCAAGGTTTGAAAAAGCCAGATCGGTTGCTCAGCAACCAGGCAGGAGGACACTCCCAGAGAGATCCTATTGGCTCACTGAAGGAAGCTGGAAAGAGAAAGACATTTGTGGCTGACCAATTGGATTCCCATGTTGGTTCCAGCTGGCTGTGGGAGTGGATCAGGCTCGTAGCCAGGATTTTTAAATTCAGGGGGCCTTTAAATAAGTCAGGGGGCACCCTGCACACACCCCAAGGGAGTGCCACAAATAAAATAAAAAATTGGAAGTTGGTGGGCCTGGGCTGGATGGGAAGTCGGGGGGCCATGGGAGTAAGTTGGGGGGGCAGGCCCTGGGATGCCCCACTGCAACTACGGGTCTGGAGTGGATGGTGGCAGGACTGAATCTTTTAAGGAAAATCAAGAGAGATCTTGGGAGGTCATGGCAGGAAAAAAGGCTGGAGAGCTTGGAGGCAGAGAGTCTTTCAGAGGGCAGCATGTGGACAGGGTGTCTGTCCTTGCATTTTTATCTTTCACACAGTGGTGACTGCAGGTGCTTTATTACTATCAAGTACTTTAAGAAGAAGAAGAAGAAGAAGAAGAAGGATTGGATTTATACCCCACCCTTCACTACCATAAGGAGTCTCAGAGCGGCTTACAATCTCCTTTCCCTTCCTCTCCCCACAACAGACATCCTGTGAGGTAAGGTGGGGCTGAGAGAGCTCTTTGAGAACTGCTGTTGAGATAACAACTCTGAGAGAACTGTGACTGACCTAGGGTCACACCAGCAGTTGCATGTGGAGGAGTGGGGAATCAAACCACACTCCTAACCACTACCAAACTGGCTCTGTAGGCTGCAAGGCTATGCACATTTACCTGTGAACAACTGCCTGTTAGGGCAGTGAACGGTTAATGCGTTAGCCTGGTCTGAGAACCCTGATTGCCAGGGGAAATAGAATTCTGCAGTTGAGAGTGGCAGTTAAGAGTGAGAGCCAAGTGTGGCAGTTAAGTCAGTTGGAGTGGAGTTAAGCAGAGTGAAAGGACTGAGGAGGATCCTGAATTAGGGAAGTGGGACCTGTACGCCTTCCCTGAGAGAAATGGCTCCTAGAAGAAGGGGGTGATCCCTATCAAGTATTTAAGAAGGAAATTTAGAATTTGTGTGTAAGTTCCGCCTTCATAAACTTGCATATTTTCAAGACAAAGAAGTATATGTGTGCTTATTTAAGCAGCAGCTGCCAAGAGATGTCTTTCCACAGTTTTAAAGACCAGCCTGTATAACAAAACAGCTACTTTAATCTGACAAACTATCTGTGTGTGTGTGTGTGTATATATATATATATATATATTTATACAAAGTTACCTCATTCTTGTTGCCTGTTCACCTTCTAAGTCCTAAATCTGATATCTACCTGACCCCATAGAAGTGAAATAAAGTAGTTCATTTTGAATCACTATCAGTCTCTCCAATGCCATAATCTGACATATGCAAATGAAGAATTTTTGTCAGTTCCTCAGTTCCCTAGGCTGGGTCAGCGTATATCTATATGCATTTTAAAAACTGGGTGGCACAGACAGTGAAACAAAGAAGAAAAGGGAAAAGAAAAAGTTAGCTAGCTAAAGAAAAAGTTAAAGGGAAGTGAGGAATCATTATAGCACCACTGATCTCTTTGAGGCTTACTTCAGAGTAAACATGGTTAGGATTCCATGATAGTTCTCCCAGTGATTTCAGTGTTAAGCATATGTTGTTTCTGTTCTACAATGACAGACATCTTAAAATGTTTAGCTTTGGTGGGATTGGGTCTCTTTTTATACTGTATAATACTATTGTACTGTATGTCCCTTTTATACTGTATAAAATATAATTTATTGTAGAAGGCTTTCACGGCTGGAGTTCATTAACTGTTGTAGATTTTCTGGGATGTCCAGCTGTGGTCTTGGCATTGTAGGACCTGACGTTTTGCCAGTAGCTGTGACTGGCATCCTCAGAGGTATAACACAAAAGGACAGAGTACTCTCTGTGTCAAGGTGAGAAGAGACATGGTAGGCAGGTAATTTATATCTACTCAGGAAGGTGGGGTAGGGCTGAGATTGTCATGTAGGAGTTTCCCAGGCTGTGAAACATGCTAATGGAGGAGCTTTCCTTAGGAGGTTCTTTTGTATATGGATTAGCTGTTTCCTGAGGAGGTTCTTTTGCATGAGGATTGCCGGGAGAAAAAGATCTTGTTCCTTTAATAGAAACTTAATCGGATCTTATTTACCTCCATGCTACTAAAAGGTTCAGTGGCTCATTTCTACACATAATCACCACCCCAAAACCTCCAGGAATTTCCCAAACAGAGCTGACTAACCTAGTCTCTATTATAGGGACAAGGCATTTCCTCTTTTTAATTTTGTGGTGTGTATATTTGGTCAACACATTTTTGTTGATTGTCCTAGTATTTTTGTTGAAACCATCTGGCAACTCTCCTTGCACATGAAGTGATGCCCAATGACATTCATAGTGCTTGGGGGGAGGGAAGTGTCTAGATTTTAGCAGGTACTTCCTGAGAAGCTGTGACACCCCCCCCCCCATAATCAGTTGCTGATACACAAAAGTGCAAATGGAGCGTCTGTGCAAGGTCGAGTAGCACAATGCGTATCCAAAATATTTCCTTTGTACATCATAGTGCTTAAGAGAGACTTGATTTTGATACTCATAGGCCGAGTTCAGACTGGCAGCTTGACCTGAGATAGGCACGTTTCAGAAAAGTTTCACAAATGGATTAAAGGGCCAGTTCACACAGGCACATCTCTCAGGCATTCCCCAGCCATACTCAACCCGTCTTGTAACGCTTCCCTCCCGAGTTTAAAAAATACCAGGCGAAAGTGGTAGCAAACCCTGGAGAGTGCATTCATCCTGCTTCAGGATCGTGTGAATGTGAACAAGCTGATCAGGTAAGGGATGCAATTATGCGCATGAGCGCATAAGCGCATATAACAGGATAACACAAAAAAAGCTGCTTACAGCTGCACCTCTGCCAGGGGCGGGCCAACAGTGCGAATGCTCCCTTGTGCATCCTCCCCGGTATGCTCCCGCATCAGTCGGCGCAGTGTGATCGGGAAAACCCAGAACAGTTTGTGCCGGATCTTTTTGCCAGCGCCCTCCCTCGCGCTTCAAACTGCCAGTCTGTCCTCAGCCATAATTGCTAACAAAGATTCGAGTCATTATTTCACCCACAGAAATAAGAAATGTGCAGTGTGAGCTTATGTATATTGACTCTGAAGTAAGTCCCATTGAATTCAATAGGACTTACTCTCCATTAAGTGTACAGAACTGTCTGATTTCTCCCCAGTGGATAAAGATGGGAGACCAATACCAAAAGCATTTAAATGTCCATTCCAGGGCAGTTTTCCAGTTCAGGCTTCCCTCAATAGACCAAAGAGAGGTTGAAGAATGCAGGCATGGATCAGAATTGAGAACACAGGAGTTTTTCTGACTTTCTTTTTTTCGAATAATTTTTTTATTGGTTTTCCAAAACAAGAAAAAAGAAAAACAACAACCCTTTCCACGTTGATGTGCCCGGCAAGAAATCCCCATGCCTCCTGTTGATTTTTTGCAATTTGCATCAAGCCGGATGCTGGACTGCCCTGATTGGGCCCGGCTCACCCGTCTCTCTGCAGGCACCAGAAGTATGCCACCTTGTGGCTGTAAATTGCAGGACAACATTGGCTGTGAAGAAGAAGAGTTGGATTCCTAACCCTAACCCTTCACTCTGAGGGGCTTACAATCACCTTCCCTTCCTCTCCCCACAACAGACACCCTGTGTGGTAGGTGGTGCTGAGAGAGGTCTGACAGAACTGATCTTGAGAGAACAGCTCTGAGAGAACAGTGACAGACCCAAGGTCCCCCAGCTGGCTGCATGTGGAGAAGTGGGGAATCAAACCTGGTTCTCCCAGATTAGAGTCTGCTCCTCTTAACCACTACCCCAAACTGGCTCTCTATGGTGAGAAGCTGTCTTTCAGAGAAGCTTGTCCATTATCACCTTCTAATTGAGGAATCCCTGATGCGTCTAGGGACCCCCACTGTTTCCCGCAACATGCTTTTAATTGGTTCATAGATGGAGATGAAAACAGACTTAGGCTGGCACAGGATAGGCAAAAAGTGGGGTGTGTGGCTCATAAGGCAATTGTCTGTTCCTTAACAGAGTGACCAAGTTGCTCAGTGAAAGAAGCAGGGCAGATTCTGAGTTTATAGTGCAAGGCGGAACACATTGGTGCCTTATGCTACCTTATGTCAGATATTAAGCTGCAGTACCTTTTTTGAACACCTGGACTGGTGGTGCTCAAGAGCAAGCTATGGTTCCCGTCCAATCTCTTGGTCAGAGTAGCTCAGGTGGTAAAGTGCTGAAGTCCAGCTGCCAGAGAGGCATGGTGCCAAGAACTCAGTCTTAGAGTCCATTTAAATAGAGCTGAATGCCAAATTAAATAAAGTGGCTTTTTGACTGCTTAAAAAAAAAGTTAGGGCAAGCACTGGATTTAGAAGAATGTAAAGTATTAATTATATTTAGCAATTTCCCCCCCCCAAGACCTGCATTTTATCCTGTTTTAATTAACTAATTTCTAACCTTTCAAACTTGCAAAAAATTATTGGAATTTCATTCCTTATTGTTTCCTTGGGAAGGCAGCCTTGTAACCTTCTTGAAATGTATTGTGAAGCCATTGCTTAGCAACATACTTTGGCATTTATATCAGCCTTTGTCCTCATCGTCTCCCTGCACCCAAAGCCTTGCATTTGCATTTACAGCAAAGAGATTATGAAAGTCAACACTGGTTCAGCCACGAGACCCAAATGTTAGGCTGCCTATAATTGATTTAATTATTTGTAATTGCTCTACTGGGGCTTATGTGTACTTTGGTGTGATTAAAGGAGACCATACAAGGCAGAAGCTAATGACGTCTTCTGTCACAATTTACAGCCATGAAGCCACTTGGGCAAAATGTACGGGTATGATTTCAGTTGGGCTTGTAAGGGAGAAATGCCCTGTAGATTCTGCTTCTCACCATTATCAGGCTTGTAATCCATTCTGATTTAGAATCCTAATTGTTTTTAAAGACGAGAACTGTAGACATATTATCTAAAAGGCTGGTTCTAAAAAGTCTCCTCTTCTTTTCTGTTTCTGTAGATGAAATATATCCCCTGGTAGCAACCCAAAGAGTTTTGTCTCTCCGATTCCATTGCGATGCAATCACCTCCTTATTGTCTCCAACGCAACAACCTCATTTGACATTCAGCAGAAAGTGATATTTCCTCTAGAAAATACTGAAACAATGATTGGGGGTGGGGGGTTGAAAGTGGCTCTGGTCAGCTTTATGCATCTTGGTGATCGGGCAGAGCTGTCTTTCTTTTGTCTCCAGACTGGCCATTTTTGCCTGGCTGTGCTTTGGAAGCAGTTGCAATTAAAAAATAAATATTTGCCCACTGCTTTCTGTGGCATTTTTGCCAGGCTGAGCGTTGGAAGCAGTTGCAGTAAAAAGTAAGTATTGGCCCAGTGTCTCGTGTGGCATCTTAGTTGCTGCTGAAATCAAAACGACAGTGCGAAACGATGGAGCAATGTCTCTTTGGGGAAGGTCCGGTTTATCTTTACAAGGACGAATGAGAAGAACTGGCTTTAAATAAACCAACTTGAAATCATGAAAATTCATTCTGATTTTGGGGAAAATGTTTTTAAAACTGAGGTCGAGAGCTCAAGAGCAAAGTGAATGCGGAGGACCGAACAGAACCTGCCATTCAGGCAGAGGAAAAAAAATCAAGAAGTAGGAAGGAAAACATGCCGCTTGTTAGAAGTGGGATGGCTTTCTTTGGAATAAATCCTAAGTCCTGAGGACGCAGCATCAAGGTCACTGGCTGATTTGCATTTGGAATTCCCATATCCTAACATCTCTAATCCTTCCTACACCATGGAAAACAGGGTTTTCTTCTCTGTGGCTTCCAAAGGTGGAATTTTGTATTGGACTCAATATGAAACATTTAGAGCTGAAATGTGTTATTAGAGGATGTGCTGAGTTATTTATTTAAGCTGGTTCTGAACCAGAGAAACCTGACACAAAGCCAGAGCCAGCAAGGGCTTGAGAAACGACTGACAATAAGCAATTCTTCATGGAACAAAACTATTACAATAGGGAGCCTTTGATCTCGCCTGTCTCCTGTTGCCAATTGAACTTTGTCACCATGCACTGTCATCCACAAGGGAGCACTTCTGAATTAAGCAGTCTGCAGCAATTTCGTCTGCTCCAGCTTTGAAGTGCCAACATCAGTCAGGCCAGTAGAAACTTTTTTTCATTAATTTTTTCCCCCTCGGAGTTTTCTCAGGAGTTTTTGCAGTCTGGGCCATTCAGATAACTAAAAGACAAGAAACTCCAAGGCAGGAAGACATCAAAAGCCAGGCTGGGGGAGGGGAGGCTGTCCTGCATACCAAGATAGGCAATCATTGGGCCTAATGGTGCACTTCATTAGTGGCCACTTCAAAGCAAAGGTTTTACTGACTTTGGGAATTGACTAATTTACACATTGTGGGAAATTGCTGCCAGCCAGGCATGTAACCACTACAGGTTGCCGGAATACACAGGAATGCCCCCTTCCTTCAGAAATCAGGCATTGCAACATGGCCTTTTAATTGCAAGAAAAGGCCCTTCATTTGGGGCCCCTGCTTAGGGCATCAATCATGGGAGGGGTTGTGTGCTCCTGACCCACTTAATTGTTGTTGCTTGATCACACAACCCACTCCACCCCCTGCATAATTTCCTGAGGAATGGGGGCGAGCTCCAGGTTGGGAACTTCCAGGAGATCTGGGGGTGGGGTCTGAAGAGGATGGAGTTTGGGGTGGAGGGACCTCAGAAAGCTATAATGCCATAGAGCAGGGGTGTTAAACTCATTTGTTATGACATAAATGAGACCTTGTTGGGCTGGGCCATGTGTGTCATAAGATGTAATGCCAGGTAGAAGAGATATAAACTTTTTAAAGTTTAAATAAGACATGCTTAAAACACTAGCACTCTTGCAAAATTTTGTTTATTTAACAGGCTCTGATAACTGATACCTCTTGCTCTGACACAGATTGAGGGCCATATGTTTGTCTACAAAACTATACTCTTCCCCAGAGAAATAACTACAACTTCCTATAAAGGAAATGTGCTGGGTGAACTTGGTCTGGACACACTCTCACCCTAATCCACCTCACTGGCTTGTTGTTATTCCTCCTCTAAAATAGTTCACATTGCTTTCTTACTGAGAAAGTCTGGATCATGAGGGCATGAATACAGTGAAAAGAGGGAGGGAATACAGTTGTACCCAGGAGAGCCCTGGAATAAAGAGCCCAACAAAACACACATACGCACTGTAGCAAGGCACACAAAAGCTCATCCCTTGAACAAAACTTTGTTGGTCTTAAAGGTTGGTACTTCTCCCATGCAATTGAGGCAGCCCAGCAAAGCAAGCTCTCCCTTTTTTCTTCCCTCCCTTCAGGGAGGAGCCTCAGCCATGGAAGGGAAGAATGGCTTCCCTTTCTCTCCTGTAGGACTGAGGCAGCCTGGCCAGTTCCCACCCTCCCCCTGGGAGGAGGAGGGGGAGGAGCTTCAGCCAGTGATTTACCAGACTCTCTCAATCACACAGGAGAGGCTTGTGTATCTATCTTTCCTATACAGTTGAGAGAGCCCGGTAAAGCAAGCTGCAACATGGCAGCAGCAGAAGAACTGGAAAATGAAACAGAAAACAGCCAGGTCTTTGAGAGCTGGATTGGAGCCCTCCGAGGGCCTGATCTGGCCTGCAGGCCACATGTTTGACACCCCTGCCATATTGTCTATCCCCTCAAAGCAGCCATTTTCTCCAGGGGAACTGATCTCTGTTGTCTGGAGATCAGTTGCAATTATGGGAGATCTCCAGGTCCCATTTGGAGGTTGGCAACCCCAAATAGGGACTAGAGTTGCTAAATCTAGGCTCAAAAATTCCTGGAGATTTGGGGGTGGTACCTGGGAAGGTGGAGATTTTGGGAGGAGAGAGATCTCAGTGGGATATAATGCCATAGAGTCTACCCACCAAAGTGGACATTTTCTTTGGGGGAACTGATTTATGTTGTCAGGAATCAGTTGTAATTCTGGAAGATCTCCAAACCCAGTCTGGAGGTTGGCAACCCTAGAGGAGGCTGTTGCCTTTCTACATAATCATTTCAAATGAACCTTTGAGAGGCAGGTGCTGTCTGTTGGAGTCTCTGTGTAGCAAGGGCAGTAACATACAGAAATTGGGGTGGTGGTAGTATATGAACTCTTTCTATTCAGAATTCCACCCAAGCTTAAGAGTTTCGTCAAGGCCTCCCCACATTTGGGCTCAACTTAGAAAGGCATTCGTCAGTCCCAACACCACCAGTTTCCAAACAGACTTTACCTTTGCAAAAGGGAGGCGGAACCAACTGACAGGGCAGGCCTACTTGCAAACAGGCAGGCCTTGTAGGATGCTCCTGAATGATACGGGATCCACCTGACCATGTTCTGGAGTGATGTTTCCTCCCAGAATGCCTGGAATGCTCTTTCTGTGTGTCAATTCAGTTCATCCTAATAAAAGATATTACATGAATTTCATGTTTGTTAGGGGGGACACTCTATGCCTCTTAGCCCAGTTCAATGAATAGGAGAGACAGAGGATTCCCTTGTCTGCTCAGCCACCAGCCTGTGTTTGGAAGGGAAGGGGGGGGAAGCAGCTTCTTTAGGAGTAGTTGGGGTTGCCAACCTAAAGCCTGGAGATCTGGGGCCTGGAGATCTGACAAAATTAGACTACAGAGATCAGTTCCCCTGGAGAAAATGGCAGCTTCAGAGGGTGGGCTGTATGGTTTCATACTCTGCTGAAGTCCCTTCCCTTCCTCAAACCCGCCCTCCTGAGGTTCTGCCCCCAAACTTCCAGGACTTTCACAGTGTGGAACTGGCAACCCTACCCTCTTCAAAGAAGAGACTATCAATAGCTCTTAAAGCTGGGGTGCTTTGTCCTTTGTGTTCATTTAAAAGGGGGCCCCTACCTTTCTACCGTGACGGTCTTCAAGGCAACCTACATTTAAGTTGCTCTCAGTCTCCTCAAGGACAGCTTGCTGCACATAGATCTTGTGTCCTGATGTCTGTGCCAGAGGGCAAATCTAGCTGTGGTGAGGGCAGGTGCCTCTTCAGCAGTGCCAGGCGGGCAGTCCCTCTTGGAAGCACTCACTCCGCAGGCCAGGTTTGCTGCAAAGATGCCATGCAGCTGAGGGTCAAGGTGCCAGTGCTGCTCCTGACACTCAGTTCTTTGCACTGATGCCTTACTTGCTCTTGGCTTGTAATCGGGCATTAAGGTACTATTACTTTCCTAGGGAGTCTGAGGTGCAGATAAGAGTCCGTGATTGGAAGAGATGCATCTTTTCCTGGAGGTCAGAGCTCTAGAGATGCTTCATCTACATGAGTCCCTCAAATGCTGGTTACTGACCAGTGGATGCAGCTGCTGAGCCTTTTCTTTGCCAACCCCAGATAGTGGTGGTATTACTGGACCGAAGGCCTCCATTCTTGGCCTGAGCATCATTCATATGAACAATGCAGAATCAACTTTTGGTTTTTCATGGTGGATGATGAGCAGCATGCAGAAACACAAGTCAGCAAGAGAATTGGAAAGGTCCTGTGACCCTGCCCCCTGGAGCCAGAGGTGCTTTTGGGAATTTGCTCCCTGCTGGGGAAAAGCTCACCCTCTTGTCCCTTTCCTATCCATCCTGCCATTTTCTGTCCTTCCATTTCACATTTCTGCACAAGCAGCCACACCTCTTCCTGCGTGGCTGTTCTTCAAGCACCACAGCAACCTTGCTTTTTTGGGCTTTCCTCTGCTGCAAAACGCTCCCCTGCACAATTCTCAATATCAATTAATCTTTTCAGACATTACACAGGAGAAAGCCTATGTTTGGCATTGTGTACTCTCAACAAGGAGCAGTAATCAGTCATAGGTCAGACGGACAAGGATACCTGTTTGATACACAAATTGCCAACATTGCATTTATACTGCGCTTTGATGCCCAGCTGGAAAAAAAATAATGTGTGATGTGACCCTAGAACCTGAAAAACTGAATCCTGTATAACCTAGCAGAGTTATTATTTGTACCCAAATGTGCCTGTGAATGATCAAGATCACAATGGCTTGAAGGGCAGAGCCCTGACTGACCCATGACACACACTTCTGCCACTGGTGTACTGAGTTTAATCCCAGTCAGCTGAGAGCATAGCAAACATAACTGGTTTTAGCCTAAGCTCAATGTTTTATACCATCCCTGACTTCTAAATAAATAATTCCCAAGAACAATCAAAGCCCCTCATGGCCTTTGACTTTCACATCTGCAGAACCATCTCTGCTCCTATGCTCTACCATGACAGCTTCACTGATCTGTTCATAGCCTTCTGCAGGAGCCATCCTGCAAACGGGCAAGATCAACAATCACCCATGGTCCCCAGTTTGTGGAAAGGTCTGCCTGAGGACGTCAGGTCCCACATTGTTGCAGGGAAGTCAGAGCCATGCACATTCTTGTGCGTATAGAGAGTCCAAGTACAAGAAGCCAAGTTGAGAGTCAAGATTACCAAGGGGTTATCCAAAAGGTATAGTGAGGCAGTCCAAAGGTTCCTCATGAGCAGGGATCACAGAGCCAAGAGACGTGGTCAGGAGCTGGTCAGGAGTCTCATGAGGAAGGCAGGATCCAATGAGTCACCACAGAGTCAGCGATAGAATAACTTGTTGCTTCCACACCTAACCCTTGGCTGGTTTTATAGGCATGTGCCTAAGGGTCCAACTTACAGACTGCTTTTCAGGAATAATTCTGCAACTACTCGAGCAGCTGGCATCTGGCCAGGAGGCAAGCACTTTGTTGTCTCTCCTGTAGTTCTGCTCGTAGCCTCCGTCTATGGTGTTCTAAGGGTGTAGGTGATACTGGAGAGCTGGAAATGATCAACTGAGTTTCACCTGTTGAATCAGTGCTGGAGGGTGTCAGTGGTTCTGCGCCAGCTGTTGGCTGTGAATTGAGAAGCCAGCAGTTCATCTTACAGCTTGATGGCTTCTGCTGACATGGGGTTCCTCTTCTTCTGAGGAATCATCACTGAGCCCTGACTGACCCATGCCATGCACTTAGGTCATTCTGCAAGCTGTGTAAAACAGAATTGTTCAGGAGGGCATTTTTATAAAAGCAATAGGGGTACACTCGCCAGGAAAAGTGGAAGGCAGCACTAAAAGAGGAAGGCCCAACATGAGATGGACTGACTCTATAAAGGAAGCCACAAGGGCCTTCAGTTCGCAAGACCTGAGCAAGGCTGTTAATAATAGGACATTTTGGAGGACATTAATTCATAGGGTTGCCATAAGTTGGAAGTGACTTGATAGCACTTAACACACACACACACACAATCATGGGGCTGTGCTATAATGGAATGGTTCAGCAAGGTGCTAATAAAAGGAAAGGGACTGGGGTCTACATCACTGTGTACAGAGCATATTATCTGTTTGCTGCACATATTACCCTGCTGTCACTGCATTGCTTTCGAATGATGTGACATCATTTTGCTGTATCTTGTATCTGCATTCTGTATCATGTCTAATATGCTGTGTTTATTCAGTTTGCTGCAATCCCAGTCCTAATGCATTGCTTATTAGATGACCCTTCACATTGGTTATATAGATTGTGTAATTCATTTTGAGTCTCAGTGAGGAAGACAGACTATAGATATAGTAAATAAATAATCTTGCCATCACTACCTTATTTTTACTGATATAATACCATTTTCCTGCATTGTACCTGAATTCTATGTCATGTCTAATATTCTGTTTTTTCAGATTTCTGTACTCCTAGTCCTAATGCATTGCTTATCAGAATCATAGACTCACAGAGTTGGAAGGGACCTCAAGGGTCATCTAGTCCAACCCCCTGCACAATGCAGGAAATTCACAAATACCTCCCCCTCCACACACACCCAGTGGCCCCTGCTCCATGCCCAGAAGATGACAAAAAACCTCCAGGATTGTTTTCTGACACCAAAGTGGCGATCAGCATTTCCCTGGGCGTGTCAGAAAGGGCCACAAGAACTAAGCCCTGAGGCAGCCCTTCCTGCCCTCCCCCTCAGGACCTGCCCAAGTTCACAGAATCCGCACTGCTGTCAGATGGGGCCATCTAGCCTCTGTTTGGAAACCTCCAAAGAGGTACCATCCTATCGATTGCTTTAATTAACACTCTAATCCATCTTGAGTCTCAGTCAGAAAGGTGGACTATAAATATAATAAGCAAATAAATAAATATCTATTTTTTTTTGTACCGACAAGTCCAACCATACCGTTGGAGTTGAGTGAACTCAGGTCTCGATTAGAGCCTTAATCAGATAGCAGAATTCCCCACTAAAGCAGAGCCTCCCAGTGGAATTATTGGGCAGCCATAGGCTTTACCAAACAATCTTCTTGGAAATGCATAACCATTGCACGCAAGTTGGCTAAAATCTGGAAGCCAGGCTGGAAGTAGATATGATAAAGAAAATAGATAGGAAAATACAACTCCACTGCTTTACATTTCAGCTAACTTCTTTAATTGCCCATAATTTTGAGCAATTACTTCCTCTTCACAACATTTTAATAAAAAAATCTGCCTTCATGCCTAGCAGGGAATCTGACTTGCCATGGGCAAGTATCGAGGGGGGGGGGAGCCACTTAGCAAACCACAAATTTCAGAGCCCTGGCCACATCTGTGTTTTATCAGCCTTTTCCGGATAGTATTACACCAAACAATTGTCTGCAGATCGGTAGACAGCTGAGACTTTAAAGTGCTGAATTACTGAGAAAATGCTAGAGATAAAAAACAGCACATGTATCCGATCAATGTAATGAAACCAACCTGCAGCTAGCGCCATCCTGCCTTAGTTCTAAGTACCCTGTAGAGGAACGGAAGGCTCTCATTTAACTCTTAAGAGGAAAGCAAGGGAAAGAAGACCAAAGGTCACCCCATACCAGCCCTAATCACTGAACAGAAATAACTTTCAGGTACATAAAGGTGGGAATGTTTGGGGTTCAAAACGAAACCTCAACTGCAGGCAGCAGAAATGTGTCTGATCACATCAGCACCAGCATTTCCTGTTGGAAATTCCCATGTCCTGCTCTGCAACAGAACGTCACAAAAGATGGGATTTAATGAAGATGGCTGTCTTAACTTCATGGGTTGGACCCACTGGGTTGGCCCAATTCTGCTACTGGGCCAGCCTGTGTGACGGCATCAGGGTATCAAGCACATTTGTCATGTCGACATATTACCATTTTAAGTATACTTTTCAAAAGTCCTTGGTTCATAGATAAGGTATAACATAGGACAAAGCCCTCCGTTCAGTCAGTTCACTTTAAAGCATCTTAGGTGGTTGGCATAAAAATATCATGCATGAAGTGGCTGTTCCTAGAGACCAAGCCTGTGAATAGATGCCGCCCAGTAAATGTTGTTTTGCTGTTTCTGCATAAGACAAGACCAGAACAAGGGAGATGGGGAAGGCCTGTGACAAGAAAGGATCTAAGATCTCTCTCTCTCCCTTTCTGCATGAGACATAAGAGAGGATCAAATTTTGGAGATCTCTTCATATCTTTAATGTAGAAACAGTTTCCAGATCACATGAGAGGACGTGCAGTTTGATTCCTGTGATCTGATAAGAGCTCTAATTGATGCAAAGGATTGGGGGGGGGAGTATGCACCAAGAGACAATAATAGCATGATTCAATGGGATACTGGGAGTTCGGGGTTTTTGCTCACTGATCTGTTCCCATTTCTGTGAGCAGCTCTGAACAGTTTTGGCCATCCCAGGCCCCCTTCCCATCCCTCTTCAGCAGGCCACTGGTTAGAAGGTAATACTTTCTAGATAGTCCAATAGCATTATATTTCAATATTTGGTCTGTGGTCACTGATTGGTCAACATTGGCTGCAATCATACGCACAAAAGCAGCGGCAAAGGTGTGATTCCCGTGCAGAGTAAAGGGGTGCGATCAGATAGAAACATCTGTCTAGCGTCCTGGAGTCATTGGAGGGGCATCTCGTTGCGCTGAGGAGCATGGAAAAAAGCCACCAAGGAAAGGCTTCTAGTATCCGGAACTGCGGGGTGTGTGGGCGGAAGTTCGATCGTGCAAATGTGCATCATTTTGGCCCGGGGCAAACAGCCTCAATTCCCACCCACATTTCCTCATTCATGTGACCGCAGCCATTGTTAGGTAATTGTTATGGAAAGGTATTTAATTTTTGTCTGCATTTTTGAATTTTAACTTGAAATATACATCTATAATGGTACATCACAGATTTTTCTCAAATTGTCTTTCCTCAGGAAATGCATTTCACATGAAAAGTGTGCCAATGGAATGCCCCACAGTTGCCACAGAAACTTTGCACATCATATCAGATTCTGGGACATGCTCTTATGTGCACGTGTTTGGCCTCCCAGAATGTATATCTTGTACTAGAACACGCTTAGCATTTCTCTGTAACTCTGCAGGTGCATGCAATAGTATTTAAAATTAGGTATTGTCTGCTACCCACCTGATGTGTTGCTGTATTTTTGTCCAATAGCATTTGGTAATTAGTTGCTGTAGATCTTCCGGGTTGTATGGCCGTGGTCTTGGTAACATTCAATAATTTGGTAACATTCAATAATTTAGTATTTGACAATATATTGACAGATTATAAGACCATTTATGAAGCCTGCCAAATTTAGAACAAGAGATGTAAACAAGGCCATTCAAACAGTGAGTTAAAAAATCCCATTCCAAATGCAATTTTGAATTTAACTTGAAATTCCTCATTCTAAGACCTGACTGTCAAATAATGGAAAATTCAGCCAGTTTCAGATATTTGTGAATATTTGGTTCAACTCTAAGCAAAACCAGTGGGAAGATATATGGGTGGAAGGTGAAAAATTAAGGAATGGACTAACTGCACTGTGAGTATTGCCACATGAACAGCATTTGAAGTGGTCAGTGGAAGGGTGGAATGTTGTGATGGCAGCTCCTCCAGACGTGGTGGGCGTTTCTGCATGTCCACTGGAACAGCTTGCATGAGGAGGACAGGAAAGCTCCCAAGCTTCTGGTGCTCTTCAGACTACATAAAATGGAGTTAATCAGGAGAGGGAATATGGCTATACCATAACAGAATGGTTCAGGAAGGTGCTTTATAACGTGAAAGTCCGCCATGCCATCATTTTCTGCTGATGTAATACTTTTTGATGGCACTTTATCTACATTTTGTATCATATTTAGTATGTTGTGGTTATTCAGGTTTCTGTAATCCTAGTCCTAGGGCAATACTTATCAAGTGTCTTTTCATATTGACTATATTGATTCTATAATCCAGTTTGAATCTCAGTCCAAAAGAAAGATTATACATATGGTAAATAAATATCAATCAATCAATCAATCAATCAATAAACCTTTAATGGCATATAAATATTAAACATTAAACAAAAAAGCAAGGACAATAAATGACACAATCAGCTAGAAGTCTGAGTTAATTTATAAAATCATAAAACGTAGTTTCCCAAATTTCTCACTCTTATCACGTCAACTAGAAAATTAGCCACTGCCACGGTAATCTCTGCTGATATATCATTCAGTAGAAATTGGCATTTTATTTCATTGGAAAGGTGATGTTTATCATAAATAAATAAATGACACAGGTCTGAGCAACAGTAAACACATAAAGTATGAATGACATACATATGTATGTATGTTTAAACACATGTATGTATGTGTGGGGATAATGGCCCAATGACATATATGAATATGGGTGTCTGAAGATGAATACATATATGTTACCCACATCTTATATGATTGTTATGGGAAACACCAGCAGGTACACTTTAAACATATCTAGAGAGCTGTTCCGAGCCTTTTCCTGCTCTACTTATGAAGGATATACAGCAGACCTACACAGTTTGTGAGCCAACAAGCCAAAACCTCCTCAATGGGCAAGCACTGGAACCTAATGACGCTTAGGAAGCCTGGTTTTGGAAAGCCATCCCTTAGTGAGTCTCCATACACTGATGGCAGGCTGATGTCCTGCATTGGGTCTGGTTGGATTGTCACTTGTGCAAGGCCGTCATATTTGCTCAGTAGCTGGTTGTGCTACATACATTTGGAAGGAAGGTCAAATCATTTGATGAGGCAGCAGGACAGAGTCTTGACGTTGTCTTATTATTAGGGGTCATCAACATGATTCTTCAATCAGCTCCATCAGTGAACAGACAGCGATGGCCATTTTGTTTACGGAGATGGGATTTCAAATGCTTCCTACGAATCATACATGTCATTCACTCACTGTTCTAATTCAGTTTTCCTTTAATGTTGGCTGATTAAACAAAAATTGCCCCTAATTCAAAACCTGTTTTCATTTTAGTTTTCATCTTTCTGTCATGTTCCAAATGAGATGAAATTAAGTTACTCACCAGTATAAACAAAAAAAGGGATTGTTTTTCCCTCCTTAGTTGATCCCCCGAGGGTCGCCAGGGAGAAACTGTCAGGGCTCCTGCCTCTCTTCCCCGCCCCCCAAGGGATTCTCTGTGCCAGGAGGGGTCCAATGATCAGGCGATCTTTCTACAGCATTTTTTTAATTCTCCAATCTCAATCTCAGGGTTTTTTCCTTTCCAAGCCAGCGTTTTCCCATCCTTTGCATTTTATGGCAAAAGGGATGTTGCATCTGAACAGATGGCTTTTTGGTCCACAAGGAAGTTAGTCACAAGCCTGGCTAGTAAGGCTGAGTGTGTGTGCGGCTTAATGGGAGAATACTCAAAAGTGAGTGACTTAATAACAATCCTTTAACTAAAATTGCTCTCCAGTGGAATTTTTTTCTGTGCCTTTGGATTAGATCTTTATTCCGCATCCTCAAGGTGCCTACATCTGATCCACTGGAAATAACACAAAGACCTCCATCTCCTCCTCTCTCATTCCCCTTTCCACTCTTTGTAAATAGCATTTTCTGCTAAGCATTCAAAACTGTATACAAATATTTATCCCAGAAAACTGAAAACCCTCTAAAACCATAAAATCATCAACTGAAAAGCCACCTTGTGAAACCTGAATGCAGAGAATCAATGACGGGCAGGAAAAAAGGAAGTGCATAGCTGGTGTGGTCATATAATGAGCACATGCAAGAGCACTGCTCTCGGTTGCTTCACCAGTCCATGAATGAGTTGCAGACAGCAAATGGTCTTAAATGCCTTGCAGAACAAATAGTGTGGTTGTGTTTTAACTGATTTCCTAAAATGCAAAAGTGAAGAAGACTTTACAGATCTTCTTTGATGCAGCCTTTCATCACTGCAGCATTACCACTAAAATGCTCTCATCTCTGGAGCTTTCCTGGAATATGGAATGTGAAATTCTTCTCACACCTTGGAGCAAGCAGGGAATTGGCTGGGGGCCAGTGCAGCTGCTGTGTCACCAGTGTTATGTGCTACCATCCAGTCCCAGACAAGAGGTGAGCACCTCTGTTCTTGAGAAGCTGCATTCTTCATAGCCATTATGATTTGTGAGCCAGGATTAGGTGAGTGCTTTCTATCTTCTTCATCCTCGGGCAGAGCACAGGTCACCTGAAAGTTAGAGAGGCAAAGGGCTCCCAGACAAGCATACCTCTTTCTCCACCAGTGGAGAATTGGACAACTGCAAGTGTTCTATATCCTTGTAGAAACATTTTTAGATTCATGTTCAGTTTGGGAGAAGAATGCCCCATCCAATTTCCCCACCATCATGCAAGCATGAAGACATCATGACTTAAGTGAAGAGTATGGCATCCTGTTGCTTTGTGAATCCCAAGCATTGTTACTCCCTGTGGAGAAATGCATTTTTTTCAAGTTCCGGGCTATGTAAGACCTCATACTTGATTTTAAAGTTTTCTTCGTTAGCAGGGGACAGGCAGGAAGGGGGAAGTCAAGTGCTCCCAAGCATCACCCATCTTGCAAATAGTTCTAGCAAGTATCAGCCATCAAATGCAAATGGCTCACACCTTGGCAGGAATCTTGTACCTAGAAGGGACACAAAGACCTTGGGGTGTGTGTGCAAGGGGCTAGATGGCATCCTCCTGGAGATTTCAGGAAAAATGCTTTAACCCACAAGAGGGTGGGGAATTAGGAGAGAGAAAATCCTTTGACACAGATGGAAAAGGGCCAGTTTTGGCTGATTCCATCCAGAGGAAAGAGTGATCACATTTGAGTTCCTTCTTAATGGCTTTCATTGCCACATGGAGGAGACTAAGGTACGGCCTCCTGGACAAGGATTCCAAAGTAATGAGAAACCTTTAGATTGCTGAAAACCCTAAGAGAAAAGAGCCTACCTTAGAATAACACCAGCTAGGGCATGTATCAAGTGAGGGACAGGGAACTATATGTCTGTGCTTTTCTTTTGTATCCCTTGCTCAATCTGTTGCTATGCTGAGAGTATGTAGGTGGACTTTCTAGTTTAATAAATTCTTTACTATTTTAAATGCTGGTAGTTGTTCTGTGTGCCACAGAGACTTCCACCATTTGAACACACTATTCAAAATGGGTGCCAAGATTTGGTTGCTAGACCGCTGATTCCCCAAGAGTTTGCAAGTGCGGTAAACCATCCCCATGGTAACTGGTTGCTGGGTAGCAAGATATGGAGGCACTAGGTGGAACCTTTAAACAGCAACAGAGCAGGGAAGCTGTTTAAATAGAATAAAATAGTGGATCGAAACAGATGTAATAGCTATACTAAATAAAACAAAATTATCAGGCAACAAAATGAGCCAAATCAAAATTCTGTGCACTCCCCAAGTCTTCGCTCTGCATTGAATACTTTAAAATTCATTACACTGCCTATGTTCTTAAGAAGGCTCTGTTTTGTTTTTATTTTTTTTTTAAAAAATTCTATATTCAGATATACATTCAATGTTCTATTAGATATGAATGTTAATAAAGTGAAACCTCTAGGACACTGGTTAGCAAAAAGAACAGAATGACACGCATAACATGAGCACTGCTGTTGCTTCTGCTGGCCTGTGCTCATTGCTTTCACCAGTGTGCTTTCAGACACATCAGTTTGGCACCTAGTAGTATAAATGCAATTAGTTTGGCACTTTGTGATGAAATGGTGATTAATAAGTTTTAAAAGGACTGCACAGTGGCAGATGCTGAATGTGGCCAGGAGGGCAGGGAGAAAGCTAGCTCAGATTTTACAGAATCCAGCACTATGATATAGTCTGTTGTTTCACTGTAGAATTTTCATGAGATTTTATTCTCTGGAGCACAATCAAGTAGTCTTCAACATCTAGTCCAACAAGGTGGCTACTTTCATAGCAGGAGTCAAAACAGGAAATACATCCTGTGACACTCACGTGGTCTGTGGAGACATCCTTGAGTAATGATTATCTCCACTTATTAGCCAATGGTAGCTGAAGCAAGACAATTATTTATTCACATTTGGTTGTCTCTACAGTTTGTTATTTCAGCAAATTAACAAGTAAATTGTTTTCATTCCAAGATAATTAATTATGCTGGTGACTGAATACTTTATTGTGGAACTGCAGTGTAGAGTTTCAAGTTCACCTTATGGAGTTTTTGTCTTTAGACATGAGGAGGAAGAAAATGCAAAATTCATCTGCTGGCTATGGAGTAAAAATGTTTCATGTCTAATTGAATTAAATTCTGGTCACCACACCTCAAAAAGGATATTATAGCACTGGAAAAAGTGCAGAAAAGGGCAACTAGAATGATAAAAGGGTTGGAACACTTTCCCTATGAAGAAAGGTTAAAACGCTTGGGGCTCTTTAGCTTGGAGTAATGATGGCTGAGGGGTGACATGATCGAGGTTTATAAGATTATGCGTGGTATACAGCAGATAGAGAAAGAAGTACTTTTCTCCCTTTCTCACAATACAAGAACTTGTGGGCACTCAATGAAATTGCTGAGCAGTCATGTTAGAATGGATAAAAGGAAGTACTACTTCACCCAAAGAGTGATTAACACATGGAATTCATTGCCACAGGAGGTGTTGCTGGCTACAGGCATGGACGGCTTCAAGAGGGAATTGGATGAACATATGGAGCAGAGGTCCATCAGTGGCTATTAGCCACAAGGTATAGGTAGGAACTCTCAGTCTGGGGCAAGTGATGATCGGTATTCTTGGTGCTGGGGGAGGGCTTCTAGTGTCCTGGCCCCACTGCTGGACCTCCTGATGGCACCTGGTATTTTTGGACACTGTGTGACAACAGAGTGTTGGACTGGATGGGCCATTGGCCTGATCCAACATTGGCTTCTCTTATGTTCTTAAAATTTAGATCCTTTCATAGAGTCTGTCTTGACAGTAGTTTCCCCTCTTTCTTTTCCCTTGATGATTTTTAAAGATCAACACAACACAAGAACAACCCGAGAAGTAGCTTGCAATAGTTTTGTCACTCCTCCCCCACTCCTCCCCCTAGTGGGAGTCACCAGACCTGCATGTCCTGTGTCAAGCAGGGGACGTGGGAGGAGTTGCACTGGTAGGTGAAGAAAGGCTCACGGGACAGTCCTAAGCAGAGCTATGCCCTTCGGAGCCCATTTACTTTGAAGGTGTAGCGCTACCTGCTGCCTTGCTGTTTTCCTTCAGAGAAGCAGGCGGCCAGATCTGCCTTCATACATTTGCCATCAGTCCTTGCATCTTTTGTGTAGGAAGCCTTCTGGTGTCAACCACCCACAGCATTTCTCCATTTCAGACTTGTAAATCAACAGGGCTTCCAACGGTATCCACTGGGAAATCCCTCAGAGCAACGCCGAGATACATACAGCTGGGTAGGATTCCACTAAACAGGATCCTGTGACTCTCTTCTGTTAAATCTTTCTTCAAGGGAGGAAGACCTCCCTATTGGATAATGACTTTTTCTGACAGAGAAAGGCTTGTTGGTCTTAAAGGTGCTATTGGACTTGAACTTTTTTCTTTTTTCTTTTACTGATGAAGGAAGACTCATAGGATAAGTCTCCATCTGCAGAGGATATATGTAACTGTACAACTAAACTTACTGGGAGAACATTGTGACCATGGCAAAAACAAACAAACAAACCCTTTTTGCAGTCCTTCTATTGGTGTAACAGAGAATGACATAGGATCAGGGTGGAAGAGATATGACCATCAAGATTTTCTTTGCTTCAGGATAGGAAGTCAACTTTCTTCAGTATTCCAAACCAAAAGGATTTATCCATTCCAGTTATGCACTTATATCCCATATATCTGGTTGAGTAAATGTCCAGATTTTGATTAATGTTGACATATGTGAATGTTGGCAATCTTGACAAGTTTTGTGACAGTCCAAAAACATGTACCAGTGAATTCTGATGATCACATGAAAAGGACTGTCAGCATTCACTGGGATATGTCTGAAACATAGGGAAATCTGTAACTTTTTAAAAATTTGGAATTGTCAACATAATGTGTGTATTACTTATTGTCAAAATGGTGCTACATTCACACCTTCCTTAAGAAGAATCCACCTAACTGTCTTCTTGAACTGCAGCATCCTGCCGAGTATCTCTTTTCCCTCCTGGTCGATTACAACCGACTGCCTAATCAAAATGCATAAGCAGAATCTCTCTTTCAGCCCACCCCCACCGCCACCCCCACCGCCACCCATTCAATTTCTACTCCGGTCCTCTGCTTGGGTGCTGTTTAATTACTTTGGACATAATTTACTGCTTACTTGGTAATGCAGCATTTCAATCCCTGATAAAAGCCATATCAAGTCTCCACACTGGGCTGACGCTTGAAAGGCAGTATGTATAATCACTTTTTTAAAAAAACATTATGCGCTGCCATATCATCTTTGCTGGGTGAGGGGCAGCAGAGTAATTGCTGTCAAGTGAGCCTGGCTCCAGAAAGGAAGCTTTACCTCCCACCCTGCCTACTGTTCTTCATCTGTTAGCTTGCGAGCAGAAAAACTTTTCCTAACTGGAAGCAAACCGAACACACCAGCTGTACCATTTGCCACACAAACAGTCAAGCTCTAAGCAGACTAATCATCTGTGTATAAATCAAACAAACAAATTAATGAGTTCTAGTGTATTTCAATATATGGAAAGATAACTTATGCTTTAATAAAGAAAACCTAGAATAAGTATGTCTAATTCTGAACAGGGTGCCAGAGTGCAGATTGAAAAATCTGTACAATGGGGCCAGGTACAGAAAGGGAAGCTGTTTCTACAGATCTGGGAGAATATGCAGGGTGGAAAGGTCTTTAATTTAAGAAAATAATAAAGGAGGAGATAAAATCAAGTAAGTGAAAATTCCGTGTCTTACATGGTTACTTCATGAGATCTCATCAGCCATTTCAGATTGCCTCGGCAACTGCATGCATATTGTCTGTGGCTGTTTGGGTAGTCTAAGATGGCTATTTGAGTTTCATTTTAAAATCTGAGATGATTTGAAGAAGGATGGCATAGACAGGCAGGAAGGGTGAGAAAGAAGATGAAAGGGGGTGAAGGGAGGGAGGGAAGGAAGAAAAACTGAGCAAAATGGAGGCTGGAAGGAAGCAAGGAAACAGGCAAAAGGGAGAAGTTATGAGGAAAAGCAAGGAGGCTGATGGGGGGGGGGGGTCAGAAAGGCCGGCAGGAGGGAAAGAAGGAAGGAAGCAAGGAGGGAAAGTGGTGGAGGCTGTGAGGGGGAGAGAAAGCGGAGAACGCATTGTGCCATCTCCACAGTGAAGTAAATGACCGTTGGGGCTGGGAACCTGAAAAGGGTTTTATGTCAGGATAATGATGCCAGCCAAGCTACAGTTGCTTGAAAGCTCTTACTCCTAAATGGAAAAACCATCTTTTCCATTCCCTATTACAGATACAACAGAGTCAAACTAGGCCGAGGACAGACTGGCAATTTGCCCCGGGAAGGGACCCGGGCTGACAACGATTCAATACCGGAGTAAATGGAACGTTCACACAGGCACATCTGCCTGGCGTCCCCCACCTGTAGCCTACCGGTGCTGTCGCGCTTCACTGCTGGATTAAAAAAACACCTGATAAAAGTCGTCGCAAATCCAAAAGCCTGCGTTCGTCGCGCGTTTCTCCACTCCGGGGAGTCTGAACACGCAGGCGAAAAGCCGGGCGGAAGCCGCGTTGGGCACGAGGCAGCAGCGGTGTGATTGGCTGCGCTCCGCTCCACTGCCCAATGCGGTGCCGGCATTGCAGGACAAAAAAAAAATCGGCAAAATGCGCACATACACCCATACACCCACAGCTGAATTAATGGGGAAACGGCGAATATAGCACGCCTCTGGCGCGGCAGTCTGAACGCTCCCACACGCCTCCATCCCGTATCTTCCGGCAGCGCCCCCCGCTGTGTGGACGTGAAAACCCGGTATAGTTTAATCCTGGGGTTTTTTGCTACGACTGGCTACCGGGGCAAACTGCCAGTCTGTCCTCGGCCCTAGTCTCGAAAATAAACAGCATGTCTTTAACACCCAGTTGTATCACTTAAAATTTGGTTTCCAGTGACTAAGTAACAAAAGCTTTGGCTGAGCAACTGTTTTGCGCCCTCCCAAAAACAAACCCCAAACCAGGCATTCCGCTTGGAGGCTCTGGGTGCAGAAAGGAGGGGGGGGGGGGACACATTAAATTTTGATGGTGGATAAATACAAGAATTTGCCATGCCTTTTACTAAGCCACTGCACTTGCTGTTGCTGGGGTGAAATTCTTTTCTCAGATTGGCAGGATAACACACCATTTGCTTCCCAAATGTCTATACTACTGTCAGTTTCCACTTGACGAGTTCCAGCCAGTATTCCTGTGCTTCAGGGTCCAGCTTTCCTTGGACATTCCCTCGTTGCTGTGGATGAATTGGGTCACACACTGAATCACAGAGTTCTTTACACATCAGCACCCGATATGTGGGATTCTCTTTACCCCACGTCAGGATGACACAGATTTGCAAGAACATTTACTTTGGGGTTGCTTGCTCCTAGTTCCTCTATGGACCCCACAACGGGTGGGGCAAAAGATGGTCAGGGGCTGCAGGTTCTGTTAACTAAGGCCCCGGTCACACAGAAAATTTGCCGTGCAGAAGGCACAAATGTCTGGTGGATTTTTGGGGCATGATCACACCACAAGATTTGGGAAGCATAGCGCTCCCGTGGCCAACCCGTGTCATCCCGCTGATGTGGAGTTAAAAAGTACCATGGAAAGTGCACTAGTATCCAGAAAATGTGGGACAAAGGCGGGCATCTGATCGCAGGAACGCTAGTATCCCGTGGCATCCAGCACCCGTCCACGTCCCTCCGTAAACCAGATGTTTTACTGCGCATGCGCACAAACATGAAACTGAAAGCAGTGCCGCTCCACGAAATGGTGCATGTGCACAAACGGCCATCTGATCTGGAAGTGGTGGCTTGCAATCGCCGCTTGTATGATTGCACCGTGCCGCTTCTTTGCCATGCTTCAGCATCACTGTGTGATCGGCAGCTAACAGCCTAAGCGGGGATACTCGGGGGACCATGTGATCAGGCTACTGTGCTTTATTTTGCTCCGGGGCGAACAGCCACGCCTCCTCCCCCGCATTATCTGGCCCGTGTGACCACAGCCTAAGTCATGCAAATGGGGTTAGCAGTTGTTAAGTCTCCATTGTAATCGATGGTATAAGCAGGCCTTAATGCAGTTGGGAAGAAAATTGGGCCGGAGAGATTCTGTTTTGTTAATCCAAGATATGAGGTTTTGTTTGTTTGTCATCTGTTGGGGGGAGGAATGCAAATGCCAAGTCTCACACAGGTCCTCCCCACCCCACCCCCCGCAGATAGGATAAGAAAGCAGACTTCAGTTGACCATCAAGTGAAAAAACTGTGTGAATCCTACATGAAAGTAATGTTCCATTGCCTGCGGTACATATGGTCTGAAGCAAAGCAAAGCTCCTTCTGTTGCAAGCAATTGCAACGTACCCACCGCTGGCGGGAACTCTGCCATCTCCGCGATGAAGTAAATGACCATTGGGGCTGGGAATCTGAAAAGGGTTTTATGTCGGGGGTGATGATGCCAGCCAAGCTACAGTTGACAAGCAGTTCGATGTTACTGTAGACAGGTGAGCATTCATGCCAGCTGGCTTTTAAATTCTGAGAAGTCCAGGGCCTGTCCTTTGAAGTGGTAAAATGGTCTACTTTAACTCTGGCAACAAAGTAAAGGTCAGCATTTAGCACAAACGACGACTGCATAGAAAGAGACAACAAGCATGACAACAGAGTTTACAGTGCATGAAAAGGTAAAATAATCGGTGCTCGGCAGTAGATAATCTCCTTTTTTTACCCAGGGAGAGAAGGAAACAAAGATTTCTTACAGCTTGGAGTCAAGAAGCCAAATGAGCTTTACAACAAAAAGTCTTTTTTGCTACCTCCTGAAAGTTAAGCTCCTAAGATCTACACTGGCATCTCTACCCTTAACGCATAACTCAGGACCCTTAACAATCAAAATCATTGCCTCCAGGAACCTTGCCTATTCACCATCAAAAAGAGATAAATAGCTTGCTTGGCTTCAAATACAGCCGGGTCCTATTCAGACATGAGAAAGTTGTTAGAATGCTGTCAGGCTGGAGGAGGCAGAAAATGAAATTGAGTCTGAAGCACTCCCTTATCGTCGTACTTCAGGGTACAGGGTTAACCCAGCAGGTTCACTTCTTGAACACACCTTCTGTCCTGCTTAACTTCCATGGAGAAAAAAAAAATTGGTGGCTGACTCTTGTATGAGCTACAGCGCATGGCTGAGACTGGGTGGGGATGCACACTCCAACAGCTGTCTCATAATAGCAAGTAAGGAACAGCACCCACATTTTGATGCTCACTCCAGTGTGCATGCAAGTTATACCCACCGTTCCTTCCACTACAGATATCCAAGTTTGTTCCTATGGATGGTCAAGAAGTTGAGGAAGAAAGAAAACAATTCAGAAATGAAGAGGCAGACTTTGTACAGCCCTAGCTGGGACTCATATTGTTGTCATTTTTGCTTATATTAAGTATTGTTTTTCTTTCTTTATGCTTTTAGCCCCCAACAACTCAGGGAAAATCAGTATTTAAAATGAGCATCTGAAATGCCCACTGAAATAAGAGTGGAATGAGCCCATTGTTTACACAGACTGGCAGGGTGGGGGAGAGTCCTCAATGTTTCTAAGTTATGGTCTTACCAGGTTATAATGGAGTCGTCAGAGAAGGTAGAATACGCCACAACTGTTTGGTGGAAAATACCACTCCACAGGGCCCTGATCTCCATTGGGATGGGAGCATGTTCCACCAGGCCAGGGCCATGACTGAAAAGGCCCTGGACCTGGTCGAGGAAGGGCAGATGTCTTTTCGGGCTGGGGACAACTAGATGGTTCTTGTCTGAAGAGCGCAAGATTCTTTGGGGCACATACGGGGAGAGACAATCCTGCAGGTATGCTGGTCCTTTGCCACATGGGGCCTTAAAGGGTCCTTCTATCCAATTCATGCATGCATGCGCATCACTTTTTAACTAAATGCTTGATGATTCTCAGTCAAATGTGTCAGCAGGGAATTGTTAAGCATTGATCAGTGCTTCTTGCATTAAGCTGGCACACCCTGATGTACCAGACAAATATGAGAAGCCCTGAGAGCGAACAAACCTCGATCCTAGACAATCAGACGACTGTTTTGTTTCCTCAGAACAACTTTCCTCACACCCTCAATGCTATTAACCAGATATGTACTCCAGAACACATCCTCACATCTCCTAGAACAGGGGCGTCAAGCATAAGGCTCGGGGGCCAGAACCGGCCCTTCCGGGACTCTTATATGGCACGCGAGCAACTAGTGCAAGGGAGGGAATTGGAGACTACTCAGGGATGTGGGGTGGGCAGAGCCACTCCAATTGTGGCTTTGGCCTGGTGGAACAACCTTGTCTGCAGCAGTCAAGGAGCGTGGGAGCATCTGCCCCATGCTGCACTGCTGGCTCTCCAATCCACCCATATGGGTTTTCCTTTGCACACACCCCCCACCCATGGGTCTTGCAGTGATGATACAACAACTCAGAGCTTACCAGCTCCTATCTTTTATACAGTTTATATCTCCGGTACCTGGCATTACGTTTTATGGCACTATTGGTTTGGACCAACAAAATGACATCTATATCAGATCCGGCCCTCGTAACAAATGAGTTCGACACCTCTGTTCTAGAACAGGCAGGGCTCCATAAGAGCTGTCAAATACTGCCAAGCACTGATCAGATGTCAGGCAAATCATTGGATAGCAACAGGATAATTTCAGCTAGGGTTGCCAACCACCAGGTGGAACCTGGAGATTTGCTGCTATTACAATTGACCTCCAGGTGACCAAGATCAGTTCACCTGGAGAAAATGGCTGACTTGGAGGGTGGACTCTATGGCTAATGTTCCCTGCTGAAGTCCTTCTCCTCCTTAAACCCTGCCTTCCCCAGAATCCACCCCCCAAATCTCCAAGTATTTCCCATCTCAGAGCTGACAACCCTAATTTCAATGTACTTTGTTATCCCAGTCAAGGGACACCATCTCCTCCTTGGCTCACCCCACCACCAGTGGTTGGCAAGTTCTCTCAGCCACAGGGGTTTGGACTGTGATGCTGCTAATGACTGGGAGGGAGATGAGCCCTGTGGAGCACCAATGTTCTCCTCTCTATGCTGCCCCAAGCGGCTGGCCAGAGAACTGGGTGACAAACACATCTGTCCCATAGAGAATATCCAGCATATTCATGAGCGTTTGGAGAACACCCAGATGTTTACAAATGTCATTGCTGCTGTCTGTATTCCATTGTGATCCATTCAGGTGGGGTCGCCGTGTTGGTCTGAAGCAACAGAACAAAGGCTGAGTTCAGACTGGCAGTTTGCCTCACTATAGCCACATTTCAACCACATTTCCCAAGCAGATTAAAGGGGGCGTTCACACAGGCAGATCTGCCTGGTGTTCCCCACCCGTAGGGAACCCGTGCTCTTCCGCTTTGCTCCCAGGATTAAAAGATACCTGTTGAAAGTGGTAGCAAATCCCGGGGAGTGCCTTATCCTGCTGCATTCTGCTTCCCGGAAGTGTGAACGCTCAGCCAAAAAGCTGGGAGCAACCCACGTTGCTCATGCACTTATACACACATAGGCACTTATACACACATAGCCGATTTACCAGGAAAAAGCCATTTACAGCTGTGGCTCCAGGCCAGCAGTCTGAATGCCTCCCGGTCTGCTCCCGCATCCATCGGCGCAGTGTGACCGGGAAAACCCAGAGACAGTTTGTTCGGGGGCTTTTTTACCATGACTGGCTCCCACTGCAAACTGGGTAAAGGTAAAGGTTTCCCTTGCTCGAAACTGTTTCCTTGCCACCGAAGTCAGTGTTCGAGCAAGGGAAACCTTTACCTTTACCCATTTTTTGGAGGAAACTGACTTCGGTGGCTAGGAAACAGTTTCGAGCAAGGGAAACCTTTACCTTTACCCATTTTTTGGAGGAAACTGACTTCAGTGGCAAGGAAACAGTTTCGAGCAAGGGAAACCTTTACCTTTACCCATTTTTTGGAGGAAACTGACTTCGGTGGCTAGGAAACAGTTTCCCACTGCAAACTGCCAGTCTGACCTCAGCCAAAGTTTGTGTCCAGGGGCACCTTTCAGACCAACCAAGTTTTATTCTGGGTATAAGCTCTCGTGTGCACGCGGAGTGTGCACACAAAAGCTTATGTCCAGAATAAAACTTTGTCTTAAAGGTACCACTGGACTCAACCTTTGTCCTGTATCCTATTGTGTTAGGATGGATGTCTGTAGCCAATCAGAATCTGCCAGGATGCTACTCTCCCTGGACTGCTGGTCCCATAAGTGTTTGCCCAAGCGGCACCTGAGTTCTCAGCTCTCATCCTTATAATGTGCTTCATTATTTTATGCTGAAAACATCATACATTTTACACTATGTCAGTGTGTCAAGATATTACATGACCTTTGATGTCCCACGTGCACCCTATTGGAACATTGCTCGTATCTGTTGCATTTATTGGGCAACCTAGTTAGAGGAATGATGAGGAGTGGAGAGACCATTTGGGTGAGGAGAGGGAAAAACCAGACCTCCCCCACCTGAATCTTGGCTTGGGGGCCTCTCAGGGGATGGGTGTCATGGCTCCTTTTTATGTCAAGCTGTAGCAGTATCAATAGATGGGAAATACAGGTTTGGGAAAGTGTGAGGACAAACATTACAATGAATAGGGGTCCAGGTAGAAAAGTTGTAAGGATGCAATATAAATATTCTTGCCAGGATATGACCATACTTGAACTCAGTCTCTACTTTAGTCTATTTGAATCACAAAGTGGTTAAGTTTTAATGACTTCTAAGTTAATCCAAACAGTCAAAGTGAAGACAGCAAGAGGAACAACCTATCCATGTGCCATACATCACAATTCCCAAAGCCAGGCTTCAGGAAGGGAAGTGGGTGTCAGCTATGCTGCCATAGCAGGTGGAAGGGGGGAAGGCTGACGTGGAGTCTGTCGATGTGCTGGAACCTTAACTTTCATTTTTCCTCACCTCGTCTTATCTGCTAACCTAGGCCTGTGACCTTCGTACCAGGCTGCTGATGCTTTTTCTGGGAACGTAGACCCGTTAGCTTAGGCGGGCTTCACCTTAATCCCTGATTGGCTCATTCCTGTTTAGAAGTGTGTATATCTTCTCCTTTCACAGGCTTGCAACTAGTTCTGACACAAAATTTATGAATAGATAAACTGCCTTTAACTGTACTCAATAAACTTGAACCTTCTGAAGGAACGTTGTTGAGAACTGATTGCTGCTGGACTCTGACAGAGGGTCTAGTTTGCACCATGCCAACTCTCCTTTCCCCATCCAGTATTGTGGAAGCCCCACTGGAAGATATGTACAAATTGCAAGAAAAACATGAAATGCACTTAATCCAAATCAAAGAGATCTCTCCAGAGTAAACATACTAGAGTTTCTGTTGCCACCAATTAGGCAAGCCAAGTAAATTGGTGGAATAAAACAAATTAAGCATACCATTGACAGATACCATTAACTGGCATCAGGGTCTTGAGCTAAGAGACTGGTATCAAGGGGAAGGCACAGGCCTGAAGACCCATCAAAGGGTTTTTTAAAAAGGCATATCATGTATCTAATTCTGAACATCGCCCTAGATGTGGATTGTTAAAGCCACACATTAGGGCCATAGTCAGAGACGGGAGATCTTAGTACAACCTTGAGGGGATACCCAGGTTTACAGAAAAATCCCAAGCCTTTAAAAATGGGAGGGGGGAGGAGGGGAACTTAAAAAGCAAGCAAAATGGAGAAGAGTTTTTCTGCACACACACAGAAAACATAGTCCCATCCTGCCAATCATTGACTTACTGGGGGGGGGTGGCTGCTGATGGGGTCACTCCCACAGTGGGCAGCCGGGTGGCAACTCCAAACTGAGCCCTCTGGCTGAGATGGGGCCCTGCCGGCACTGACTCATCCTCTCTCCTTGCAGTGAAAAGAGATGATGAGGACGAAGGCCGTGCCTGGCCTAGCCTGGATGAGCACGTGAGACAGTGGGGGAGGGGAAGGAGGAAGGGGGAGGGGAAGCTACCGCCCCATAACTTCTGCCACTCTCATCTGCCCTGCGTAAACCAGGCAGGCAGAGGTGGTGGCACCGCAGACGGGTGAGCAAGCAGGCAGCTCAGAGAGTAGGCAGCCCAGAAAGGGAATGAGGGGGGAGCAAATGGGACCCCCACACACACCAATCTTGTGGGTCCCCCACTTGTACGCTGTCCAATTTGTGAACTGAAAAGTTGTATTCTTTCTTTTAGTTGAGGAGAGTTGATCTCGCTACACCACTGGAAATAACGACCTTGGTGGTCCCTTTGAATCCTGGATAATATCCCAATTTTTAGCTGTCAGCATGAAGCACAGTGGCACGGCCCTTTCCCACTTCAGTTTTGAACTAATCGCTAAAGGTTTAAGATAATAAAATAAACTTAAGAACAACAAGGGGTGAGGGGAACCTCAGAGCACTGTTTTGATTCTAGTTTCGAGCATCTCAGTTGGTAACTGTAACCTTCTGATTTTAATCCAAATGTTTAAATTGCAGGAAGGGCTGTGTGTTCAACTTACTTGCCCATTAGCTGTGATGAATTCAGCATGCAGTTTCCATCAGATATATATTTCCAGGAGCTCAGTTTGGATTGCATGTGTAGGACAGACCCTATTTCGCTCTGGTTTTGTGAATAAAAAGAAAGAAGAAAAAAAGATGTCTAGTCTTTCCTGAGAATCAGCGTTTCAGCATAAAGACCTTAATACAGTCCCTAATGGAAGGCAACTGTGGATCTTTTTCAGACTTTCTCCAACCTTCCCCTACTAGCACTGAAAGCAGCCAAGGGACAGGAACTGAGAACGAACAATAGGCAACCCGGCCCACTCTTAGAGGTAAGTTATACCAGGAATGGGGGAGCATTTAGAACGGGACAAGTACGTTTAATGCACGCTCAGACATTTTGACTTTCTCAGCTAAACCTGTGCCCTTTGTGGTGCTCTGGTGGAGGTTTATTTTTATTATTTATTTATTTATTTATTTATTTATTTATTTGCATTATTCGTAGTCCGCCTTTCCCCCGGGGACTCAGGGCGGATTGCACAGAGGGAGGCCGTGCAGTCAACAGGATGGGACATTCAGGACCCAAATGGCATCAGGATTGCAGGAGTCTGGAACCAACCAGAAATCCAAAAGACAGAACTGAAGCAGAGCAGAAGTATGAAACGTGATACATTAAGCGGTGCATAAATGACATAATAGGATCCTGCTTGCAGTAAGCGATACGCAGCAGTATAGCCCACGGTCTCTGATCATTTATCCAAGTCAGTTTGTGAACCATTTTGGATGGTGCAGCTGGATGGCCCTGCGCAGGAAAGGCCCTCTTGAATCATTCAGTTTTGTGTAGTTTGCAGAAAACCAGAAAAGTGAGGGCTCTCCCAACCTCCTCGGCAGGACATTCCCCTCCAGGCCGGAGCCACAACAGAGGAGGCACCTGTATGGGCAGCTGTCGATGCTGCCCATTTGCAGGTGGGCACCTGCAGAAGACCTGGCTCAGGAGACCAAAGCTGTCACAGCGGAGCACAGGGGGAGAGGCGGTCCCGCAGATAAGGGGGATGAAGGGCTTTGTATGTGAGAGCCTTAAATTGAGCCTGGTAACAAGTGGGCAGCCAGAGGAGCATCTGCAGGATGGAATGGCCTCATGTTCAACTGAACGAGTGCAGTTTTTCTGTAGCATTTGTGCTCATTTCCAAATTAAAACTTTATTTTTTCGGTATATTATATTAGTATCATTAAAAGTGGCTGGAAGCCAAAATCCCTGGTCTGCAAGCAGAAGGACACTTCTAGTCATGAAAGAGAGGGGGATTTTTGCTGGTTCCTCCCCCCCCCCACAACCCACTCTGTTCCCAAGGGTCTCTCTCTCTCCACTAGGGTCGCCAGCTCCTGGTTGGGAAACTCCTGGAGAATTGGGGATGAAGCCTGGGGAGGACAAGGTTTGAGGAGGAGAGCACAACGCCACAGACCCCACCCACCAAAGCCTCAATTTTTTCCAAGGGAACTGATCTCTGTTGTCTGGAGATCAGCTGACGCCACTTGGAGGTGGGCGATCCTGCTCCCAACCCTCTAGTGAGTACTCTTTCGAGAAGTACTGGGGAATGAAGAAGGAAGGGTTGGGTGGGAAAGATCCATGCTGTGGGTGAGGCTGTGGGGAGAGCTCTAGGTGCCACCTGGAGGTTGGCAACCCTATCCAATCCAATCTCCTCTTCTTCTTCTTCTTCTTCTTCTTCTTCTTCTTCTTCTTCTTCTTCTTCTTCTTCTTCTTCTTCTTCTTCTTCTTCTTCTTCTTCTTCTTCTTCTTCTTCTTCTTCTTCTTCTTCTTCTTCTTCCACAATTCCCAGCCAGGTTCAAATCTCTTTCCTCTGTCCGTTGAATATAGATGGCATGAATATACTTCCCATTCATCAGAGGGAACTTCAAATGCAGCTGCTGGTGATGGGGGCGGGCCTGGAGGTCCTTGCATGGCCTGGCCAACCCGAAGCCAGCTCACAGGCATCGCCCCCCTCCCTGCTGCACAGTTATAAGCAATTCAAGGACAGCTTTTTCCCCCAGTGAGAAAATGGCAGGTAGGAAAGGTTAAAACATTCCTCTTTCTCTCCAACACAATCCTTCTCCTTGGTGAAATGATCCTGGAGGTTGGAGTTGCAGAATACAAAGGAAGAGGAGGAATAGCTTGGCCATGCCCACGGTGAAGCCCCTTGGAGGAAAAAGAAGTGCCGGAGAAGCAGATCTGCACCACGAGGCTGTCGTCAGGCACCAAAAGGGCGTGAAAGAGAGGAAGACGGGGTTGGGGGGGGTTACATGCTCACCTGCGAAACAGAAACTTCAGCACCAAAGATCAAACCCTGCAAAAATCAGGAGCAAAAGGGCGGTGGATCATCAGGTCCCACAATTACAGAGCCAGTTTCTGTTTCAGCAGGAGCATTTTTGCTTTGTGGAGCTATTTTACGGGGGGGGGGGTAGTGATCACAAATATCCATCTTTAGGGATTTTTAAAAAATACTGTAACTCCCATTTTTCTTGCTGTAATAGAAGCAATTAAATCTTAATGACACCAAGTTGCACTGTTTCTCTTTGGACAGAGAGCCCTCCAATGCGCGTGGCACAGAGTAAGGTGCGGGGCGGGGGGGGGAGTCTGAGCAACGGGCTGGAGGGGGGCTTGCCGTTTGGCATTCTGGCCACAGGAGCCCCTCATGCTTCCCAAACATCAAAATCGGTGGGCTGTTTTGAAGTGCTCGGAAATGATTGGCTATCAGATATCCTCTGGACAATGGTGATGATGTGCATGCAATGAACTGGGGGGGGAGGGGGTGTTCTGAGGTGAGTGACCATTTAATGCATGTTTTGTCCTCTGTCCAATTTGTGGCTTTTCTGCTCCCTTCTCTGCAAACATCAGAATCTGACCAAAGGATAACAGCTCCTACCGGGAGGACAAAGGCCTCTTTCATCCCAAGGAGATAAGAAACCCTGAGATAAAGTTTCCCTCCCCTGTGTGGTCCTGAAGAACTGAGAGTCTTGCGGCCTGCCTGGTGACAAAAGCCAGAGTCTCCATTGGGCCACCTTCTCTGCTTCAGGCCAGGCAAGATCAAACAAGATCAAACAGAGACCACGGGGGATGTCCATGCCGGCCCATGCTCGCCAGTATCTGCAACCCCGTTTTCTTCCCCAGAGCACAGAAGCCATTCGCCTTCATCCACCCAGCACTCAAGCTCCACAGCCAGTGTGGCAGAGCATAGGGGTATCAAACTCCAGTTGGTGGATGGAGATGTCCTGCTATTAGAACTGATCTCCAGGCAACAGAGATCAGTCCCCCCTGGAGAAAATGGCTGCTTTGGAAGGTGGACTCTATGGCATGACGCTGCATTGAAGCCGCACCCCTCCCCAAACCCCACCTTCCGCAGGCCCTACCCCCAAATTCTTGGTATTTCCCAACCCAGAGCTGGCAACCCTAGCAGAGCACCATTTCCCAGCTTTCTTCTGCCTGTGACAGACCTTTCCCTTCCTCTTTAGGGGCCCTGGGTCAGCAGTACAGCATCTGCCCGGAGGGATGCCAGATCCAGGCTGGGAAACTCTGGGAGATTTCCTCCAGGGGAACTGATCTCTGTAGTCCGCAGACCAGTTGTAATTCCGGGAGGTCTCCAGGCCCCACCACATCTACTAGCCAGCAGAAGGTCCCAGATTCAATCCTCAGCATCACCAGTTGAAAGATCGTAAGGGATGTGTAAGACCAGAGATCCTGGAGACCTGCTGCCAGTCTGAGTAGACAATGTCATCCTTGCTGGACCAATGGTCTGATTCTGTATAAGACAACTTCATGTATGTTCAATCAAGTCAACACAAATCTCTGAAGATGTTCTCCTTAACCTCTGGGAGGCTAAGAAAATCTCAAAACTCGTAAAGAACTCATCTTAATAATGATGGCTGCAGCTAAAAGCCTTATAGCCCTGGAATGGGAAAAGGAGGCTCCTCCCACGACCCACCATTGGTCTGCTAAACTGAGGGAATTCTACATCTTAGACAAGGTCGCAGAGCTAATGATGGCACACGAAGAATAGACCTGAGCGAAAAATGACTCCCATTCCTGGAAAAATTTTGTGAGTTCCCGTCTCACGGTATTCCAACAAGGAAACATGAGTATTCCCCTCATATCTACATACATTGATCCCTCCCCTACTCGGGGCTCTTTTCCCACCTGTGATAATACTCTTATCATGTTGCTTACCAGTGAATAGATTTTGTTCATATTATTCCCTTTTCCTCTTCTATGTAACTGCTACTGATCTTGAAATCTGCACAACTTGATGTATGTATCTTTGTTCTCTACAGTTTTGGTATAGTTACTTGTTTCATGTATTTCTTTTTGGACTTTGGTTTCTCAATATATATATATATTTTAAAGTCAGCACGAATCACAGACTTCACTCGTATGCCCTGAAGGTTTTCCTTGGAGTGTCTGGCCGGACTCTGACCCGCCTGCCCTGTGTCCCTGCATGGAACCCGCGTTGTTCCAGCCCCACCAACTCAAAGGCTGGTCATGGGGCTGGCCGGGTCCCTCTGTGGACAGGGATCAGGCCAGCTACGTGCCTGCCTTGGGCAGCCCTCCTCCCACTCCTGGGACCTTCCTCCTGCCTGCCACTGGCTGGGGCCAGAGGGGGAGCAGTGAGATACTGTGCGTTGATGTCACATCCGGGCAAAAACCTGGATCATGTGACAGCGGCACATCAACCAACTGGGGCAGACTGGGGGTGGGAAAACAGCCCAAGAAAAAGGCCCTTCTTCCCAGCTTCCCCTGGTCCGACCCCAAAAGGAGGAAGCAGGCTGCTTCTGCCCAAGTCCTGTGTAGGCCTCATGGGTAGGGTTGCAAGCTCCGGGGGGGTGGGAGCAAGGTTAGGGGACAGAAGGGACTTCAGTGGGGAATAGTGGCATAGAGGCCGCCCTCCAAAGCAGCCATGTTCTCCAGGGGAACTGGTCTCTGTTGCCTGGAGATCAGCTGCAACAGCGGGACATCTCCAGAAACCACCTGGGGCTTTGGAGGTGTGGGCAAGGGGCAGAAGTGACAACAAAGTGATGCTCCCTTTGTTTGCATGTACTCCTGGTGAGCCAGTGTGGTGTGATAGGCTGTGCGGTGTAGTGGTTAGAGTGTCAGGCGAGGACTGAGGAGTTCCAGGTTCCGATCACCACTCTGCCATGGAAGCTTGTCGGGTGATCTTGGGCCGGCACCTTCAGCCTCACCTATCCCACAGGATTGATGTGAGGCTAGAAGGGAAGGAAGGAGAACCATGCCAGCTGCTTTGGGTCACCGCTGGGGAGGAGGGCAGGGTATAGATGAAATAATTGAAGTAAATTTTTTCTGTGATGTGTTATGGCAAGTCTTTCAATGTACTGCTGTGCATGCTCCTTGGTGCACATGTGGCACATCAAATGTGATTGCATGTTCTCGGGTGGGGCATGCTGATGCACAGGTTTGCGTGTGCTGTGAGCCTGCATGTGTTCCTCCCAAAGGAGCATTTAAATAGGCTGAATTGCCACCCTTCTGCATCCAAGATGTCCAGTCCAAAACCTTGCCTCTGATCCTCCCCTGGCAAAGTATTTTGCAAGGGGTGTTTGGAAAACAGACTTGGAGACAAGGAGCTAATTGGAATCTCAAAGACTGCAGATCTGTCTCTCCCCCACTACCCAGCCTGGCTGCAAAGGAGCTGTTTTATTACGGTGTTGAAACATTCCATGTGAAAGTGCTTTTGGAGAAAGCCAGAATATTTTCAAGCTAAGCATTCCTTTAGTTCTGTAGTTTATTTCTCAGAAATGTTTTTAGTTGCGATATTTTCTTTGCATTTTATTTGACCACAGTCATTCAGTGTATCAACAGGTTTGGATCTGTGTTCACTCCTATAAACATTAGGAGATGCTTGGAGAAATACACGTAGTCATGTGACTCTGGTCTGTGTTGTTTAACCCATTTTGGCTATCCCAAACATAGCCAGTGAATAGGGATTAACAAACCACCAAAAATGATCCTGGGTACAATGAGTCATGTTCTGAAATGAAGAATCCTTCACAGAAAAATCAGCAGGGTCTTTATTTCGGCAAGGATAACAATTGAGCCTCAAAAAATGACCCTTGCAGTTCCCCCTTATGTGAATTCCTGTGCTTTTCTTCTAACCATCTTCCACACTGACCTCCAAGAGTGCCCAAGGGGTTAAGCCAAGAACTCATGTTCCGGGCGTCGGGTAGGTTAGCTGCGGCCTTCATTTTCATAATCTCAGTGCACAGAAAGGGCAATGCAGCCGCATGACTCTGCCGCAAGAACTGGATCTAGCCAAAGTAAATTTACATCTCTTAGACCAGCCATTGAGGGATCGCCTGCTGTTGACCTTGATGTTTCGAGATTAGAACCAATGTCCAAGTGATGCTTTGCCTGGAACAAACCAGTAATACTGCAGCCATGCAAAAGGATGTGGGAGCAGACACGCAAGAGTTATGTACTGTGGGTTTTACTAGAGAGTTTGGGTCAGGGTTTGAAACTCAGCACACACAGAGACACAACTAATTTTTCCACATCTGATAATAGGATTGCCAACCTCCTGGTGGTGACTGGAGATCAGCTCACATGGAGAAAATGGCTGCTTCGGAGGGTGGGCTGTGTGGCCTTCTGCCTCACTGAGGTCCCTCCCCACCCAAACCCTCCCTTCCCCAGACTCTGCCCCCCCCAAAAAAAAGAAACAAAATATCCAGGAATTTCCCAACCTTGACCTGGCAGTCCTACTGATTACCATTTATTTGTGTTTTTCTTTCTTGCTTGTTTTTAGGTTTACCAAGTTTGAGATACTTTCATTTTACTATTCCACTTGTAATATGTCTCACAAGGAAGGTCTATAGACACTGTGCTTATGGACACTGTTTCATCCCCAAAGGCCAGCCAGATGCCGCCCTCTCCACACTCCTCCCCCTCGGATAAATAAATTGGATACATACCTGGTCCTGCTGTAGAGTTGCCAGATCCCAATAGGGAAATACCTGGAGATTTCTGGTGGAGCCTGAGTAGGGCAGGGTTTGGGGAGGGGAAGGACATCAACGGGGTATAACGCTACAGAGTCCGCCTTCCAAAGTGGCCATTTTCTTCAGGTGAACCGATCTCAGTTGCCTGGAAATTGGTTGTAATCCAGAAGATCTCCACTGAGGGAGGCTCAGCCAATCACAATATGCTGTAGACCTTGTCACATTAAAGCCTGCTAAAGGAGCTCCCCAGTCACCAGAAACTAAGCGTGGTAGCGTACATCAAAAATTGTATAAGAATTAGCAATTTGAAACATGGTTTGCAGCACTTCATGCTTGTGAAGAAACAATAACAGAAGGACAAACCTGATGAAGGACACGCAAACGGATATTGTACTAGAACTCCGTCGTTTGCCTTGATTGTTTCTGTAATTAGGAGCTGTATTATTTTGAATGTACTGCTAAATTGTATACCTTATTCTGTAGGATTATTGTTGCAATCATGCTGATAACTGAAATTCACACATAGCATATATAAAAGAACAAACAAAAATTGTTTAATTATACATGGTGATTGATTGTTCTGTTGACCACCTGGAGATTGGCAGCTCTGGAAGGGAGGGATTTCAATGGGGGATATGGTGCCATTAGGGGTGCCAGCCTGCAGGTGGGGCCTGGGGATCTCCTGGAATTACAGCTCATCTCCAGACTACAGGGCTGAGTTCCTCTGGAGAAAAAGGCTGCTTTGGAGGGTGGACTGAGGTCCCTGTTCTCCCCAGGCTCCACCCCCAAATCTCCAGGAGTTTCCTGACCTAGATCTGGCAACCCCATCCAGGGCCGCATTATGACTTTTGATGGCCCTCGGCACTTTTGCCTTCATGAGCCCCTTCCACCATAATAATATCAATATTAAAAATTATTTTGCTATAACTTTAAATACTTAAACATTTTATTTTTTTTCTGTTTTAGGTGATATGTAATAGATTTTTGTGGTCCCTAAAATTTTATTTTTTCTGATGTGAGAAAAACGTAAAACATTTTTTTCAGCCTTAAAAGTTCATTTTTAGAAGAAATTAAAATATTTTTGTGGGTCCCTAAAAGTATTGCAGGCCCTAGGCACTGTGCCTACTGTACCTAATGGATAAGTCATCCCTGACCCTACCCCTGATCTGCCAGTGGCCAGGGGGGATGTTGGGATTTGCAGGTGTCTTTCCTTCTGTCATGAAGGGGTTAAGTTGTTGTTTGTGTAAGCTAATGTTAGTAAGATTAGAACCAATCAACTGTCATGCAGAATTTTCCCACCAAGAAGAGGGATGTGTTATTCCCAATGAAGTTACCTGAGGCTTTACTATTGGCAGATCAAAATACTGAGAGATGGGTGCATGCTGTTTGTCATGTACACAGGGGTTGAGCTTTGGGGGAAAACTTTCCTTTCTTTGTTCTCTGCCTCCTAATACTTAGATCTCACACACAAACTAGCAAGATGTAGAATTAGTTAGGATCTTATTTTTCTCCATGTAACCCTTCCCTGTTTTCTAGTTAACTTTTTTTAATAAGCTAAACACACATATCTCTGTGATACTTTATTTTCCGCTGTGCAACATTGCTCTGCTAAATTTATCCAACAAAAGGCCATGAGCCCAGCATGTTACCACTGCACAGCTGTGTGTGTGAATTAACTTGGTAGCAGCAGAGCTTTGAGAAGAATCAACCTTTTGACCAATTTCCCATAAGCTGCTGCTCCACACTCAATCTTGCCTTTGCCCGGATCATACGTGTCAATTTCAAACAAGCTGCTGCGTTGCCTCATTTTGCCTCACGTTTTCGCCTGATTTCCCCCATGCCTTCTCAGCAGCTTGTGTGAAATTGACACGTACAATCGGGGCAAAGGGAAGAGCAAGCATGGAGCAGCAGCCTGTGGGTAATTGGTCTTTGTTTTTCTTGGATATTTTCTTCAAATCCTCTTGGATTACAAACAAAGAACCTCCCTCTAGAGCTGTGATGACTCAGAGAGATCTCCCCAGTCTGCTGAGGAGAGAGAAATATGTGCATCGGCTGACGGCTGGGAGAAGAGAGTTCAAACAGCATGCACCTCCAAGTCACCATGTCTACAAACAGAAGCAGCAGGGCTCCCCATTCTTTAAATGAACAAACTCCCTCCCTCTTTCAGGTTCCAAAATTAAATGAGCAGAACTATCTAATATCGAAAATCAGAGCGTGGTGTGTACTAGAGATTCAGGAAGTTTTGCATGCAATTGAAAAAGATCCTCCACAGAATCAGACAGAACACGAGAGATTTAAGAGGGATGATGTCAAGGCACAATTTGTGATTTTCAGTTCTATAAGTGACAAAGAAAGAAACCCCTCTGGTAGCCAGCTGTAAAACTGCCAAAGAGGTTTGGATTACACTGGAAGAGAATTTTTTTAAGAGAACAGATAAACACACTCCATTTTAAGATGGAAACTGTATACCTTGAAGCTGCAAGAGGAAGGGGATGTTTCAGCACACCTAGACACCATGATGCAACATGCCACAGAGCTTCAACCTGCAGGAATAGAAATCTCACCAAAGGAGATAAATGCTGCAATTCTAAATAGTTTCCCAAGTACTTATGCTAATCAAACTGCTGTTCTGGAATCAAGGGATCAAGCAAACATTTAGTATACTTTGAACTATCTCAGAGATGAAGCTTTAAAAGATCTCTTAATGAAACAAGAACAATGTCTGTTCTAAGACTGAAACATGAAAGTGAGCAAGTTGTATGTTATAATTGCCAGAGAAAAGGACATGTTGCAAAGTTGTTCGCTTTTTAAATATAATTTTTAATTGGGTTTTTCAAGAAGAAAAGTAAAAGAAATGAGAGCATTACAGTTTTTTGGAAAGTTTCAGTCAAGTATCTCACTCATAACACTATATTTGCTTATGTAATGCTTTTTTCTACATGAGCTATAATATCTAGCAACTAAAATTGTATAGTCAACAAAATTAACAAGTTCTAATTACAATTAATATACCAGCTTATCAATCTATTCCAGTTACATAACTAATTATACTATATCCTATCTATCCTAACCTATCTTGTTTGCTTCACTTTATCTATATAGTACTATTCTTAGAAGGAAGAGAGACAGGTACAGGGATAAGTTTATGCTATATCTTAATAGGTTATAACTATGCGTTGGACTGAGTTTTTATGTAAATTGTCACTATATCACCTTTAAAGTATTCTTTCCATTTTTCCATCTATATTATACTGTGATTCAATATACTTGACATATCTAAATCAAAGTCAGTTAAAAATTTTAAAATCTTGTTACTGTAAATCTTTCATCTTTTGAAATTAAATTGTAGTTTCATATTTTACCATAAATCAAATTAACCAATAAACATATTCAACATGAATTATATTTTTCCATTTGACCAGTACACCTGCTTATATCGTTAACTTCATATTTTTCACACTGTTGATTTTCATGCTACCAATAATGTAATTTTAGATCACCATATGAATTTATCACCTCTTTAAATTTATACTAATATTCTGTATTGTAGTGTGATTTAGCATATATAACACATAAATCTGAATAAGATATTCACAATTTCAAGTCTTAAAATCACTTTACCATATATCTTTCATCTTATAATATTGTAACTTTAACAGGAATCAATTTAACCAATACACATACACAAAGTATATTACATCAGGTTGGACAATCCTTGTTTACTTATAATGTTTCATTTTTTTCTGCTTTCTCGGGACATTTCTTTTAAGGATCACCTTAGTTTTGTGCCTTTCCCTTTTAGAGATACAGATTCCCCCCCCCCCATATTTGCTTATATTAAAGATCAAAAAGCCCAAACCCTCTGGAAAAATTATATTCTCTTTAGTCATCTCTAAGCCTTGGAGATTTGGGGATCTTTCTGTTATATTATTTCCTTGGTTTATATAATGGCTTAATGTTTCTCTCATTGCAGGAATCCAATCCTCAGAAGAAGCGTCTTGTTCAGAGATTTGCTTTATAGAAGATGTCTGCTGTTGTAGAATTTCTTCTTCCTGGTCTGTTGCTGCATCCGGTAACATGATCTGTTCTTCGTCATGGCTACACAGGATTTTTTCAAAGACTTGATGAATGGCTTTTGTCAGTGATTCTGCCAGTTGTTGTTTAACTTGGTCATAAAAGGATTGTAAAGGTTGTGAAAAATCACAATTTCCCAGATATTCCTTTTCTTTTAATGTGGGTAGAAGAGTCATCATGTTACCAAATTGCAAAATCCACAGCATTTTAATCTAGGCTTTCAAAGGTGTTGTGCAGCTAAGAAAGCACAGCAGCCATTTTACTTCCAAAAGTCCTTTCCTTTTCCTTTTCCTTTTTTTGTGAACCAGATGGTCCTCAGTTCTTTAAGATTATAATTCCTTTAATAATAACTTTTTTCAAGAGCAGAAAGAAGATTTTGGTAAGATCTTTAGCCCCTGTATATATTTTTAGTGCCTTAGCTTCCCAGTCATTTCATAGCTGAAGGGAGGGGGGAAATTCCACTCCGCATTCCTTAGCTTCTGGGGAAGATTTAAGGGCGTGAGTTGAAAGTTCTTTTTTAAGCTTGAAAGTTGCAAAAGGAAGGCAAGTACTTACTTATCAGTTTATTCATCGCTGGTGTTATGGCAAGGTTCAAAGCTCTCTTATAGGGGGGGTTCACAGATTGGCAGCCATGACTAATCACAGCCACTCAGCTCGGTGCTTCTGCTTCAGGACAATCTGACTCCTCTCCCACTCATCGCAGCTTGCAGGAGGCTCAGATCAAGTCCTCTGCAACCAGCTCTCCTCCAGAAATGCTGGTGGGACCTCAGGAAACCCAGATGGTCCCCTAAAAGGCATCGGGAGTTGGTGAAAACTCAGGAGCTCCTGAGAAATCAACCGGTTGCTGTGCTGCAGCCCCCGTAACGACATGTTGCAAAGTTCTGTAAGACAAAGGAAAATGTTGAACAACAAAGAGAGAGGGATGTGCATGCTTCCACTCACAATGCTGCTTCAAGCTAGGCAAGAAATGAGAATAAGGAAGAAAGAAAAGCTCCCAAGAGATTTACTTATGTTGTTTCTGGTAAAGACTCAAATGTGAATAGCTTATGGCTGTTAGATTCTGGATCTTTTTCTCATGCTTGTAATTATAGGAGTTGGTTTGTGGAGCTGAAGGGATAGAATTCAAAACAAGCAGACAGGAGTCCTTAATTCGTTGAAGGAGTTGGAATTTTTAAACTGAGAGTCCTTGATTCAGATGGAGAGATTGTGGAAATTCTGCTAAAGGACTATGTTTTTGCTCCAGGAGCCAATCAGAATTTGTTGTCTGTTGAGAGGTTTGTGAAACAGGGAAACCAGGTTCTGATCAAAGAGAATGTTTGCAGCATTTTTCATCCTGAGTTCAATGTTGAAATAGTGGCAGAAAAGATTGATGGCTTTTACTACTTGGAAAATGTTCCTGAGCCAGTATATCATACCAGATAAAAGAAATGTCTGCACAGTGACTGCATGTTAGCACAGCAAAAGAGCCTGGGGCACAGAAATCTTAAGTCTGTGCAAAAGCTAATACAAGAATGTGATATTAAGATGGCTGAATATGATCAGATGCAAGCCTGCTGTGAAATCAGTTTAAAAGCTAAAGGCACTGCACCTACTTACAAGAAACAGCAGAGTGTGGACTTCTGGTTTTGGCAAATTGAATAGCAGACACATCCCTTCGGAGCTCCGAGGGACGTGACTGTGCTGTGGTGGTAGGGAGAGATCTTGGTTGATCTGGACCTCCCAGAGCCCTTGAAGGGGGCTCCCAGCCATGGTCTACAGGATATATCCAGAATACATCAGAAAAAAAAGTCTGCCTGGTGAAATCTTTGTGAAATTCTCTAAAAGGCATATAAGAGACCAGATACTTAAAGCAACAAATGGGACTACCCTAAAAATCAAAGATAAAGAAATTAAAGTCTTAAAGGATATTCCATTCGAGATAAGGAAAAATAGGAGACCATACAAAAATCTGATTTTGTTTTTGCAGCAAAAAGCCATGCCTTATAGATGGATTATACCAGAAGGAATCATCTTTAAATAGAATGACAAGAAAGAAAGAATTGACTCTGTTACTAAAGCAAAAGCCTTTTTGGAGCAGTTTCAAAAACCAGAAATAGCACCGAAACCAGGAGAGGAAGAAGAAGCAGCAGAAGAGGAGGTGAGACTGGAAGCAACGGAAACTCTTCAGTCACATCTTCTGGAGAAGAATCAGAATCTGATCAGGGGGCTGCTGCCCCAAAAATTCCCAACGCCAGACGAGACTATGACTTAAGAAAGAAAAAAGCTACATAAACTTTAACTGCTTCTCTTATACCTGAACTGAACCAAATTTATTTTAGATATTTGGACATTTCTCTATCAGTTAGATGTAACTCTTGTTTTTTGATCCTTTTTTTCTCTTTGAAGAAATTAATTAATAACTCCTTTTCAAGCTAACCTAGCAATTCTAAGTGAAAAAGAATTTGTTATAACCATTTGTAGAGGCTCTTGACTGTTGCCACTTGGGTTTTTAGTGGTTTTCTTTTCTTTCTCCCTCAGATGTTAGAATCCCCTCCCTTTGATTTCAATGTAGTTTTTAGAATAAAAGCAATAAAATATTTTTAAAAAGAAACAGCAGAGTGTGCACAATGAGAGGCTGTTGCAGAGAGTCTGCTCAGACATAGGCCGAGTACAGACTGGCAATTTGCCCCGGTAGCCACTCGCGGCAAAAAAACCCCGGATTAAACTATACCGGGTTTTCCCGTCCACACAGCGAGGGCCGCTGCCAGAAGATACGGGACGGAGGCGCGTGGGAGCGTTCAGACTGCCGCGCCGGAGGTGTGCTATATTCGTCGTTTCCCCATTAATTCGGCTGTGGGTGTATGGGTGTATGTGCGCATGAGTGCTCATGCGCTCAAGCGCTCATGCGCATAAGCGCATTTTGCTGTTTTGTTTTTTTTTGCCCTGCAATGCCGGCACCACATTGGGCAGTGGAGCGGACCACAGCCAATCACAGTGCTGCTGCCTCGTGCCCAACGCGGGTTGCTCCCGGCTTTTCGCCTGCGCGTTCAGACTCCCCGGAAGCGGAGAAACGCGCGACGAACGCAGGCTTTTGGATTTGCGAAGGCTTTTATCAGGTGTTTTTTTAATCCAGCACTGAAGCGCGAGGGCTCCGGTAAGCTCCGGGTGGGGGACGCCAGGCAGATGTGCCTGTGTGAACATTCCATTTAATCCGATATTGAGTCGCTGTCAGCCCGGGTCCCATCCCGGGGCAAATTGCCAGTCTGTACTCGGCCTTAGTTGAGCCATTCAGTCCTTCAGTTGGAGGAAATAAATACATTTTGCTCTTTATGGATGTTGGAGGCCATTTTAGTTATGTATATCTGATCAGATCTAAAGTTCAAGTGCTAGAGAAATTCAAGAACTATGTTGCTGCTGTGAAAAATAAATTTAACAAAGCTCCAGAAATCCTGTTTACAGACATTGGAACAGAGTATTGTGGTAGTGAGTTCCAAAGGTTCTTAGGAGGGAATAGAGCATGAAGCAAGTGTGGTCTATTCTCCTCAGCAAAATGGCTCTGCTGATTGGCTTAACAGGAGGCTCCAGGAGATGGCACGTTGCCTACTCTTACAAGTTGCTCTACCTGACACCTGCGGGGCAGAAGCAGTAAATGCAGCAGTTTACTTGCACAACAGAATTCCCTCAAAAGTCACAAGGAAAACAACATTTCAATTGTGGCTTGGAAGAAAGCTAGGCCTAAAGCATCTGAGGGCATTTGGCACTAAAACATATACCCATGTACCCAAGGAAAGAAAGGGAAAGCTGGATCCCAGAGGTGAAATGGGAATCTTTGTGGGATAAGCTCAAGGTGGGAAAGGATACAGTCATGAATCCTAAAATGTTTTTTGTTAAAAAGTGCAATGTGGTGCATATTGATGAAGACCTGGTGAGAGATGTAAAAGTGATAGAACTGCTTGGGAACAGTGACCATAATGTCATTGAGTTTAACATTTGTACAAATAGGGAGTTGCCCAAAAAGACTGATGCAACCATTTTTAACTTTAAAATGGGTAACTTCTCTGGTATGAGGGGACATGTGAGGAAGAAATTGAAAGGAAAAAGTGGAAAAGGTCAAAAACATTGGGGAAGCTTGGAGACTATTTAAAGATACAGTCCTAGAAGCTCAGAAAAAATATATACCGCATATTAGGAAAGGCACAAATAGGTATAGAAAAAAGCCTGCATGGTTAAAGATAAGAAGGATTCCTTTAAGCAGTGGAAAGCTGGTCTCAGTGAGGTTGATAAAAGGGAACACAGGCTGTGGCAAATAAAATGCAAGTCTGTGATCAGGCAAGCAAAAAGGGAATCTGAGGAGCATATCGCAAAAAACATAAAGGCCAACAATAAAACTTTCTTCAAATACATTAGAAGTAGGAAACCAGCCAGGGAGGCAGTGGGGCCCTTGGATGACCAAGGGGTAAAAGGAGTATTGAAGGAGGATAGGGAAATGGCTGAGAAGCTGAATGCATTTTTTGCATCTGTCTTCACTGTGGAAGATGACAAGTGCTTGCCCACTCCAGAACCACCGATTTCGGGAGGGGGTTTGAAAGACCTGAATCAGATTGAGGTGACAAGAGAGGAAGTCCTACGACTGATGGACAATTTAAAAACTAATAAATCACCAGGCCCGGATGGCATTCATCCAAGAGTTCTGAAAGAACTCAGATGTGAACTTGTGGATCTCCTTACATTAATATGTAATCTTTCTTTAAAATCTGACTCCATTCCTGAGGACTGGAAGGTAGCTAATGTCACTCCCATTTTTAAAAAGGGATCCAGGGGAGATCTGGGAAATTACAGGCCAGTCAGTCTGACGTCGATACCGCGCAAGGTGGTGGAAACTGTTATTAAGGAAAGAATTAGTAGGCACATTGATGAACAAAAACTATTGAGGCAGACTCAGCATGGGTTCTGTAAGGGAAGATCTTGTCTCACTAACCTGTTAGTGTTCTTTGAGGGGGTGAACAAACATGTAGACAAGGGGGACCCAACAGATGTTGTTTACCTTGACTTCCGTAAAGCTTTTGATACATTTCCTCATCAAAGGCTCCTAAGTAAGTTCAATAGTCATGGGACAAAAGGACAAGTCCTCTTGTGGATCAAAAACTGGCTTATAAATAGGAAACAGAGAGTGAGTATAAATGGGAAACTTTCTCAGTGGAGGATGGTAAGCAGTGGGGTACCACAGGAATCAGTACTCAGCCCAATGCTTTTTAACTTGTTTATTAACGATTTGGAATTGTGAGTAAGCAGTGAAGTGGCTAAATTTGCAGATGACATGAAGTTGTTCAGGGTGGTGACAACCAGGGAGGATTGTGAGGCACTCCAAAGGGATCTGTTGAGGATGGGTGAGTGGGCGTCAATGTGGTTCAATGTGGTTCAATGGGGTTCAATGTGGCCAAGTGCAAAATGACGCGCATTGGAGCCAAAAATCCTAACTATAAATACACGTTGATGGGGACTGAACTGGCAGAAACTGACCAAGAGAGAGATCTCGGAGTTGTAGTAGATAACTTAATGAAAATATCTAGACAGTGTGTAACTGCAATAAAGAAGGCCAATGCTATGCTGGTGATTATTAGGAAGGGAATTGAAAACAAATCAGCCAGTATCATCATGCCCCTGTATAAATCATTGGTGCGACTTCATTTGGAATACCGTGTACAGTTCTGGTCGCCACATCTCAAAAACTATATTTTAGCATTGGAAAAAGTGCAGAGAAGAGCAACTAGAATGATAAAAGGGTTGGAACACTTTCCCTATGAAGAAAGTTTAAAATACTTGGGGATCTTTAGCTTGGAGAAACAATGGCTGAGGGATGACATGATCGAGGTTTATAAGATTATGCATGGGATAGAGCAGGTTGAGAAAGAAGTACTTTTATCCCTTTCTCACAATACAAGAACTCGTGGGCACTCCATGAAATTGCTGAGCAGTCGGGTTAGAACAGATAAAAGGAAGTACTTCTTCACCCAAAGAGGGATTAACATATGGAATTCACTGCCACAGGAGGTGGTGGTGGCTACAAGCATGGGCAGCTTCAAGAGGGAATTAGATAAACATATGGAGCAGAGGTCCATCAGTGGCTCTTAGCCACAAGGTATAGATAGGAACTCTCAGTCTGGGGCAGGTGATGCACTCTATTCTTGGTGCTGGAGGGGGCAGCAGTGGGAGGGCTTCTAGTGTCCTGGCCCCACTGCTGGACCTCCTGATGGCACCTGGTATTTATGGCCACTGTGGGACGCAGAGTGTTGGACTAGATGGGCCATTGGCCTGATTCAACATAGGCTTCTCTTATGTTCTTATGATGAAAGTAATGTACTTCAAGCTTGGTGTAGTGGGTCTGTGGACTCTAATATGGGAGAACCAGGATTGATTACACCTGCTGGATGACCTTGGGCAAGCCATAGTTCTGTCAGAGCTGTTCTCTTAAGGATAGTTTTTTCAGAGCTCCCTCAACCCCGCAGGGTGTCTGTTGTGGGGAGGGGAAGGGAAAGGAGTTTGTAAGCCACTCTAAGACTCCTTTGGGTAGTGAAGGGTAGGATATAAATTCTCTTCTCCTTCCTCTTCCTCCTCCTCCTCTTCTTCCTCCTCCTCCTCCTTCTCCTTCTCAAATACAGTCCACAGTGCAAACCAGCCAGGAGGATGATGATGGAGTCTCTTTTACTGATATGGCCAGATGACTACCTGCCAGGACAGTCAGTCAACAAGAGACCCCACAATCAGTAGGGGAGGCAGGACAAGCTAGGCCAGAGAAGACAGAGACTGCTGTTAGACAGTCACAATGAAGCAATAAAGGAGTCCCACCTCAAAGGTGTACCTTTCATACAAATGTGCAACCTGTGAATGAATCTTCAAGCTACAAAGAAATGCTTGAGCAGCCTGAACCTGTTGTGAAGTATGCCTCCATCAGGACACTTCTAAGTATTACAGTATCAAGAAGAATGCATGGTGAACATCAGGACATTAAAACAGCATTCCTCAATAGAGACTTATATGAAGTGCTACAAAATCAAAATTTTCAACCAGGAACTGAAAGATGGACATTATCAGTATGCGCTGGCATACATGAATGGTCTGATTTTATGTTGCCAAATTAAAGAGGATGATCAAGAAATTGCTGTGAGATGTGAATACAAATTGAGAGGACTGAAAATGGAAGTTTCCTCTTGAACCAAAGATACAGATTTTTGACCTTGCTGAGTTCCTGGGGCTAAAGGATTCCAAAGGAGTGAACTCTCCACTTGAACCAGCTTATCTCAGCCTTGAGGATGGACTGTTGCTTGAGAGCAATCAACAATATAGAGCAGCAATTGGCAAACTTCTCTATCTGAGTACAGGGTCTAGACCTGACATATCTGCAGCTGTTGTGATCTTCTGCAGAAAGACTGATTCACCAAGTCACTATGACTGGAACACTGTAAAGAGATTGGCCATATACCTCATAAAAACAGCTGACCTGAAACTAAAGATCTCAGCTTGTGACAACCCAAGGCTGGTTGGATACATGAACACTGACTGGGGTGAAGACAAAACTGACTACAAGTCAACCAGTGGTTACCTGTTCTTCTATAAGGACAGCCTGATAAGCTGGACTAGCCAAATCAACACTAGTTGCCAAATCAATGACTGAGGCTGAATACATATCTGCTTCAAGTGCATGCAGTGAACTTTAATGGATCACCTATCTACTTTGGTGTGGATGAGCCTAAGTCAATAACTTTAGAATCACAGAGTTGGAAGGGATCTCCAGGGTCATCAACCCCCTGCACAATGCAGGATATTCACAAATACCTCCCCCACACACCCCCAGTGGCCCCTGCTCCAGGCCCAGAAGATGGCAAAAAAAGAAAACCCTCCAGGATCTCTGGCCATACTGGCCTGCAGAAAATTGCTTCCTGATCTCAAAGTGGCGATCAGCATTTTCCTGGGTGTGTAAGAAAGGGCAACGAGAACTAAGCACTGATGCAATCCTTCCTGTCCTCCCTATCATGATCTTCCTCAGTTCACAGAATCAGCATTGCGGTCAGATGGCCATCTAGCCTGTGTTTGAAAACCTCCAAAGAAGGAGAGCCCACCACCTCCCAAGGAAGCCTGTTTCACTGTGGAACCTCTCTAACTCTCAGGAAGTTCTTCCTCATGTTTAGCCAGAAACTCTTTTGATTTAATTTCAACCCATTGGTTCTTGTCCTACCTTCTGGGGCAACAGAAAACCACTCTGCACCATCCTCTAGATGACAGCCCTTCAAGTACTCGAAGATGGTTATAGTATCGCCTCTCAGTTGCCTCCTCTCCAGGCTCAACATACCCAGCTCCTTCAACCCTTCCTTATAGGATCTGGTCTCCAGAGTCCTCAGCATCTTCATTGCCCTCCTCTGGACAAGTTCCAGCTTGTCTATAATCTTCTTAAATGGTGGTGCCCAAAACTGAACACAATACTCTAGGTGAGTTTGTTTGAAGACAATGAGGCATGCATAGCCCTGTCCAAGGGTGAAAGCACCAAAGAAAGAAGCAAGCATATTGTTGTCAAGTGTCATTCTGTGACAGAGATGCAGCAACAAGGATTGATAGGACTGAAGTATTGTCCTTCAGAAGAGATGGTTGCTGACCTTGCCAGAGGAAAGTTCAAGTACCTGCACAAGAAAACAAACCTTCACGACTTTAGTACATAACACTGGAGAAGGGGTGCTGGGATTTGCAAGTGTCTTTCCTCCTGTCATGAAGGGGTTAAGCTTGTGTATGTTTGTGTATGCTAATGTTAGTTAGTTAGCACAGGGCCAATTAACTATTGTGTAAAATCCTGCCATGAAGAAGGGGATGTGTTATTCCTAAGGAAGTGACCTGTAGCTTTACTATTGGCCAGGTCTGTATGTACAGGGGTGCGTACAAGTGCCCAGCACCCCCACCAAACAACCCGGCACCATCCCCAGACAGACATGCCTCCCTCTCCCTCCTCTGAAGTGCCCACCTGACTTGCCAGGGGAGGGGAAGGGCATCTCAGGATGCTTGGGGGCAGCCGAGCCAGCCCTTCTGCCCTGTTCCCCCAGTGCCCATCAGGAGTAGCTGCAAGTTCCAGAGCTGTCCTTTGTGCACTGCAGCCCACCCTTGGAGAGTGGACAATAAGCATGGGGTGCTGCCTGCCTGCCCAGTCAGCATGCGTGAGCCAGGGATACTTTCTGCTGGTTGCCAGTCAGTGCAGCTGGGCTCATTGGCATTTGGTTTGGAGAAACAGGAAAGAGGTTAGAGGAACATGGAGGAAGCTTTTCTCATTTCTCTGCAGCACCAAAATGGTTAAAGTGAGCAAGCTGCTTCCTAGACAGTCCTAGCCTGGGGGAGGGGGGTGAAAAAGAGGAAAAGGTCTTTGGAGGAGAGGCTGTGCTATTGCACCACCAAAGAGAACAGGGAGGGCTTCAGATATGCAACAGGCGGGGAAAAAAGCCCTGCAGCTGGATCCCAGGGGAAATAAGCTTTTCAGTCCTGGGAGAGAGAAATGCAGCCATCAAGTGTTTTTGATGGGGACTTGGTATGACATTTAAAAATTGAGTTACATAAATAAATCATACAAATAAATAAATAAATAGTTCTCACATGTAATAAATAGCCGTCTTCTGCTTCAGGAGGTGCTGACTTCTGGGGGGGTGGGCGGTCTGGAGATCTCCTGGAGTGACAGCTGATCTCCAGACTAGAGATTCATTCCCCTGGAGGTAGTGGCTGTATCCAGCACTATACCTGGTTGAGGTCCCTCCCCTCCCCAAACCCCACCCTCCTCAAGTGGCACCTTGGTGCGCCCCCAACAAAAATCTTCTGGCTATGGGGCTCTTGTTGGCTGATCAATATATTGGGAGATGGTACATGCTGCTTGTCATGTACACAGGGGTGGAGCTTTGGGGGGAGAACTTTCCTTTCCTTAGTTCTCTGTCTCAGAACATGTAGACCTCAAGCAAGATGTGGAACTTGTTAGTTAGGATGTTGTTATTTTTCTCCAGGACTATTTTTGGGCAGGAATGTGCAGGAATGGAGTTCCAGCTGGCTCCTGAGTTGGCCATGCCCAGCAGGAACTCATTAGCATAATAGGCCACACCCAACAGCAGAAACTCATTCGGATTGGCTACTTTAGGGGTGTGTGGCCTAACATGCAAAGGAGTTCCTGATTAAAAAAAGCGCCCTGGGTTTTGACAACAAACAAGGTAAACAGAAAAAGAAGCCAAAGGTGGGTGTGGCTGGATGACCACACTTCTGGTAACATGGGGAGGTGGCCTAATATGCTAATGAGCTGTGCTGTCGAGGGTGTGAACTAATATGCTAATGAGTTTCTGCTGTTGGGTGTGGCCTATTATACTAATGAGTTCCTGCTAGGCTTTTTCTACAAAAAAAGCCCTGTTTTTCTCCATGTAGCCCTTCCCAGTTTTCTAGTAAACTTTTCTTATAAGTTAAATACGCACATCTCTGTGATGCTTTATTTTATACTGTGCAACATTGCTCTGCTAAATTTATCTGACAGGGGACCTGGCAGCCTTAGGTGCCACAGAGTCCACCTTCCAAAGTAGCCGTTTTCCCCATATGAAATGATCTGTGTCCCCTGGAGATCAGCTGTAGTCCCAGGAGATCTCCAGCCACCACCTGGAGGCTGGAAACCCTGTCCTGCTGCCCAGGGATTGTTTAATAGAAAAAGAGGTTCAGGAGCTCATTAGCATAACTCATTAGCATATGCCACACACCCTGACATCACCGGAAGTATGGCGAGCTGGTGAGAAAGAGAGAAAGAGAGAGAGAAAAAGAGAAAGAGAGAGGGAGGGTGTGAGAGAGAGACAGAGAGAGATATGGGGAGGAAGGAAGGAAGAAAGAGAAAAAGGGAGGGAGGGAGGGAAAGAGGGCAAAGAACTTTGGAAAAGAAGGAAAGAAAAGAAAAGAAAAGAAAAGAAAAAGAAAGGGGGGAAGAGGGAAAGAGATGGAGAGGAAGGAAAAGAGGGCAAAGAACAGGAAAGAAGGAAGGAAGGAAGGAAGGAAGGAAGGAAGAGAGAGAGAGAGATAAATATGGGGAGGAAGGAAGGAAGAGGGAGAGACAGAGGGCAAAGAACTTTGGGAAAGAAGGAAAGAAAAGAAAAGGAAGGAAGGAAGGGGGGAACGGGAAAGAGATGGGGAGGAAGGGAAGGAGGGCAAAGAATGGGAAAGAAAGAAAGAAAGAAAGAAAGAAAGAAAGAAAGAAAGAAAGAAAGAAAGAAAGAAAGAAAGAAAGAAAGAAAGAAAGAGAGAGAGAGAGAGAGAGAGAGAGAGAGAGAGGGAGGGAGGGAGGGAGGGAGGGAGGAAGGAAGGAGGGAGGGAGGAAGGGAGGAAGGAAGGGAGACAGACAGAGAGAGAGAGACAGAGAGATGGGGAGGAAGGAAGGAAGGAAGGAAGGAAGGGAAAGGGAGCAAAGAAATTTGGAAAAGAAAGAAAAGAAAGAAAGAGGGAAAGAAAGAGGGGGAAAAGAGGGAAAGAGACAGGGAGGAAAGGAGGGAGGGAAAGAGGGCAAAGAATGGGAAAGAAAGAGAGAGAGAGAGATGGGGAGGAAGGAAGGAAGAGAAAGAGGGAGAGAGGGAGGGAAGGAGGGCAAAGAAAGCGGCTGCACAGAGAAAGGTGGCAATGGGGGGCGTGCTCCAGAGTTTTTTTTCTGCCTGCTGCTGAGGCATGTGGGCAGAGAAAGGCAGTGGGTGGGGGGGTGCTCTGGAGTTTTTTCTCTGCCTGCCACCGAGGGACATGGGCAGAGAAAGGTGGGAGGTGGGGGGTGCTCTGGAGTTTTTTCTCTGCCTGCCACCAAGATGCACAGGCAGAGAAAGGCAGCGGGCGGGGAGGTGCTCTGGAGTTCTTTCTCTGCCCATCCGCAGAGGTGAGCGGGCAGAGAAAGGTGGCGGGTGGGGGGCTGCTCTGGAGGTCTTTCTCTGCCCATGTGCCTAGGAGGGCAGGCAGAGAAAGGCGGCAGTTTTTTGGGGGTGCTCCGGAGTTCTTTCTCTGCCCGCCACTGAGGCACACGGGTGCAGAAAGGTGGTGGGTGGGTGGGTGCTCCAAAGGTCTTTCTCTGCACGTGTGCCTCAGAGGGCAGGCAGAGAAAGGTGGCGGTTGGGGGGCACTCCAGAGGAAGCTGGGGATGGGGCCGGAGGCCTTCCTGGGGTGCTGCGCCTCTGTGTGGCTGGAGGAACTGGGGATAGGGCAGGAGGCAGCCAACTTACCTTCCTTTTTCTGCCTCCTCATGGCCGGAGTGCTGCTGGGAGCAGGGGGGCTTGGTCATGTGCCCAGCCCCCGGGTGCCTCACTCCTGGAGCGCTGCTCCTGCATGCTCCGGCCCCAACCGAGGCCTTCTGCTGCCCCAACCAGCACAGAAGTTGCTTGATTTTGGTGCTAGGGCTCAGCGTGTGCATCACTCACAGACTTTGGGAGATCTTCTCTTCATTCTTTCAAAACCAGGACAGGCTGCATCTGAGACCACAGCTACCCAAGCAGTAGACTGAGTGGGCAATGAAGCGGCAGAGTTCAGATGGGACCAAACTCACTGCAGTCTGCAGGAAGCATGTCTTATCTGCATAAAATGAAAGTTATAGGCTCAGTTTATAAAGATGTCCTGGCAAGAATAAAACAAACAGAACTGGAGCTGGCTGAGTTGAATCCTTTTTCTTGATGACCTAAGTCTTTAGTAAGGTTGCCAGCTCTGGGTTGGAAAATTCCAGGAGTTTAGGGGGTGGACCTGGGTGGGTGGGGTTCAGGGAGTGGAGGGGCCCTGGGAGGGCATCAGGCCATGCAGTCCAGCTTCCAAAGCAGCCATTTTCTCCAGGAGGAGTGGAATAAATGTTTGTTCATTGGAAGCATCCAGAGGAGAACTCTCATTCCTTTTCTCTCTGCTTTTCCTCGAACCATATTTGAGCACGGTCTCTGTCTATCTGACAAACTTTAATCTAATTGGTTTGTTTTTTAGCTTCCGTGGCTCCCCATTGGTTTCCCTTCACCCACAGCCTCCTTGGCACTGAGAAAACTTTCTCAGTGTATGGAGGGAGTTGCCCTGTTGAAAGCGATTATTGCCCCATGAACCCCATCAGAGTTTTCAGTATATTTCTCTGGAACGTCCTTGATCTCTTCATCATTGTTTGCTGATGAGGATTTATGACATCTTCTCCATCCAAAGATAAAAATCAATTAGTTGCAAAATCCTTAGCTTGTTAGCTGCAGTCAAAAACCCTAACTGTTCTCTTGGATGTGTATAATTGTATTTTCCAGTTCACTGGATATGGGCACAGCAAAACAGCAACAGCCCACAGCAGGGAACCGTCAGCTGATCTCCGGCTATTCAAGTCCCTGGCCTGCGGGCCTGGCTTTCTAAAGAAGAAGGGGGCTGGGGCCTCCAGAGACCCCAGGATTTCCCCCAATCCTCTCGGATAATTTACACCAATCTTAAACATGTATGTTTGTCCAAAGCCTTTTTCATCAACGTGGTAATCCCATTACTGACAAATGAAGATGTAATCGCAGTTTATTCACTGTGCTCAAAAGCTTTATCCCCTTTGAAGGAGAGCGAGAGAAACCGGCACAATTGGCCATGACTGACTTCTGAAACTCCTACTGGGGCATTTGCAAGGCAAAAAAAATGATCCGGATTTTTGAGCAGACCAACATGCCTTGGAAGCTGCTCTTTCTCTCTCGCTCGCCCTCGCTCTGAAAAGACAGGCGCTTCCCACATTTCCCAGGGCTTCAGAAGCGCTGGGTTTCATAACCGGTGCTGAAACAGCAATCAGATTGTGTTCGCCTGGCCGCCGAGGCCTTTTCTTCTCGGAAGCCCCGCCCCCAGCCCACATTCTCCCTTCATGCATAGGAGAAAACATGGGGGGAGGGACCCTCATGGCGGCTTTTTCGGGGTTTACTAAATCATGAAACTTAATCACGAGGATAAAATGGAAGAGAGGAGAGTGTTGTAGGCCTCTTTGGGCTCCTGTTGGAGAGAAAAATGGGATATAAATGAAGTAAATAACTAAAGTAAAGGCATCGACACGAGGCTGCTTCATAGGGACTCAGGCATCAGTGTGGGCATCTCGGCTTACTTTTTCTCAGAGCTCAGCTTTTGAGTGTGTCTTATTTATCCCATCTGAGCCCTGCAGCTTTTGAAAGGCTGTTATGTTTCTTCCATAGAACTTGGGAGGCCCAGGTTCAAATCCCTGCTCAAGGCAGAAAGCTCACTGAGGCTGCGGTCACTCGGGAGGCTCGCCATGATCTGGGCATGCCTCTAATTGCACTGGTTTAAAGTGCTGCAGGGCAGACCAACCAGACAGCACACCGTGGGGCGGTTTCCCCATGCCCTCTTCCGGTGGTCAGGCATTCACATTACTGCAATGCCTCATCTAGGGAGCACGCTGCCTGGTCATTTTTTTAATGCAGTCAGGCGCATGCGCATATGTGCCCATGTGCATGCATGGATATAGGCAGCAACACCCCCCCAAAAAAAAAAAAAACAGTGGTGGAAATGAATCTGTGGGTTCAGACTTCCCATCTGGGTTCCTTTCAGGGCAGGAGAGTTGAGACGTCTGGGAAAGTGGAGTGGAAGCGTTGGCATCTGTTAATACTGGACTTTCCTTGGTGCCTGATGACTCCGCTTCCAAAGAGGGGCAACATGGGGTGCCGATGACTGGGGCATGGAAGGCAGATGTTGTGGTCTGATTGTGCTCTTTACATCTGCAAAGGTAATGCTACTATAACGTGGCAAACTGCTCATGTGACTGCAGCCTGAGGGGCCATCAGCTGGCTGCTCTTTCTCAACCTGGCCTGCTGCACAGGGTGGTTGTGACCATAAGAGCAGGGAGGGGAGAGCCACCTCAGAGGCCCTGCTGGGACAGACACGTGGCACGAAAAATCTATTCACTCCTTTCCTTCCTTCTGCTGCACATGAAATGCTGCTGGAGCCTGGAGGTTCATAGCTGTAAATGACCTGATGCCTTGACACCCAACAAAAAGTGTGCTAAAACATGATCAGAGATATCCGATGCTTTGCCGCTGAGGCTTCCAAAGATATGTATGGAGGTTCCTCCTTTTCTTCAGTCTCCCCCCCCAACTCCTGTGACTGCAACGATCCTGCTTCTTGTTCCTGTCTCCAAATTCAAATCACTTTGGAAAGGAAACTCCCTGCTGAACATGAGAATTCCAGCATATCCTGTTTGTCTTCTTTGCAGGAAGGAATTGCAAAAAAAAAAAAAAAGGAGCTTTTAATGAACAGCCTGATAGGATTCACCCATAAGAGCGCACCACCGAGGTCGGAGGGGTGGGATTAGAAGGGAGGGAAATGTTTGTGCTTAATTGGAAACATCCAGACGTGAGTCATATCAACATAAAAGAGTCTTTCTTTCAGGTGCATTGCAAGTCATGGATTTCCTGTGTTCTGGTTGCTGAGTCACAAAAGTCCTTTTACCGCATTATTTGTAACCAGCTGCATGGGCAAGATGTTCAGTGGGTAGTCTTCTCCCACACCTCCAAACCCACTGATCTAGCACCAGGGGTCTGCATTGGCTTCCAAAATGGATGATTACCTGAAACGTGTTTGGAAGCAACGTGCAATAAGTAAAGATGCCAGCATAAGAGGGATCTATATCCACAAATTAGGGTGCAAGGCACGCTAAAATAAGTAGAGTTTACTGCAGTGTCAATTAGAAAGCTTTAGAAAAGAGCCAGAGTCCAGGAACACCTTGAAGACTAACAAAACTTGGGGCAGGAGATGAGCTTTCACACGTCACTGCTCACTTCTTCAGGATCAGAAAGTTTGTTTATGATCTTACTCTCCTTCCAAACACCCCCAAGTGCTCTTGAACAGCAAAACCTTGGGTGATATCATGAAGATCTGAAGAAACGTGACCAGGAAGGTTTCCCAGGGTAGGAAAGTTCCTCGAGGAGAATTTCTCAAAAGAAAGAAAGAAAAGAGAAGGAAGAAAGTGCCTGGGCTCCAGCAGCCCTTGGCCATGCTTTTATATACAAGGGACCATAAAACCCCCTCCCGTCCTGATGCATGAGATGAGTTTAGCCACGAGGATTTTTTTTTGCTCACTATTTCCATTCCCAGTCAAGCCCTGCAGCATCCCGTTGGTTTGAGGAGGACTTTCTCATTCCATATAGCCACCAGCCTGGTGTGCCTGAGCCAGTCTATAACTTTGGGCTGCATTTGCATAAGGCAGGAACATCCCACCCACGAGCCCTGCATGGCCGGATCGCCCATTGGGCGAACTAGGCGCTCGCCTAGGGCGCGCCGGCCTCAGGGGTGCCAAATGGCGCCCTGCTCTCCCCCCAAAAGCACCCCTCCGCTGCCCTAGCCGGGTGCCCACCACCGCCGCTGCCGAAAAGCACCCGGCTAGGGCGCAAGTTGCCCTCCCCCTCCTCCCGGGGTGGGGGGAGGAGGAGGAGGCGGCCGGCGGCGGCCAGGGGGATCTCCCGGCTGTCGCGGCCGCTGCCAAGCGCCCAGGTAGGGTGCAAGTCGCCCTTCCCCTCCTCCCTGGGGGGGAGGAGGTGGCTGGCAGCGGCTGGCGGGATCTCCCTGCTGCCGCCGCCGCTAAAAAGCGCCTGACTAGGGCGCAAGTCGCCCTCCCCTCCTCCCTGGAGGGGGGGGAGGCGGCGGCGGCCAGCGGGGACTCCCCACTGCTGCCTCCGCTGCCGCAGAGCACCCAGCCAGGGCACAGCTTGCCCGCCCTCCCCCTCCTCCCTGGGGGGGGAAGGAGGGGGGGTGGCATGGCTGGGTCTCCAGGCCCAACCGAGAGGTTGGGATCTGTGTCCGCCTAGGGTGCAGAAATTCCTGGAGCCGGCCCTGGAGCCCTGATACTTTGATGTAGTGGTTAAGAGCAGCAGATTCTAATCTGGAGAACCAGGTTTGATTCCCCACATGCAGCCAGCTGGGTGATCTTGGGTCAGCCACAGTTCTCTCAGAGCTGTTCTTTCAGCCCAACCTGCCTCACAGGTGGGAAGAAGGAAAGGAGATTGTAAACTGCTCGGAGACTTTGAGTGAAGGGCGGGGCATAAACCCAATCTTGTCTTCTTCTTTGCTTGGGCCAGCTGGTAGGCAGCCACAGGCAGATGCCCAGACCTTTGCCTCCTCTCTGCAGTGAAAGGCAGTCTGCCTGCCCTGCCACTGGGGAGGGCAGAATTTGCTTATCTAATGTGCTGATGGAAGGCAGACTCTCAGTGAAGCTCCTGTGGTGGTTAGAGGCCGAGGGGAAAGACTTTGCTTCCCCCAGCGGCAAGCACATCAAAGCAGCTGAGATGCAAAAAGGTCAGTGGCTAGGAAGGATGAGACAGCTGGGGAGCCAGCATCTGAGAGCCCTTTCATTTCCTGTTGGATCCCTCAGCAGCCGTGTCCTTTCCCAGGATGGACCACCCTGCCCCCTGCAGCAGAGGGGGAAAGACAGGCCACACCTCCTGCACGTGTGTGAAGATAGTGGAGGCATTCACAGGAGGGGTCTATATGATGGATCCTGTGACAGGATCCCCAACCCTACTCATGGTGACTCGGCCCACCAGGGAACTTACCTAACAAATAGGACAGCAAGGAGTGGGGAGGGGCTTTTGTCTTCCCTCCCATTCCCATTCCCTTTCCCCCGGCAAAAATGGCCATGGGAAGCCCCAGTTTGCCCCTTTCTCAGGCTCAACACGTCCTAGGATCATGTGGCTGAGGACACATGGAGCCCCAGGAAAGGGGGGAACGGCCCTCCCTCAGCTGCTCCTCCCACCTCTCATGAACGCATGAAACTGCCTTATACTGAATCAGACCGTCGGTCCATCATGGTCGGTATTGTCTACTCAGATTGGCAGTGGCTCTCCAGGGTCTCCGGCAGAGGTCTTTCCCATCACCTACTGCCTGGTCTTTTCAACTGGAGATGCCAGGGATTGAACCTGGGACCTTCTACACGCAAAGCATATACTCCACCACTGAGCTACAGCCCCCTCCCTTCCTCTCAATGCTCAAAGCCTCATCAAGGAGGGTCGCCAGCTCTGGGTTTGGAAATACCTGGAGTTTTGGGGCATGGAACCTGCAGAGGGTGGGGTTTGCAGAGGGGAGGGACTCCAATAGGGTATGCTGCCATTAAGTCCACTTTCCAGAGCGGCCATTTTCTCCAGGCGAACTGATCTCTGTCAGTTGTAATCAGTTGTAATTTCAAGGAGAACTCCAGCTACCTCGTGGAGGTTGTCAACCCTTTCCCCAAGCAATACAGCTGCTTGTAGGTGAGTCCCACGAGAGTAAGTTGGGTTGGGAGGAGCTGAGCCCTGCCCTTCCCACACCTCACTGGTGCTTGAAGGATTTTTCTTCCGACAAGGCCCTTGTATAAGAAGGCTGGAAGAACGGTCCTGAGGGCATTAGGGCAGGCAGAGTAAGATGAGAAAGGGCAGGGCTTTGATCCCCTCACCTGCATGGTCTGTATTTTTTTTTTAAGGACAGGGAGAGAGAAAGGAACAGAAAGGAAAGCTCATCTCTGCCTGCATCCATTGTGTGAGAATTTTGCCTAACAAACGAGGATGTTTCTCTTACCTGCCTGGTATTAGAAAGGGTAAGGGACATGATTCCTGCGAGTTTAATCCCTAGGTCAACAACAAGCTGATTGATTTCCTAATAGGTATAAATATGTTTCTGACATTAAAGAAGCCAGCTCTTTAAAAAAAATGAGTCTGTTCCCCATCCCTGGTGTTTGCACTTCCGTAATAGAGTAGGAACAGAAGGATTTCAAATATTAATGCAGCCCAAACACACTATTTTCACAAAGTTTGTGAGTGTGCACAGGAATTGTGGGTTGTCTACTGCAGCCGTTCTCAACTGATGGTACACATTGGTGGTAGACGTACCATCAGCAGAATGCAGAAGTCATCTTGGTGAGACACAAGAAAGGTTTTCATAACCATGGCTGAGAATTTGTTTTCCCCCTGTCCCCATGTTCACCCGTGTTGGAGTTTGCAAGTTCATCCTTCAGTCATGAAAGAGTTAATCTGTTCATGTATGCATGCTAATGTTAGTTATTTAGCTTAGGGCCAATTAGATCTTACACACAGAGTTCCTGCCAGAGAGAAGGTGACATATTCCTAACGAAGTGTTGTAGAATATCTATCGGCTGATTAAATTTTATTGGGTGTTGCTATGTGTGTTTGGGCATGTCCCCAGGAAGTGGGGGACTGTTAGGAAACTTTATCTTTCTTTTGTTCTCTCACATACACGAGGTTGAGCATCCAAACAGTCAATATGGAACTTACAACTAGTTAGATAGGATGTTTGCTATTTTACTTCCAAACGTAACCCATTTCTCCTTTATATAGGAAACTCTTTTCCCTTAAACTAATACGCACATGTAGCTTCCTTCCTTACTCTGCTAAATATTCCAACAACTTGCAAGTGTGACATGCCATCTCCTGCCAACCCTGCCGGCCACAGATAATTCACCTGTAATATTGGGGCATTCTAATATTAGCCTTGGGCATGCCCTGTTTCTCCTCATCTTGCCCAGCTGCAGGCATCTTTGTTGTGCTGCTTCCTGCAGGCCCTGCCTGTTGTTGTTGTTGTTCAGTCGCACAGTCGAGTCCGACCCTTCGCAACCCCATGGACCAGATTACGCCAGGCCCTCCTGTCTTCCGCTGTCCACTGAAGTTTGCTCCATTTCATGTTCGTTGCATCGATGACATTGTCTAACCATCTCATCCTTTGCCGTCCCCTTCTTCTTTGACCTTCAATCTTTCCCAGCATCAGGGTCTTCTCCAGTGAATGCTCCCTTCTCATTTGGTGGCCAAAGTATTTGAGCTTCAACTTCAGGATCTGGCCTTCCAGGGAACAGTCAGGGTTGATTTCTTTTAGGATTGAATGATTTGATCTCCTTGCAGTCCAAGGGGCTCTCAAGAGTCTTCTCCATCACTATAGTTCAAAAGAATCTATTCTTCGGCGCTTGGCCTTCCTTATAGTCCAACTGCAGGCCCTGCCTATTATCCATTAAAGCCACAGCAAAAAAAAAAAAAAAAATTACTTCCAATAATAGGACTGTCATTTTCACATCTTTAAAACTTACCATAGATGTTAGAATCTGTAAACATATAAATGTCCTTCTTGAAAAAAGTGGATTCTTTGTTTCTATTGGAGGGGGCTCCACGTTCTTTGATAGCATGATTGGTGGGATGTACAAAATGAAATTTTGAAAGCTGCGGTACACTGGCATTCAGTTGGGTAGCTGTGATGGTCTGAAACAATAGAACGACATTTGAGTCCAGTGGCCCCTTGAGGACCAACAAAGTTTAATTCTGGGTATGTTGTGTACCTTGGGGGACTGCGCACGTGGTCGGGCTTGCACATGGCCATGCGGACAGTCTAAGCTTCACCTCCAAAGATAATACAAGCAGAGGCTCCAAGGACTCACCCAGTCAGCCAGTCCAGATCCTAAGGAACCAATGGTAGAAGCTGAATTAAATAAACCTATCACAGGGTGTGTGTGTGTGTTGGGTGTGGTTAAGAATGGGAATATAAATGGGCCCTGGGCCCTGCAAATTATCTCGAGTTCTCCTATGCATGAATAAAGTATGAGCTCAAACTACTATGCTATGCCTCAGTCTCAGTACTTTATGGGGTATAAGCTTTTGTGTGCATGCACACTTCTTCAGAAAGATTCAGGTACAAGTAGATAAATAGGTATCGCGACAGAACAAAGTTTGAGTCCAGTGGGGGCACCTTTAAGACCAACCAAGTTGAATTCTGACTATAAACTTTCATGTGCAGGCACCCTTCTTCAGATAGATTCAGGTGGGTCGCCATATTGGTCTGAAGCAACAGAACAAAATTTGAGTCCAGTGGCACCTATAAGACCAACCAAAGCTCTTTTTGTAGGAAAAAGCCCAGCAGGAATTCATTAGCATAATAGGCCACACCCAACAGCAGAAACTCATTAGCATATTAGGCCACACCCCTGACAGCACAGCTCATTAGCCTATTAGGCCACATCCACATGTTGCCAGAAGTGTGGTCATCCAGCCACACCCACCTTTTGCTTCTTATTCAGGGCTTTTTTTTGTAGCAGGAACTCCTTTGCATGTTAGGCCACACACCCCTAATATGGCCAATCCTAATGAGTTTCTGCTGTTGGGTGTGGTCTATTATGCTAATGAGTTCCTGCTGGGCGTGGCCAACTCGGGAGCCAGCCGGAACTCCATTCCTGTGGGTTCCTACCCAAAAATAGCCCTGAGACCAACATAGTTTAATTCTGGGCATAACCTTTTATGTGCATGCACACTTCTTCAGGCCCCACCCCTAAATCTCCAGCAATTTCCCAAGCCAGAGTTTGCAACCCTAAGACAAGTTTCAAAAAAGCAAATTGGAGGGAGAGCAAGGGGAATAAGTGGGCTTTGTCTTTTCACTTTGAGAGGTATGAAACCAGAAAGTGCTTCCTGTAAAATGGTAAATGTAAAGGTTTACCTTGTTCAAAAGCCAGTCAAATCCGACTCTAGCGGGTGGTGCTCATCTCCGTTTCCAAGCCGAGGAGCCAGTGCTGTCCAAAGATGTTTCTGTGGTCATGCGGCCGGCATGACTAGACGCCAAGGCACACAGAACGCTGTTACCTTCCCACTGAAGTGGTACCTATTTATCTACTTGCAATTTCTTGCTTTCAAACTGCTAGGTTGGCAGAAGCTGGGGTCAGAGATGGGAGCTCACTCCATCACGCAACATTCAGGTCTCGAACTGCCGAGCTACAGACCTTCCAGTCTGCAGCTCAGCATCTTAACCTCTGAGTCACCGCAGCCTGTACTTCCTGTACACAGCCACAAATCAGGACAAATTACACCACTTCAAAAGTGGCAACGGTATCAGCATCTGGCCCGCAACACTGAAGGCATTATGTGAGAGAAAGGATCTGTCCCTTAGGTCCTTAAGCCTGAGGAAAGGCACCCTGTGCAAATACATGAATCCTATTTATAGATGAGCTCTCAAGTAGACAGCTACTGGAAAGGCTTTCCAAAGGTATGTGCGGATCCCAGATCACTGCAGATGGTGACTGCAGCCATGAAATTAAAAGACGCCTGCTCCTTGGGAGGAAAGCGATGGCAAACCTAAACAGTATGATAAAAAGCAGAGACATCACCTTGCCAACAAAAGTCCGCATGGTCAAAGCAATGGTATTCCCCGTAGTAATGTATGGTTGCGAGAGTTGGACTATAAGGAAGGCCGAGTGCCGAAGAATAGATTCTTTTGAACTATGGTGCTGGAGAAGACTCTTGAGAGTCCCTTGGACTGCAAGGAGATCAAATCAGTCAATCCTAAAAGAAATCAACCTTGATTGTTCCTTGGAAGGCCAGATCCTGAAGCTGAAGCTCAAATACTTTGGCCACCAAATGAGAAGGGAGCATTCACTGGAGAAGACTCTGATGCTGGGAAAGATTGAAGGTCAAAGAAGAAGGGGATGGCAAAGGATGAGATGGTTAGACAGTGTCATTGATGCAACGAACATGAAATTGAGCAAACTTCAGCGGACAGCGGAAGACAGGAGGGCCTGGCGTAATCTGGTCCATGGGGTCGCGAAGAGTTGGACTCGACTGTGCGACTGAACAACAACAACAACAAACTATTTGGAACGGCCGGCATCATGTTGTAATCAGTGCTATAAAGTTTTGTGATTCTTGCTGTTTGCGGATGTTCTGTGGCCCAGGGTGTTTCGCTGATGGTCTGAATTATGTGCCTAACAGTAAACCGGGAACAAAATGCCACCAGGCGGTGGCTCTAGAAAAGGCTGCTGGCCCCGTAAATTGGAACCTTAGATCTATGCTAGGGTTGCCAGCCTCCAGGTGGGACCTGGGGATCTCTTGGAATTACAGCCCATCTTCAGATTACAGACATCAGTTTCCCTGGAGAAAATGGATGTTTTTGAGGGTGGATACTGTGGCTTTGTACCCCACTGAGGTCCCTGTCCTCCCCAGGCTCCATCCCCAAATCTTCAGGAGTTTCCCAACCTGGATCTGGCAACCCCACACACCCCATCCCACAATGGTGGCTGGGGGGACCTAGCAACCCTATTTACCACAGCAAATGTGTATTCCTCATATCTACAAGACACAGGTGGTTTCCACATTGGGACAAGCGTGCATGGTTTCCCCATTGCCAGTGTGCCTGTGGATACAGCAGAGAGGCAATGGGGCTTGTCCAGGGCAGGTTTCCTGACAGTACTCCCCTTCCACAGAAGTAGCGACCCCCTCCCTTTGGCCACTGAGGCTTTTTGATTGAAAAAACAAAGGCCGGTGGAGTATCGGAAAGATGCATTTCCCCTTATTTCTCTGCAAAGGAAAGTGCTAGAAACTCACTTTAAAGTTAGATTCAGATGGATCAGCATGTCGGTCTGAAGCCACAGAACAAGGTTTGAGTCCAGTGGCTTCTTTAAGGTCCACAAAGTTTAATTCTGGGTATCAGCTTTCCTGTGCATGCGCAGCTTCTGCCCAGAATTAAACTTTGTTGGCCTTAAAGGTGCCCCACTGGACTCAAACTTTGTTCTATCACTTTAAAGTTGTAATGGTAGATTGATATGACAAAGTAGAAATGGTAGGCATGGATACGGCAGCATTCAATTGCCAGCTATAAAAAGGAGACCAAAAAGCCCCTCACCTCCACTGGGGCAGGGTCAAGGGAAATGGCCGCCCAGTGGGCATGAGCAGCCGGAATTGCTGGCCAGGCGTGTTGAGTGCCTGCACCAGTTTCTATAATAGTGAGCTCAGTCCAAAGAAGCAGGGCCGGCTCCAGGTATTTCTGTGCCTAGGCGGGTGCAGATCCCAACCTCCCAGTTGGGCCTGGAGACCCAGCCATGCCGCCCCCCCCTCCTCTCCCCCCCCCCGGGAGGAGGGGGAGAACAGGCAAGCTGTGCCCCGGCTGGGTGCTCTGCAGTGGCGGCGGTGGGGAGTCCACACTGGCCGCCGCTGCCTCCCCCCCACCAGGGAGGAGGGGGAGGGTGACTTGCGCCCTAGGTGGGCACCTTCCGGCGGTGGCGGTGGCAGCAGGGAGATCCTGCTGGCCGGCGGCGGCCGCCACCTCCTCCTCCTCCTCCCCACCCCCAGAGGAGGGGGAGGGCGACTTGCGCCCTAGCCAGGTGCTTTTCCGCGGTGGCGGTGGGCGCTCAGTTAGGGTGGCGGGGGGTATTTTCCGGGGGAAGCGGGGCGCGATTTGGCTCCCCTGAGGCCGGCGCGCCCTAGGCAAGCGCCTAGTTCGCCCAAAGGGCGATCCAGCCATGCAAAGAAGCCACCGTCCACACAGACTTGTGTAGAAACGATTTACAGGTTTATTTACACACAGAAATTGATGATGCAGGTACACACGGACAGAGTGCTTCGCCATACATCCAAACATGAAGAGGGGAAAAACTAGACTGCACATGCTTACATATATACATGTTATTAGCCCATCAGCTGTCACTGCGGAGTCACTTTGACTCCAGCCTTTGGGCACTAGCCAGGACTAGCCAGAACTGGTTTGCCCCAGATGAGATGTTCAGTCAGATGCTGTTGACTGTCAAATAGATGCATTTGATCTAGATCACCAGCTTATGTCTTACCGTTACATATATTGATTGGAATTTCCCAAGCGCATGGCAGCCATCCAAGCTGTACTGACAGGTGCCCCAAAACTTTTCAGTAAAGCCGGTTTGAGAAAGGCGGTAGAAAAGCTGAAGAAGCCCCTGGTGGTGCACGAATGTTCCAAGATGCTGTGGAGCAACCGAGGGGTGGGTGGGTGGAGAGCCCCTTCCCAACGGCACTGAACCTAAGGCTGCTAACCTCCAGATGGGTTGCCAACCTCTTGGTGGCCCTTGGAGATTCCACACTGTAACAACAGGTGACAGAGGAGAAAGTGACGGCTTCGGAGGGTGGGCTCTATGGCCCCTCCCCTCCCCAAACTCTGCCCTCCCCAGGCTCCACCCTAAAATCTCCAACCAGCCACGAGCTGGCAACCCCACCTCCAGGTAAGTCTTGAAGATGTTCTGAAATTACGGCTATCTCCAGTTGACAGTGATCCCTTCCCTGGAGAAAAGGGCTACTTTGGATGGTAAAGTCCATGGCATTAGACCCCACTGAGGCCCCTCCTGGAGGGCAGACACCGCCTGCAATCCCTCCCCTCGAGCTGTATCCTCTGTCAGTTGTGTAGATTTTCCGGGCTGTGTGGCCGTGGTCTTGGCACTATAGGACCTGACGTTTTGCCAGTAGCTGTGACTGGCACCCTCAGAGGTATAACACAGAAAGAGCAGAAAAATGGTAGGCAGGTAATTTATATCTACCCTGGAAGGTGGGGTAGGGCTGAGTCATTATCTTGTAGTAGTTCTCCAGGCTATGGACATGCTAATGGAGGAGCTTTCCTGAGGAGGTTCTTTTGTCTATGGATTGTTTCCTGAGGAGGTTTCCTGTTTCCTGAAGAGGTTCTTTTGTGTGTGGAATGGCTAATGAAACTCTAATCTTATCTGTAGTGCTATTGTCAGCTGTAGAGCATTTTGTGTTTTTCAGGACAGGGAACCATGCCCTATTTATTTTTAAACTCTCTTCTTTCCTGTTGAAATTGTGTTTATGTTTCTGAATTTCAATGGCTTCCCTATGTAATCTGACATGGTAACTGGGAGTGTTGTCCAGTCTTTCAGTGTCTTGGAACCAAATGCTGTGTCCTGTTTGGGTTAGACGGTATTCAGCCACTGCTGATTTTTCAGGTTGGCCAAGTCTGCAGTGTCTTTCATGTTCTTTTATTCTTGTCTGAATGCTACACTGTGTGGTCCCAATGTAAACTTGTCCACAATTGCATGGTATGCGGTATACTCCTGAAGATACTCCTGTATCCTCTGTCCTCCCCGATCTGAGCTTACTTCCTGTTTGGGGGGCTGGCTAGTGGGGGGAAATGCTGTGTGGGAAACCCTTCACAGCACGCCTGTAGAGCAAGGTGGCCTCTCTGTCACCGGGATATTCCTTTGCAAGTGCCATTAAAATGCATTTTAGGGTTGCCAGATCCAGGCTGGAAAACTCCCGGAGATTTGAAGATGGAGCTTGGGGAGGACAGGGACCTCAGTGGGGTTCCATGCCAGAGGGCCCACCCTCCAAAGCAGCCATTTTTTCTGGGGGAACTGATCTCTGCAGTCTGGAGATGAGCTGCAATTCCAGGAGAACCACAGGTCCCACCTGGAGGCTGGCATCCCTAATTCAGCTCAGCAAGGCTAACACAAGAGGACTTGCTGATGGATTGTGCTCTACAGTTTCATTCCCAGATCTCATTTCCTGATTGCTCTCTGCTGGCTGTCAAATTGTGGAAATCAGAACAGAAATGTAATGGGCAGATGGCACTGAGGGAGGGAAGGCAGAATGGTATAGCTGTCAGATCCCATCAGACCTCAGAAACTCAGCAGGGCCAGTACTTGGATGGGAGACCACCAAGGAGGACTCTGCAGAGGAAGGCAATGGCCAATCACTTCTGCTTCTCACTTCCCTTGAAAGCTCTTTTCTGGGGTTGCCATAAGATGGCTGTGACTTGACAACACATTACAGAGGGAGAGGGAGAGGGAGAGGGAGAGGGAGAGGGAGAGGGAGAGGGAGAGGGAGAGGGAGAGGGAGAGGGAGAGGGAGAGAGAGAGAGAGAGAGAGAGAGAGAGAGAGAGAGAGAGAGAGAGAGAGAGAGAGAGAGATGGCGCTAATGGGATTTAGTTTTCAGGATCTTCAGTTGCCACCAGTAAGTTCCATCAGTCATACCTGCTTGCAGAAAAAGCTGATGCTGATCTGAAAGGAAGTGAACAGGGAGACAGCAGACGGCTGCTAGAGAAACAGGGGCTAGTTCATTGTTTAGTTCTTAGTCCACACATTATATCGGCATGTGGGTTTATGTACATTTAGGGATACATCAAAAGGGGGCAGGAAAACTATTATGCAGTCTAGGAAACATTCCAAATTTCTTCAAGTTGTGCCTCATCTGTTGATAAAAACATTCTTCCAGGTGGTTGTATTTTATATCCGACTTTGTATCTCTGATACAAAAGGCAAGCTCATTTGCCAGCATTTCAAATGTTATCTAAGAAAAAATGTTTATTTAAATTAATTCAGTCTTTTCAATTGCATTGTAGATGCTTATTTTAAAAATACTAATTACTTGATCTAACCATTAAAATATTCATTACTAATCCTATATATTACCTACCTATAAGGATATGCTTCATACATTATTCTGAAATATATAACTTTTATTATTTTCAAATTTAGTACATGAAATATTACATATTGAATTTCAGTTTGGATAGATTTTTTTGGTTCAGCGGCACCTTTAAGACCAACAAAGTTTAATTCTGGGCATAAGCTTTTGTGTGCCTTTACTTAAACTTTGTTGGTCTTAAAGGTGCCACTGGACTCAAATTTTGTTCTGTTGTTTCGGACCAACAGGGTGACCCACCTGAATCTATATTGGGTAGATAATGTACTCTTTTCTTATATCTTCTGCCATTCTGTGTTAGGGTGGTAACCAGAATAGAAGTATGCACAAAACAACACATATATTGCATTTTATTTTAAAGTGTGCATTTATGTCATTTTGGGATCTCTCTCATTCCCCCTGCCTACCTGCCTGCCTGCCTGCTTGTGAATACTGTGTGTGATGATTACTTGCAGAGCAAGAACCCAGGTTTCTCCAGAATCAGGGGCTGCTGGTTCCTAGGGACAGCGGTGGTTTTCCAAGAGATGGTGAGTAAATGTGGTTCATTAGTTGAATCATAGTTAAGATGTGAGAGCTAAGCAGTTTGCTGAGCTGATTTAGCGAGCATAAAGTGTGAGTTTCTGGGTGAAACATCTCCTCTCTCGGCCCATTTCAGTCTGGCTTCAGACCACCTGTCAGGACTGGAAGGGCATCGTTGTCCTCGGCTGACGATCTCCAGTTACAGATGGATAAAAGCAATCCATGGCAATGCTCCCCTCTAAGCTGTGGAGTCTTGTGAGCAAAAATTCTACTTTGTGAGCTGCTGGCATTAAAGTTGTGAGCAAGCGATTCGGCTGCTGCATAAATTAGGCAAAAGGGAAGGTCGAGCGCAGAGTAGCGCTCATGGGAAATTGGTCTTAGTTTGTTCTGGAGCCCTCCTTCCTGAGCTAAGACAAAAATGTGTGAGCCAGAGGCTAAAAAATTGTGAGCTAGCTCACACTGACTCAGCTTAGAGGGAACACTGATCCATGGTATCTGATATACTTGGGCTTAGCAGCAGCACTTGATAAGATTGCCCATGATGATTTGGTGGATCAGTTGCAACTAGTATTTGGGGCAGAAGGGACAGCTTCTGTTTGGTGCCAGTTTGATGTCATGGTTAAGTGCGTGGACTCTTATCTGGGATAACCGGGTTTGATTCCCCACTCCTCCACTTGCACCTGCTAATGTGACCTTGGGTCAGTCACAAGCTCTGGCACAGCTGTTCTCTCACGGACAATTTCTGTCAGAAGTTCTCTCAGCCCCACCTACCTCACAGGGTGCCTGTTGTGGGGAGAGGAAGGGAAAGGAGTTTGTGAGCCGCTCTGAGACGCCTTTGGGCAGTGAAGGGCGTGGTATAAATCCAATCTCTTCTTCTTCTTCTTCTTCTTTTCAGCAGTCATTCATTCGCTATTGTCAGGAAACAAAGAGGTACCATAACAGAGAAAGAATCAACTGGCTGTGACATGCTGTATGGTGTGGTCCATGGATCCCTGTTACCCACAATGCTCTTTAATCTGTATGTAAAACCTTTGACCAAGATCGTCAGAAGCTTTGGAACAAGGTGTCCTCAATATGCAGATGCCGCCCAGCTCCAGGCCTCCGGAGGCAGCTGTGAAATTTCTGGGGCAGCGCCTTGAGGCTGTTGTCAAGTGGTGAAGAAACAGAGGCTTCATCCAGACAAGATGGAAGTGATGCTGGTTGGGAAGGCTGAACGTTTGTCTGGTGTTGATCTCCCAGACTTCAGCGCAATTAAGCTCTCTTCAGCAGATCAAGTTCAGATCTTTGGAGCACTCTCGGACTTGGATAAGTAAGTCCACATTGTCGCTAAGGGCACCTTCCCTCAATTACAACTGGCTCATAAGAGTAGCCGCTTATTTAGAAGTAGCCAAGTGGATTCACTTGACTACAGCTTCCAGATTTGGACAACCGTAAGGCGCCCTATGTGGGGCTGCCTTTGAAGCTGCCTCTGAAGCTGTAATCAGTACAAAATGTCGCAACAGGGTTCCTGCCTGGGGTCAGCTACTCGGCACATATAACTCGAGTACTACATCACCTGCACTGGTTACCCATTTAATCCTGGGCCCTGCTCAAGACGCTGGTTATCACCTTCAAAGCCCCTCATGGCCTCGGGTCCTCCTCATACCCATTCAACTACCTTCCAGGATACTCCGGCTCAATGTTCCCTCTAAGCTGTGGAGTCTTGTGAGCAAGAATTCTACTTTGTGAGCTCCTGGCATTGAAGCTCTGAGAGAGCGACTTGGCTACTGCACAAATTAGTTTGCTCTGGAGCCATCCTTCCTGAGCTAAGGCAAAAATGTGTGAGCCGGAGGCTAAAAAACTGTGAGCTAGCTTGCACTAACTCAGCTTAGAGAGAACACTGCTCCTGCTTGTGTTCCTCAGACGGCTGTCTCCTGGTGGATTGTCCATTTGGCAACAGTTAGGCTATGAGCTTTCTCCGTGGCTGGTCCGTCCCATTTGAACGGCGACTGCCAGAGTGAGTGCAGAGGGGAACTTTGCTTGTGATACCCACAGAAAGGAAAATCAGTCACTTCCGTTCCGTTGGGCATTGGTTGTTGGCAGACGGGGCTGCTTAGGGGGCTGCCAGGTGGGGCCTGGAGATCTCCCGGGATTACAGCTAATCTCCAGGCGACAGAGCTCACCTCCCCTGGAGGAAACGGCTGCTTGGCAGAGTGGATTCCATCACATCACGCCCTCCCCTCCCCCAAACCATGACATCCCCAGGCTCCACCCCCAAATCTCCAGGAATTTCCCAATGAGGAGTTGGCAACTTTAACTGCATGCGTAGGTTTTTAACTGCAGGCATTCATTATAGTGGGGTTTTTTTACTTGCTGCTGTATACTGACAACGTTGGTGTGGGGGGGTTGCCTTTGCAGCTTTCCCTCATTTGTTAGCGGCCATGAGTCTGAGGACTAAGGCAGGGCATAAACATTTTAAACAAATGAAGCATAAAAGTCCATTCAGGTAGCTCAGTGGCTTCATCCAGTGAGATGCCAGCTGGAGTCACCTGGAGGCCCGGGCTGGATTCGAGTCTCTGTGCGTACTTGCCCCTTCAACATCCTCGGCCTCAATCCCCAGATGTATCCTGCCATTTCTGTACTGTGGCTCAAAGGAGAACCAGTCTACGAGATGGGATCAGAGGGAGGCATTTTGTGCCCATCAGTTTTCCTCCGATTCCCCCCCCCGCAGCCACTTTCCCCCCACATGCAAGAGGGATGGAAGGGAGTGGAGGAGAAGGAGAAGCCGAGCCCTTCCGGTCCCCAGGCAGAGGCAGTGACCAGCACAGAAGCCTGGAGCGGGGCTGGAGGTCTGGGGGCAGAGCTTGGGGGTGGCAGACTCTGGGGAGGGGAGCGAGCTGAGAAGGGGTGCAAGGCCACAGAGCCCACCTTCCAAAGCTGCCATTTTCTCCAAGGGAATTGATCTCCGTGGCCTGGCCCACTCCAAGCCCCATCTGAGCAAGGCTGGTTGCCACCAGGGCGTTTCTCTGGGGAAAAGTTATTACTTTTGCAATATACTCCTTGGGAGTTTTATTTACTGCAGGCAAGTAGATTCAGTTCCCTTTCGGGTTGCAAGGAGAGTGAGAAGGGTCATCTAAAGAGTACTTTCCCTGTCACAAATGGCCAGATAATCCATCGTCATGTGCATGGAAGTACAGGGGCATTGTTTCTGCAGGAGTGACCTGTAGGGATATTTGACTCCATGGCTGCAGTCAACCTGGCAGGTTGGCACGGTTTGGGCACGCTGCTAATTATTCTGTCGCATTTTATGATGGAGATTTTGGATCAGACTCCCACCCTGCTCCAACCTCAACATGTGCTGCTTCTGTGCTTGACCGTTCACATCAGAGCTGTGCATCAACCACGGAGCATGCAGTCCGGTCTCTCTTTTTTTGAAAGAAATAAAAATGGTGACATTTTTAGAACATTTTTCAGCTGTGCATGTGTGCATGTACACATTTGCCCTACCATTTTTAAAAAATGCCAAACCCAGAACTACAGGTCCACACTTCTGAACCAATTTGAGCATGCACTGGAGGAGTTCAGACATCCAGCAACGTGGGATGAATGTGTGGGTATCTGTTAGGACCGGAATTAATCTGCTGCCTATTTACCCCATCTCCAACTCATCTTACAACGGGGAATACGACTGGGGAACAGCTGCCGGATGTGGCTGTGTGAACCAGCCGGTTTAATTCGTTAGAGAAAAGCAGCTATATTGGGCCAAACTGTCCATCTGATCGCAGCCCATGAAGTGCTCTGAGATGAATGAAGGAGAACAAAAAACAGAGAGGGAGAGAGAGGAGGGGTAGGAGGGCATCTCCCAGGTTAAGACAAAGAGGGGCATCCTGTTCAAGGAGATAACACTGATGCATGCTTAGAGTGATGTGGGACCACCACCACCACCACTCCCAGTGTCCAAGCATGCTGAGTTGCTCACGCCAACAGCATTATCACAGCATTTGGCACAGTTGACTCACTGTCTTCATACCATGGGTGAGCCTTCTGTTTTTGCACACTGTAGTTTCCCTTTGCTCCAGTTTCTTCTATGAAGTGAAACCTCAGCCTTCCCATGGCCGTGTTTGCTAGGGTGATTATAATAGACTTGACAAGAGGCCTCTCCCCTGCGTATAACAAGCAAAGCCCCCCAGGAAAGGCATTGCTTTCACCTTGGAAGGACTTCCGCTCAATAACATTTGGGGCGTCTATTTTTTGCAGGCATTGCGGCGCCACTTAATAGCTGCCTGCATCGCTGATGCTCCGCGCCAGCACAACTGCTTCAGACTCCATAAAGCACCACCAGTCTTAATAGCTTTAATGTACAAAAATATATAAGTCGCCTCCGGCCCTCGGGTCAGGTGGCGCAGGGTGTAAACATTTTAAATAAACAAAAAATCCAGATCAAAGTGTGCTTTATGGGAAACCTTAATTATGAATTTGAGCTCTTCTACCAAGTGTGAGGCCTTGAGGCAAAGAGTGCATTCTGATATGCACGAATCACCGTTATGGGAACATAATTAATTCCCCCGCTAAAATTACCTGGGCTGGAGTAAGATATTTTGTACTGTCATCAAGTACAGTTGCCATCCTCCACGTGTGGCCTGGAGATTTCCTGTAATGACCACTGATCTCCAGCTGATGGAGCTCAATTCCCCTGAAGAAAATGGCTGATTTGGAGGGTGGGATCTATGGTATTCACTTCTCCAAAGTTCCTCCCCTCCCCCACTCCTGTCCTCCCCAAACTTTGCCCCCAAATCTCCAGGAATTTCCCAGCCTGGAGCTGGCAACCCTTCCTGCAGTCAAGGCACATGAACCACCTCCTGGGTCCCTCCTGCCCCTTGGCTGGTGCCAAGCCAGGCCCCTTGGTGTGGACCTGCTGGCCCTGGCAGAGGCCTCAGAGGCAGAGTCGCCGGCTCTGGGTTGGAAAATAGCTGGAGATTGGAGGGGGTGGAGCCTGAGGAGGGTGGGGTTTGGGGGGAGGGACTTGAATAGGGTATCATGCCATAGAGTCCGCCTTACAAAGCAGCCATTTTTCTCCTGGTGAACTGATCTTTGTTGCTGGGTCAGTTCAGGACCATAGCTACCGTGGGGCTTTTGGGGGCTCCGCCCCCTTTCTTAAAGGCACAGCCCCACAAGAATTTCCCCTGGAAATGCTTTTTTCCAATCATTTTTAAACATTTTTAAAATTGTGTGCTCTTTTAAGCAGAGTTGGGGTGCTGTAGTTGACTAATTCCTGCACTGAGCAAGGGAGTTGGAGTAGCTAACCTCTAGGATCCCTTCTAACTCTGTGCCAAGAAACTGGTCTCCTTTAAGAGAGTTTTTCTGCCTAAGTGTTAGCTTTCTTGACTATAGAAGTCATCACCCCCACCTGCCCGCTTGTTATCACAATGGTTGCTCAGGCTGGCAGAGGTGATTAACTTGCAGCAGCTGAGAACTGTCATCTAAAGTGGTTGGCAGCTTGAGATTTAGAGATCTATCCTGGTCACAGATTTCTATTGGTCAAATGGCTTTTCTTGCTGCACTGAGAACTTCAGTCCTACCAGAAAAAAACAATGTGCCCCACATGTCACAAAAGCCTGGCTACGGGCCTGGGTCTCCTGTTAATCCCAGGAAGTCTTTAGCCAGCACCTGGAGGTTGGCATGCTCGCCGAGAGGTGATGCCAGCCACCCCCTATGGCACAGGTGGCTGGGAGCACAGTGACCCCCTGGGGTCCATCAGCTTCCTTTTCACTGTGCCGCCCCAGACAAAGATATCTCCCTGAAAGAAAATAACACATGAACGGATCTCATCTGCATGTCCCCCAGCTGCGAACGCTTGAATCATGTGTTTGAGACAAACTGAAAGCATTTCAAGCAGGGTGAAATGGACAGCATTAAAAAAATAAATCCAATTTTTGGCTTTTTTTTCACAGCAAAAGCCCACTGAGCTGAAATATGTAAATAGCTTTTCTACCCATGCTTACTGAAAAGCAATAAGAGTTAATTCCCCAGAACGCATGAGTTAATTTTAGATAAAATATGTCTAATTAGGCAAGAAAATCGGTAGGAGGAAATGCAGTTAATTACAAGAGCCTTCTTAAGGCTAGTGCAGGGTGCAGACTCAATTAGCCACCTTGGAATTCCAGCTGGGAAGGGCAGCCTGGAATCAAATGGACGGAAGGCCAAGAGATGTGATATTCTCAACACGTGCCGGGGCACAACCAAACTTGCAGTCCGACAGGCATCAAGGGAGGTCAACTTTGTGCGCTTGGCGCTGCGAGGAGGGCGAAGGGGCTTCTGGTTCCCCTGCCATCCTGCTTTTGCCAGCAGAAAGGGCAGCAGGGGGCAGGGGGGCTTTTCACCTCTCTGACACCCTTTTTGATGGTGACACTGGAGCGGGCAGAAAACTGGAAGCTCCTCCTCCCTCCTTGCAGCGCAGAAAGAAGAAGCACTTTTTAATGTGAATCCCCCTGATGTACACCAGGTCCCAGCACATGTCGGGTGTGTAGTGTCATTAAGCCCCAAGCTTTCTGTTTACCTACGTAGTGTGAGTGAGTTCACTTCCATCTAGGAGAGCTAGGTGCAAAACTGCAGAGGGGCAGCTATATCAGTCTGGCGTAGCAAAATTTTTAAAAAGTCCGGTGGCACAATAAGTGCCGAATGGGCTGCGCCAAGATATGGTGACAGCTGGCTGGCTTGCAGCCGCCCCCGGCCAGGGTTCTAATGGCCCTCCTTGGCGCTGCCCATTTGGCCAGGACAGGAAGAAAGGCACAGCACATATGAAGCAAGAGGACAAGCTTTGCCAAACAACTCGTGCAAGCAGACCAAGCCCCCAGCCACATCTTCTACATTTGAAAATGGCCTCCTCCCAAGTCCGTGGTGATATAAACAAAAGGCACCTTCTCCATTTGCCATTCTCATTCTCCATTCGCCCTGAGCCTTCAGGGAGGGCGGGATACAAATCCAAATAAATACATAAATACATATGAAATAAGATTTCATATATTTATTCAAGCATTTCCAGCATCGTGCCGTGGTTGAGAGCAGCAGACTCTGATCTGGAGAACTGGGTTTGAGTCCTTACTCCTCCTCCTGAAGCCTGCTGGGTGACCTTGGGCCAATCACATTTCTCAGCCCCATCTTCCTCAGAAGGTGACTGTTGTGGGGAGAGGAAGGTAAGGTGACTGAAAGCTGCTTGGAGACTCAGGGGTTAAGACGCTGAGCTGCAGACCAGAAGGTCTGTAGTTCCCCAATTTGAGACCTGAGTGCTGCATGACAGAGTGAGCTCCCTTCTCTGGCCCCAGCTCCTGCCAAGTAAGCAATTCGAAAGCAAGAAATTGCAAGTAGATAAATAGGTACCACTTTGGTGGGAAGGAAACAGCATTCCATGCACCTCGGTGTTTAGTCATCCCGGCCACATGACCACGGAAATGTCTTCAGACAGCGCTGGCTCTTTGGCTTGGAAATGGAGATGAGCACTGCCCCCTAGAGTTGGATTCGACTGGCTTTCAAGCAAGAGAAATCTTTATAAAAACTTACTCTTCTTCTTATCCAGAACTTCTCCCTTCATTGAGAGGATCATGGCGTCTTGCAGATATAAATATCAAACAATAAGATACCCTAAGCTAAAAACAATTTGGCTTTGCTAGGGAGATGGAGGGTTGGGAACTGGAAAGCAGCAACTGAGAGAGGGAGGTGTGTAGAATTGTGATGAGATACTCATATATGTAAAGCATGCAAAATTCCATTGCCTGGTGACTGGTGACACCAAACAACTCCAGTTCCATTGCAGAGGGGAATCTAGAAAGGGCAAAGATACGCAAAGAAGCTCTCCCTCCGTTCCAAAAGCCACATTTGATTTGTTCAGTGGAGTGACTTTGCCGTGCGATACCACAGGCTGCTCTTCAGCGGGCTGATCACAGTGACTTTCACCGACTGCCTAACATCCGCAAGCCTCCATAAACTGTTAGCGGATTTATGTCTTAGTAAGAATCAATCTATTAGTTTCAGCCATAAATCTCATGTGCCTTAGGCACAAACTGAATTTTAATAAAAAAAAATCATAGAAGGAGCCAGACTCGTGAGGCAGTGTTTCATGGGCCTGCCAACATTTGAAACCAATTAATAGGGACATTGGCAGGGGGGAGGGTTAGGGGGAACACAAACACATCTTTTAGTGCTGAGTGAAGTGCCTGGGAGTTGGCGAGAGTCCTGAGAAGAGCAAAACGGGAGGGAGGACTTCTTGGCACAAGGGAATCCGGGGGGCTGTCCTGGAAGCAGCAATCTCATTTCCCCCAGTTCTCAACAGCAGCATTGTGTTGCTGTGATTCTCCCGTGCCCCTCCACTCCTTTTCTAAGAGGGGCATGAAGAAGACTGTGCAGGTCACAAGATGGTCCCTCCCTGATCAAGGCTGGGGACACAACCTCAGGGAGTAACCAAATGCTGGATCAGAGCCAATGGCAACCAGTGCAGCTCCTGCCTGCCCTCGCCATGTTGGCGCCATTTTGTTGGCCTGTGGGAAGGTAGACTTGTCATCATATTTATAGTAAGTGTATTTTGGAAACATCCATCAGCCGTCCGTACCCCCCCTGCATTGTCAGCTTTTAAACCAGAAATAAGTATAGACACCAACCAAGGGAATCCTTCACAAGATACCCCCCTTTCCAGGGCTATTTTTGAGCAGGAACACACAGGAACAGAGTTCCGGCTGGCTCCCGAGTTGGCCACACCCAGCAGGAACTCATTAGCATAATAGGCCACACTCAACAGCAGAACCGCATTAGGATTGGCTACATTAGGGGTGTGTGGCCTAACATGCAAAGGAGTTCCTGCTACAAAAAAAGCCCTGGGTTTTGACAACAAACAAGGTAAACAGAATGAAAAGCAAAAGGTGGGTGTGGCTGGATGACCACACTTCTGGTAACATGGGGGTGCGGCCTAATATGCCAATGAGCTGTGCTGTCAGGGGGTGTGAACTAATATGCTAATGAGTTTATGCTGTTGGGTGTGGCCTATTATGCTAATGAGTTCCTGCTGGGCTTTTTCTACAAAAAATGCCCTGCCCATTTCACAAATCTTTTCCTTGTTTTTCCTTGTTCTTCATTTTAGAAAGTGGTATTGTAACATTTTCTTTTCCGTTTGGATTTTTTTTTTAAATTGCCCCTTATCGTTTGCACCCAACTTGGTGAAAGTGACATGCAGCTGCTTGGGGCACTACAGTGAGGAGGGCACCAAAGCACCACTGGGCTTCCACTCACTCCCAGCAAACAGTGGTACAGAATCTGCTCTACTTAGATTTGGCCTGGCTGGGAAGTGCACTAAGATTACTAGCCCTATATCAACAGATGCCAGGAGATTTGCAGGGCAGTGCCTGCAGAGGATGGAGACTCAGGAGGAAATGACATCACTTCCAGGTAAAGCTTTCCCTGAATCTCTATGGTAAAGACCTTAGAGAGTAAAGGAGATTCCTAGAGCATCACCAATGGGTGCGTTCAGACAGCGTGCTGGAGCAGTTTAAACTGCTCCGGCTCAATGCGTTGGTTTTTTTTAAACTGGAGAATCACGATCACACTGACCTCCTCCTTCAGGGCTCCCCGCCGTCCTCATGCAGGTGGGGGTTTTCCCCCTCTCATTTGAGCATGTGCACAGGCAGCCCTCTCCAGAATGAAAAGTTTGGTGCGTGCGCAGAACAGCGATTTCAACCCGTCCCTTTAAAGTTTAAATGAAGACTACTGTTTACATTTTCTCCCCGAAACTGGCCTCCCCGAGATCCCGGACTCGTCTAAATGCCTAAACTAGGCACCATTGAAGCTTTTCTTTATTTAACTTGTGTGGAGCTCCGCTCAAGCGCACACTGCTAAGGCAAAAAAAAAATATGGCTGACAAAAACCGGAAGCCGGAGGCAGCTTCCCAGAGGGGAGGGGGGTTGAAGCACCTGGAAGTGGCTTGACGGAGCGATCAGACAGCGGAAAGTGCAGCTTGAAAAGGAGAATCAGGAAAACACCACTTGGTAAGTGGTGTCAAAATACTCGGTTTCAAAGGACTTTTGCTCTGGAAAGCGACGGCTGGGGACGGTGCGCAGATGCTGGCCATGTGAACGCGCACGTAAAAGCCGTTTCTGAGGCATGCCAAAAGCGGCTCAAATGGCGCGTCTGAACACACTCATTGACTCACTGCCCACCCATTTTTTCTTGTGCTCCTCAAATTACTGAGGCTGGGGGACTGAGGGCAGGGGTGGGGGATCGCTTGCTGCTAATGGGGAAATGGCAAGTCTAGGTAGCACAGGCTCAGGAGGGGAGTGGAATATCTTTCTCGGGGCAGCAAAATATCTTGAACTAGTCCTGATTTGCAGAAAGACAAATTGTTTGACCGTGGTTTGCAAGAGTCTGTGGATAAACCCTGAAGTTCTTAATTATTTCCAGGGCTGTGTGAGGCAGCACAAGCACAGAAAAGGCTCCAGGTCTGAGAGCAGGCGTGGTCAACTTCTTGATAATGTGTTTTCCTTTCATTTATCCTGGGCCCCGGTCACACAGGCCAGATAATGCGGGGAGGGGGGGGAGACGTGGCTGTTCGCCCCGGAGCAAAATAAAGCCCGGTAGCCCAATCACATGGTCCCCTGAGTTTCCACACTTCGGCTGTTAGCTGCCGATCACACAGCAATGCTGAAGCATGACAAAGAAGTGGTGCGGCACGATCGCACAAGCTGCACTGCTTTCGGTTTCTTGTTTGTGAGCATGCGCCGTTCCGGAGGGCAGAGCTGCTGTCAGTGTCATGTTTGTGCACAGGTGCAGTTCTGCGTTGGTGCGCATCCTATGGAGACTTACAACATCTGGTTTGCAATGGGACGTGGGCGGATGCCAGATGCCGCGGAATACTAGCACTCCCATGTTCAGACGCCCACCTTTGCCCCGCAGTTTCCAGAAAGTAGTGCTCCTTCCTCAGTAGTTTTTTACACCGCATCTTTGGCGGGACACCATGGGTTGATCACGGGAGCACTACGCTTCCCAGATGTTGCGGTATGATCACGCCCAAAAAATCCACCTGACATTCATGCCTTCAGCGTGGCAACTTCTCCGTGTGACCGGGGCCCTGGTTTTGCTAATCATGGAGTTGGGAAAACAGCTATGTAAGGCACCAAAGCCTTGGTCTCAACAACTGGAAATCTTGTAACAACTGGAAAGTATCCCTATGTGGCAAAAAGGGCTAGCAGTAGGGTTGCCAACTCCAGGTTGGGAAATTCCTGGTGATTTGGAGGTAGGGCCTAGGGAAGGCAGGGTTTGGAAAGGGGAGGGACCTGTAGGGTGTGATGTCATGGTGTTCGCCTTCCAAAGCAGCTGTTCTCTCCAGGGGAGCAGGTCTCTGTCGTCTGGCAATCTGTTGGAATTCTGGGAGATCTCCAGGCCCCATGTGGATGTTGGCAACCCTAGCTAGAAGAAATAAATGCTTGGAAGTGTCCCAGTAATTCCTGTGGAAATCTCTGAAGCCAGGTGCATAGCTATTTAAGATTTCAAGTTGTTCTCAGCAAGGCATCAGTGCCTCTTCTCCAACCCCATGGCTATAAAACCAGACTAAATTATGGAGAATGACTAAGTTATGCATACTTCCCTTAATTTAGAGAATACAGTGGTGACAGGATTCAGTTTTTATTGGCAGAGTATCTGGATGGGCAGTTAGGTACATACACCTCTTGAACCCAAAACAGAGTTTGCAGAGGTCACCGGAGGGGACTGAGCTATTCAAAGGTCTGTCTGTGGTCCCCGTGACTCAAATCAGTTTCACAAATCCTTTCCTTTCCTTTCCTTTCCTTTCATCCAATGCAAGCTCTATGACACATGGACCTTAAGAAAGGGCTAATTGTTTTAAATCATTCATTATCCAGTAGACAAAAGGAGTAAAATTAATTTCACAAATAATGTTTAGGGGTCTAATCCAGAGAAGATCACTGGAACCAGAAGAGGGAGTGTGCGGGAGCATTTTAGGAGGAGTGGAGGGGCCCTTTAACTCACGGGGAAAGCTCCCGGAGGGCCAGTGCCCCAAAGGGCCAGTGCCAAGTGTCCCTGTAGTGCCACTGCCCCATAACAGCAGCCTCCTGTGACATCCCTTGTGACCTTTCCACAGTCATATGCCACTGACATTGCCGTTTCGTTGTCTATTGCTCTCTCCACATTTTAAGCCAAAAAGGATAGGATTGTTTATCTCTCTGTCCACAATCGATGCCATCCCATTCCTCCCTCGCAGGTGATCTGCACACTCTCCTTTGACTCTTAGGCTGGTGGGACACTCTAACAGCTAGTCAGAATCAGAATCAGGCTAAAGTTTATCATACATGGCCATTGGCCGTCACAATTCCATATAAAACTGGATCCCTAATATCTTAAAATACACATTTAGTTATTAAATTCAGTGAGACCACAGCTAGTCTACAAGAGAGGCGGAGCATAAGTTGCTGAGGGTAACCTCGGCCCTGAGGTGTGCTGCTGCACGAGCCACCAAATAGCCAATAGGAACCGAGGACCTAGTCTGTGGGAGGTGATTTTGGTCGGAATCTGATGACCTCATAAAAGGTGTGAAAAGCACAGGGGGGAAACGGAACTCCGCCTTTAATCTACCCCAGTGGGACTCACTTGGTATTGAAGCACGTCATATAAAATGACTGGATGCCTGACTGGGATTGGGAGGGGCAGGTGTGCTTGGGGGCAGGACGTTCACAGAGTCGGTCTTTCTCTCGCTTTATTAAGCTTGTTCTTACCAAGAGCCAATATACACACTGTGCAGATGGGGTGTTGCATGTTTTAATATGGAAAGCTCCCTGCGTGTTGTAAACTAGCACATTGGGAAGAGGATTATGGTGATTGTGCCTCTTTGATGTACGAATTATTTCATGCAGTGAGTTTTTGGTGTGTGTTTGCGTAGGTGTAATGGGGAAGTATCCAAAAAAATATGAGCATACCCTCTGAAGCGGAGCAGCTTCAGCTGCTGCCAGCTCCCTCTACGATTTCACTCGGCCAAAGGTATAAATCGGCACTGAAACGAAGAGAGGTAATTTCAGACTTTGGCTCCTTGGGTAACCCCAAGAACCCTGGTGGTACAAACCTACTTTTCCCCCTACGGTGAAGACATTTGGCCTCGTAGAGGTTCATGAACTTTAAGGTAGAACCACAGCCAGTTCCACTGAAGCATTCAGAGCCTCAGTCCTAGCTAGTTGTAAGAACAAACCCAAGCAAGTCTCCTACTCTGGTCTATTCAGCGGGGCTTATGCCCAGTTATTCTTAGGAGATCCACTTCTGAGCTAAAGCCAGTCCTGGATAACTTCCTCCCTGGTTTTCGCACAATAATCTTTTTGATTGGGAAGCGTTCCCAGTGTGGCAAGATCTGCTATTTATGGTGTCCTGAAGTCACACAAGAAATCTAAGATTCTCCAGGGCCTGACATGTTTCATTTCTTGCTCTATGTGGTCTCTGGGGTGAGAGGAGTCTCCTGCCTGTGGATCCAGCATGAGAAGCCCATGCCATACAAGAAAAGGCAAGCAAACCCACACCGCACAAGGAGATGGCACCCAGCCCTCCACACCCAGCAGTTTCTCCAAGAGCCATTCATTACATAAGGCAGAATAAGATGGCAGACTTCTGTGTGTAACTTTAACCCAAGGTCTTCCTCTGAGGTGCCAGCGGCACATGAGAGGGAGCTGACTGTCAGAATTCTACCACCCTGCTCTGCTTTGTCATTGTTCTTGCTCTGGAGGATAAAATACAGGCCACTTCACAGAACTGGAAGGATGAAGATATGCTGCCTGGGTATCACTTTTTTCCCCAGTGGGTTTGTTATGTACTGAATGTGAATTGCTGCCATCTATTCACATGTTAAGCTTGAGTCAAAATGTGGCTCTTCAGATGTCGCATTGCTATTGGTCGGTTTCTGCGAAACCTTTGTAAATACCCAATCACTATGTGAGAATGTATCAGAGAGGGAACAGTCCTGATTGGCCTTTATCCCTGCATTGTTATTGGTTCTTATCTGACAATGGGTGTGGCTTTGACAGCCCGGGAGAGTTTAAAAGAAGGAGCTGTGCTCCACTGTTTTGTGGGTGTTTGTTGGTGTGTTCTGAGTTGGAGTTGCTGTTACCAATAAAGCTGAATCACTTGCTGAAATCACTTCATTGTTAAGTTGTCCATACTTAACAATTGGCGACGAGGATGGGATTCTAGAGCGGGTAGGCAGCCCCGCTGAACCAACACAGTAACAGCAGATGAGAACACTCACCCAGCCGAGCCGGCTGAAGCTCCATGGGCAGTTGCGGACAATTGACCAGCTGAGATGGCCGTCAACCCGGCGTTCGAAGCATTCGACCCAGCAACAGAGGACTGGGACTCATACCTAGCTCAGTTTGAGTTTCACCTCCAGGCGAACCAGATCACGGATGAGGCAAGGAAGAAGGTGACACTCCTGAGTTCCTGTGGCAAGGTCGTTTTCAACATTGCCCGGTCCCTAGTAGCGCCCACCGAGCTTAGCACAGCTGCATGGGCCAACATCACGGCAAAGCTAAAGGGCCATTTCGCACCACAGCCGTCAAAGATCGCTTGCAGGCACGCCTTCTACAAGCGGTGCCAAGGTCCGTCTGAATCAATAGCCGAATTTGTCACAGCCTTGCGAAAGGCAGCCCAGCCCTGCGGGTTCGCCGACCTTGAGGAGGCCCTCCTCAACCGACTGGTATGCAGCCTACGGGACAAACGCCTTCAGCAGCGCCTGTTTGCTCGCACCGAGCTTATGTACACTGTGGCCTACGCTGAGGCCATTGCCGCAGAGGCCGCTGACAAATCAACCTGAGAGGTGTGCCAACAACAGCCACCAGCGAGTAAAGAACCTGCAGTCCACCAGCAATCTGCCAGCAAGTCTGATGGCGAGGCTGACGGCGTTTGCAGAACCAGAGAGACACGCCCACCGCGGACCAGACCGAAGACTCCAGTAACGTGTTCCTGTGCTGGCTGCGGAGGCAAGCACGAGAGAGACCTCTGTTGGGCCAAGGAGCTGATCTGCCGCTCCTGTGGGAAGCGGGGTCATCTGGCCCGAGTCTGTCGAGCCGCCAAAAGTTCCCCACCGTCTTTGTGATGTGCAGACCCCAGGGTTCATGTTCGAGACGGCGACAAGGCATCTGGCTGTCATCAGACTGACTCCTGCTGCAGCCCATCAACGATCCTGACCACCGGTAACAAGGCCAGCAAAAAGATCCATGTGACTGTTCATCTGGATGGTGTTCCCTGCGTCATGGAGGTGGATTCCGGATCGTCCGTCACTATCATCTCTTCAGAAACGTGGCAGCGCATGTTCCTGAGGCAAAGCCGCCGCCATCTGTTGCTGGAGACAACTTGCCTGACCAATTTCCAAGGATGGTGCATTCCGTTGGCTGGGAGGGCGTCGTTCCAGGTCGAATTCAAGGACCGGAAGGCAGAGCTGTCCCTCCTGGTAGCCGAAGGCGAACGGGTGAGCTTGTTGGGCCTCAACTGGTTTGAGGCACTGGGAATCGCTATTACTGGGGTCAACCAGATCTGTGACAATAAAAGAAACTCATTGTATAGTGAGTTTCCTGAGGTTTTTGGGGAAGGGCTTGGTAAATACACTGGTCCTCCGGTGTCCTTCGACCTAGACCCTTCAATACGGCCAATCCGTCTGAAGTATCGCAAGGTGCCTCTTGCTTTGAAGGCAAAAATAGAGGCAGAGTTGGATAAGTTGGTTCAACAAGGGATCTTGGAGCCTGTTCCCTATGGTCGATGGGAAACCCCCATCATAACGCCAATCAAGGCGGACGGGTCGGTGCGAATTCGTGCCAACTATAAATGTACAGTAAATAAAGCGTTACAGCAGCACACTTACCCAGTGCCAGTCATCAGCCACATCTTGGCATCACTGGGGGGAGGCAAAGTTTTTGCAAAGTTGGACCTGGCACAGGCGTACCAACAATTGCCTGTGGATGACACCACCGCAGACTCACAGACCATCGTTACCCACAAAGGGGCTTTTCGAGTTAAGTGCCTGCAGTTTGGGGTGAATGTGGCCCCGGAGATCTTCCAGGGATTAATGGAGGGGCTCCTGCATGGGCTACCTGGGGTTGTACCCTACTTTGACGATGTTCTTATAGCGGGTACAGACCAAAATGAGTTGATGGCTCGATTGAGGGCAGTGCTTAGTCGATTTAAGGAAGCTTAATCGATTTTACGAGTCAAACGATCTAAATGTGTTGTGGGGGTGCCCCAGTTCAAATTTCTTGGCTTCCTCATTGATGCAACAGGAGTTCACCCAACACCGGAAAAGGTCACCGCCATTAAGGGAGCACCACCGCCTAAGTCCAAGAAGGACCTCCAGTCCTTCTTGGGCATCTTGAATTTTTACCACACCTTTCTGCCACATAAGGCATTGGTAGCAGAGCCCCTGCACGCCTTGCTCCACAAGGACACCAAATGGGAGTGGGGCGAGCGACAGAGGCGGGCGTTCGAGGTGGTAAAAGACCTTCTCTCATCAAACGCTGTGCTGACACACTATGACGAGAACAACTACTGGTTTTGGCGGCAGACACGTCCCCTTATGGGGTGGGCGCAGTACTCAGTCACTTAATGCCGGACGGCACCAAGGCACCTATTGCCTTCTACTCGCGGTCTCTCACCGCTGTGGAGAAAAACTATGCCCAAATTGACAGGGAAGCCCTCGCCCTAATCTCCGGAGTTAAGAAGTTTCATGACTTTGTTTACGGGCGACGGTTTCTCCTTGTGACTGATCACAAGTCGTTGTTGGGCATATTTTCTCCGGACCACCAGACTCCTAATATCCTCTCTCCGAGGATGCTGAGGTGGGCAGTTTTCCTGTCCGCCTACGACTTTGAACTTGAACACCGGCCTGGAAAGGCCATAGGACATGTGGACGCTCTCAGCCACTGCCCAGCACCATCCGCAGCCTCCAACTGTTCAGAGGACTTGGACATTCTGGCCTTGGACGAGCTACCCAAGGCCCCTGTTACATCTTTAAGACATTGCTGCTGTGTCAGCTAAAGACATTGTAATTGCCCGGGTTCTCAATTGGGCGCTGAGGGGGTGGCTGGCGGGAAAAGTGGAGGTGGATTTCAAACCCTTCGTTTCCCACCAAAATGAACTTTCTGTTGTGAAAGGTTGCATCCTATGGGGTAGCCGAGTAGTGGTTCCCTCGAGACTGAGGTAAAGGGTCCTGGAGGCCTTACACGAAGGCCATCCAGGAATGGTCCATATGAAGGCCCGCGCTAGAGGGTACATGTGGTGGCCAAACCTCGATGCGGACATTGAGGTTTGGGTTCGGAACTGCATGTCCTGCCAACAGTCATGGCCGGAACCACCACAAGCTCCCATCCAGCCCTGGGAGAAGTCTAAGAGGCCCTGGTCCCGCCTCCATATCGACCTAGCTGGTCCCTATCAGGGGCAAATGTTTTTGATTTTGGTTGATGCATTTTCAAAGTGGTTGGAGGTGGTTCTTTTAAAGTCAACAAGTTATGGGGCTATTATCAATGCCCTGCACAAGATTTTTTCCACCCACAGGCTGCCGGACTGTGTCGTCTACGATAACGGGCCACAGTTCGTTTCGGCAGAATTTGAGGGGTTCCTGACTGACAACCTCGTACGCCACATGACTTTCACGCTGTTCCACCCGGCCTCCAATGTCCAGGCTGAACGTATGGTGAGAACGGCAAAGGAGTCACTTGGGCGCCTGACGTGCGGGGACTGGAACCAGAAATTGGCCTCTTTCCTTCTGAGGCAGCACATCACCCCGTGTTCAGCAACGGGGCAGAGCCCAGCTGAACTGTTAATGGGCCATAAACTGGCTACCCTTCTCGACCATTTGCACCCTGACTTGGACCAGTCAAAGCAATGGTCAGAGGCCCCAGATCAGGGGAGAGTATTTGTTGTGGGGGACAAGGTATTTGCCCGCAATTATGTGGAGGGTCATCGGTGGCTACCAGCCGTAGTCACCAAAGTAGCAGGGTCCAGGCTGTATGTGGTCCGGCTTCCCAGCGGATGGGAGATTCGCCGCCACATAGACCAGCTCAGGGAGCGTTGGGCAGATTCCAGCACCGAGTTGGTGCCTGAACCTGAGCTGGTCCCCGAGCAGGAGGGGCCTCCCGCCAAGGAGGTAAGTGCTGCAGAAGGGGAATCAGAGTCTGGGCAGACACCAACTCCAGAGCCTGTGATCCCTGTTTGTGTTCCCCCATCTCTCCTGTGAGAGAGGTTACCAGGGCTCCAGAAGAGTGTGCCGCTCCAACTCCAACGGAGCAGAGACTGCTGCGCTGGTCAAACAGAAGCCGTTTGTCAGGTAGTCCTGCCATGATGGATGGAGTAGGGGGGGAGGATGGGCCTTGAGTTGAATTGTGGTGTGTAGGGCGGGAGGTTGGGATCGTGGGGTGTAGATTTATGCACCTGGAGTGTTCGGATGGAATGCGGAGGGCGAGCTCTGCAGGCTCTATCTTTGGTAGACTTAACATCTTGACCTTGGTGGAGACAGGCTGTGAGCTTCCTATTGCTTTCAAAGCTACAGCTTGGCTGGGAACAATGGGGGCGGTGAGAACTTCATTAGTATAGTAACTTTCAGTTCTCATTCGCATATTAGGCACTCATTGGTGGAAGGGGGGGTCCCCATTCACCCCCTTTCTGGTATAACTGCTTGCTTTGTGTAACCACGTTATTCTGAACAATGTATCTGCTCCAGTAACCGAATATTGCAGCTCTATAATAAAATGCTATTCTTGCTTCAATGAACAAGGCCTGGCGTTTAGCTGACTGAGTTAGGGTCTCTGACAGTTTGTTCAGAATCCTTCATTTTTGGGGGGGGACTGGTCGGAAACCCGCGGCTCCAACATGAGTGGCGGTGAAGAAGACACTCTCCCGATCGAAGAAGAAAAGAAGGAGGACAAGAAACCTCCTGTACCCACAGAAGCCCCTGGCACATATGTACCGGTAACACGGGGCCAGGAGTACGACTTTGGAGGGCCCTACGGAGATCCGTATGGGGCGGCCTACGGCGGGGTAACCACCTGAGTCAAGCAGCGACGAGATTGGGTGAAACCCCTGGCGGAGACCCATGAGATGTGGTTTGCGACTCCGAGAGCTTCGGTGCGAGTGAGCCACGTCGAGAGGTCGGTCCGCAGACTGACCACAGCCGAGGGGCTGAAGGACACCTGCCGAGACTCAGAGGGCCTGGAAAGCGCCATGGTGAGACGGAGGTGGAGTGGCGAGCCGAGCCAAGATCGCCTGGTTCGCCTCCTAGATTAATCCCTCGCCCGCATTCCCCAGATGATCGCGGAGGGCATCCGAGAGGAACGGGAGCGGCAACGGCGGGAGGAACCACCCGCCCAACCCCCTCAAGACCAGCGACAGGCGCCGATGCCGGACCAACAAAATGTACCGGCTCAACCCCCCGCTCAACCCACGGGGCCGGGCCCGCAAGGACCGCCGGGGCAGCCACCCCCCCGACCATGGGGGTTCCTGCCACCGAAACCTGCGGAACTCCTGGATGCGGACTTTGATGGAGATCCAGAGAAGTTTCCTTTCTTCCTGGTGAGGGCCGAAAGATTTATCGAGACGTGGGGCCACCTGTTCCAACGCGAAGACCGGATGGTGGATGTCATAGCCTCGCACCTGAAGGATGCCGCGGCTGACTGGTATGTAGGGCTCCACCAGGCTGACGGGCGGGAGCTGAGGGAAATCGATACCTTCATGTGGGCTATGAAGGAACAATTCGAGGACGTGAACGCCAATAAGACGGCCAAAGCAGCCATCCGTGCCCTCAAGCAAGGCGGCAAGTCGGTGAGAGATTACACAGCTGACTTCCGCAGGTGCGCGGCCAAAACTTGAGGGTTGAGCGACGGGACTCTAGCAGACCACTACAAATTAGGACTCAATCCGGAGATTCGTCGTTCAGTCACCAAGACCCAAGATCCAGACACATTAACAGGCTGGATACAAGCGGCCATCACCATGGAAAACCGCTTAAAAACTATCAAACTGGATGATGCAGCTGCGATGAATAAAGGGGGCCAGTCGGGCCCTACACCGGCTACGCGAGGGAAGAACCCACCACCGAACCCGAGACCCAAGGACGGCACGAGAGAACTTCGGATGAAGCAAGGTCTCTGCCTGAAATGCGGGGAAGGGGGCCACTTCACGGCGAGCTGCCCAGGCTCCCCCGCATCGACCGGGGCCGCCAAGGGAATCAAGAAGAAGTTTGACACTTCCACCCCAAAACCGGTGGCAAAACCGAGAGGGGCGAGGGCCTTGCAAGCTAAGCCGCTCAGTGAGGCATCGGATTCGTCGGATGGCGAGACCGTGCAGCCGGGAAACGAGACGGACCTGCTGTAAATAGCGCTGAACAGCAGGTCCCGGACTCTCAAGCGCAGATCCCGGTGAGCAGACCTCCCTCTCTTTTCTTCCTCACAGTGACTTTGATGGACCCGGGTCTACTGACCCACGTGAGGGTGCGAGCTCTCATTGACTCGGGGTGTGGGAGAGACCTCATCAACCCCACACTAGTAACGGGACTGGGGGCGAAGGTAGTTAAGTTGACCGATCCCCTGATTTTCACGCAAATGGATGGCTCTACAATGAAAGAGCCTTGCAAATATGAGACTGTCCCCTTGCGCGTAGGAATTGGGCACCACTGGGAGGAGAGGCCTTTCATCGTTACCCCTTCTGCCCAGTTTCCCCTAGTGCTCGGGAGTGCGTGGTTCTTCGATCACGATCCACATGTCTTATGGGGAGAGGGGAAAGTGAATTTCATTGCCAAGAAATGCCAGTCCCACCTATGGAAACCGGAGTGGGGTGCCCCGATGGGGGGGGGAGTCCTTGGTGACGGCGGGGGTGGCGGAAGCAGAACTAGAAATGATTCCATCAGAGTACCGCAATTTGGCTTCCGTCTTTGGGGAAGAGGAAGCCGATGAACTACCCCCCCATAGAAACTCTGACTGTGCTATTGAAATTTTGCCGAATCAAAAGCTACCAAAAGGGAAGTTATATTCCATGAGCCCTTCTGAAAAGGTAGAATTGAGGAAATTTATCGACAAGAACTTAAGCAGAGGGTTTATAAGACCTGCCTCCTCCCCGTTCGCAGCTCCCGTCCTCTTCCGGAAAAAGAAGGACGGGGGGTTGCGGTTGTGCACTGACTATCGAGGCTTGAATGCAGTCTCCAACACGAACGCTTATCCCATGCCCCTGATCAAAGACTTGTTGGCTGCGGTGGCTGGGGGAAAGGTATTCTCGAAGCTAGATCTCAGAGATGCCTACTTCAGGGTGCGAATAAGGGAGGGGGATGAATTCAAAACGGCGTTTAATACCCCCCTGGGTCAATTTGAATACTTAGTCATGCCCTTCGGTCTTCAGGGAGCGCCGGGAGTCTTCATGAACTTAATTAATGAGGTGCTCCACAAGTATTTATTCAAGGGGGTCCTTGTTTACCTTGATGACATACTTTTGTATTCCCCTGACCTAAAATCCCATGTGAAACTGGTGCGAGAGGTTTTACAAACGTTGCATAAGCATAAACTCTTTGCTAAGCTGTCTAAGTGTGAATTTCACAAGTCAGAGATCCCTTTCCTGGGCTACCGCATATCGCAAAGGGGGATTGAAATGGACCCTGACAAAATAAAAGATGTGGTGGGGTGGGAGCCACCCAAGACTCGGAGGCAACTCCAAGGGTTCCTCGGATTCGCGAACTTTTACAGATCATTTCTCTCGAACTTTGCTCGAGTGGCTCTCCCCTTAACTGATCTGCTTAAAACGAAAGGGAAGTCACCAGACTGCACTCGACCCGGAGCCAAGTTAGACTGGTCTCCGGAATGCCAACGTGCGTTTGACCAGTTAAAAGCCCTTTTTACGTCGGAGCCTGTGTTGGCTCATCCAAATGAACTTAAGAAATTCATTGTGCAAGTAGACGCTTCTGACGTTGCTATGGGAGGGGCGATCCTCCAAGAGGGGGACGATGGTAAACTGCACCCCCTTGCCTATGTTTCCAGGAAGTTTAATGATACGGAACGGAATTGGTCGGTGTGGGAGAAAGAAGCGGGATCGATCCGCTTAGCATTGACGACATGGCGCCATTGGCTTGAGGGGGCGCGGGTTCCCTTCGAGGTATGGACTGATCATAAAAACCTCGAGCTTCTCCGCTCCCCTCGCTCCTTGAACGCTAAACAGCTGCGTTGGGCTGATTTCTTCTCCAAGTTCAATTTCACTCTACACCACTTCCCTGGGAAATCTAACTCGCTTGCTGATGCACTGTCACGCCTCCCACAGCATGACAGTAAGAGGGAGGAGATTCGTGACTCTGTTTTTACGCCTTCCCAATTGGGAGGAGCAGTAACCACTCGGAAGCAAGCCAAACGTTCCCCTCCGTCCCTGACCCCTCCCTCTAATGACTGGGTAGCGAAATTCTCTACAGCTATGTCTGACGCTGATAGGGAGGAGGTACGGGGGGAGGAAGGAATCACTCAGGATGCGCATGGTTGCTGGAAGAAGAATGATAAACTGTTTGTTCCCAGCTCTCTCCGGGGGGAGGTGATGGGCTGGGCGCACGGCTCGAAACTGGCGGGGCACACGGGGTTTGTGAAATCCCTCCAACTCTTGCAGAGACAATTCTGGTGGCCTGGGCTACGAAAAGACATTTCATTGTTCACTTCTGCTTGCCAAACGTGTTTGATGAGCAAGCCCAGACCCGGTAAACCCCCAGGAGCTCTACAACTCCTCCCCACGCCGGCTCGTCCATGGGAAGTGATCTCTATGGACTTTATCACTGACTTGCCCCCCAGCGGGGGGAATACTGTCATATGGGTAATAGTGGATTTGTTTACCAAGCAAGCCCATTTCGTTCCGTTTGCCTCAATCCCCTCAGCCAAGAAACTAGCCTCGGCGTTTTTGCAACACGTCGTGAGACTTCACACTTTACCTGCTAAAGTAATCTCGGATAGGGGGGTGCAATTTGTTTCTCACTTCTGGAGCGAACTGATGTCACTGCTTGGGGTGGAGCGGGCGGTTAGCAGTGCGTACCATCCAGAAACTGATGGGCAGACGGAACGTGTGAACCAAACCCTTGAGCAATACTTAAGGTGTTTTACAAACTTTCAGCAGGATAATTGGCACTCCCTATTGCCTTTGGCTGAGTTCTGTTACAATAATACTCAGCACTCTTCTACTGGTATGTCTCCCTTTAAAGCGGTCCATGGATATGATGCCCCGCCTTTGCCGTTCTTAGATTCTCCCGACCTCCCGGCAGGAGATGCTGGTGATTGGTGCAAACAATTGCAAGTGGCGTGGTCGTCTTTGGCCAGGACTTTGGACGATGCTAAGGAGGCATATAAAGCTCAGGCTGACAAGAAACGTAACCTGGCCTGGATTCCTAAGTGTGGGGAGTTTGCTTATTTGTCCACACAGAACTTACGTGGTATTCAACCGAGCCGCAAACTCAGCTGGAAATTTGTTGGACCTTTTGAAATTGTGAGAGTAATTAACAATGTAACTGTGGAACTTGCCTTGCCTAAGTCTCTAAAGTCTGTTCATCCTATTTTTCATGTAAGGCTTCTATGCCGGGCGCCTGAGGAGAACAAATGGAGACCACGACAGCCCGCCCCGCCTCCGCTGATGGTGGGGGGGGAACCTCACTATGAAGTTTCACAGATACTGGACTCAAAAATGTCTCGTAATCGCTTGTTTTATCTAGTTGAATGGATTGATTTCGGGCCTGAACAGAGGGAATGGGTGCGGGCGGAAAATGTTCTGGCCCCCAATTTACTCAGAGCTTTTCATAAGCTGTACCCCCACAAGCCGAAGGGGTAGATTTATTTTCGAGAGGGCTGCATGTCAGGTAGTCCTGCCATGATGGATGGAGTAGGAGGGGAGGATGGGCCTTGAGTTGAATTGTGGTGTGTAGGGCGGGAGGTTGGGATCGTGGGGTGTAGATTTATGCACCTGGAGTGTTCGGATGGAATGCGGAGGGCGAGCTCTGCAGGCTCTATCTCTGGTAGACTTAACATCTTGACCTTGGTGGAGACAGGCTGTGAGCTTCCTATCGCTTTCAAAGCTACAGCTTGGCTGGGAACAATGGGGGCGGTGAGAACTTCATTAGTATAGTAACTTTCAGTTCTCATTCGCATATTAGGCACTCATTGGTGGAAGGGGGGGTCCCCATTCACCCCCTTTCTGGTATAACTGCCTGCTTTGTGTAACCACGTTATTCTAAACAATGTATCTGCTCCAGTAACCTAATATTGCAGCTCTATAATAAAATGCTATTCTTGCTTCAATGAACAAGGCCTGGCGTTTAGCTGACTGAGTTAGGGTCTCTGACACCGTTGTGCCCCCCACACCTGAAGGATTATATTTGGCAGGGTAATGCTCCATCTTAGGGGGGAGGAATTGTTATGTACTGAATGTGAATTGCTGCTATCTATTCACATGTTAAGCTTGAGTCAAAATGTGGCTCTTCAGATGTCGCATTGCTATTGGTCGGTTTCTGCGAAACCTTTGTAAATACCCAATCACTATGTGAGAATGTATCAGAGAGGGAATGGTCCTGATTGGCCTTTATCCCTGCATTGTTATTGGTTCTTATCTGACAATGGGTGTGGCTTTGACAGCCCGGGAGAGTTTAAAAGAAGGAGCTGTGCTCCACTGTTGTGTGGGTGTTTGTTGGCGTGTTCTGAGTTGGAGTTGCTGTTACCAATAAAGCTGAATCACTTGCTGAAATCACTTCATTGTTAAGTTGTCCATACTTAACAGGGTTCCTCTTTTTTTTTTTGTAACACAAGTTTAAATGAAACAGACGGTTATTTCAATCCAGAAATTATCTCCAAGTAAAGCAGCTCTCTGATATCTTCTGAGAGCGAAGGGCCCTGTGCTCCGTTCCTATCATTTAATAATAAACCATTAGATTTTATTATTCAGATTTTGTTTCTTGTTCCCATGGAAGGGAAAGTTTTGGAAAATAATCCTATGGCTGTTAAATGCTCAATTGCTAACCCTCACTCTAACCCCGGAGGGGTACAGCTTCTTTCTTGTCCTAATCGCAGCCCAGGGCATAATTTTACAGCCCAGCTATTCAGATGTGAGTGCAGACACACACACACCCCGCAAAAAAAGGCATTCATAAAAGAAATGGTGGGGGGCAGCCCTGAGCGGCGTGGGTGGTTTGGACAGCAACAGATCTCTCTCCTCCGCCTCTATTATACCTCCAGCACCTGCTCCGAGCATGTCTGCATTTTCTCAGTGTTTCCATTTATAAAAGCTCCACTTTCATGAGTTAATTTCTTGCCCAATAAAACCTTACCTCTGGCTCAAAAAAATGGTTTTGCTTAAGAACAAATATTAATTTTTTGTGTGTTTTATTAATGCAGTTTAACAAGACGTTGTTATTTGTCATTTAAAACCAGCCTTGGCCTCATTGAGTCAGCTGCCCACACACATGGAAGGGAGAGTGGGAAGGGATTGGTTAGCCTGAAAACCCAGCGGCACAAAGGGAGCCCCCAAAGGTGCTTGTTTTGCACCCTTTGAAATGGTGCATTTGAGGTGAAAAGATCCTGGGCAGACTCCAGTGGGGTTCTTCTGCCAACTCCAAGGCACTGAGGCCAGTGGAAGGGCACTTCCAGTGATGGAGGAGGGGGAAATTTATTGTGGGTCTCCCTATGGGGGCTCGGTGTGCTGCAGTGGGAGGGGGAAGTCTCCTTTCTTTGACCTTTGACCTGCTCACAGAACTTAGGATATTTTCCACCATTGGTAATTAAAGCATATTGGGTTGGACGCCAGGACAACTGCAGATACACAATGTTCTTCACAGTGGAAACTGAAAGCTGCAATGGCCCAGCGGCGCAGTCAGTGCTTGACTGCAGGGATATGCCTGCCTGTGACCTTCATTTCTTCACCCATGGGGCCTTCAGCTGCCTGAAGATCTCCAATGTGTCTGACCCTTCTCCCTTGCTGCTCATTTTGCCCAGAACCAGTGTTCCCTCTAAGCTGAGTTAGTGTGAGCTAGCTCACAGGTTTTTAGCCTCCGGCTCACACATTTTTTTTTTAAAGAAAATTTATTGTCAGATATATAATAGCATGTTCCACATTTTGTTTACAATTCTTATCATATCCTTTTCAAATTTTTATCTCCCCCTCCCCTGGCTTCCCATGATGCTCCGCCCCCGTTAACATTTCCACCCAATATTCTCGTACATTCAACTTGTTCTTAATATTCAAATCTTAAATTTCAATATTTTGCTTTTTAACTTTAACAATTAGGTAACTTTTCAAATACAGTCTCTCTTGTTACAACACTTCTGTTATTAGTAACTATCAAAACAAAGTAATCTATTTTTCACATCCCAGTTAAGCTCTAAATAGTCTTTAAAATCTTTCCAGTCTGTTAAAAATTCTTCGTCTTCTGCTCCATGAAGTTTTCTTGTTAATTTGTCCATTTCAGCCATAAAAATCATTTTTTTTAATCCATTCCAGGCTCACACATTTTTGTCTTTGCTCAGGAAGGATGGCTCCAAAGCAAACTGATTTATGCAGTAGCCAAATCACTCGCTCACAACTTTGATGTCAGTAGCTCACGAAGTTGAATTTTTGCTCACAAGACTCCACAGCTTAGAGGGAACATTGCCCAGAACTCCCTCACACACAGCCATGGCTGGCAACACTGTGTTCCTTCAAAACCCTCCTCTTCCTTTGGTTTAACCCTTCACCCTATCAAAACTAAACCTGTGTGGGTCCATTTACTCATATTCATCCTCTTGTCATTTCTCCTTCTCTGCTTCTCCTTTGTTGTGTCCTCTATCCAGGGCTTCTTTTTCTGGGGTAATGTGCCGGAACAGAGTTCAGGAACCTCTTCAACAAAATTCTTTTAAAAATGTTTAAAAGTTTCATGAGTTTTCAGTATACAGATGGAAAGCTTCATTTCCCTCTTGAAAGTTCCGGCACTTCTTTTTTAAAGAAGAAGAAGCCCCGCCTCTATCAGAAGTTTAGACAGTGAGCTCTGTGGAGCAATTTGTCCCCACAGCCCCAACGCCCAATTTCCCGAGCAGTCTTTGTACATGATCTGTATGTTAGCTAAGGGCACATCAACATGAGGCCCTCGCAGTCCCTTGATAGCCATGCCCTCTCCAGGTAACTACTGCTCAGGCCTCACTAGTTCTGGCTTTATTGGGGTCACTTGAGTTCCCCAATATCTCCAGCCAAAGACTTTGATATTGTTCACTTCAACTGGTTCCATCCATTATTTGTAATCCCGTTGGGCACCTTCTACAAGCTAGGTACATGAGAGGCTTCTGGTTCAGGGGCCATTGCTGTTTCTCTCCTCAGAATGTTTTGAACTGCCTCCACTTGTATAACTACATTTTGTTGCCTCACGGGTCCTGACTTATTTGCCTTTACTAACTTGGGGCAACTGTATCTTCGCTATCCTATTTCTCTACAATTAAAACACCTCAGTTCCTCAAGTTCTCTCTTAGTTTGAGGAGTTTTCTTTGCAGGGTTGGTTTTCTGATGTAAATTCTTTTCCAGAGGGAGTCGAGTTCATTTCTTTTGATTCCCTGAGGTGAAATATATGTTCCCTCCAAATAACTGCAGCTGCTCTCACTGTGTTTTCTGGCTTTCTGTCCCATATACTTTCTGGGTGTGACCCTGTAAAACTGTTCCACTGCTAATAAATTCACTACCTGATCCCTAGTTTTGGCCCCACTGCCAGTCAACCAGCAATTAAACAGTCTGTCTAAATGACAGGCCAACTGACAATAGTTTTCATCTGATTTTCCCCCAAAAGTTCCATAAATTGTTTCCTGCTATGTTCAGCAATTAATCCAAATCTCTGTCTCACCCTTTAACAGATCACAGCCTTGAGACTCTTCATTCCTCATTTCAGAGTAGGTCATTTAACACACACACACCCATATTTGTGAGCAGGTATAAATCATTCTTTCATTGGCAGCCGCTTGAAATCTTTACAAATCCTTTCACAGCTAACAAAAAAAGCTTTAATGCCGTCTTTTTGAAATTTTGGCAATTACTTTTGATCAGTTTATTAGGCTTCATCAACTAGCCTAGTATATCCCAACTCAGGCATTGATTGTAATTCTTCCATTTTTAATTTATTTAATTTGATCTCATGCTGCCTTTGGCTTCTCTCTCTTTTAATTGTATTTCCTTTTGGGCTTCTCCTTGTTCCCTCTCTTGTGCCATTCTGACAAACTGTAACTCTCTTTCTGCTTTGAATTCCATTTCCCTTTCCTGGGCTTTCTGTCTTAATCTTAATGTCTCAAGTGCTTTTTCTTTTTTCTAATTTTCACTCTGCCTGTGCTAAATGGGCTAGTTCTATACCTTGCTTTATTTTCCAGATCACTACTTGATCAATGTCCACATCTCCTCAGCTTAGGGTTCCCAAGTACTTACCATCTAGGGGCGGGGGACGAATGCTCCCCGGCCGGACCAGTCTTCCTGGTAATGCACCATGCCGTTGCCAGGAAGTGATATCAGGCGACGCTCGATGGTGCCATCGAGTTTTCAGCCCCATTGCCAGAGTGTCTCCTACCGTCCCTTCCTGGCGACAGCATGGTGCTCCATGCCTCTTCTTCCCCTGCGGATGGTCCTGCGAGGACATATCCATCCCCCGCCAGCACGCGGTAAGTTCTTGGGAAGCCTACCTCAGCTTCACTGCCATCCCCCCTAGCCACAAATTCACCTTCAATCCTCTCAAATGCTTTTACTTGCTTAGGAGGAATTTTGACAAAACTGTTACCTCACAACATTTCTTAAGTACTTATATCTTTATATTTCAACACTTCAGGTAACACTTCATGAAACTTTTTGTCTGTATCACACTGCTATGGCACCAATTTGTGACAGGCTTGTTCTGCCAACTGAGGACCAGGTTTGTCAAAACTGGAGAATTTTCCTCAGTTACCAGGTGTTCTAAAGGCCACAAATCTATAGGCTTTGGATTTGTTGCCCTGAGGTAAGATTTGTGCTGCACAAATAGAATATGGAGATCCCTGAGGCAGGATTTTTATATGAACTACACTGAAGATGTGTTTATTTACAGGTCATTTTTAAAGAACAGGTCAGGAGCACAGGTCTCCAGGTAGACAGAGGAGACACCTGGCTGAGGCACAGACATTTAAGCTAGTTCTGGCTTCGGAGTATGGTTTGGATTCCCTTAAAGGCTTTCAGGCACAAACAGGCTTTCACAGACTAGCCGCTCAGTTAGATCCTCCCTCTCACCCACGCAGGGTTCCACCCACCCCAGCCTGCCCTTCCCTAAGAGTCAGACAAAATGCTATGACATCTGCTTACTACCAGAGACAGGCTTAACAATCATACTGAATTCTCTCTCAGAGGTAAAGCTAAACCTCTTTGCAACACTACCAGGTGGAGCTACCTTTCAAACTGCTCTTTTGTTAACCCAGAACCAAACTATGACTTGCTGTCTCTTCCTGAGGCAGACCTGAACTCAGCTCCTGCTGTGCTTCCCTCCAATGTTCCATCCCCCTCCTGAAGGGCAATTGGATGCTGGAACAGCACTCTGAGTGGCTCAGCCGAGTGGTTGTTTTCCCCTTCAGGGGCAGGACAGCCTTCTGACCATCACAGCAACCATAGCAGGCAGTCCTAATGGAGTTCCAGGTGGTCCTCAGCCAAGCAGGATGTCCCAGTTGCCACACATAGGCCACGGCCGCATGAGCAGTTCACCATGATATAGTAGTATTACCTTTGCAGATTTAAAGAGCACAAACAGCAACATCTGCCTTCTGTACCCCACTCATCAGCACCTGATATTGCCCCACTTTGGAAGCAGAGTAATTAGACATGAGGGAAAGTCCAGTGTTTATGGATGCCATCTCCACTCTGCTTTCCAGGACTTCTGAACTCTCTTGTTATGAAAGGAGCCTGGAAGGGAAATGGCCCAGCCTTCCCAAGAAGCAAATGTCACAGCAAGGACAGCAGAGAGAGCGAGTAATCAGAGTCCAGTCCAAAGTCAGAAATTCCAGAGAGCAGGTATAACAAAGTCTAGTCTAGGGTCAAGGAGTTCCAGGATAGCAAGTCCAGGGTCAGGGTTTCCAGAAAAACTGGCTGTCAGGTCCAGTTCAAGGTTGCAGCGGTCCAATAACAGCAAGGCTAGTAACAAAGTGTACTTGTCACATCTATGAAACTGCTGTTTCTCATGGCTGGTTTTATAGCCAAGTCTTAACAAGCTACACTCCCTGCCAGTTCCTTGGCAGACATCCTGAAACTACTCATCCATCTCATCAGTTAGCAACTGGAGATGGGCCATGAGTCTCACATTCCTTCTCCTTTCCTGCAACTCAGCTCACCTCTGACAGTGTCGGTGCTGTAGGGGTGTGGGTGGGCTGGGTGGGCATGTTTACTGCTTCAGAGCAACAAGGCATTGGCTCAGTTTCAGCTGTAGGCTATGACTTCTGCTCAGCTGGTAACCTGATCTCTTGATGCCCTTCACCTGGCTCAGGGCCAGCTGCAGCCAGTTGTTCAATTACTGGCAGAGGGCCAGCTGCAGGTAGCTCTTCCTCTCCAGAGTCTGTGTTGTCGTCACTAAGCAAGATTGACTTACAACAGGAAGCCTGAACCACAGATCCATTTCCGCCTCTGTTTTCTTTGGAGTTGCTGGCTATATGTGCCTATGCACGTGCACCCGCCTGCATTAAAACAAAAACAACTGGACAGTGCACTCCATGGCTGAAGCACTGCAGTAATCTGAATGCCTGACCACCAGATGAGTGTGGAGAGAAACCGCCCCAGGGTGTGCTGTCTGGTTGATCTGTGCCAAACACTTTAAAACAGTGCAATTAGAAGCATGCCCAGATTGTGGCAAGCTTCTAGTGTGACCACAGCCATAGGCTGCCACCATGGCAGCACTGCATATCAGCCCAATTTGTGCCATCCAAGCTGCATCAATCCCTCAGATAAGAGTGCCAGGCTGCTTACAGGTGCATGGAAGACACTGTGGGTGTAAATAGGTTAACAACTGTTCCTCATCAGGGAACATGGAGACTGCAGTTCTGTTAGAGGAGCAGGAAGTCTCACCAGCTTACTATTACCAGGAAAAGGGTGTCTCTCTCTCTGTGTATTACAATTAAACTAGAATTTAAGTGCTGCAGAATTGTGAATATTATGAAACAAAGTGAAATGGTGGGATATCTAGAAAAACAGAGGTCTTTGATGGTTCTGTGGACAACTTGAACCCTCAGCCCCGGTCCCTTGCCCTTGAGAAATACAGGAACCAGATGAAAAATTGGCTGGAAAATGGCCTCCATAGCAATGCTGGAGGAATTTCCTCATGGCCTCTGCAGTGCTGGCTACAGCTGTGGTGACTGTCTCTGTGAGCCAGATGGAACATGAGCTCCTGCCAGTTTGTTCCTGGCCATCACTGGCCTTCCCAGGATAGAGATGCCAACAACCAGGATGGAAAAAATGCCCCTTCAATAAAGGCTTAATGTGTGGAAATGGGCAGCTGAAGCTGTTAATGGCATGAAGTTATATAACATTACCTGGTAAACAACAGGTGACAGTTTGCTTTCTTTTCTCCAGGCAGTTGACAGCTCAGTCAGAGGGGACTGGTGCACTGGGACTTCTCCTTGGAAATTTTCATTTTCTCCAGGGGAAGTGATCTTTCTGCTCTGGAGATGATTTGTAAATTTGGGTGTTCTCCAGGCCCCACCTGGAGGATGGGAACCCTGCTCATTTGGTATAATCTTCTGGTGAAGGTGGTCAGGGCAAATTCATTGCCTGTTTTGAGGAAGGGGCACAAATTGGTCCTTTTCCAGAAGACATTTTGCTGAGGATGCTGGGGGAGGGCATACAGTGTAAGGGTTACCTTATGAATGCAAAGGATTAATTTACTGCTGTGTTTATTTATTTATTAGTTAGATTTATATCCCGCCCTTCCAACATGGGCTCAGGGTGGCCCATGTTGTTGATGATATAGGTTCCTATATATTATTGTGTGGGGGAGGGGTTTCCCTATTTTTGGCACTTTGTTAGCCACCTTGAATATTTAGAGAAAGGTGGGGGGGAGGACCTCTGACCAAACAATCCTCCTCCTCCCATCTGTTTGTGCCTCCCCCTTTTCCTTTTCCCATGCTTGAGTGGTGGGTTCTCTGGTCTGTCTCCTCTCCTCTTCTCCTCCATTGGCGTTCCTGAGCCCTCCTTTTAAATACTCACCCTTAGCTCCTCCTCCTTGTCTCTTGTGCCCACCCGCCTTCCCTGGTGTGAGGGGGTGTGGCGGTTGTGCTCAGCATCTTCTCCCTCCTTCCCTGGCCCACTGTGAGTTACCTCTGTTCTCCCTTCCCCTTTTCCTCTTTCCTCATCCCCTAGCCTGAGCCTAGCCAGGGGAAGGCTCCTGCTTCAGGGCCTCGGGAGGCCTGCCCTACATCCTTTGAGGTAGCCAGGGCAGGCCCTGTGGGTCCCCGTGAGGAAAGCCATGTTTTTTCAGCAGCAGGGAGGGCTTTGATCGAGGCAGCTTCTGTTGAGGCGGCCTTGCTTGCAGCCCCACCAGCCCCACCTCTGTTGGTGGGTCCCCAGGCAGCTGGAAGGGCCCTTGTCAGGGCAGCCTTGCTTGCAGCCCCGCTGGTCACTGCCATGGCCCCACCATTTCGGGCTTGGGAGGCCATGGCCCCACTGCCTCAGGGTGCCATGGCCCTGCTGGCATGGAACACTGCAGCCTCGTCAGCCCAGGAATGTCCACAGCGGAAGGAAGGAAGGAAGGAAGGAAGGAAGGAAGGAAGGAAGGAAGGAAGGAAGGAAGGAAGGAAGGAAGGAATCTGGTTACTTGTATTTACAAGCTATTTGCTCTCCATCTACAACTACAGAGCTCAGAACAGCTTAAAAGCAACTACTATGAAACAACTGACATATTCATTGGGCTGAAAAGAGGGTTACACAGTTAATTAGACCGTTTTTCAGCTTCATCCCTGAACAATACTGGTTTATAGGAAACTACTAGAGAAATGAATTAGAGGCCATCACACATTACCTAAATGTTGCAGTTTGCACCCAAATATTCAGCATTTATGTTTGAGAAAGTTACTACCTTGCTGGATCAGGAGAATGCTGTAGACATCCTTATTCTAATTCCCAGACTTTTTTTTTCTGTGTGGATACCTATTCCCTCCAACAGGGGCCTCACTCTCCCCCAACAGCTTTTCCTGCATAGTCAGTAGACTTCCTGGGTTTGTAGAAAAATCCGAAAAGTGAGAAAATCCCTGCAGGGACGGTTGAATTCCCCCCAAACCTTTTGAAATGGCCTCTGCAGGGACCCAACTCCAGGCATCAACGGTGAGAGATTAGAACGTTGGGGGGGGGGGCTTCTAACTGGTTCTGTCAGTCAAAGGGTGGGAGGAGAAGGGCCCTTTCTTTCCAGGCCTCTTTCGGCCTTGGAGGGAGGGGGAGGGAGGGAGGGAGCCTTGGGGCCAGGCTGGGGGATTCCTAGAGGTTTTGGGGTGGAGTGCAAGGAGGGCAGGATTTGGGGAAGGGAGAGGCCTCAGCTGGGTATCGTGCCACAGAATCCATCCTCCAAAGCAGCCATTTTCTCCAGGGAGACAGATCTCTGTTGTTCACAGATCTCTGGAGTTCACTCTCCAGCAGGCCCCACTTGGAGGTTGCCAACCCTAGGCCTGGCAGCAGTCTAGGGTTGCCAGGTCCCCCACGGGCACTGGTAGGGGATGGGGGTAGTGGGGTTGCCAGCTCCAGGTCTGGAAACTCCTGGAGATTTGGGAATGGAGCCTGGGGAGGACAGGGACCTCAGTGGAGTACAATGCCCTAGAGTCCACCCTCCAAAGCATCCATTTTCTCCAGGGGAAGTTATCTCAGTAGTCTGGAGCTGAGCACTAATTCCAGGGGATCCCCAGATCCCACCTGGAGGCTGGCATCCCTAGGCAGCACCCTCTGGGTGACTTGATACCACCTAATTTGCATGACTCAACTTGGCCTGGCTGCTTGCTGCTGTTCAGCAGCCACCCTATGAAAGCCAGCAGTGGTGCAGCAGTTAGAGCCTCAGAGTAGGGTCTGCAGGACCCAGGTTCAGATCCCCATATTGCGGTGGAAGCTGACTGGGTGATTTTGGACCAGTCACATACTTTCAGCCTAACCAACCTCACAGGGTTGTTGTGCAGATAAAAAGGAGGTGAGAATAATGTAAACTGCTTTGGTCCCCACTGTGGAGAAAAACTATAATTTTCATTGGTAGAAGCTGTGGGGGAGGGGGTGGAGACGAAAAACTGAAGACAGACAAAGGCAGATAAAGGTTAAGTTGGCTGTTGGGTGGGAAGGAAATAGGGTTGCCAGCTCTGGATTGGGAAACTCCTGGACATTTAAGGGGTGGATCCTGGGTATGGTGGGGTTTGAGGAGGGGAGGAACTTCAGACCAGTATAATGCCATAAACTCCACCCTCCAAACCAGCCATTTCCTCCATGAGAACTACCATTGCCAGCCTCTGGGTGAGGGCTGGAGATCACCCAGCATTACAACTGTTGTCCGGGTGACAGAGATCAGTTCCCCTGGATAAAATGGCTGCTTTGGAGGGTTGAGTCTATGGCTCCACCCCCAGAAGGGAGAAAGAGTGTGAGATAGTTAAGGGTAGAGGGGAGGAAGCAAAGGTGTGAGGAATGGGATGACCATCCCGCAAGTTTCTTGCGGGTCTCCACTTGTAGTTTATATTGATTTCAGTATGGCTTCTGATAAGGTTCCACGTAATATTCTTGTTGACAAACTGGACAAATTTGAAAAATGTGGTTTGGATCCTATGATTGTTAGGAGGATCTGTAACTGGTTGGCAGATGGCACACAAAGAGTGCTTGTGAATGGTTCCTTAACCTCTTAAGAGAGGAGTGACACGTGGAGTGAGTCAAGGATCTGTCCTGGGACCTGTTTGGTTCAATGTCTTTATCAATGATTTGGATGAAGGGATAGTATTAAATTCACAGATAATACTAAATTGGGAGGGGTAGCAAAGATAGCAGAAGACAGAGTCAGGATACAGGATGATCTTGACAGGCTGGAGAACTGGGTTAAAACAAATAAATTGAATTTCAGTGGGGATAAATATAAAGTTCGGCATTTAGATAAGAAAAATCAAATGCATAATTATAGGTTGGGGGAGACTTGTCTTGGCAGTAGTATGTGCGAAAAGGATCTAGGGATCTTAGTAGACCATGCACTGAACACGAGTCAGCAGTGTGATGCAGTTGCTAAAAAGGCAAATGCAATTTTGGGCTATATCATCAGAGGCATAGTATCCAGATCACATGAAGTGATGGTACCACTTTACTCTGCTCTGGTTAGGCCTCACCTAGAGTATTGTGCTCAGTTTTGGGCACCACAATTTAAGAAGGATATAGACAAGCTGAAACGTGTCCAGAGAAGAGCAACGAAAATGGTGAGGGGTCTGGAGACCAAGTTCTATGAGGAAAGGTTGAAAGAGCTGGGTATGTTTAGCCTGGAGAGGAGACAACTGAGAGGTGATACAACAATCTTCAAGTACTTGAAGGGCTGTTGAAGGGCTGTCATCTAGAGGATGGTGTGGAGTTGTTTTCTGTTGCCCCAGAAGGTCAGACCAGAACCAACAGGTTGAAATTAAATCAGAAGAGTTTTCCGCTAAACATGAGGAAGAACTTCCTGACAGAGTGGTTCCTCAGTGGAAAAAGGCTTCCTCAGGAGGTGATGGGCTCTCCTTCTTTGGAGGTTTTCAAATAGAGGTTAGATGGCCATCTGACAGCACTGCTGATTCTATGAACTTAGGCAGATAATGAGAGGGAGGACAGGAAGGGTTGCCTCAGTGCTTAGTTCTTGTGGCCCTTTCTTACACGCCCAGGGAAATGCTGATCGCCACTTTGGGGTCAGGAAGCAATTGTTCTCCAGGCTGATTTGGCCAGGGATCCTGCAGGTTTTTTGTCATCTTCTGGACGTGGAACAGTGGTCACTGCGGGTGTGGAGGGGGAGGTATTTGTGAATTCCCTGCATTGTGCAGGGGGCTGGACTAGACCCTGGAGGTGCCTTCCAACTCTATGCTTCTATGGTCACTTTAAACATCCAAAGCCCTTTACAAACATTATTTCATTGCAAAAACTTTGCAAGGCCATTCAGTAGCCTGAGGCCACTGATGTCAAAAGTGAGTTTGAAACAGGGATGAATGTCTTGGTTGACACTTTAAGACCTAAACATAGGGATGGCAGCCACAAGGTGGGACCTGGGAATCCCTTGGAATTACAGCTCATTCCCAGTTCCCCGGGGGGGTGTGTGTGTGGACATTTTGGAAGATGGACTCTCTGGGGGCGGGGCATTGTACTCCACTGAAGTCCCTGTCCTCCCCAGGTTCTATCCCCAAATTTCCAGGATCTGGCCATCCTGTGCCACCATCCCCTGCCAGTGGCCACAGCGGACCTGGGAACCCTATTCATGCAGCATTCATCTCGCTCTGCCTGTAGAGAAAGGGTGCCCTCCTCCAGAAGAGAGAGAGAGAGAGAGAGAGAGAGAGAGAGAGAGAGAGAGAGAGAGAGAGAGAGAGAGAGAGAGAGAGTTTATTGGCCTATCCAAAGTTACTTATGATGTGCAATTGCGTGTGCAAGAAAAAGGGACATTTCTACACGCCCTTCCTCCCTGCAAAACTCAGTTGTTTTTTGACTAACAGTGGTAAGATGTAATGCAGCTCAATAACAAGAGGGTGGGGATGAGGGAAAGTGGAGGGAAATTGTAAATATAACCCAATAATTGTATTGCAGGCTAGGATTTATAATTACTAAATGTGCGATAACTGCTTCCTAAATGCCCCTGCTCTTTAAACAACCCAATTTATAATTTAAAAAGCTGACAATCCTTAAAGTGTTTTATTTTATCTTGTCTGGAATAATGGAAGAGTAAGTTATTGAAACCCTTTATTTTTCATTAGCCTTAAATTCGGCGACAATTAATGTGCCCAATTTGATTATAAACTGCACAAATTAAACAATAAAGAGCTGTCTAATGAGAAATTAATTATGAGGAACAGAAGAGGAGCTGGGCTGGATAAAAGTCATAAGTTATGGCCGATGGCAGACGTGTCAGCTTTAAAGGGAGACAAAGGGCTTCTTCCTCCATGTGTGCCGGTGCTGATACGGCTCATCACAGATCAGTAGATCCAGAAGCCGTAACAGCCCAGTAATTGAAACTGCCAAAATCAATAGCACTGACAACCTTAATTAAATTAAATATGTCTCTGATGAGCTCCAACAGCATGGCAGCGCCCCACTTGACCCTCTCTCCCTGGCTCCCTTGATGGGATTCAGCAGTGCGGCGTGATGGATTCCACCCCCGAGGACAGTCCAGGCACTCTGGCAATGGCTGAAAATGACTCCAAGAGTAATAGCCTCCCCTGTGGAAGGGGGACTTTTGACTTACAAAGTGCAGCGCCAGAGAAAGTGCCTTTGCAGACACAGCGGTTCCTCTCCCCTGCTACCATCAGAGTAGAGGCCACCTACCCGAGGGGGACATCCTCACCCGAATGGATTCTCCCCCTCCCCATGGTCGAACCGGGCTGAATTGTTTTAGATTCAAAACCAGTCCTTATTTCACTTGCGGAAGAATGTGGGGCTTACAGACCACAAGCTGATAAAGCCAGGGGAGTGCTGGATTTTAACAAGGGAAGCCCAGGCTGGAAATCCTCGATCCTGAATCACCTGGAAGTGTTCCTGGGCTTGTCAGTATCTCCGCAGAGACCTGGGAGATGTGGACAGAATGCTTGCGGATCTGAGACCCACCGCTTGTTCCAAGATCTATGTCCATCCTGACTAATAAAATCTGCCAGAAATGAGCGACTCCAGTGGATGGGGAACGCTATTATCATGTTAACAGTCAGCATAATGCCTCTGGCTTTAAAGGAGGCAGTGGGAAGGACAACTGGTGGCAGACGGGGGGGGGGAGGCGGGGGGAAGCCACCTTTGGACTTGGATCATTTGTGGCCAGTATCAAATATGCCTTTCTTAAATCAGCTTCTGGAAAAAGAGGTGGCATTCCAACACCATGTATTTCTGGATGAGATTCCTGATCTATATCTTTTTCCGCTCCAGCTCCTGACCTCCTGAACACGGCACAGAAACTGCCCAGCTGGCCTCATCCGTGAGCTTCCCTGGACACCTCCTCGTTGGTCCTCCGGGACCTTTCAGTGGCTCTCAAGATCATTGTTTCCTTCTGAGCCACCTGGCAGGGATGAGCTTTGAAGAGAGAGTATTCAGGGTGGCTCCCGCCCTCCTCAGAGAGCAGATTCCCAGAGTTGGCACTAAGGAATTGCTGCCTCACTCCTTGGCCAGTGATGTGCCCATCTTGTCACTGAACATTTACATGGAAACGGCCCGGAGAGACTGCCCGGAGATCTGGAGTGTGTTGCAACCATTATGTGGCAGTGTGCATAGTGGTTAGAATCTGACTAGGATCTGGAAGACCCAGGTTAGAATCCCCCACTCTGCCAGGACCTTGGGCCAGTCACACACCTCACAAGGTTGTTGTGAGGATAAAATGGCGGGAGGAGAATGATGTAAGCCATTTTGTGTTCCCCCTTGGGGAAAAAGGCAGGGCATGAATCAAGCAAATAAACACACACGTACTCGGCTTTTCCTCTCCTTTAGATCTAATTTCAGCGAATATGCCAAGTCAACATTTGGCAGCAGGAAAGGACTGCACGAGGGCAAACAACCTAAAAGAATGCAGATAAAACCGCAGTGCTGCGGAATAGGTTGTGTGTAAATCTGGCACAGGGACGGGTGTGCGGTTTGTTCCGGATGGCAGGGGACTCCCCCTGAAAGAAGATGGGTGCTCCTGCAGCAATTCCAGGGTCCTTCTCTTCCCTGGATAAGCAAGTGGCCGAGGCAATGAGGAGAGCTTTGTAGGGGGTTTGCTGGGCTGCTCGTGGACCCTTGCTGACTCTGTGAAAAGCCTCGGGGTCAGACTGGATCCAGCTTTATTCCTGGAGAAGCAAGTTTAGTGCAGCTGCAAAAAAAGGCTTTCCACCAACCAAGCTTAGCCCGTGAGATGGCCCCATACCTTGATACACCTGACCTGGCCACCAGGATCCACGCCATGGTAACTTCAGGAACAGACTACTGTAATGCCCTGTCCATTGGTCTCCCTGCAAAATTAGCTTGGGACCTCCAACTGATCCAGGACGCCACAGTTCAACTATGATCAGGAGCTCGATGGAGCATGTGTTCTGCAGCCCCTCCGTCGGCTGCTGACTTGTTACTGGGCTCAGGTTAAGGCACCGGCTCTCACATGCAGAGCCCTTTATGGCCTCGGCCCCTCTTGTTTGCGGGACCACCTCTCTCCCTCTGCTCCACCACCACAACTTTGCTCATTTCAGTCAGGGTTTCCGGAGGTGCCCACCTGCGCAGGGGCAAAATCGAGAATTGCCTGTACACATGGCTTCCTCCACCATGGCCCCCACCTTGTGGGATGGCCTGCCAGAGGAGTTCAGGAAGGTGCCCACTCTCCTGGCTTTCCACAAACTATGTGAGCAGAAAAGGGGACCGGACCGAGACCACTCCATTTAAGTGAATGTATGGGAACAGAACCGAAAGGAATCTGAAAAATTCCCCCCGACAGAGCTGCACACGGCATGCATAGGGGCTGTACAGTTATTAAAGATTCTGTTTCCCTTTGTACCAGTTTGTTTCTGCATCTTTGTTTCTGCAAACTATGCAAAGCTGAATTATTCAAGAGGGCCTTTCTGCATAGGTAATAGGATTGCACTGTACAAAATGGTTTAGGGACTGTGGTCTACACTGCCTACTGTAAGTAGGATCCTAGTATGTCATTTTTGCCCGACTTAATGTGTCATGTGGATCCTTATGCTCTGCTTCAGTTCTTTCTGGTTGGTTCTAGACTTATGCAGTCCTAATGCACTGTTTGTTGAATGTTCCATCTTATTGATTGCACTGACTCACTGTGTGTAATCCTCCTTGAGTCCCTGTGAGAAAGGCAGACTGTGAATAATGCAAATAAAGAAACAAAACTGTCTGCATGCTTGCCTGAGTCCTCATTTTCTTGGTAGTCAACCAATAAGCATTGGAACTGGTTTGGGCAGGGTTCTTCCGCACGGTTGCCCTCCCTCTGCATTTTCACATTTATGGAGTCAGTTTATTTTTCTCCACACATGCCTTAAATAATCAGGACTTTCAAGGGAGGGGTTTGCAATCATTGGTGGTGTGTCATTACTGGAGTCACAGCACCCCTTCCCTCTTCTAGTTTCTGTGTATCGATAACAGGGCTGCATTTTTTCTTAAAAATTGTTATATCACTGTAATGAAAGGTTTATCAGATTCTCTCAATACCAAGCTTTCATTTTTTTAAAAAGAGAGAAGTCTCTAGCTTCTTCCCTGATGGACATATAAGGAAATATACATCTCCTAAGGGAAGGGCAAGAGATGTTTTTAAAAAATGGAATCTAGAAATTCAGAGAACCTGATAAATCTAAATAGTTGTGGGGGAGATATTTTGTTTTGTTTTGTGCATGCTGAAATTGATCATCAGTGGTGAACAAACATGTGGACAAGGGGGACCCAATAGAAGTTGTTTACCTTGACTTCCAGAAAGCTTTTGATAAAGTTCCTCATCAGAGGCTCCTAAGTAAGCTCAATAGTCACAGGATAAAAGGACAAGTCCTTTTGTGAATCAAAAATTGGCAAATTAATAGGAAACAGAGAGTGAATAGAAATGGGCAATTTTCGCAGTGGAGGGTGGTAAGCAGTGGGGTATCACAGGGATCAGTACTTGGTCCAATGCTTTTTAACTTGTTTATCAATGAGTTGGGAGTAAGCAGTGAAGTGGCTAAATTTGCAGATGACACAAAATTGTTCAAGTTGGGAGGATTGTGAGGCACTCCAAAGGGATCTGTCGAGGATGGGCAAGTGGGCATCAATGTGGCAAATGGGGTTCAATGTGGCCAAGTGCAAAGTGATGCACATTGGAGCCAAAAATCCTACCTATAAATACATGTTGATGGGGTCCGAACTGACAGAGACTGACCAAGAGAAAGATCTTGGAGTCATAGTAGATAACTCACTGAAAATGTCAAGACAGGGTGCGACTGCAATAAAAAAGGCCAACGCTATGCTCCAGATTATTAGGAAGGGAACTGAAAACAAATCCGACAGTATCATAATGCCCCTGTATAAATCGATGGTGCGACCTCATTTGGAGTACTGTGTACAGTTCTGGTCACCACACCTCAAAAAGGATATTATAGCATTGGAAAAAGTGCAGAGAAGGGCAACTAGAATGATAAAAAGGTTGGAACGCTTTCCCTATGAAGAAAGGTTAAAATGCTTGGGGCTCTTTAGCTTGGAGAAACAATGGCTGAGGGATGACATGATTGAGGTTTATAAGATTATGCATGGGATAGAGCAGGTAGAGAAAGAGGTATTTTTCTCTCTTTCTCACAATACAAGAACTCGTGGGCACTCCATGAAATTGCTGAGCGGTCGGGTTAGAACAGATAAAAGGAAGTACTTCTTCACCCAAAGAGTGAATAACACTTGGAATTCACTGCCACAGGAGTGGCTCTGTATTCTTGGTGCTGGGGGGGGCAGCAGTGGGAGGGCTTCTAGTGTCCTGGCCCCACTGCTGGACCTCCTAATGGTACCTGTTATTTTTGGCCACTGTGTGACAGAGTGTTGGACTGGATGGGCCATTGGCCTGATCCAACATTGGCTTCTCTTATGTTCTTAAAAAGCAGTATGCCCTAGGGTGGGATTCATGGCTTCATGGATTATATGACGTGCTGCAAAACCCTATGGCCAAAGGTTGCAGAATCCTCAGCCACAGCTGTCTATGTGGAAGTGTCTAGTGAATGAATGCACTGATTTCCAGGCTGCTGCCTTACAAAATATCTCTAGAGACAGGAAGGCTCTATCTGCTGCAGATAGGGAATGAGCCATGACCCCCTTCGGTGGTTCCAATCCTTGTGGAGATCCCTTCCCCAAGAATCTCCTTCACTGGGCTCCGTTACTGCAAGCCTTCCAGCATCATCTAGGAACTTACTTGTTCCAGGAGGCCTTTAGGTAGATGTAGATGTTGTCCTCGAGTATTTTAGTTTTACCTGCTCTTGGAACTTATGGTGACTTCAAGTATAATTCTTTTATTTCATTTCTTCATCCTGAGAGCTATCCTGAGTATGTTTGTTGATGGAAAGGCAACATATAAATTATCTAAATAAATGCATACATCTGGTCCCTCATCCCACCACCTCTTTTGGATTCCAGAGCCCTTCTGATGAAAGAAGACTAAGTGGATATGTATTCAGCCCTGTCTATAAGTTTGATCCCTACCTTCCTTCCAATGTATTTGAAAGTGTGCAGGCACATGAAAGCTCATACCTTGAATAAAACTTTGTTGGCCTTAAAGGTGCCCCCATGGGACTCTAAATTTGTTCTACATGGATATGCCTCATCATGCATAGGGTTGCCAGGGGGTAGGGCTGCCAGCTCCAGGTTTAGGAACTCCTCGAGGTTTGGGGAGGGAAGCCTTAGGAGGACAGGGACCTCAGTACAATGCCATAGAGGCCAGCCTCCAGAGCATCCATTTTCTCAACGGGAACTGGTCTCTGTAGCCTGGAGATGAGCTGAAATTCTAGGGGACCCCCAGGTCCCACCTGGAGGCTGGCATCCCTACTTCAGAGTTTCCACAAACATCTGGGATCTGGAGGAAGAGTCTTCAGATCAGAACACGGTGGTTCCAGAAGGATGGGAGACCCAGCATTCCTTTGGATAGCCATGAAGTACTGGTAACAGGGAGAGCAAAACATATATTATGAAAAAAGAAAATGGTGCCCAGATCTGGGCAATCCCAATTTTGTCTTATCTCAGAAGCTAAGCAGGGCCAACCCTGGCAAGTACTTGAAAGGGAGACTTCCAAGAAATACCAGGGCTGGGATGCAGAGGCAGGCAATAGTAAGCCACCTCTCTGAAATGTCCAAGCCCTGCTAGGGGTCACTGGAAGTCATCCATGACTTCCAGGTACACACACATACACATACACAAAATATTAGGAGGGGAGGGGAGGGGAGGGGAGGGGAGGGGAGGGGAGGGGAGGGGAGGGAGGGAGGGAGGGAGGAAGGAAGGAAGGAAGGAAGGAAGGAAGGAAGGAAGGAAGGAAGGAAGGAAGGAAGGAAGGAAGGAAGGAAGGAAGGAAGGAAGGAAGGAAAAGAAAATGGCCTGGGAGGAGAGGCTTGGCTCTGAAGATCATTGTGGTTGCCGTGTGTTATGGATGCCTTCAAGGGAAAGAAACCCCAAGAATCCCTTTGTCATAAAGTCTGCCATAACCCAGCTTCACTGTAAAAAGGACATTTGTTTTCTCCTGAGGAAATTGGTTGAGTAAATATTTTCACAGGAGCCTGCTCTGTGGACTGTGCGCCACTGACTTCCTAAACAACACGAAATAATTACCTCTCAAGCTTTTCAAAATGTTTATGTCAGCATTAACAAACTGTTCCTTCATTATAAGCCTGTCAAAGATCAGAGGCTGGGATTATTGCAACAGATTCCTTTGAAATGCTAACACGGTTGCCGGGACAACTCTGCGAGAGACCAGGCTGTTAAAGGTGGCCAAACTATAACCTTACTATATTTCCATGTGCCTGAAAATAATCCACTGGAAGAAAACACGATAATCACAGGAAACATCACTTAGGTAAATGCAAGGGGAGCAGGAAAGGGTCAGGCTGCTGTGTGGTGAGAAACGAAAACGTAGGTAAAGAACAGATACGACTGATGCTGTCTTGGTCATGTATAACGTTGTATGAAAGACCAGCTACTCAATATACCTTGGAATATTGCTGTCCTTACCCAAATTGATGATGCTTGGAAAATTATACCCCAAAGGGATGCCTGTGAATCACTGCCTCTGCCCGCCATCTGCCTGCCGTTTATTGCACTGCTAATTTAAATATAATTGTGTGTCAGCCTCCCTGCTTTATAGCAGTCCCTTTTTATAGCACCTCCACCTTCCAGACTTCATTCCACACACAAGGGGGTGTTGGCTTTAAAAGTTCGGAGCTTCAGACACTTGGTTGGCTGTTTTCTTTTTAAGCAGAGCCAAGCCCAAGCGACTCTCCTCTTTACCCACTGAGGGAAGACAATAGAGGGAGGAACGAAAAAATCTCCCTGGAGAGGGAATCCCAAAGTTTTGATGAAAGAAACAGGCCTCTGGACTCCTTATAAGAAAGTCTTGGGGGGGGGGGTTGAGGGGGGTTACTACCTTGTCTGGGGTCTAGAGATCCCCCAGATTCATCTATATATCTAGTAGCATCTGTAGATATCTAAATCCGTGGACTGGGGCCACACCGACACTAAACAGATTTTTCTGTAAACTTGGGGGGGGGACCCCAGATCTGCTGAAAAATCTGAACTGTTAAAAAGAATTACATTGAAAGAGTTTAAAGTCCCCCTAAATTACCTGTACAGCTACTGGTGGCCACTGCCACAGGGAGCCACTCCAAGCTCAGCCACAGCCGTGGACAATGCCAGTAGTGACTCCCAGGGTCCAGCCAGAGTGGCGGAGGATTCCGGAAGAGGCACTCCGGCCCAGAGCAGCTCCATGCTCCAGTGTAGCTGCAGCCAGGCCTAGAGGCCTGGGCCCACACCAGCAACAGGGAAGTCACTCTGCTCTGAGAGCATTTTCCTGAATCCTGACACCGCAGCGGCCGCAGCCAGTAAGGTACGGGGTGGGGGTGGGGAGAGAAAGAGAGATTCGGGGGGCAAGCGGAGGGAGTAGATTGATGGAGAAGGGGGGCAAGGAAGAGAAGGGGGTAGGTTGACAAGAAAAGGGGAGGAGGGAAGAAAGAGGGGAAAGTTTGTTAGAGAAGGGAAAGGCAAGGAAAAGAGAGAGGATGTGGGCATAGGTGTCAACTTCAGGGGGCTTGAGGGCTGAGGCTATCCCCGAAATTTTCCAGGGATGACTGAGCCCCCCCCCCCGGGCAACCAGGCTCACAAGCCTTGCCGCCACCACCCCACACCACCCCCAACCCATTTTGAAAGCGGATGATTTTTTCCCTCCACTTTCTGAGACTTCGGGTGGGGTGGCAGGAAACTCAGGGCTTGCTTCCTGAAAGCTAAGCCCCAGCCCCAGCTCCCAGAAACCCTCAGCTGGGCCTGGTGGAGCTGGGGGCTGCACATGTTTTCAGTGATTTCAGCTTTCCCATGCAGAAGAGTAAGGAGCTGTCCTGGGGCTCCAGCGAGGGTGGGGGGATGTTTTCAGGGGTGGGGTGGTGGGCACTAGGCAGAGAGTGCCCAGGCTGGGCGGCTGGCTGGCTGAGGCCAGGCTCGGGGTGACTGGGTGCCCGAGCACCTTTCCTGTGGCCTTGTGTCACTGCTGTTGTTTTCCCACTCCCTGCAAGGCTTGCCTTGCAGAGAGCCATGCAAGGAGGTTGGGGGGGAGGCCAGTATCCTTGAAGGATTGCCAGCCTCGGGGAGGCTGGGCACCCTGTGCCCTTGTTCTTCTAGTTCTTTTTTCCCTCTCTCCCTGCAAGGCTTGCCTTGCAGAACCATGCAGGGATGTCAGTAGGTGGGGGAAGTGGGGGGGGGAGGCCGGCATCCATGGAGGATTGCCTGCCTTGGGGCGGCTGGACTCTTGGGCACCTTTCCTGCAGCCTCGTGCCACTGCTGTTGTCTTCCCACTCCCTGCAAGGCTTGCCTTGCAGAGAGCCATGCGAGGAGGTTGGGGGGGAGGCCGGCATCCATGGAGGATTGCCAGCCTTGGGACGGCTGGGCACCCTGCACCCTTGTTCTTCTGTTTCCCCACACACACAAGGCTTGCCTTGCAGAGCCATGCAGGGAGAGGGGGAGGCTAGCATCCATGGAGGATCTCTGGGCGGCTGGGTGCCCGGTCACCTTTCCTGTGGCCTCGTGCCACTGCTGTTGTTTTCCCACTCCCGAGCTCCCTACTTAACGAGAGCCCTTTATTTCCTCTGAAAGGAGACTTTTTTGAGTTCTTTGTTGAGCTCCACCCCTTCCCTTGACAGAGAGAGGATATTAGGAAAGCCAGGAATCAGCAGTTTACAATCACTGAAATCACTGCTTCAGCCACTCCTAAGCTCTTTTTTCAATCTCCATTTCATTTTAAAATTGTAAGCCCATCTGCATGAACAAGATGGGAGGGGGGCAAGCAGATCAGAGGCCTTTTAAAATTTCCTTTTGATCTGTGTGTAGCCTAGAGAGAACATTGGTAAGGGATGTGCACTCTATGTTCATGCTCTTTGTTTTGCTGTTACTTAAAATGGTGTGATAGTTTCAAAGGGGCAACCAACTGAGATGTACTAAAAGGAATGACAGGATTGCCCATTGGAAATAATGGGAGAGGCTTGAAGGCCCATTGGAGATAATGGGAGCCAGGAATGCCAATTGACTTGCATGGGCTCTGCTGAAATACATTGTAACCCAAAAAAAGTTGCAAAGAAAATGCAGAATGGTTTTTCCAATAAGGTTTTCGGGCCCAGGTAAGCTACTCTAGGACTGTAATGACAGTTCCCAGAGTGGAAAAACAGTCCTCTAGCAATAGAATCTGTGCTGCGTTTTAAGGTGGAGTTTCTAAGCAGTGTGCTAAGAAGGCACCTGTTCCTGAAAAAAGAGGGCTCGTTTTACCATAGATAGTGACAATGGCCTGTGATGTCACTGGCTCCTCCCTATGATGTCATTGGGTCCCAGTTCTTTTAATGACTTAGCAATGCCTCTGGCCCAGCCCCACCCCCCCCGGGAAATTGCAAAATCCACGGCCTCGGATGTGGGGGCTGCCAGTAGGTGGGAAAGAGGAAATAGCATGAGCAGAGGGATAAAGGAGAAAGTGAGGGGCCCCGCCCATGTCCTTGAGGTTTCCCTACCGTGCAAGTGGGCCTGGTCCAGCAGCCAGCACCACACATATGAGCCATGTGGAATTCATTTTCTTAGGCAGAGGCTGCTGGTGTGGAGGGAAAGCTGAAAATGGGACAGATAGATGTAGGTTGGCTGTTGGGTGGGCAGGAGAGAAGAAAGGAGGTAAGGGGAAGAGGCTATGGGGGCCTTCAGGAAAGGGAAAGAGGAAATAGTGGGGGAGGAGGAAATGAGATGCCTCCTGCAAGTCTTTGTGGGTTCCCACTTGTTACAACGGATTCCAGAGTCCCTTCCCCAAGCCCCACTGTCCTCAGGCTCCACCCCCCAAATTTCTAGGAACTTCCGAACCCTACCTCTAAGATATGTTGGGCAGCATAGCAGACACCCAAGTAAATCAGAGGCCCTGCCCCAACTCTGAGCCCTGTTTCTGCCTTCCCACCAGTAGGGAGCCAGGGGCTCAGCTGTGGCCTGGAGAGCAGGTAGCTTAAAACAACCCAGCAGTGTCATCCACTGTGATCCTCCATGTAGACAGGAGGGATCAGTGGGGCTGGTTGCACCTTGAAGGGTAAGGATGTTATTACCCAAATATGGTCATGTGAGCAAGGCTGGGGTGCCGCAGTTTAGAAGAACGGTGGTGTCATGTGAGCTGATATCACCGGGAGGGCCCGGGCTGCCAGCACAAGGCTCGCAACTAGCAGGAGACTCACAGTTGGGCAGGGCTACGTGAGTGACATAATGGCCCAATTGGAAGTGATATAATAACATCATTGGTGATGCTGTGCCATTTAGCCATGCCACAGGTGACGTGTTGACTTCCACTTGTGCAGAAAGTGACATTAGCACATCAGGACGGTGGCCATCACTCCCCCTCCCCGAGAACATGGAACCCTAAGGATGGATGAGCTCAAGATACAGTGACTTACCTGAGTCCTGCAAGGTCTTTCTCATTTCTGTCCTGCCGATCACTCCCTGCCCTGTCCAGCCACACTCTTGGACCAGAAGTTCAAGCTGCCCAGGGGCAACAAGAACACTCCCTACGGTTGATTACCTGTTGCTGGGGAAAAGACAGAGTCCTGGGGCACCCAATAGCTTAGGCATTTGCTTATTGGGACATAACATTGGCAACCACTCTGGAATTATCCCCATTTTGTTTCTTATTTTGTCTTTGGAGAATTCCTGGCTCCAGTGTTGCTCACAGAGGATGCTCCTCAAAAGATCAGCTCATGATCAATAGCACTGGGTGGGACTCGACAGGTGGAGACCTCTTATTGCTCGTGTGTGCGCCCATGAGCGTCAAGGCATGGAACACTGTGATCTGCGACTGGCTAGAGTTAGTCCAGGTGTCTTCCAGATAGATCCTCAACCAAAATGAAACCATGTCTGGCTTTTGAATTGCTAAATAAATACAGCAGAAAATTTGCCCTTCTGCCACGTGTCTTGTAGGGGGCACTCTTTGGTATGAGAACCTGGACAGTCTTGTGATGGTGGCTGAATTTGGGACATTGAGTTAAGACACACACCCCAATTCAGCCTCCATCATGACTGTCCCTGTTTTCCTCTGTGAAATCTTGGAGTGTATGTCAGTGTCTGCTCCTCCCCAACCCGATTTGAGTCAGCCATTGTCTCCCATGCAACTTGCACCCAGCCACAAATCCTTATGACTAAGACTGGGGAGAAGGACTCGGTAGGAAATGAGTGGGTTCACTGTAAGAACAGGGGAGTCTTGCTGGATCAGACCAGTGGTCCATCTAGTCCAGCATCCAGTCTTACACTGTGGCCAATCAAAGGGCCAGCAAACAGGGCTTTCCCTCCATGGGGAGGGGGTCTCATCTTGGTTGCCAGCTGCCACCAGCACCCCCGCCCACTGCCACTTCCTTCTTCTACAATGACTTCTACAATATGTGCTCCTCCATCTTTGTTGTGTGGCAAGTCGTTGCCAGATACAGTTGCCAAGCACACATCCCATCCTCCCCTGCCATGCACCACCATTCCCAAGCAGCACCGGAGAATTCACAAGTGGCTCACAAAGTGCTCCTGTATGCACAAAGATTGAGGACTTGCAAGAGGGGGGGACTTTTTTCCTATCATTGTTTAATTGCTCTTAGAATTGCTGGGCTGATACCAAATTGTGCCAAACTTTGTTGGTCTCAAAGGTGCCACTGGACTCAAACTTTGTTCTGGATCATATGGAGAGAGCCAGCTTCAGGCAGACAGAATTCTTTTTGAAATCTATGTATAAGCAGAAACAATGAGAAGCTTGAACAGGCAACAAAACTAGGGATTCAGCACTATCTTGGAGGGGCACCGTCTAGATCTCACTCCTTGTGTCTAGCTACTGAGCAAAAAGTATACCTGGAGTTGTTTGGAGTCAGAAAGGCCACCTGGAATGGTTCTCCTGCCCGATTTCACTCCCACGAGAAGTGTTCCTTGCAGAAAACACTTTGGGGTTTTGGCTGGCCGGCTTTATCTTTCTAATCTCAAAGAACCCAAAGTACTTTTGAGAGTTGCCACAGAAACAATTTCTTGATCTGATTAACTACAGACAGCCTTCCTTATTCAATTTATTCTCCTTTGCTCCTAACATTACTGGGGCAGTTTGTCTTCCTGTGGTCGTGTTGCATGACCTTTGACACGACATTCTGAATTATGCATCAGTTGACCATAAAATTACTCATGGCTTTAATGGGAACCAGGGTTGCATCCTAGAGCCCGTTAAGGAAAGGATCCTTTCTCAAAGAACTACCAGGGTGATGCTCAGTCCCTTCCTCAGGTGGATCTGCTGGAGTGGGCCTGGAGTGCAGGAGGTGAAAGGGGGCAATATTCAGCCACCGTCACCATTAGAGCAGATCCCATGGGGGCAGGGGGGTTGAGAACCAGAAAGGAAAACTCACAGGTTGTCCTCCAAACCATTACTAACTAGCAACGTGCATTCAGCAATTGACAAATCAGATCAAAACTGAAGTACTTTCATTATTATGCTGAATATGCCAGACCTGATGGCTAAAATAGCAGTTTGATCATCTCCAGAAATCACTTTCTATGGTGCCTTGATTTCTGCTTTTCACAATTGCGTGAGGTGCCAAAAGGGAAACTGGAAGGGAAACTACTAGTGAGGGCAGAGAGCTGGTCGGCTGAGCATCTAAGCAACAGAAGGGTCTTCCAGCCAAACATTTTCCCACACTTTCTGTTGAACGGTTTTCAGTGGAGTGTGATGCTTACAGTCTCAGGCCAGATTTGTGAAAACATCTCCGTTTTCTAGGCATTATCAGTGCAGGGCAGGCAGAGGAGGAAGGGTGGGCAATGCCTGTGAGCGACTAGGAGGAGCAATCAGTTGGACCATGAGCACATTAAGCAGGTGGTCCTGTTACTTGGGTCACGCTTTCCTAGGGTTGGCCAACCTCTAGGCTGTAAGTAACAAACAATGGAAATGCAGTGATTTATAAACCGTTGCCCAAAAAAAACTCCAGTTCATAGACAGTTATACTGTATATATTTTACTCAGGAGTAAAAATTACTCTCTCAATTCTTAAAGAAAAAGAGTTTATTTGTACAAGACTTGAAAAAATTTATACAAGACTTATACAAGACTTTATGCAAGACTTGCAAAAATTATCCAGTTTGTGGACAATCTTTCCTTCACATTAAAACAGCACATTAAGGCAACACATTGATATATATAGTCCCGCGGCGACAGACCCTGATTGGTGCTCGTTTCCCCCTGTCAGGTGCCCTGAAACTCATTAAACTACCCCACAGGTTCTGGTATATTTCCAACTGGCTTCTGAACAGGTTCCCACTGTTATGGATGGTCTCCTCAAGTACAGGAGCCCAAAAGCTCAATAATTTTCAAAACAGACCATGAGGTCTGCATCAACTCAGCTCAGAGGCTCTGAATAAGAGTACCTCAGAAGACCGTACTGTCATTCCTTACAGTTTGCACTATACTTTGCCACACTTCAGTGCCACATTTGATTTTTGCCCGTCTCTGTGCAGGACCCTTATTCCGGGGCAGCATCCCACCAAACTGAGCACAGCCCACCAGCCGGTCCCCGTGGGCTACTCCTGGGAGCTCGACATTACTCTCCCCAGGGGTCTTTTCGTAGAAGAACAGCTGCAGGAGCTCATTAGCATATGGTATGCTAATGAGCTATTAGGCTATTAGCATATGCCACGCCCCCTGACATCACCGGAAGTGATGTCAGAAGGGGAAGCAAAAGGGGGGGAAGCATCTTCAAAAGCCTCCCCTTCCCTTCCCCAGCTGGTCTGGGTGGGGGAGCTAAGAGAGAAGGGGCTTAAAGTTTAAACTCCTTCTCATGAGAGTTGGGCCACAGAAGGAAGAAAGAGGGAAGGAAAGAGAGAGAGTAGAGAGAAGGAAAGAAGGAAGGAAAGAGGGAAAGAAAGAGAGGGAAGAAGGAGGGAAACAGGGAAAGGAGGAAAAAAGAGAAGAGAAGAAGGTGGGAAAGAAAAAAAGAAAGAAAGAGAGAAGAGAAGAATGAGGGAAAGAGGAAAAAGAAAGAAGGAAAGGAGGGAATGAAAGAAATTCAGTGGCAATTCAGCCCCATTATACCCTATGGGCCATTGAAGTCAATGGTGAAAACATAGGGTATATTCTAGGGGCTGGAGGAGAAGGGTTTGAGGGAGAGGCTCCAAGCTCACAGGATAGCTTATGGAGCCTCTCCCCAAGATACCCACCAAGTTTCAAGAACATTGGATCAGGGGTCCAATTCTATGGGCCCCCAAACAGGTTGCCCCGTTTCTCCATTGTTCTCTATGGTGGGAAAAAAGTTATTTTTTCCCACCATAGAGAACAATGGAGGGAATAGGGGCAACCTGTTTAGGGGCCCATAGAATTGGACCCCCTGATCCAATATTCTTGAAACTTGGTGGGTATCTTGGGGAGAGGCTCCATAAGCTATCTTGTGAGTTTGGGGCCTCTCCCTCAAACCCTCTCCCCTCCAGCCCCTAGAATATACCCTATGTTTTCACCATTGACTTCAATGGCCCATAGGATATAATGGAGCTGAAATTGACATTCGGCTGCCTGAAAGACTCTCCGGGACGCCGGCTGGGGACAGGGCTTGGCTCTTGAGCTCCCGGAGCTGTGCTCCGGTGGGCTCCCCCCCAAAAGACCCCTGACTCTCCCCTCCCATGGTAGTTTTACAGTCATAGGCCAGCAGCAAAACCTGGAAGGGATTGTTCTGTCACTGAACAGAGCGAAAGTGGCTTTGGGATTGGGAAGGGAAACAGATTCGCAGCCCCCATTCCCCCCAGTTCCAAGGGCTCGAGAAAACCCTGTGGGCTTCCCAGGTCTCCGTCTAATGAAGATGCCCCTTTCGCTTCCTCCTGAGGGTGCACCAGAAAAACACAGTTTGAGTCCAGGGTCACCTTTAAGGCCCACAGAGTTTGATTCTGGGTATCAGCTTTCGTGTGCCACCGTTGTTGGCCTTAAAGTTGCCACTGGGCTCAAACTTTGTTCTCTCTGGGTAATCCTGCTCCCACCAAGAACACTTTGAGACATTCTTGTAGTTGACTTCTGCACGCAGTATCACCTTCTACATACCAGTATTGACTCAAAAGGAAGATGACCATGAATGTGAGATGCCCCCCCCCCAACAAATGTTATACCCAAAATATTTTTGTTATTGGACATGACTATAATTTGTATGGGAATATAAAATGACCCTCCCCCCACTTTTTATAGCATATCTGGGAACAACTAGTCTTGTAAATACAGTATTCTTACCACTTATCTAGGGTGATCAATTTAATTAGGGTGCTTTTAAGCTGCTTGTGTCCACTCAGGGCCATCTCAAAGCTGCTGCCAATATAAAAATATCCCAGAAACCCTCAGAATCACACAAATATTACTTGCCATCAACATACACAGCTCCCTGCCCTTTGCAATGGATGCTTTAGATCATGACAGGTGATTTGTGTTTCCCAGTACAACAATTCTGTTGAATTCTGAGACACATTTTAAGGAAATTTGTGCAAGGAAAGAGGAAAGAACAATACAGAATATGAAACACCAAGACAGTAGGCTTGGTGAAAAGGCACACCACCACTCCTTCATACTCCCCATCCTGGCACATCCCTGGTGCTTCCCCCGTCTCTGTCACTCCTGTGGAAAAAGCTCCTATAAATATCATTGAAGATTCTCCTCCCCCCCCCATTCTCTTTAGAAGTCTCCTCTGCTGGGATGTTGACCAATCTCTGACAGTAGCTAAACAGCTGGCCTGCCACGATCCCAGCAGCCCTGGCGCTCATCATCAATGCTTTGTTACTTTGCGATCTTCCATCGGTGCCTGGCACCCACCTGTTGCCTCCTCCCTTCTATTCATAGAATCATAGAGTTGGAAGGGGCCATACAGACCATCTAGTCCAACTCCTTGCCCAGTGCAGGACCAGCCTAAAGCATCTCTGACAAATATTCATCCAGCCCCTTCTTGAAAGCTGTCAGTGAAGCTCACCACAGGCAGCTGATTCCACCTTTGAACCACTCTGACCGTGAAAAAGTTTTTCCTAATATCCAGCCGATACCTTTCTGCATGTAATTTAAACCCGTTGCTTCGGGTCCTCTCCTCTGCTGCCAACTGGAACAGCTCCTTGCCCTCCTCCAAATGACAGCCTTTCAGATATTTAAAGAGAGCAATCATGTCCCCCCTCAATCTCCTCTTCTCTAAATGAAACATTCCCAGGGCCCTTAGCCTTTCCTCATAGGGCTCAGTCTCCAGACCCCTGATCATCCTCATTGCTCTCTTCTGCACCCTTTCGATTTTGCCCACAACCTTTTTGAAGTGAGGCCTCCAGAACTGCACATGGTACTCAAGATGCAGTCTGACCAAGGCAGTATATGGAGGGGCTATGACACCCTGCAATTTCGATGCTACGGCCCCTTTAATACAACCCAAAACTGAATTTGCCTTTTTTTGCCACCACATCACACTGACTGCTCATATTTAGTTTACAGTCCACCCTTACCCCAAGATCTCTTTTGCATACACTACTCCCCAAAAACGTATCCCCCATCCAGTATTTGTGCTTGACATTTTTGTGGCCCAGATGTGATACTGTGCATTTATCTTCGTTGAATTGCATCCTGTTTGCAACTGCCCACTTCTCCAGACTATTCAGGTCTTGTTGAATTTTAACTCTATCTTCTTGGGTGTTTGTTACTCCTCCCAATTTGGTATCATCCGCAGATTTAATAAGTAGCCCTTCTACCCCTTCATCCAGATCATTGATAAAAATATTGAAAAGTACTGGGCCCAAAACTGAGCCCTGTGGCACCACACTGGACACCTCCCTCCAATTTGATGAAACGCCATTGACCACCACTTTTTGAGTGCGGTCCTCTAACCAGTTCCCTATCCACCGAACTGTCCTCTAGTCCAGTCCCCAGTCTTCCAGTTTGCCCACTGGAATGTCATGGGGAACCTTATCAAAAGCTTTACTGAAATCCAGGTAAATCACATCAACAGAGTTCCCACGATCCAGTAAGCTCATCACACGATCAAAGAAGGAAACCAGGTTGGTCTGACAAGATCTGTTGGGGACAAAACCATGCTGACTTCCCCGGATCACTAAGTGGTCCTTCAGATGCTTACAGATAGATCCCTTTAAAATCTGCTTTGATATCTTCCCAGCAACAGAAGCCAGACTGACCAGCCTGTAGTTTCCCGGGTCGTCCTTCTTCCCTTTCTTAAAGATTGGAATAACATTTGCTCTTCTCCAATCTTGTGGCACATCCCCAGTGTTCCAGGAGGCCTTGGAGATGATGGACAGAGGCTCTGCAAGTTCCTTAGACAGTTCTTTGAGCACTCTTGGGTGCACACCACCAGGCCCAGGAGATTTGTATTTGTCCAGTGCAGCCAGGTGCCTCTCCACAACCTCTCTGTCAATGTCAACTGGACAGTCAGGTGTTCTGTCATGTCCTCTACCATCTCTAGATAATCTTGAGTTCTTCTGGGAGAAAACAGAGGCAAAAAAGTCATTAAGCCTGTCTGCTTTGTGTGTGCCAGTCCGGAAGGCAACCCCAAGCTGCATTTCTTCAGTCAAAGAGGGGTCTGAGCAAATAGCTCACAATAGATTTTGGTGCTGAAATAACAGTGCAGTACAGAAACTGAGGTGCAAGCCTTAAAGACCTGTCCACTTGATCAGCAATTCTGCCTTCTTCCAGGAAGGGAAGATGACCTTGTTTGGTCTACCACAGCAGCACCTGTGGCTGTCCTCTATGGTGACTGCTTGGGGTCATCATTGACTATTACTGACTATTAAAATTATTGTCAGTTTTGAAGGGGGCACCACTGCTGAAATTCCAGGTGCTCAATACTCCTGCTGACAAATTGTTGTCCAGAAACAGTCACGTGTCTATATCAGTTCTGGCAGGAGAGACATAGCTTTGGTTTTTGTTCCTTCCTCACTAGTTGCATTCAGCGGCTCGATGTGATATGCTGTCACAAATTACAGCATCAGGGTGCAGTAATGCCAGTATCCAGTTGGCCTACTACCCTTCCTGGAACAAAGCGATTGTTCTACAAGGACTTAGTTGGTATCTCAGTATTATAAACCCAGCACACTATCACACTATTCTAGGCAATTTCTCATTTACATGAATTTTGAGACTGACAGCCACAGCCATTAATTCCAAGAAATTCCAACTCACATATACCTTCTGTGATGTAACAGGACTGCTTTGACTTGCAGACCTTGCTCTGCTCAACCCTCCTTGGTGTTGCCACTCCTGGAGGAGTTTACTGCTTCCTTCCTGCTAGGGTAACCTTCTAGCACCGCTGTCCTTTTGGAGGTTTTCTGTTAGGAGAGACAGGCTCCTAACTCCCTTTCACACCCTGAGGCCTTGCCTCTATGTCTCCCATTAACCACAGCCTGGTTACAATGGAGACCAGTTACAGCTTTGGAGCTCCCCTGGAGAAATAGCCATGTGCACACTGTCTGCCTCCCTCCCTCCCTGGGCCCCTCTTACAATAGTGTATCCAAGATAGTTGGAGGTCTAAGTGGTATAGAGAACCACTGCCAGCATCAAAATATTAAAATATTTATTTAAAAGAAAATATTTACAAGCCTACTTTTAGCACAGGACCAGATTGAAGCAAGGAAGAAAAAAAGAAATGGGTATGAAATGCTTTCCTCCTGTCCCTGATATAAACATGCCCTAACTGATGGAAAATTAGAACAGACACAGATATTCTTAGAAAGTTGCAAGCTTGTCCTCTCATTGTTCTATTACCTGAGAGATCCAAGCAGCCTCCAGGGAGACCACAGCAAATGGCTGCCGTGGAGAACAGCCGGGCTGGAGGTCTACCCTTGTTGAGGATCCAGCACCCAAATCCCATTCTCTCCCACTTTGGGGCCTTTTAAAAACTCTCCACCCCCGATCTTGTGTCACCTTATTTATTTATTTATTTATTTATTTATTCGATTTCTATACCACTCAGACCCCCCCAAGGGGTCTCAGAGCGGTTTACACAGTTTATCCTTGCCTAACTAGGGCCACAATCATATTGGGAAGGGACCTCCTACCAGCACCCGAGCAGGGCTTCTTCTTTGTCTTTCTTGTTCCGGCAGGGCTTCAGACGGCCGTGCTTCAGCCTTTGATGTCCTGGGGCCCCTGGGATCAATCTTCTTTCCTGGGCCAGGAGGCTCCCCGCGCAGGCCCATCTTTGACGCACAGGCTCCGTGTAGGCTCCGGCTTCCGGCTAACGTCCCAGAGGCTCCGCCGCGCCGCACCATCATGCTGCCTGTGCCTCGTAGCTCTGCCCACTGCCAGGATCAGTCGTCGGCGTTGCTTCTGCCTGCCGCTGCTGCTGCTATCGCTGCTGTTGCCGCTTGCTGCTTGAAGTCGCTGCTACACACCCCTGGAAGGGAGGGTGCCCCCCACTACCTACAGGTGGGTACCCATTGATCTACTCGCTATGCTTTCGAACCGCTGGGTGGGCGGGAGCTGGGACTGGGACCGGGAGCTCGCCCCGGTCGCGGTGGGACTCAAACAGCTGCAATGGCTGTTCGCTTTTGATGTTATAGCAGGTGATTTACTACCTGCGCCACCGCTCTTTAAGACCCAGAGCACTGCTGGGAAGGACTCCCAAAGCATGCTTGGGAAATTCCCCTGCCCGCCTCTCTGGCAAGGTATTCTCTCACTGATGTTGCTGGCTGAATGAAACCTCCCCCATTCCTTTCAGCTCAACCACCTGTGACTAGCCTGAGAAACACAGGTTGCAGTTCCCACTCCCGTTTCTAGCACACGGGGGGGGGGGGGACCAGCCACTTTTGAAATGTGTGTCCCAGAAATCCATGGGAGGGAAGGCATTTCTCCACACCTCCCCCTCCCAAGATTCTAAGCAGAGGGGCATCCTTGCATGGAGGTTGCCCCATAGCAGAATCCAACCAATCAGTTATGAAAAAGCTACAGCTAATGTGTTACACATAACTGAATACACATACAAGTTATTCAGTATATAACCACATATAGAAATTAGTCCACTCCAGGAGTCTATGTCCTTCCTGGAAAGAAAATCTGCAGCTACATTGTTGCATCCAGCAATATTTTTGGTTTTTAGGTTGAACTCCTCTGTCTTCCATGACCATCTCTACTGTGTAATGTTTGTGTTCTTCATAGTTTGCAGCCATTGTAGGGATGAGAAGTCTGCTAAGAAGGTGAACTCTTGCCCCTACAACCAAGGTCTACATCTTTCCAGTGCCCAGACAATTGCCAGACCCAGGGCATTTCTCCACACCTTCCAACAGCTCTAGAGTGTTAATTAGAATTAAACCGAACTTACCCCTTCTCTTGTCAGTTCAATGACCAACCATCATTTGTTGTACCTAGAACTTTTGGGGTCTTATTTATGTTTATTTGTTTAGAGATATATACCCCACTTTCTCCTGTTGCCATGCAGCCACTTCAGATGGCATCACCAAAGACCCTTAAATATGGCTGCCTTGCGGAACTGTGAAAAGAGTGTGTCAGGGCAATGGACAGGACGTTAGCCCATAAGCAGTGCCCTTATACTGGACTAAAGGGGTGTGCTTTGGCCAAGGGGAGCCTTGTACCTAAGCAGCACACCAAGCCAAACATGGACTCCTGGACTACAAGAAGCCTCCTGCTCCTGTATTTCCAGCACCAGAATGCAGCCCAGCAGCCCTGACCTCCATATATGCAGAAACAGCAGCAGATCATAGAGAGAAGCCATGCTCTGCAAAAAGGACAAGATGTTCCTGCACAGACACCATGAAGAACTCCCTTCTCCATCACACAGGCATTTCTCCCCCCACCACCCTCACGTATTGACATCACCAGAAGAAGCACGCATTCCTCTCCAGCCTAAAACAAAAGGATGTGCCTCATGAAGACAATAGCAAGCCATCAAATCTTCCTGACGCCCATCAAGATAACGCAGCTGTCAAACATCTGGTCATTAATCCAAAGCCCTGCAGCCTAATTGGTTCTCTGCCTTTCCTCCTTTGTCTATCCCATTCTCTTAAGAGGTGTCACTCCTAGCCAAGACATTACTTGCAATTGCCCAACCATTAATCCTTTTTCTTCCCCATTCATAGTTTAAGTTTTTGGTTGATATTTTCTGGGGACCATGTGACCACCGATATCTACCTTAGGTTTCATTTTAGGTATAAAAAGAGAGCATCTAGCCATTGGTCTCTCTCTTGCTTTTAACTTTCCTAACCTTACCCTATCTTGCTGGTTCCATTCCTTGTGTGGTTAGGGACCTCTCCATGTGTGTTGCTGGTCAACTCACAGCCCCCTTCCCATATTTTATCCCTTTTTCGCTGCAGAGTCAACTTGCCTCACCGGACAGGTAAAGTATAACCCCACCAACTATACTTCCTGCTAATGCAAATGTCTCTGTACTTTTCTATCTGAATTCCTAGCTCTATATGGTTTATGTGCATGTGCTTGATTTCATATTTGTATGTGTGAGAATCCTTTAGTAATGAAATCACTGCTTTAGTAATCTAGCCTCAGTGTCTATTTCTGGGAATTGGGAACTCAAACTCTGGTATACATGGGTTATGGTCCTATAATTAATGCCTATTGCCATTTAATAATTCATAATTCCCCACCTTTATTAATCAATTAAGGCAATTTGGCTAACACTCCCTGATGGGGACCCAAAGTAGCTGACCACATGGCCCTCCCTCCTTCTGCTTTATCCTCACAATCTGAAATATTTATTTACTTGTATGATTGTTAGGTGCCATCTAGTCACTTCTGACTTATGGTGACCCTATAAATCAACGTGCTCCAAAATGTCATATCATTGAAAGCCATTCTCAGGTTTGCAAACTGGAAAAAATCTGCACCGCAATCAGCTCCTGGTCTTGTTTTCACAGAGAGAACTGAGCTTCTCCATCTTCTGCTTCCAATTATATAATCTATTTGATTTCTATATTGGCTGTCTGTTTGGTTACTTGAAACATGTTTACAGTGAACAAATTGTTGTCCTCACAGAATTCTATGAGTTGTTCTCTGGCTTCATTTCATGCTCCTAGCCCAAATCTTCCAACAATATTTGATTCTGCTCTGTTTCCTACTTTTGCGCTCCACTCACCTATGATTATCAGCACATCTTGTTTAGGAGTGTGATCAATTCCTTCCTTGACATTTGCATAAAAGTTTTGAAAGTCTTCCTCCTCAGCATCTGGAGTTGGGGTGTAAGCTTGAAAAGATGGCAATGTTGATAGGCTTTCCATGAAGTCTGATTGGTATTATTCAGTCAGACTCTGCATTATAGCCCCTGGCTGCCTGGGCTACATCTCGCCTCACTATTAGAGCAACTCCATTCCTTCTGTGTTTGTCATTCCCTGAATAAAACACTTTGTAATTTTCTGCCTGAAAAATCCAATCCCCTTTAGTTCACTCACTCCCAGGACTGCAATGTTTAAACGTTCCATTTCTTGTTTTATGATTTCGAGCTTTCCTTGATGCATACTTCTCATATTCCATGTTCCTATTTTATGAGTTGAACAGCTTTGGACACCAACCTCTGAATGTCCTTTTGGCTGTAGCTCAGTTGCATCATTATGAATAGTGCTATTTGTAGTTGTCCTCTGCTCTTCCCCAGTAGCTGATGGAGTGGTCTCAGACCTGGAGGTTCCATGAACCAGAACTATACCTTTTTTCATTTTGGATTCTTTTATCATAGTGTTTTCAAGGTAAAAGATGTTCAGAAGTGGTTTACCGTTGCTGCCTTATGTGTAGTACTAACCAGGGTTAGCTGTAGTGTTCACTGCCGTTGTCCATAAAAGACCCTCTGCCAGGGTCACCTTCCATGACTGCTGCTGCCCAGTAGCTGCCCTTCAAGGATTCCTCTGCCCCCCATCACCCTTGGAACTGTTTGTTCTCTTCTCCTGATGTGGTCGTTGATCCCCAAAGAGGGGGTGGATGTATCTTAATCTCAGCTATGACAATTTTACCTTCAGTGACTCTGCTAGGAGTATAGACCTCTTAGGGTTTGGTCTCCACTTTGCTGACACATACAAACCTCGTTACCACTTTAAGGTGTCCTGTCTTTCTGCTCTAATCAGGAACCAAAGTGACTTACATCATTCTCCTCCCATCCATTGGTTAAGCTGAGAGTGAGAAACACTTACCTAAGGTCGTTCAATGAGCTTCCATGTCAGAATTGATCTCGGACAACATTTCCTTTTATCCCATAAATAGGAACATTATTTATACACACATGGGATTCTATGTTCCTTGTGCTTGCAGGGGTTTGGGTTCCCCACCAACATAAATTTGCAATATGATCTCTAGTGCCTCTTCCTTTTCTGAATCCAGCTTGAGCATCTGGGATTTCTCATTCTATATATGGTGATAGCCTTTGTTGTAAGACTTTGAGCATCACTTTACTCATGTGAGAAATTAATGCAATGATCTGATAGTTGCTGCTGTCTTTGACATCTCCCTTTTTCGGAATTGGAATGCATCCAGGCAGTGCGCAACTCAGGTGCTAACTGAAGCTTATCTAAAAACCCCACCCAACAAAGTACTATGTGTGTGTGAAGCACTGTCAAGTCACAACTTACTTATGGCAAATCCCAGCAAGGGGCTTTCAAGGCAAGAGAGAAGCAGAGGTGGTTTTGCCATGGCCTTCCTCTGCAGAGCTTCCCTGTTGGTCTCACGTCCTGGTACCAACCTTGTGTAGCTTCCAAGATCTGACAAGAGCAGGCTGTGCCACGCCCACCTTCCCTCCCAACATAGTACTAAAAGCCACCTCAGCTATTAGAAGCAATATGCATCCACCACCCACCTACCTAACATATTAAGATTTAACTTTTGGAGAACTAAGTGGAGGGTAAAAACCTGATGATTACAATTTGACTACTGTTTTTAAAAGGCATTCCTAAAATATCCCTAGAAAGCAAAAACAGCGTGGTGATTTACCAGGGAGAAGTACTGACAGTAATGGCTCTTTGTTTAATGTTTCATACTGAGTCCATTGTTCTGTGTTCCCTATCTTGTCCCTGCTTCTGCACTTGCGTAGGTATGCTAGCTGTAACGTGGGAGCTTCTCTACTGCTGCTCGGTGTTATCACGGTGGCCTTGACTGCAGGCTTTGGGCTATTCTTAAGTCTATGAGAATTTTCCAGTCCTGTGAAGCCGAGGGGTGGAGGGAACCGTCTCCCGCCTATTAAGTAACCCTCCCGCAGGGAGTTTCCCGCACGCACGCTTGAAGTTCATTTGCTAGTTGCATTTTGCATTACATTATAACCATGCTTGAGCAGCTTGCCCCGCCATTCCTGACAATAACTGTTTTGCTGTGGGTTTTAGCACTGTATTCCAATAAAGCCTTTCTTATCCTGAAAGAATGCTTGGATCTTCTTGCTGTTGAACCTGACAGAAATTGTCAGGAATCTACTTCAGTATTCCTACCAGTTGTGCCTCTCCACACCAGGATGAGCGGCCCCAGTGGAACACCGGTGACGGTTCTGGTTACCACTACCCTTGTCACCGTGACTCCAGTGACTACTGTTCCAGTTACCACGGTGCCGGCCACAATAGCACCTGTAACAACGACTCCTGTGACAACAGCATTGGTTCCCTACTCCTCAGCGGGACCCATCACTCCTCCTGCCACGGGAACTCTGGGAGCTTCGTACACCCTCCTGATCTACAGCCCGGCTGGGTTGGTCCAGAGCCATGGAGGGGCCATACCTCGGACTTATTACCAAAGTGCCCCGATCTCGTGGGACAAATGGGTCACACAACGGAAGTCAAGAGACTGGTCCAGGAACTTATTGGACACCACCCAGACGACATGGTCTTTACCGGGGAGCCAAAGCCGGGACAGCCTGATGGAGCCCCGTGGAAGCTTTGGACAACCCAGGGACGAACTCCCCGTGGGCCGGCGAGGCCCAGCCCAAGTAAAGATGTGGATACTAGGATGGACACGATAGAAAATGATTGCCGGCAGCTGATGCGAGACATGGGCAAGTTAATGCAATTCCTCCCGGGGATGATGGACCAAGCTATCCACACCCATATGCTGGCCCAGCCTGGACCCGCGCCCGGTCCTGGACCCCAATTGCTGCCGGGGCGCCCTCCGCCAGGTCCACCAGGCCCGGGGCAACCGGTTCCAGGACAGCTGATCCCAGGGCAACCAGTGCCAGGCCAACCAGTCCCCGGACAGCCGGTCCGGGGCAGCCAATCCCGGGGCAACTGATACCAGGGCAGCCGATTCCGGGGCAGCCGCCCCTGGTCAACCACCACCAGGGGTTCCACTGCCACCCCCCGCGCCAGCGCCCATACCAATGCCAGCCCCCGGGCCTGCACCTGGACCAGGCCCCATGCCCCTTCCACCGATTATCCACCCGAAAGATATGCTGGAGATCACGTTTGACGGGGACCCTGAGAGTGTCCCTTTCTTCATACTGCAAGTTGGGAAGTTTGTGCAGTGATGGGGCCACCTGTTCCCGGATGAAGAACAGCAGGTGGAGTTTATTGCTTCCCGATTTCGAGGAGTGGCAACTAGTTGGTATGTGGTTTTGCATGATCTAGAGGTGGTGGAATTGGGGAGTGTGGATGACTTCATGTGGGCCTTGAGAAACCGCTTTGAAGACCCAGCTGCTGCCCCGAAAGCTGAAGCCTTCCTCCGCACCTTCAAACAAGGGAGGCTTACAGTGAGGGAGTACTCCAGAGAATTCCAAAAGCATGCTGCCAAGATCAGAGACTGGACTGACCCGGTGTTGGCCCAACAATATCGAATGGGGCTAGCTGTGGATGTCCGGAATAATGTCCTTAGCTCCAAGGAGCCCTGTACACTGCAGGGCTGGATGGAAGAAGCTGAATGGGCTGAGAGCAGACTACGCATCATGAAGCTAGACAAGCTGGGCTGGAATAATCGCCCAGCCACCTCCTCTTCCCAGCCCAGAGGGAAACCAACCCCGACCTCAAGCGAGCTCCGGGATCAACACATGAGACAAGGGCTGTGCCTGAAATGCGGAGATAAAGGGTACTTCGCCGCCTCCTGCCCCAGAGAGGACCCCGGCCGGCTGCCACCCCGAGAAGAGGACAGACGATGACCGGGGCCCCCGCCAAAAAGGGGCACAGTGAAGCCATGCAACCCCGGGCCCTATTTGCCGACCAGGAAGTGGTGGACCCTCTGTTCCTGGAGGAGGATGAGACAGAGCCACAGGGAAACGAGAAGGTCCTGTTGTAAGTGGCGCAGCACAACAGGACCCAGCCCCTGAAGCACCTAAATTGGTGAGCAATTACCCCTCTCTCTTCTTTGTGACTGTGATCATAATGAATCCGGCCATGATGACCCACATCAGAGTGCGTGGCCTTATTGACTCTGGGTGCAGGAGGGACCTCATTAACCTTTCTCTTGTGACGGGGTTAGAGGCAGCCGTAATCAAAATGAAAGACCCCATTACATTTACTCAGATGGACGGGTCACCAATGAAGGAGCCCTGCAGATTTGAGACTGTACCGTTGCATGCTCAGGGCACAAATGGGACCCAGACTGGGGCACCCCACCCGATAATGAACCTCCACGGGCCTGCTTAGCAGCAGAGGAGATTAATTGCATCCCCGCAGAGTACAGAGACTGGACTCGAGTGTTTGAGGAGGAAGAATCCGATGAACTTCCCCCCACCGTAACTCAGACTGTGCCATTGAGATCCTCCTGGGCCAGAAAATGCCAAGGGGCAAAAATTATGCCATGAGCCCCATGGAGAAAGAGGAGTTACGCAGGCTCATTGATAAAAACCTGGTGCGTGGCTTTATCCGACCAGCTTCATCCCCCTTCACAGTCCCTGTGTTGTTCTGCAAAAAAAAGGATGGGGGGCTGAGATTGTGTACGGACTATTGGGGACTCAATGCAGTATCGGCCACCAATGCCTACCCCATGCCACTCATAAAAGATCTCTTAGCAGAAGTGGCCAAGGGAAAAAATTTTCTCAAAACTGGATCTGCGAGATGCATATTTCCGAGTGTGCATCCAACAAGATGATGAATTTAAGACTGCCTTTAACACCCCACTGGGGCAATTTGAGTACAGAGTCATGCCCTTCGGGCTCCAGGGGGCTCCGGGAGTTTTTATGAACCTGATAAATGAAGTGCTGCACCCCTGCTTGTTCAAAGGGGTGGTTGTTTACTTGGATGATATCTTGCTGTATACCCCGGACAATAAAACCCATGTCAAATTGCTCCGAGAAGTGCTCTCTAGGTTATTGGAGCATAAATTGTTTGTTAAGCTGTCGAAGTGCGAGTTTCACCAGACCCGCATTGACTTTCTTGGCTACCACATTTCGCCTGAGGGTCTGGAGATGGATCCCAAAAAGATTCAAGATGTGGTGGGATGGGAACCCCCAAAAACCAGGGGGCAACTTCAAAGTTTCCTCGGGTTCACCAACTTTTACCGCCAATTCCTACCCCACTTTGCCCAAGTCAGCCTACCACTCACAGACCTCCTCAAGACCAAGGGGAGAGGGGCTAAAACCTCCCAACCAGGCACCCGGTTGGACTGGACTCCACAATGTCAGAATGCATTTGACCAGCTCAAACAATTGTTTACAACTGAGCCGGTCCTTGCGCACCCCGATGAAACAAAAAAGTTTATTGTGCAAGTAGACGCTTCTGACACAGCAATGGGGGGGGGCGATCCTCCAGGAGGATGCACAAGGGCGCCTGCACCCCTTAGCTTACGTATCTCGAAAGTTTACTGATACTGAGAGATTCTGGCCCGTTTGGGACAAAGAAGTGGCCTCGATCCGACTAGCCCTCATAACCTGGTGCCATTGGCTAGAGGGGGCCCGGGTCCCCTTTGAAATCTGGACTGACCACAAAAACTTAGAGGTACTGCAGAAGCCGTGGGTTCTCAATGCTAAGCAATTCCGATGGGCTGAGTTTTTCTCCAAATTTCATTTCACTCTTCACTATTTCCCGGGGAAATCTAATCATTTGGCGGATGCCCTTTCACGCCTGCCCCAGCACGATAGCAAAAGGTTGGAAGTGCGGGAGTCGTTCTTTACCCCGACTCAACTGACTGGGCTAGTGACTACCCGTAAACAAAGTCAGCAGGCAATAGCACCCCAAACCCTAGGTACTCCATGGGAGGAACGTTTTGCAAAGGCCCTCACAGATCAAGAAAAGCAGATGCTACAATCCCAGGGGAACTTGATGTGTAAATTTAATGACTGTTGGTACAAGGGAGACAAACTGTTTGTACCTGAAAGCATTCGGTTGGAAGTGTTGCAGTCTGTGCAAAGCCAGCTGGGCATTTTGGATATGTCAAATCCAACGCAGTTTCTGGTGGCCTCGCATGAAAAAGGATTTATCCATATACGTACAATCCTGCCCTGTTTGCAACTGCTGCAAACCCCGGGGGGGGACCACCAGGGTTGTTGCAACCACTACCCACACCCGGTCGACCCTGGGAAGTCATTTCCATGGACTTTATTACAGACCTACCCCTCAGTAAGCACATGACGGTCATCTGGGTAGTGGTTGACTTGTTCTCCAAGCAAGCACATTTTGTCCCTTTCCCCAGACTACCAACAGCCAATGTGTTGGCAAGGGCTTTCATGCAGGTTACATACTTTGCCAGCCAAAATAATATCCGACCACAGCGCACAGTTTGTTTCTAAATTATGGACTGAACTAATGGCCCTCCTGGGCATAGAACGCACCTTGAGCAGCGCTTATCATCCAGAAACTGATGGGAAAACTGAACGGGTTAACCAAACTCTGGAACAATATTTGCGTTGCTTCACCAATTTTCAACAGGACAATTGGGTCGATCTATTACCCCTAGCTGAATTTGCTTACAATAACTCTTGGCATGCTTCTACTGGGGTTTCTCCGTTCAAAGCGGCGCTAGGCTATGATAGCCCCCCTCTGCCATTTCTGAAACCGTCTGAGGAGGCGGGGGAGGCTGCTGACTGGTGTAAGACTTTCTGTGATTCCTGGCCTTTGATTTGTGAGACTTTGGAAGCTGCCAAGGCCGAATATAAGAAACAGGCTGACAGAAAGAGGGTGGTGGGTTGGGACCTGCAGCCTGGAAAGTATGTGTACTTGTCTACAAAAAACCTGCACCTACCCCAGTCTTCCAGAAAGCTGGCTTGGAAATACATTGGTCCATTTAAGATTCTCCGATGTATCAATAAAGTTACTGTTCAACTGGAGTTACCAAAGACTTTTAAAAATATTCATCCCATCTTTCATTTCAGCCTTCTCAAACCTGCGTACCCTCCGAATAAGTGGCGCACGGAGCACCCTGTGCCCCCCCCCGATGGTGGACGACGCTGAACATTATGAAATAGCTGACATCCTGGACTCTAAACTGATGCGTGGCCAACTGTACTACCTTGTTGAGTGGGTTCATTTCGGTCCCCAACACAGAGAATGGGTGAAAGTCACCGATATACGAGCCCCTGAACTTCTCAAAGACTTCCATTCTCACTTCCTGGCCAAACCGGGAGGTCCCTCCGCTGGGAGGGCGGAGTAAATTTTGGGGAGGGCAGAGTGTCAGTAATGGCTCTTTGTTTAATGTTTCATACTGAGTCCATTGTTCTGTGTTCCCTATCTTGTCCCTGCTTCTGCGCTTGCGTAGGTATGCTAGCTGTAATGTGGGAGCTTCTCTACTGCTGCTTGGTGTTATCACGGTGGCCTTGACTGCAGGCTTTGGGCTATTCTTAAGTCTATGAGAATTTTCCAGTCCTGTGAAGCCGAGGGGTGGAGGGAGCCATCTCCTACCTATTAAGTAACCCTCCCGCCAGGAGTTTCCCATGCGTGCGCTTGAAGTTCATTTGCTAGTTGCATTTTGCATCACACTATAACCATGCTTGAGCCGCCTGTCCCGCCATTCCTGACAATAACCGTTTTGCTGTGGATTTTAGCACTGTATTCCAATAAAGCCTTTCTTATCCTGAAAGAATGCTTGGATCTTCTTGCTGTTGAACCTGACAAGTACTAGAAAGGACTGCCCTTGGTTAAAGGAGGGTGGGTGGGTTGGGGGTGAAGTAGAATCAAACTATATAGAGCTGCCAGCACCAGGCTGGGAGATTCCTGGACATTTTGTGGCAGAGTCTGAGGAGGGGCTATAATACTACAGAGAGCCCAGCCCCCAAAGCAGCCATTTTCACCAGGGGGACAGATTTGTGTCATCTGGAGTTCAGTTGTAATTCTGGGAGATCTCCAGGTCCCACCTGGAAGTTGGCAACCCTAAAACTAGACCCTGTTCCCTTTGCTTTTGACTAATGATTAAAATTGGAGTTCCCTCTCCAAACAGAAAGAAGACTCCTGCACAGAAGATCAGATAAATTATTTTAGAAATTTCAGCAGGCCTCACTATCCTTTCCAAAATCACACAATATGGAATTGAACATAGTTTTTGAAAATAATAAGCATGCTTTCCAGGAAAAAATGCAGAAGACTAATCCAGTGTGGTATAAAAATAAAAGTATTACAAGGTTTTGGACAATGCTGGGCATACTTTTGCTATTAGAAAGTTAAGATTAGCTCAGGAGGTCTTTGGACTGTAAACCTGGAGTGTCATACTTCATACATAGTTTCCTTTCGTTATTGCTCTCACCCTTCTGTGAAGTTAGTTTCTTTAAGCTCATGAGAGCAGGTCACTTGAAAGCCTTGATAGCACTGATTACAAAACCAGATTATACAGATTAGCCTCTAATTCTGACAAAATGCTCTCCAATTAGCCTCTAAGAACTGCTGCTTACAAAATCTTTCATCTTCCAGCCTGGGCCTTCAATCGGCTCTGGCTATTTTTACAATGACCCTTCTCAAAATAAGAGGGCAAATAATGCTCCCGGTTTTCAAGGTCAGCACCATGTTTATCCTCTTGCACATTTTTGCAGCGTGTTGCATTGTCTCTCTTACATCTCCACTCTTATACTATGCTTTATTTCTGAGTTTTAATCAGCAGCCTTTCCATTTTACTATTGAAGTGAACAAAGTTTGAGTCCAGTGGCTCCTTTAAGACCAACAAAATGTAATTCTGGGGATAAGCTTTTGTGTGCATGCACACTTCATCAGATACAAATAGGCTTGCCAAGAATTTACCGTACACCAGCAGGGGACAGATATGTCCTGGTAGGACCATCCCCAGGGGAAGGAAAGACGCGTGCATGATGCCGTCGCCAGGAAGTGACGCCAGGCGATGCTCTGGCAATGGGGATGGAAACTCGTTGGTACCATTGAGTTTCCAGCCCCATTGCCAGAGCGTCGCCTGGCATCACTTCCTGGCAATGGCATCATGCGACGTGGGTGTTGCCTGTTGGAATGTTCTGGCCAGGGACTATGCATCCCCCGCCAAAATACGGTAAGTACTTGGGAACCCTAGATACAAATACTGAAAAGACTTCTAGCAACTGGGAAGATTCCCCACAAAGTGCTACAATAAATTAATGCAAGGGTCAAAAAGATATTCTCAAAGAATCCTTTTCACCCTTTCTTCCAGCCAAAGGACAGGGTGGACAGGGTTGCCGACAGAACAGGAGGAAAATGCCCTCTCCCTTTAATGCATGGAAATAGGGAACTGAAACATCCCTCCCCACCCCTATTAAGAGGACAGGACTTCTTTCCCCTCAGGCAGTCAGCAGTCCTAAAGCAGCCTCCTAGAAACAGAAGAAGCTGCTAAAAATACCCATTGATCTGAGGGCTGAAGGTTCACAGACAGGCCTGGATTAAGGAAAAGTCAGACAGGTTAACAGGTTAACAGGTTTTTAACATGGAGGGCAATGCTCTTCCACCCATGAATCAAGATGCTCAGGTGGGGAACAAAGCCCGGTGAGTTTAGACCTGCCACTTTTTTGTCATTTGGAAGACCTGACCTGCTCGTGTCCATGTGTGGACAGCCAAGCTGCCACATGTCCTGCCTCAGAAGAGCAGCAGGAGGGCAGGGGAAGGTCCCTCAGAGGTGGAGAGCACAGCTGTGGGATTATGCCCTCCATCAGGCTCTGTTTTTAAAAAATCAGTCCTCGTGAATGCTTCTTCCCTACGAATTGTCTTCATCTTCAAGGTGTCCCAAGACTCTCTGTCGTGTTTCCCTGTGACTGCTCAGCCTCCGGAACTGATTTATGACTACCCAACAGGTTAGCTGTGCGACTGTGAACGGCAGAATGAATCCCGCTTCTCTACCATCAGTCCATCTGCATGTAGATCATGCAGGACAGAAACTGGAGGATTAGGTAGGGCAGGGCTGCATATCAATTCATGACACAGGCTACCCAGCCTAGCTTATAAGTGGTGTGTGTGGGGATCAAACCAGACCATTTATTTGTTTAGTTATATACAATTTGCATTCGGGGTATGAAATGGTACAATCTCATCCTGGGCTCATCCCGGGCTTTTTTCTGGGGGAATGTGCCAGAACCTCTTTGACAAAATTCTTTTTTAAATGCTTAAAAGTTCATGAGTTTTTCGTATACAGACTGAAAACTCTATTTCCCCCTTGAGACTTCCGGCACCTCTTTTCCCACCTCGTCAGACCTCAGAAACTAAGCAGGGTCCGTACTTGGAATGGGGATCCCCCTAGGAAGACATTGCAGAGCGAGGCCCTGGCCAACCACCTCTGCTGACTCGCTTGCCTTGAAAGCCCCTGCCAGGGTTGCCATAAATTAGCCGTGACTTGATGGCCCTTCACACACACACACCCCACACACACATCTGTGTTTCTCTTTTCTCCCCAATGCAGGCCTGTAACCAGGATTTTGTCATTTGGGGGAGCCTTCAAATAAGTTGGGGGGCAGTGACGTCACAAAAATAAAAAAGCAAAATTTTAATAAAATGTTAAAAACTCACACTGGCCGTTTGGAGCGGGCAGGAATGGTTGGAGCGGGCAGATGCTCATCCCCAGAGGTCTCCCACGGCAGGACGAGGGGCTCCCGCAGCAACAGGGCAAGGGGGCGGGCGAGTGAACACCGGTGTGTGTGCCCTGGAAGCCAAGTGCCGTGGAGCTGGCCTCCACTGGGGTTCTGGCTGGGCACCCAAACACAGGAGGAGGCAGAAGAGGAGGAGGAAGAGGCCCAGATCACTCAGCGCAACTGCCTCAGCCCCGCAGAAAGTTCCTGCACTGTCAAAGCCCACCGGCCGCACCTTGCCTGCTGGCCCACCCGCCTGGATGCCTTGTGCTGCTTCCTGCAGTGGTGACACTTGAGGAGGGGCGGCGGTGGCAGGGAAGCAGGCTGCACTTGGGGCAGAGGTGGCAGCAGTGGCAGTTCAGCTTCTGTGGAAAGGGGAAAGTCATGTTCAGCCTTGCTTGGGGCTAGGGGGCTCCTCATCCTAGCCTCGCAGGAAGAGCGGAGGGGGCAAAAGGCTTCCTTTCACAAGATGGTGGGATATTGAACACCTGCCCTCAACTACTAATGTTATGTACTGGAACTGAACCATTCCAGGCCAGTCACATGAGAGACTGGCTGAGCTTGGAGCACAAGAACCAGGGCTATTTTGGGGCAGAAACACGCAGGAACAGAGTTTCGGCTGGCTCCTGAGTTGGCCACGCCCAGCAAGAACTCATTAGCATAATAGGCCACACCCAGCAGCAGAAACTCATTAGGACTGGCTACATGAGGGGTGTGTGGCCTAACATGCAAAGGAGTTCCTGCTCGAAAAAAAGCCCTGGGTTTTGACAACAAACAAGGTAAACAGAATAAGAAGCAAAAGGTGGGTGTGGCTGGATGACCACACTTCTCGTAACATGGGGGTGTGGCCTAATATGCCAATGAGCTGTGCTGTCTGGGGTGTGGCCTAATATGCTAATGAGTTCCTGCTGTTGGGTGTGGTCTATTATGTTAATGAGTTTCTGCTGGGCTTTTTCTACAAAAAAAGCCCTGACAAGAACAATAGCCTACCAGGACTCTGGAAGCAACCAGTCAAGTCGTAATGTTCTGTAAATAGCCTCTCACTGGGAGTGGGGTGTGTTTGGGTGTGGCAACTGCAGGCTATTTAACAGAGCTCCGGCTCTGAGGGGTCTTGTCTTGCTCTCGCTGAAATCACAACTAAAGTTGAGCTGATCACTAGACTCGAGCCTGCTCATCCATGGAACCCAATATTTAACACTGGCGACGAGGATGGGATCCTGTTGAACCAGCCTAGAGCCCATCTGCACCACAGAGCAAATCAAGCTCCAGTGCCACACACATCGCATCACAACTGGGACCATGGTTGCTGCCCCAGGATATCTGCCAGAATTTGGCCCCGCTCACCCAGAGCTTTGGGAGACCTGGGTGGAGCGGCTCAAGTACTTCGTACTGTTCCAGGACATCAGGAGCAAAGAGAAGAAGGTGGCTCTCCCACTCAGTTCCTGTGGGATCACAACCTTGAGGCTAGTCCAGGGCCTCATCGCATCCACCACACTCGAGGCGACCACTTATGGCACCCTCCTCAAGGTGCTCACCAATGGCATGCCACATGGACTTCTACATGCAGCAGCAAAAGTCCAATGAGACGGCCACTGACTTTGTGGCAGACCTTCACAGACTGGCCCTCACATGTGAGTTCCCAAGCCTTGATGCCCTCCTTGCCCAGTTCATGAGGGGCATCCAAAAGGAGAAACTCCACCGAAAGCTCATTGGCCATGAGGAACTCACCCTTGCAAAGGTGCTACATGAGGCTGCCACTTTTGAGAAATCCTGGTGAGACCGCCAGACCTCCACTGCGCACCAGGCCTACATTCCCTTGTCTTCTGAGACATCAGATGAAGAAGAGACCCATCAGGTTTGCCACTCAGCTCGCTGCAAGTCACAACCTTCTGCTGCTGCCACTCGCCCAGCAGAGACAGTCACACTGATTCCCTGAGCCAGCTGCAGAGAAGCCCACAAACGTCACTCCTGCCATTTCCATGATGCTACCTGCAGGACCTGAAGCAGGATAGGCCACATTGTGCACACCTGCCACTTCAACAGAGCCTGGAGACGCACAGCAACACACCAGGAATCAGTGGATCTGCACACCATTGCTGTGCACCAACTTCAGGTATTGAATTTGCCCTGGGACACCCCTGATAAAATTTAAGTGACTGTGCTTATAGAGGGGTGCCTTGCAAGATGGAACTGGACATGGGATCCTCCATCTCTATCATCTCAGAAGAGACTCTCCAGAGACTCTGTCCACAGGGGGGTCCCTGCCTTAGACCCTCTGGCTTCACCCTCCAGGACTTTCAAAGAACAAGGTGGCTATTAAGGGCTGGGGCAAATTCCATGTGAAATACTGGCAGTTTGAGGGAATTTTGGACTTGGTGGTGGTGGAAGGGCAGCTCACCAGCTTACTTGGGCTGTCTTGGTTTGCGCCCTTGGGGTTCAAAGTAACAGGGGTGCACCACATGCAGCCCTCAGACATCAGTAATGTATGTGATGAGTTTCTGGCCGTCTTCAATGGGGCCCTCAGCCGATACACAGGCCCCTTTGTATTGCTCCAACTCTGTCCTGAGGCATGGCCTTTCTGCCTCAAGGCCCAGAGAGTTCTGTTCATGCTCAAGCCCAAGCTGGTTCCCCACGCTACCTGGGAAACCCCCATCATAACCCCAATTAAGCCAAATGGGGATGTCCGCATCTGCATGGACTTCAAATGTACAATCAACAAGGCGCTGAGGGACCACGTTTACCCTGTGCCTGTGATCAGCCATGTCCTAGTGACATTGGCGGGGGCCAAGGTCTTTGGTAAATTGGACTTGACCCAAGCATTGTTGGTGCAGTCCTGGGCCATTAGCTGCCAGACAGGAGAGAGGTGCTGGTGGCCTGCTGCTCCAGGACCCTGTCATCAGCCTAGCTGAACTACTCCCAGATCGATAAAGAGGTCCTTGCAATCATGGCGGGAGTGGAAAAGTTCCATGATTACTGATCTGGCCACCCCTTCACCATCGCAACTGATCATGAGCCCCTGCTTGGTCTCCTCGCCCCTGACCACCAGATGCCACAGATGCTGTCACCCAGGGTCCAGCACTGGTCCATTTTTCTGAGGGATTACCAATACACCCTGTAATACCAGCCAGGGAAGTCCATGGGACATGCAGACACTCTTAGCCGCCTCCCACTTAGCTCCGTCAACCTGGACCCAGCCCCCGCACACCAAATCCTGATGATGGAGGACCTGCCAGACCACCCTCTGCACACTGCGGACATCTCCCACCACACCGCCAGGGACCGTGTCCTCTCCCACATTTTAGACTGGGTGGGGAGGGGTTGGCCCACAAATCAGATGGGCCCAGAATTCACAACATTTGCGCCCCGCCAGAACTAGGGTGCCTCCTATGGGGTAGCCAGGTAGTGATTCCCCCACTGCTGCATAAACAGTTTTTGGTAGCCCTGCACAAGACCCACCTTGGAATCGTGAGGATGAAAGTGCTGGCCAGGAACTACGTGTGGTGGCCAAGAATGCACAGCAAAATTGAGGTCTGGGTAGAGCATTGCCAGGCCTGCCAGGAGTCACTCCCCAAACCTCCAAGGGACTCCAGTGGGAGTCTACTCACATGCCATGGGACTTTGCCAGCCCATTCCAGGGACAGTTGTTCTTTCTCCCGGTCAACTCCTACACCAAGTGGCTGGAAGTTGTGCCAGTCCCATCTACCTCATCCCGTACAGCCATCTGGGCCCTGAGACAGATTTTTAGTACACATGGTCTTCCAGACATGGTCATGACTGATAACGGCACTGCCTTCACCTCGGGAGAGTTCAAGTTCCTGGACCAGAACCTCATCAGGCACATGCAGTCCACTCTGTTCCACCTGGCTACCAATGGACAAGCTGAGCAGATGGTGCAGATGACCAAAGATGAGCTAAAGTGGCTCACTCAAGGGGACTGGGCCCGACAGCTGGCTGTCTTCTTGTTCAGCCATCAGGTTACCTCGAGTGCATCCACTGGCTGCAGCCCCGTGGAACTCTTAATGGGCCACCACCTCATGATGCAACTGGACTGCCTGCACCCAGACCGAGCCCTGGAGTTGTGCCAATCTCCAGTGAGCCAGGATAACTCCAGAGGGTTCTTTCCAGGTGACCCTGTCTTTGCATGGAACTATTCCAGTGACCCCATGTGGATCTCAGCAAAGGTTACCCGAGTCACTGGACACCTATCATACAAGGTATTAATGGATGGGGGCCAGCTTCCACGCTGACACATCAACCAGCTCCACTGCTGCCTGCTATCCATGGAGCCTAACTTGTCTTCTGCCAAGGAAGCCAGGAGACATTGCCATCGCTGCTGACCAAGAACAGCCCCCCCAACAACAGTATACAGCCGGATTGCCGGGAAGAGGAAGGCCCTGCACAGGCTGCTACGGGCCTCCCGGACTCTGTTCCCGATGTGCAGGACTCCAGTGTGGTTCCTGCTTCACCCAGCCCTGCTCTGGTGTTGTCACCAACCCCAAAGGAACCCTGACGTTCTCAGAGGGAACATCACAAGCCAGTGTACCTTGAAGACTATGTCTATTAAGATGCTTTGGAACTTAGGGGGGAGGGGTGTTGTGTACTGGAACTGAACCATTCCAGGTCTGTCACCCCAGAGACTGGCTGAGCTTGGAACACAAGAACAATAGCCAACCAGGACTCTGGAAGTAACCAGTCAAGTCGTAATGTCATGTAAATAGCCCAAGCGGGGTGTGCTTGGGTGTGGCAACTGCAGGCTATTGAACAGAGCTGCAGCTCTGAGGGGTCTTGCCTTGTAGTATTGCTGAAATCACCAATAAAGTTGAGCTGATCACTAGACTCGAGCCTACTCATCCATGGAGCCCCCAATATTCGACAACTAGAAAAACTTGGGGAAGGGGCAGTGGCAGCAGGCCTGGGCTAGATGGAAGTCGGGGGGCTGGGCCCCGAAATACCCCAATGTAGGTACGGGCCTGCCCCAGTGGGGACCCAAAATGCCTCACAATACACAGACAAAATAAAGTACTGCAGCAGACAAGAAAGGGAGGGGAGGGCTCTGCTGGTCCCACGGGTCTCTTTTTCTCTCCCTCTCCCAGCTGGTCTCCCAGTCCTAGGCAGAGACTGAAAGGACCAGAGCCCGTTGGCATTCCTCGGTGGGCCTGGCCAGGCCTTCAGTGCCTGCGTGCAAAGAGGAAATCAAACTCAGCAAGACGGTGTTCAGCTGCTGCTAGCTAGCAAGAACTTCCCCAGTCCCTCTCCCTACCCATCACTTCCTGAGCACTAGTGTGAGGGAGGTTGAATTGGGCACCTCTTTTCTCTGTGTCTGGATGTATCTTAGAGGCGTACATTCAGGAATCGAAACCAACTCCCCCAATAGTTTAATATATCAAATCCATTTTACTACAATGACAGTGATTAGGAAGGAGGAGGAGGAGGAGATGACTGGATTTATACCCCACCCTTCACTCGGAGTCTCAGAGCGGCTTACAATCTCCTTTCCCTTACTCTCCCCAGAACAGACACCCTGTGAGGCAGGTGGGGCTGAAAGAGCTCTCTTGAGAATTGCTCCTGATAGAACAGCTCTGACAGAACTATGGCTTTCCCAAGGTCACATCAGCAGGTGCAAGTGGAGCAGTGGGGAATCAAACCCGGTGCTCTCAGATTAGAGTTCGCACACTTAACCACTACAACAAACTGGTTCTCTGAATCTGAAGACACCATTGGAAAGTGTTGTGATTTGGGCACCTTGTTGCCTGCCTTTTGCAGTTATACAGACGGGACAGCAGGAAGAATAGTAAGGGGAGAGAAGCAGATAATGTAATTCTTGCAGAACCAGCAGAGTCCAGCCAGGAGAGGAAACAGATGTTCTCACCTCCGAGGACCATCCTGGCAGGCATGGAGCTTCCACTTTCCACCCATCACAGCAGAGCCGTCCCCCGTCCCCCCACCATCTCAGAAGAGGGTAACTATCAGCGGGTCCCGTTTGCTTTGAGTTCTTTTTTTATTTTCTGAGGTTGCACTTCTTCACTGGCAACAGGACAAACATTATGTTTCTACTCTGGAGAGTGGGTGAGGGCACGGGCAATCGCTGTACCCCCTCGGAAGAGTCCCTGGGGATTTAATTTCAGTGGAATGGTTGGGAAGTGGAGCTATTTGCAGCTGGAAATATCAAAACTTAATGGAAGCGAAACAGAAAATGATCAGATGGAACATCTGTTATAAAGAATTTAAAAAAAACAGCACTAGAGCCAGTTTGGTGTAGTGGTTAAGTGTGCGGACTCTAATCTGGAAGAACCAGGTTTGATTCCCCCACTCCTTCACTTGCAGCTGCAGGATGACCTTGGGCAAGCCATAGTTCTGATAAGAGCTGTTCTTGAAAAAAGAGCAGTTTCTGTCAGAGCTCTCTCGGCCCCACCTACCTCCCAGGGTGTCTGTTGTGGGGAGGGGAAGGGAAAGGTAAGCCACTTTGAGACACCTTTGGGTAGTGAAGGCGGGGGATAAATCCAGTCTCTCCTCTTCTTCTTTTCTCTTCTAAAACTAAGACAAGCAGGAAGAAGGCACTGCATGAATCAGCCCGTAGCGAGGGGATGTTTGGGGAGGGGGCCGGGTGGGGGGTCACCAGCTAATGAAATCGAAGATAATTAAATTAATTTTGGATTTATTAGTGGGACTCCTTAGAAACTGGCCTTCCCCTAGCTGTGTCCCTGCCAGGCTCCAGGGCAAGTGGAGAAGGGCGATGCCCAGCGGCCGCAGCTTCCCCCACTCCCAGGCAAGGGCACATCGGCCAGGCAGCAAGGAGTGGCTGCGGCTGCAGGAGGATCCTCAGCAATGTCCAGCTGGTGGGGGAAGCCTCCTCCCTCCTCCTCCTCTCTCTCTCTCTCTTCCCCCTAGTTGGGGAGGGGGGCGAGGGATCCCTGAGAGCTGCCTAGACCCACCCTGGCCTGCGAGCACAGCATCCTTGCTCAAGTTGCAAAACCAGGCAGGGCGAAAGGTGGCAGGCAGTGGCATCCAGGAGGGGGGCAGCAGGGGAGGGGAGAGAAGGAGGTCCAGCGGAGGGATTGGGAAGAGGCAGCCAGGGGCTGGCAGCAGGATGCTCTCCCCAGACCACCCGCCCATCGCCACTGCACTGCCATGCAAGCCAGGCACCTCCTGCTGCCGCCTCTGTTGCCGTCACCACTGCCATTCTGGGTGTTGCTGGCCACCAGGGCCCAGCTGGGATTACTGCTGCCACCGCTGAATGTCTGAGGCTGGGAATGGAGCGAGGCCGCTGGGCAGTGGCAGATTCACCATTCAGCAGACTGAGCACCTGCTTAGGGCACCAGGGCCAAAGGGGGCTCCACAAAGTTGGGAAAAGGGTGAAAAGAAAAGAAAAAATGAATGAAGATTTGTAAAAAAAAATAAAATGATAAAACTAGTGCAAATTGATCATGGTGCACCCCCTAGGTTTATCTTCTGTTTTTTTGTTGGCGAGGTGCAGTGTCATAAGCTATGTTTAAAAGTAAAATGTGTGTGTTTAAAAGTATATTGTGTTATCATATGAATAAATTTTTGTATTGCCGCACCCTGCATTGTGTATCTGGTCAGACAGGTCGACAACGAAAATGGACGGGGTCAGTGTGGGAAGGAGGGGGGGGGCACCGAGATGGGTCAGTGCTGCTCAGGGCATGGGGGAGCCTTCATCTGCCCCTGCTGCTGGGGAAGTGCTCCAGGGACTCAGGGTGCTCGGTTTTCTGGCAGCGAGTTGGGGTACTTTGGGGCCAGCCCTGGAGGGAGGGGCCCAAAAGAAATGCTAGGGGGGCGGGCCCCATGGGCCCCATGTTAGCTGTGGGCCTGGCATGTATTTAGTATCTATGTGTATGGGTACAGCAAAGGGACTTTGCATGCATAATGTGCATTCCTCTTCATTTGTGCCGCATATTCATGTGTGAGAAGGGGTGTACAGGGTAGTCCATCCTGGCCCTTCTCTGCCACCTCAACTGACCACACACCTCCGCCCATTTTTGAAAACAGCCATACACACAAACCGCTGGCAGGTCACCCTGTATGCTGAGCAGGCCAAAGACATAGCCATGTTTTTCTCTTTCCTTCTCCAGTGGATATTTGTGGGGCATAAGGCTTGCATTCAGAGGCCTAAAAGGAAGTCGGTGATCTACAATATGATCCACTGTAGAACAAGGGCCTTTCCTGCCATGTTTCCCGGCAATTCTCTCGCCAGACAAAACCACTTCTTTCTATTCCTTTCCCAAGGGTGTTCCATGGAGTCATCAAGCTTGAGACGGATTAACGGGGACTCTTTCATCATATGGAATGTTGCCATGACTCTGAGGCAGAAAAGACACACTATCACATCCTTGGCATCAGGGGGAAAATGCCTTCTACCGGCTTCCCTTGTTTATCCTGCAGGGATTAGGATTTGCAAGATATAGGATAACCCTCCTCCTCTTAAAAGGCCTTATTAAGTGAAAGGTCTGAGATAGCTTACAAGGTCTTTATTAGCCAAAGAATAAATCTTCCCTTTGATTCCAATATAATGGCTGGGCAGCGCTTATTTATAACCTGTGCCGCAGGGCTCAAAGAGGGTCATGAAAAATAAGCATTGACATTAATTCAAACCCAACTGTTCTGTAACCTGAAGCCTGAATAGCTCAGACTAGTCTGAACTTGCTAGAGCTTAGAAGCCAAGCAGGGTCGGCCCTGGTTTGTGCTTGGAGGGGAGACTGCCAAGGAAAGCCAGGGTTGCCATGCGGAGGCAGGCAGCGACAGGACCACCTCTGAACATCTCTGGCCTTGAAAACCCGTTGAGGAGAGATCATAAGTTGGTTGCAAATTGATGAAACGTTGTTGTTGTTGTAGTTGTTGTCATTGTTGTTATTTATTGTTGTTATTATTCTGTAACTCAAAGAACAACCTCCCTATTTATACCCAGTCTTTGGGAGAAGCTCACTAAGGCACTGCATAAACCTTAAGAGGAAGAGCTCAGATCTCCAACTCCATTCTCTGGAGGTTCATCCAGTACTGAGTTGTAGGGGAGTATGAGAAAGCTCTACAACAGAACCCACTTACACTGCTCTCACTGTTGTCCGTGTTAAGTAGGCAACTCAACAAGAGGCAGTGATTTCGGCAAAAGTGATTCAGCTTCATTCGTAACAGCAACTCAACGATCAGACCACTCAACGACAACGCAACAACAAGTGGAGCACAGCTCCCTTTTTAAATGATCGAGGCTGTCCAAGCCACACCCACAGATGAGTTAAGAACCAATAGAATTACAGAGATAAAGACCAATGAGGTCTGTTCCCTCCATAAACATATATACACTTTCGATTGGTCTATTTACAGAGTTTCATTGAAACCACCAATAGGAATGTATCAGCTTACGATCCTTGGCTAGAATCAAGCTTAACATAGGAAAGAATAGGCATGGTTTACATTAAGACATAACAGTCTGTATACTTTAAGTCGCCTCCAAGCTGCATGCAGAAGCCAACTGTGAGAGATGGCTACAGATCCTAGCTCATGGCAGCGTAGCCATACCTTCGTCCTCCTCGCCTGGACACCGAGCGCTTCCTTTGGTGAGTGGAGAGGAAGGCTTGGATGACCCGAATGTTCAAGCTGAGGGGATGGGAGAGACCAGCTGTTTTGAGATGGGAGAGGGTTTTGGAGGGCAGCCCGTGGTACGTGAGGAGGAGCTGAGAGGAAGCTGGGAACTGAGGAAGGGTGTTCAAGTTCTGGGAAGAGAGAGGAGATGGCAGCTGACTGCTGTGGTGATGAAGAAGATCTGGCCAAACAAAATGTGAAAGAACTGGGTGGCAAAGGGTATCTTCAGAAGAAAACAATCTCTCATTCCTTCCTTCCACCATCAAACTAGTGATTAAGTGCATGCGAAAAATTAAGGATGTCATTCCTCAATATTTTGAGAACGAGAAGATTAAGCTCGCCATCCCATTTTTAGGCCTCTGTGAGTATAAAACACTGGCGAAAGTGAGAGATTTCTGGGGAGTTATTTCCTATTCCACCTCCTCCACAGTCTTAAGCCAACCAGTGACATTTTTGGACTTGAGCCGTCACGTCTGGCCCAGTTTTCAGAAGCCGGTCATCGGCTGGTTTATTTAACCTCTCACAGGGCGACCAAGAGTTCGGCATCAGGGCACCCCAAGCTGCAGGGTGAGTCATTAACTGGTAGGGGCCATTCAATAAACCCAAAGGACCAGTTTGTGGGTTACTGTTCTGACTCTTCATCGATATGACTGGAGTGGTATTGTGCAAAAGAGTATTGATTAAATGATATAAAATGGTAACAAAGTGAAAATAAGCAAAACATTTTAAACCATTTGGGTGAAATCTGTTGGGAAGCTCTCCTGAGCAATGGATCTGGAAAGGTACGGTGGTGCTCTGAAGTGACTCCCATTTCAGCTCACTGGGGCTTGTGCAGGAGAACTTCCCTATGGATTTCTCCCTCTTTTCAGGTTTCCAAATAGAGGCTAGAGGGCCATCTGGCAGCAATGCAGGTTCTGTGAACTTAGGCAGATCACGAGAAGGGAGGGCAGGAAGGGTTGCCTCGGTGCTTAGTTCTTGTGGCCCTTTCTTACACGCCCAGGGAAATGCTGATCGCCACTGTGGGGTCAGGAAGCAATTTTTCTCCATTGGCTGGGGATCCTGAAGGTTTTTTGTCATCTTCTGGGCATGGAACAGTGGTCACTTTGGGTGTGGAGGGGGAGGTATTTGTGAATTTCCTGCATTCTGCAGGGGGCTGGACTAGATGACCCTGGAGGTGCCTTCCCGCTCTGTGATTCTATTATTTGCTCTTAGTTCACTTGAGTGTGAAAAAATAGCTTTTGCAACTTTTCAAAGATATTTCCCTCTCAGCTCTTTATCGGTTTATTAGTATAATACTACTAATGATTCAAATCTTCATGGCCTGGATTTTCCAAGAGGCCAAATTACCTCATTTAACATGCCCCAGAAAGCTACTGCTACATCAGAGGGATGGAATGCCTCCCTTCAACTCTAAGGCCAATAATTGCCTTTGGACTTCCACACAAAGAAGGTTTTGGTCTTCAAGCTGTCTGGAAGGGTTTGTCTGTAATTGCTGTAACGTACAATCACTCCCGGAATGAAAGGGAAAATGACATATGTTTGGAAAGTTCAATGAGAATAGTGCAAACAAGCAATGCTATTATGCAAGATGGTGAAGGAACCTCCTGTTCTGAAGCTCAGCCTCACAGCAGAGATTGTTTTATGGCACATGGTTAGCAGACATGTTGTTACTATAAAGGTATAATGGAAGCAATTGGACTACTCAGAGAAATACCCCGTGAAGCATCCGCATTTGGTTAAACCCATTTGTCTGAAATCGTACCAGGAAACCAGGCCGAGATTGTATTATTTGTGTCTGGGTTCTTGATCCACCAAATAGCAACGTTTCATTTCCACATGGAAAACGGGAGCATTTCCATGCACTGCACATGCTCGGCTGCTGCTGCTCTGCCTTCTGTTATCCTGCTCAGTTCCAGTCATTTTAAACTGGGGATGCACACCTCTGTAATCGTGGCACCTTCTGACTGAGCCCCAGAAATTCCTGCCACGAGGAACTGAAGACAGGAATTAAAGCACCCAAAGACAGTACCAGGTTCTACTCCAGGCTTCAGCCAGCGGTGGGTGAGGCTGGCACCACCACACCCACAGTCCTCGTTCCACCCCCGATGAAGGGAGCTCTGGCTCTCAGAGGCTCACCCCCCAACAACCTTGCTGGTCTCTGAGGTGCTACTGGATGTGAATGCATAGGGTTGCCAAGCTCCAGGTGCTGGCTAGAGATCTCCAGGGATTACCACTGATCTCCAGGTGACAGTCCCCCCTGGAGGAAACGGCCACTGTGGAAGGCGGGCTCTATGGCATTGTGCCCCACAGAAGTCCCTCCCCTCCCCCAAGCCCCGCCCTCCTCAGGCTCCACTCCCAAAATCTCCAGGCATCTCCCAGTCTGGAGCTGGCAACCCTCTGGATGTAGCAGCTCATCCTGCCCCTGACCACCTTCCTTTCTGCTTGCCGGAGGAGGGAGTTGCTGGACTCCCCATTGCTAGGCAGCACTTCAGGTGCCCTGAAGCTGGGACTGCAGCTACCACCTCGGCAGGGACCAGGCAGCACAAAGACCCATTTGTTTCTGTGTTCTCCCTCTCCCTCTCCCTCTCCCTCTCCCTCTCCCTCTCTCTCTGGGGTACATCTCTGTGCTGCTTGTTCAGAGCAAAGCCGCTGAGGAGCCTTGCAACAGGATCAAGCCAAATAAACCATCAAACAACCAATCGCTATTAAAATAACTGAACATCATCCTGCCAAGAGCAACCCAAAAAAAAACACAGTCGTATTAGAATGATTAAGGGGCAAAAAAAAAAGAATAACAATGAATCAGTGGTAAAATTAGGCTGCACTTGGTCAAATGAGGCTGCTGACTCTGGCCGGGCTTCACACGGGGAGCAGGCCAAACGTGCCTTTTGTGTTCTTCCTTTATTTACGGTATTTATTTACAGTCCCTCCTTTCTCACGGGGACCTGAGGCGGGTGACACAGAGTGAGTCCGGATAATCGACAAAACAGGACGTTCAGCAACCAAATGCATGTGGACATTAAAGTCTCGAGCCACCGGAAAGGACTGAAGCGCAGCGTAAGTGTCCACGTTGACACATTAAGTGGTACAGAAATTGCAGAATAGGATCCTACTTGCAATGAGCTGTGCACGGCAGCATAGAGCACCGCCCCTCATAGTTTATCCCGGCAAACTTGTAAAACCGTTTTGTACCAGTGCAGCTCGATTACCTGAGAAGTCTTAGACTGCCCATCCCTCCTGGCAGTTGACAGCATGACCACCTGGCAGTCCAGACAATTTCATGTGCATGCTGTTGTATCACTGTCTCACAGTTATTCTGGGGAACTGATGACCCATTGCCAATCAACCCCCTGAGGAGGGCTACACACACACACAGACACACACACACTTAGCCTGTCAACTAATGCCCTCACAGCAACCAAGAGTCCCCATGAAAAACTCGCTACCATCCAGCAATGCACATTTTCGTAGGGCCTGATCATGCTGACAGCCAGCATGGTGTAGCAGTTAAGAGAAGCAGACTCCAATTTGGAGAACTGGGTTTCATTCCCCACTCCACCTCCACATGAAGCCTGCTGGGTGACCCTGGGCCAGTCCCAGTTCTCTCAGAACTTTCTCAGCCCCACCTGCCTCACAGGGTGCCTGTTGGGGGGAGAGGAAGGGAAGGTGATTGTAAGCTACTACCTTAAGGTAGAGGAAAGTGGGGTATAAAAACAACAACTCCCATCCACCTCCTCCTCCTCCTCCTCCTCCTCCTCCTCCTCCTCCTCCTCCTCCTCCTCCTCCTCCTCTTCTTCTTCTTCTTCTTCTTCTTCTTCTTCTTCTTCTTCTTCTTCTTCTTCTTCTTCTTCTTCTTCTTCTTCTTCTTCTTCTTCTTCTGGTTTGGGGTTTAGTATTTTCCAGATTGCAAATCTGATGAATAGAGTGACCTTCTGGAATATATAAATCAGTTGTCTTTGTTTTTGAAGGGAGCCAAGTGTGGAGTAGTGGTTTATTTATTTATTTTTCTGTTTCTATTCCGCTCTCCCCCACTATCATGGGGCTCAGAGCAGTTAGAGTGTCAGACTACCATCTGGAAGACCCAGGTTCAGATCTCCACTCTGCCACAACAGTCTGGTAACAGATTAACGCACCACCAAGAAGTTATAAAATATAATTATTATATGGCATTGTGTGGAATAGCCAGGAGATCCCAAAGGATTGTTTGGCTGCCTGAAGCTGTAGCTCTTTTTTGGCACCACTAGGTGGTGAGCTATGCTTTTTTGGGGAGGGCTGAGAGTGCTGTGACTTGCCCAAGGTCACCCAGCTGGCTTCAAGTGGGGAAGTGGGGAATTGAACCCAGTTCTCCAGATTAGAGTCCGCCACTCTTAACCACTACACTAAACTGGCTGTCTACCAGAAAAAGGTAACTCCCACACTCATCCAACAATAGGAAATACTCATTTCTGAATTCTGTTTAATTTTGATGTAAGTGCAGGCTAATTACAATAGTCTGACCTAGATGTGACAAAAGCATGGATTTATGGTGAGATGATCTCAGTCCTTCCAGTGAGAGCAAAGCCGAAGAATCTGCCAGAGCTGAAAACAACACACTGGGCCACTGCCGGTACCTGGGTCCAAGAGCACCAGTCTCAAGCTGACCTTTCAATAAAAGGGGAAGGGCCCTTGTGAAGGACAGGCCTTCTCTTATTTCTCACCCAACTGCCAGCACCCCTTTCTGCTTTGTTTCCATTGAGTTGTTATTTATTGGCTGTCATTCATTCTTGCACGAAGACCCAGATCGTCTAATGAAAATGGAAGGGAAGAAACAGAGTCAACACATGTTTTTGAAACTGTACTCCTTGCTCCTGGGTGACTTCTTCCATTGTTTTCATATCAATGTTTTAGAAAGCATGAGTGGTGGATCTGACCCCTAAGGAATCCCGCCCCACACCCTAAGATGATTCCTGTGGAGCAAAACAGCTGTCACCATTAACTACCTTCTGGAACCTCCCACGTACTCCACCCACCAGAAGTGATGGAACCACTGGAAAACACTGGCCCAGTTTCCTAATTCCGAGAGATGTTCACAAAGGACATTGTGATCCAAAGGCTATGAGAGCTGTTGGATAATCAGGAGGGTTCTTTTGGTTCCTGTCCTACATGAATACAGGTCATCTTAGGGAGGGGCCATGACTCAGTGGCAGACCATCTGTTTGGCATGCAGAAGGTCCCAGATTCAATCCCCGGCATCTCCAGTTGAGGACCAGCTAATGGGTGATGAGAAAGACCCTCTGCTAGAGACTCTGGAGAGCTGCTACCTGTCTGAGTAGACAGTATAGACTTTGATGGACCGGTGGTCTGAGCCAGTAGGATGCAGCTTCATATAATTCGTATAATTGTCTCCCAAGGTAACGAGGCAGTCTCTGCCTCAAAAGCAAGCCTAAAACCCAACTGAAAAGTCTCAAGAGAATCCACTTCCTTAGTCTGCCTAATCTGAACAGAACAAACATGTTGTCTGATGTTTTTTGTAAAGAGATTGTTCTGTGCAGGAGAAGCAAGGACGTTGTTTCAAAGTCCTGGCATCTTTGGCATTTCATTCATCATCACTTTCTGATTTATACAGGGCATCATAACAGGATCGGGGCCTCTGCACAGCAGCTAATGCAAGTCAGATCCTGTCTTCAGAGACGAGGTAATTGGGAGATTAATTCCAAAGCCAAAGAACATCTTGTTGTCATATAAACATGCTTCGTAAATAAAGTCCAGGAGAGAGAAGATTATTTTTTTCTCTGTTCTTTTTAAAACAGCTTTGTTTCTTGATAGAGAATCTGTTTCAAAGGTTTTCCAAGAAATGCTTTCATATTAATGAACTCCACATATACAATTAGCTCATTTAATTTTGGTTTTTGTCTGCATCTAAGGAGCCATGCCTGCCCAGAAGTTCTCATGCGCAGTAAGGCTTCCCGAGGGGAGGGTTCGGGTTGCGACTCCTTCCTAACTATTTGGTGCTCAGGTGTCATGATGAGGGTGTATTCCCAGGTGGCCCCCTCAAGTTCACACACTGAACTACAAAGGTCACCCTTCTCCTTATTCGATCCATGTAATTGTTGGAATTCTCTCCAGATTTCCCAACATTGCCATCACTAGTGCTAACACAGATACGTTTGCAGAATAGTTAGCAGGGATTATCTGGCATTGGAATCAGTGAAGGTCTCAAAGAGATGGTGTAACATCACGGCTAGACATGGAGAAGCTCCGACTTCAGATCTCAGCAGTCTCATGAGGTTGTCTTACTAGGCTTCAGCCACCCATCTGCAATATGGCAACAATAATACTTGGTGTGGGGGGGTGCATGCAAGACAGAGTGAGAGGGCAGGAAGAGAGCAAGGACTGGCCCCCAGTCCATTGTTTTGGCAGGAGTGGGGCTGACTCAGTATTCAAACTACTGTTCAGTACTGCAAATGCAGCAAGCCTTCCATGTCACGAGTGGGGATTTGAACCTGGGTTTTGTTGGATGTAACAAGTTTAAAACACTTCAGTATTTACAGGGTTAATGTTGTTAGTATTGTAAACAGGAGGTCACATGTTTGTTTGTAACCAATGTATTTACTCAGTAGAATGCCCGGGAACTTTGTAAGAACCCCAGCTATCTGATTGGAAATCAATGTATCAGATATTTAGCATATTGGGGTTCTCCTTCCTGTTCTTTGTTCTTGTTGAGGAGGACAAGCCTTTCTTCCTGTCTTGTATCTCTAGCTGTAAGGATGTAGCCATGTCGCTCTTTTATTATTATTTTACTTCCCAAGTACCCTTTTCCCATGTTAGTGTTAAAGTAAACTTTTATATTTTTTATATTCACATGGACTCAGTCTCTCAATACTTGCTCTGCTGGCTAAAATGATTTTACTCTGCTTCAATACAAACTTTCTTTAAGAATCAACCCAACAGGTTTCCACAGATCCTCGCCTGACACTTCAGTCACTTCACTGCACCATGCTGGCTCTCGCACCTGGGTCTCCCAGATCCTCCTGAGAGCCAGTTTGGTGTCGTGGTTAAGCGCGCAGACTCTTATCTGGGAGAACCGGGTTTGATTCCCCACTCCTCCACTTGCACCTGCTGATGAGACCTTGGGTCAGTCACAAGCTCTGGCACAGCTGTTCTCTCAAGGACAGTTTCTGTCAGGAGCTCTCTCAGCCCCGCCTGCCTCACAGGGTGTCTGTTGTGGGGAGGGGAAGGGAAAGGAGTTTGTAAGCCGCTCTGAGACGCCTTTGGGCAGTGAAGGGCGGGGTATAAATCCAAACTCTTCGGTTGCACGCATGCGTTAAACCAAGCCGGCTGTGTTTCCTCCGAGCTCCTCCTTCGAACTAAAGAATTTATAGCTCAAAGTTTGTAAATACTACGCAAACCCAGATAAGAGGCTGATAACCAGGAAGCAGCTGGCTAGAACAACTTCAGAGTGGTAAGAAACTAATTTACTGCTGTGCTAGAAAGGAAAGCCTTGAGATTCTTAAGGCCGCTCCCAAAGCTTTGAACCAGATATGGTGAAGACAATTAAGGACCTATCTGAACAAATTTCAGGACTCCAAAATACAGTCCTTGCCTTTCAAGAAAAAATCAGTAGTGAGTTAATCTCACTATGTGGAGAAATTAGCAAAATAGGCACAGAAATAGCTTCTATAAAGCAGACAGCTACAACAGCCAAAGAGCTTGCTGAAGCTAATGAGCAAAAAATAACCGCTCTGAACCGCCAAATAAATGACTTGTCAGACAGAAACAGGAGAGCTAACCTTATTTTATCAGGGATATCTGAAGAAATTTCCGTAAATAAATTGGAGGAATCGCTGATACAGTGGCTGCAGACAAACGAAGTAGAAATAAAAACAGAGGATGTTGAGAGAGTGCATCGACTACAAAGGAATGGGAGGGGCAGGGCCCCTAGAGATGTAATAATTAAATTTGCCAGAGAGAAAATTCAACAGCAAATATATACAGCACTAAAGAAGAGGAAAGACCTGACTTTTAGAGGAAGAAAAGTCTGGGTGAGACAAGACTTTTGTCAAGAGACCTTAAGGAAAAAAAAACCTCATGCGCCCCTTTGCCCAAAAGCTTTATGCAAATAACGTGAAATTTTCATGGGGCTATCCATCCTCGATAATTATATTTCGGGAAGGAAAGCGACTGATGGCAAGGAACACTACAGAGGCAAAGGAACTACTTAAACAATTAGGTATAAACACAGACGATATGGGAGAGCAAGAAATGGAAGCGGAATCGGGGGTTCCTGAAGATGGTGACGAAGGAACTTCAGAGAGAGGAGGGAAACGCCTCAGGACCAGCTCCCGATAACCAATTAAGGGAAGTATACCTTTATTGATTGAGCTAATGACTATTAATAGTATTATCATTTTTTACAGTATCAAGAAGGAGGAGGAGGGGGATGCGTGCACCCCATGCAGTGGAGAGAGGGGAAGAGATTTTCTTTCCACCTTTACTCTCAACCACGGGGGGGGAAGGGAAGGGGAAGGGTAAACTAACTAACCATTCAAATTTTTCACAGCCACGAGATGTCAAAGCCTTAATTGATGTGGGATATGGATAAAACAATAAAAATTTTATCACTGAATGTCAATGGTTTAACATCAGAAATTAAACGATATAGGATAGCCAAGTTGGCAAGAGAGCAAAAAACTGATGTTCTGTGTTTACAGGAAACACATAAGAAAAGAAATGACAACAAGCCTTTGCTAAAAGACTCGACCTGGATGATGTTAGCGGAAGCTAGGAGCCACACCAAGGCCAGAGGAGTGGCAATAATGACTCATAAGAAACTTAGAGTAGCGGTACTAGAAAGAAAGACAGACAGGGAAGGGAGATATGTGATGGCTAAATTCAGATTAGAGGGGAAGAAATTTACATTGGTAAATATACATGCACCCAATAAAAGACAAAAGAAATTTTTAGCCAGGCTAGTTAAAAAAACTAAGCAATTCGCAGAGGGAGAATTAATTATGACAGGAGATTTGAACATGGATCTGACTAAAAATAAGGCAATTAAAATAGGAGATTGGGGCTTGAGGGAAGCACATGAATTGATAGGACAGCAGCCAAAACCCACCCATGTATCCAGCCGGCACAAAACCCCATCATGCATAGATTACATAATTGTAGAAAAAAGCAGCAACCTGACTATAAAAAAAATTACAACGCACCCAATCTGGATATCGGATCATGCACCAATCACTATAGAAATAGAAGGCAATCAAAAACCAAAAAATAGAACTTGGAGGTACAATAATTTAATAATGGCTAAAGAGGAAGATAGGAGCTATATGATGGAGCAGATAAGATTATATTTTGAGGAGAATAGAGGGACTGTCCCAACTAATACCCTGTGGGATGCCGCGAAGGCGGTGATAAGGGGACACTGCATAAATAAGGAAAAGTACATCAAAAGAGAATGCTATCTAAAAAGACAATCTAAAATTCAGGAACTGGAGAGGTTGCAAAAGGAACAAATCAACAATCATGATTTAAAAGTACAGAGTCAGATAACAACAATTAAAAAACAATTAGATGAGTTGGACTCAGTTACATTATGGAAGAGAGAAGCAATGGTAAGAAATGACTTCCATAGAAATAGTATTAATTCGGCCAGAAGGTTAGCTAACTATTTGAAAAACAGGAAGGTAAGGCAAAAGATAGAAAATATAAAAGTGAATGGCCAAAGAACTGGCAATTCAAAAGATATAGTAAAAGTCTTCGAGACCTTTTATAAGGAGCTGTATAAAAAAAAGGACATAGTCATAAGAACAACACTCAAAGAAAATGATAAAATTATGTTAAGGGAGGAAATAACACTACAGGAGATAAAGGTGGTAATTAAAGAATTGAAAAAGGGCAAATCCCCAGGCCTAGACGGTTTCACAAGTGAATTCTATAAGGAGATGGTAGACATATTGGCCCCAGAGCTCCAAGAGGTATTTAATGGAATATTGAAAGGGAAAAAAGCCCCAGATTCGTGGAGGCAATCAGAAATAGTGGTAATCCCTAAACCACATAAAGACCCAGAGGAAGTGGGCTCATATAGACCTATTAGTTTACTAAATCAGGATTATAAAATCTTTGCAAAAATACTGGCAAATAGATTAAAGAAGATCATACCTAGCATACTAAAGGAGGACCAATATGGATTTGTAAAAGACAGGAATATAGCCCACCCCATAAGGAATATTATAAATGTATTACAACATGGCCACAAAAAAAAGCTAGGCCTCTTGAAATTAGATGTCTACAAAGCATTCGATACACTCTCCCAGGATTTTCTGTGGCAGGTAATGACTAAATACGAGATGGGGGAGCCATATATAAAAGCGATCCAAGAAATGTACAGAGAAGGGACAGCAGTGGTGAGAGTTAATGAAGAACACTCACAACCCCTCAAGATTCAAAGAGGAGTCCGGCAAGGATGCCCGCTCTCGCCCTTCCTATTTATACTAGCAATAGAACAGCTAGTTGAAAGAATAAGAAATTCTGCAAGGGTGGAAGGATACAGGGTAAAGAAGGAAGAAATGAAAATCAATTTATTTGCCGACGACATTATAATCGCTATGACAAACCCCAAATAGGCAGTAAAAGAAATAAAAGTTATATTAGAGGACTTCGAAAAATGTTCAGGACTGAAGGTGAACATGGCTAAATCAGAAATTATGTACCTTAATGTGACTAAAGAGGAAAGGAAACAAATACATGGGATTACTAATATTGGAATGGGCACCAAAAAATTCAGATATTTAGGCATTGTACTACAGAAGAATATCGATAAAATAGCAGAGAACAATTATAACAAGGTCTGGAAGAAAATAGAAAAAGATATGAAAAAGTGGAAAAATAAAATAATGAATATATCTACTAGAATAAAAAGTGTTAAAATGTTTTGGCTGCCAAGATTAATATACCTCTTTCAGACAATACCTCTAGGAATGTATACCAAAAAACTAGACCAATGGAACAGAGTGATTAAGGAATGGATTTTCGGTAGTAAAAAATGCAGAATACAGAGAAAGATAATTTATAGCCACAGATCAGAGTTGGGATGGGGAGTCCCTGACCTGATTAGCTATTACGAAGCCTTCCAAATAAAATCGATACTGGAGATAGGCGATGGAGAGGGACTAAAATGGGTGAGTTTTGAGAACGAAATCAATAATAACATAGGGAGTTTTGGGGTATTCTCCAAAACGACAAATAAAGATCTTATACAAGTTAAGGGACCTAGGTATTCAACACTAACAGTGTGGAACATGTGGCAGCCCTCATGGCTTAAAAGAACCTCAAAATGGGCACCACTAAAGTCCCTCTATAACGAAACAGAAGAAAATAAATGGTGCGAACTCCTGAGATCAAAGGGATATTATAGGCTAAGAGACTTATTTAGAGGAGGCACTCTAAAACCAGCACAGGAATTAATCGAGGAGATAGGCAAGCAATATTGGTTAAAAATTACAGGCCTTTATAGAATGATTAAGGAAGTTAATGAAAAAGGAAATATTTGGACAGAAGAACCAATTGAAGAAATACATAATAGGATGCAAAAATTTAAACAAGGATTAGCAGGATATATTTACAAGAAAATGTTATCCAATAAAGATAAGGCAATACTTTATTTACAGAAAACATGGTGTAAGGAAGGCCAGATATCAGAAAACGATGCAAATAGAATAATGAAGGGAATAGAAGAAACCAAAATTATTAAATTTAATGAATTGGAACATAAATTTTTCACAAAGTGGTATAAAACACCAGCGCAGATAGCAAACATGTTTCCGGGATCGAGTTCTATGTGTTGGCACTGTAAACAATTTAAGGGCTGGTTCTCTCATATGTGGTGGGAATGTCCAGAGGTGAGAGTCTTTTGGTCAAAAATAATACAAATTATAAAGAAAATATGTAGAATTTCATTGAATGTAGACTTTAAACTAATGTTAATGGGTATATTAGGAAATAAGGCAGTCAATAAGGAAACCCAGGCTATACTCAAAGCTATGGTGTTAGCAGGCAAGGCAGTGATAGCTCTGGGCTGGAAAGATAAGAGCAAATGGACAATAGATACCTGGCACACTTATTTGTTTGATTTTGTGCAGTCGGACATCATTGAGAAATTGCGCCAGAAGACCACATGGGAGGATAAAGCCGAAGAAATTAAAGCGAGATGGAAGACCTATCTAAAGTGGATAACAGTGGAAGGAAGACAGGACATTCGGTGGAAGATTCAGACTTTGTGCCCGTGGCTGTGAATAAAAGATCAACAAACAAGGGGTAGAGGGAGGGAGGGGGAACTTATTGAGTTAAGTAAAGTAAGGAGACAAAAGATATCGTGTAATATATAGAAAATTCAAAAAAATAAACCTATTAAAAAAAAAATCCAAACTCTTCTTCTTCTTCTTCTTTGACACAGTTACCGTGTATCCTACCGCAGACTCGTTCTCGTTGCATCTGAGGAAGTGAGCGCTCACTCCTGAAAGCTCCTCCCCCACCACAAATTTTGTGAGTCTTTCAGACGCTCCTAGACTCCGGCTCTTTTCTCCTGCGATAGACAGACTAACACAGCTACCCATCTTGATCTATCTTCATGTGTCATACTGTTTACTGATATCTCAGGAACATTCCCTTTTTTATATGTCCTAATGCAAATGCGAAGTCCTGTTAATATCTGTGTGGGAGAAAAACAGGCTCAGGAGCAGAAGAGTGCCCGCCTCGTGGGCTGCAGTGACCTCCGTGGATCTCTCACATGTCCTGCAGATGGTCGGGGAAGCAGCAGAACCAGAAATGGGCTGATTACTGACAGAGGGGAAATGAGTCAGGACCTGTTCAAAGCTCCAGCTCAAACCCTCAGTGGCCTGGATATCCTTCCACATCTTCCCATCTGAACCTTGTTGACACTTAAGATCTACCAGCGAGGGGATGAGTCCTTAAATTTCCCTTTGATTTCTTGGATCTTGTGGGACAGATCTCTTGTTCTTCCTTTTTTTGCTGAATCAGGGCTCTTTTTGTAGCAGGAACTCCTTTGCATATTAGGCGACACACCCTTAATGTAGCCAATCCTCCAAGATATTACAGAGCTCTTCTTACAGGGGCTATGGTAAGCTCTTGGAGGATTGGCTACATTAGGGGTGTGTGGCTTAATATGCAAAGGAGTTCCTGCTACAAAAAGAGCCCTGTGTGAAGATGATGACAGTTATAAGCTGCTTAAAAGGTGCTGCATGAATCTCACTGTTTTGCCTTCAGGTTTCAGGGAGCCTAAAATTTCCATTTGGCCGGGGGGGGGGGCATCATTCCATCTTTCCATTAGACTGAAGAACTTCTTGGTAGAGCAGGGAATCTTGGGCACAGTTCAGATTCATTCACTTGTGTATTTATTTATTTGTTACAAAAAAAGCAGAGTATGTCAAGAGCATTTGTTATGATTACTTTTATAACACTGTATTATTACCATAATACTATCAACAATATTATGCCTCAACAGTATTACCTGCCAGATCTTACCACCCATTTGAAGCAAAAGGATGTGCACCTTTAATATGTATACCTGGGGTATGATCCAACCAACCCAAAGGGGTCCTTTTTGTTTCTAAAGGAAAATTAAGTACCTGTGTACTTCCTCTTGAAACCTCTTGAAACCAAGGGGACATTAAAACGCATAGCTGGATTGTATCCCTTGCACAAAGGCCTGTTTAGCTGTTTGTATTCTTTATTTATTTAAAACATTTCTAACCATCAGAGACATTTCTAATAATCACTGTGCAGCTCAAGTAAGGTTATCAGAGAGAGCAGTGATCTGAAATAGGGTAGCCACTGCTGCTGCCATTTACAGATCAACCCAGTGAAGCATGAAGTCACACAACACCAAATATGAGTTATTAGAAACCTATTAAGTCATAAAGTTATCATCCATGGCTAACATTGCTCAGCCTAGTAGGATCGGGTGGGTCGCCGTGTTGGTCTGAAGCAATGGAACCAACTTTGAGTCTAGTGCCACCCTGAAGACCAACAAAGCTCAATTCTGGGCATACTTTGTTGGTCTTAAAGGTGCCGGTGGACTCAAACTCAAACTTCACCCTAGTAGGAATTGTGATAAATGTGGCCTTTGGCAGAGTTCTGAGGCAGAGGCCCTCACCTGGTCAGGTCATGCAGACTCTCAGCTGCAGAAAGAGACATTTGGCATCACTTCATCCCTGGGGCCCTCCTCTCCTCTCCTCTCCTCTCCTCTCCTCTCCTCTCCTCTCCTCTCCTCTCCTCTCCTCTCCTCTCCTCTCCTCTCCTCTCCTCTCCTCTCCTCTCCTCTCTCCTCTCCTCTCCTTCCCCACTTCCTGCTGTGCTTGGCTCCACCTCTTTCACATGCCCAAGAGGCATTGGTCCCAGAGGTCAGCTGAGGTGAACATGCAGTACCCGCCCTGGTCGACAAGAGGGGGGGAGGGGAATGTCCTCGCAAGGAGTGAGCAAAGTCATCCCAACAAGTCCTTCAGACCACCACGGCGACCCACCTGACTCTATCCCAAGAGGTGGTAATACCTCACAAATGCAGTGTTTATTTCTTTTGCTGTTTTTCACAATGTTTGTTCTGTTTATTTTAATGTATTTAATGTATTTTGAAAGACATCATTTATCTATTTTGTTTTATATAACACAACATAGACAGGACTGTGTCAAGGGCACCCAGAGTGATGCAATTCATACAATATCTGTTTTATGATATTTCTGTCCTCGGAGCAGTTTACAACAGCTAGTCAAATCCAACTCTAGGGGGCAGTGCTCATCTCTGTTTCCAAGCTGAAGAGCCAGCACTGTCCAAAGACTTCTCTGTGGTCATGCGGCTGGCATGACTACGTGCCAAGGTGCACAGAACCATAGGTGTCAACTTCAGGGGGGCTTGAGGGCTGAGGCTACCTCCGAAATTTTTCAGGGGTGACTGAGCCCCCCCCGGGCAACCAGGCTCACAAGTCTTGCCACTACCATCCCATGCCACCCCCAACCCATTTTGAAAGTGGAGGGTTTTTTTCCTCTGCTTTCTGAGACTTCAGGTGGGGTGACAGGAAACACAAGGCTTGCTTCCTGAAAGCTAAGGCCCAACCCCAGCTCCCTGAAACCCTCAGTTGGGCCTGGTGGAGCTGGGGGCTGCACATGTTTTCAGTGCTTTCAGCTTTCCTGCACAGAAAGGTAAGGAGCTGTCCTGGGGCTCCAGCGAGGGAGGGGGGATGTTTTCAGGGGCGGGGTGGTGGGCACTAGGCAGAGAGTGCCCAGGCTGGCTGGCTAAGGCCAGCCTTGGGGTGGCTGGGTGCCCAAGCACCTTTCCTGCGGCCTTGTGCCGCTGCTGTTGTTTTCCCACTCCCTGCAAGGCTTGCCTTGCAGAGAGCCATGCGAGGAGGTTGGGGGGAGAGGCTGGTATCCTTGGAGGATTGCCAGCCTCAGGGAGGCTGGGCACCCTGTGCTCTTGTTCTTCTAGGTTTTTTTCCCTCTCTCCCTGCAAGGCTTGCTTTGCAGAGCCATGCAGGGAGGTCAGGAGGTGAGGCAAGTGGGGGGGAGAGGCTGGCATCCATGGAAGTTTGCCTGCCTTGGGGTGGCTGGACTCTTGGGCACCTTTCCTGCAGCCTCATGCCGCTGCTGTTCTCCCCACTCCCTGCAAGGTTTTGCCTTGCAGAGAGCCATGAGGATGGGGGGGAGGCCAGCATCCATGGAGGATTGCCGGCCTTGGGACAGCTGGGCGCCCTGCGCCCTTGTTCTTCTGTTTCCCCACACACACAAGGCTTGCCTTGCAGAGCCATGCATGGAGGTCAGGAGGGGGGGAGGCCGGCATCCATGGAGGATCTCTGGGCGGCTGGGTGCCCAGGCACCTTTCCTGCAGCCTTGTGCCGCTGCTGTTGTTTTCCCACTCCCGAGTTCGCTACTTAACCAGAGCCCTTTATTTCCTCCAAGAGGAGACTCTTCTGAGTTTTTTGTTGACCTCCACCCCTTCCCTTGACAGAGAGAGGATATTAGGAAAGCCAGGAATCAGCAGTTTACAATCTCTGAAATCGCACACACAGCCCGTGCAGGGGGAGGGGGGCAGGTGAAACCTCAAAGAGTTTAAATGCATACATTCAAGACCAACTCTCCCCTGAACTCCTGGATAAATTACGGAGACGGATTTCTATTTTCTTTCTTTTCATTTCTCCCCTCCCTCCCCCCTTTCTTTCCTTCTTTCCTTCCTCTCTTCCCATCTATTTTCTTTCTTTCCACCTCTTGCCTCCCTCCCTTGTTAAAATGTCCCTAGTTAGGGTTGCCAGGTTCCCCCTGTCCACCTCTGGGGGATGGGGGGGAGGGGTGGCCCAATACAGGTTCAAAACTCCTGGAGATTTGGGAATGGAGCCTAGGGAGGACTGGGACCTCAGTGGGGTACAATGCCATAGAGTCCACGCTCCAGAACATCCATTTTCTGCAGGGAAACTAATTTTTATAGTCTGCAAATGAGCTGTAACTCCAGGGGAATCCCCAGGTCCCACCTGGAGGCTGGCACCCCTAGCTCCAGTAATGAAACTGGAAGCTCTGGTTCTTCTGTGTGAGATGGTGGATGCAGACCACTGACATTGGCTTGCATCTGCTGAATCACCCTGCTTCATGTAGGATGCACAACAGCCAGGTGGTGGAGGGGAGGGGTGTATTTTACTTAGGTCTATATATCCTTGATTGAGAACAGTTGTTGTTTTCATGGTAGTGGGGGGTGAGCTGCTCTTTTTTCAATCTCCATTTCATTTTAAAATTGTAAGCCCATCTGCATGAACAAGATGAACAAGAGCATGCAGATCAGAGGCCTTTTAAAATTTCCTTTTGATCTGTGTGCAGCTCAGAGAGAACATTGGTAAGGGATGTGCACTCTATGTTCATGCTCTTTGTTTTGCTGTTACTTAAAATGGTGTGGTAGTTTCAAAGGGGCAACCAACTGGGATGTACTAAAAGGAATGACAGGATTGCCCATTGGAAATAATGGGAGAGGCTTGAAGGCCCATTGGAGATAATGGGAGCCAGGAATGCCAATTGACTTTCATGGGCTCTGTTGAAATACACTGCAGCCCAAAAAAAGTTGCAAAGAAAATGCAGAATGGTTTTTCCAATAAAGTTTTTGGGCCCAGATAGGCTATTCTAGGACTGTAATGACAGTTCCCAGAGTGGAAAAACAGTCCCTAGCAATAGAATCTGTGCTGCATTTTAAGGTGGATTCTAAGCAGTGTGCTAAGAAGGCACCTGTTCCTGGGGTTAACCCAACCCAGGGGCATTGCTAGGGGGGTTCCCAGGCCACCCTAATTTTCTGGGGAGCCCCTCCCTAAATGCCACATAGCTCCACTTCCATAGATAGTGACAATGGCCTGTGATGTCACTGGCTCCTCCCTATGAAGTCATTGGGTCTCAGTTCTTTTAATGACTTAGCAATGCCTCTGGTCCAGCCCCAGCCCCCCCTGGGAAATTGCAAAGTCTTTGCCCTTGCACAGAACACTGTTACCTTTCCACCAAAGCGGTACCTGTTCATCTACTTGCAATTTCTTGCTTTCAAGCTGCTAGGTCGGCAGAAGCTGGGGCCAGAGACAGGAGTTCACCCTGTCCTGCAGCACTAGGGTCTTGAACTGCCGAACTACAGACTTTCCGGTCCACGGCCCAGCATCTTAACCTCTGAGCCATCATGGCCCTCCAACAGACATAGGCTGCTAATATTAGCAAATGTGCAGCTAGTCTCTGATCTGAGTTCAAGTCCCCCCGTGCTCTGAATTTTGTGGCACCTATCTGGATTGCCAAAGGGCTACTGAGTATTTTTTTTCCTGAGGCGAAAACCTTTGTCCATGTTTGCAACATGTGTGACAGTCTTTATTATTTAATTACAATGCTTTATTTTACTGCATCAGCATTAGTATTGTTAATGAGGATTGTTGGTTTCCATGGAATAGAGTAACAATTCCAGTCCGACTCCAGACATAGAAACAGCCTGTTGCAGCTTGTAAATGATCTTGGAGGGCCACCTGCTTTTGAATGGTGAGGCTTTCCTCAGAGTGCCAGCTCACCCTCAAAGGGAGTCTGTCTGGTGTTCAGCTTCCGTTGCACTATCCTGGGGGCGGATGAGTCTCCCGAGACCCACTGGGGCGAGCAATTATTTTTAGGCAGCCCAATGCATGTGAACCGGGAGACAGAAACTATACCCGCTCTGAGACTAAGAATACCTCCGAGTCTCTTCGGTGTCAGGAGAAAATGGAAGCATACTCTGAGTGTTACAAAAGCATCCAGCATCTCCATGGAGTATCCTTGAAAATTTCTTTAAAGAAAAATGCCCTCCATTTTCAGAAAGATTGTGCAGCATGTTCTGCGTGGAAGGAAGCACTGCATAAACTCTGCACATGAGTATTGAGTCCAGGTTGCAGCTATAAAAGGGGGCTGAATGGAGGCTTTGCCCCTCCCCCTGTTTTGTTTCCTTCTCAATCTATGTAAATACACAACGCGTTTACCTCCATCCAGGCCCTTGGCTTGCCAGGACACCCACCCATCCCGGCCGCCAGTGAGAGATGGGGGAGGGGGCGGGATAAGGTGGCCAGGTCCAGGCTGGGAAAGTCCTGGAGGTTTGGGGGTGGAGCCTAAGGCAGGCAGGAACCTCCCTGGGGTGCAGTGCCCCAGAGTCCACCCTCCAAAGCATCCGTTTTCTCCAGGGGGAACTGATGTCTGTAGTCTGGAGATGAGCTGGAATTCTGGGGGATCCCCAGGCCCCACCTGGAGGCTGGCATCCCTATAAGGTCCCCTTCCTAGTCCTCATGAGCAGTTCAGTCACACCAGGGCAAGGATATGGAGGGGGGGGGGCTATGCTGCTTTCCATCTGTTTCTCTCACGGTAGAGGCCGTGTGTTGGACTGAAGTGCGGGCCAGCCTCTGCCTTGAGGGGGGGGGTGCCCTGGGCCTTTTGATGACTCTTCAAGCTTGCAGAGCCTCGGTCTACTCTAGCTCATGTCGGGTTCTGAGCAGGCACATCCCTCGGATCCCATTACGGAGAAGAGCTTGTTGTGTCCATTTCTGCAAAATTATGCAGGTGGGAAGTGGGGACTTCTGCTGGATCTGGCCCCTATTCGGAAACCCATCTTCTTTTCTGCTTCCCAGTATTCAGACTGTTGTGCATAAGCCAGCACTGGCCCTCCCCGTGAGTAAGACCCCTGGACAGCCTGAGGGTTCAGAGGGCGGGGGCCAAGTTGGCGGAAGGGCTTGATCCCCCTCAGGCAACTTTGGGTGCTCTGTCCTTCTCCCAAAAGAATCCCATGCCAACAAGAAACTAGCTCAACAAGGGAGGGCAAGGCTCTGCCCCCCTCCTTCCTTCCCCCCTCCCCCCTCCCTGGTGTGCTGCTTTTTCAAGCTGGAGGGAAATGTAAGGGGGTGCATTCCAAGGGGTGGTCCTCCACTCCACGTCTTCAGTGGCTGCAGTCTATCCCTCCCGCCTGGTGTCCACTCGGCCGACCTGGTCCGTGGGAATTCAAGGGGAGTTTGGCAAGTGCTTTCCTTTGGCAACGTCCTTCCACTCCCCCCTCAAAAAAGGCAATGTAGCCGAACTGGAAATGGCGCGTCCTTCCTTCCTTCCTTCCTGCTTGGAGCCACGGGAGGGGGTTTTGCACCTTCCCCAGAGACGCCCCCCTGCAGTGCCCATCCGGGTCGGGTCCCTGGGGGGGGCGGGGAAATAGGAGCAAGCGAAGGCTCGGGACCCGCCGGGCACACGTCTGGATGGGGTCTCTCCCCAGGCCGCGTCCCCTTCTGGCCTCTCCGTAGCGGCGGCGGCGGCTCCTCCGAGGGAGAGGTGAGTTTTCGGGCTGCAGAAGACCGACGGGGCGAGCGGAGCGCCGCCGGTGCTGCCCTTCGACATAAAGGCGGGCTCGGTTTGCACCTCGAGGGGGCCGCAGCGGCGTCGGGGAGGCAGGGTCGGGGCAGCGGGACGCCGCCGAAGCCTCCCGGCCGCGGAGGGACTTCGCCGGGGGTGCTGGGGGGGGGTAGGAAGGCTCCCGGAGGGCGCGCTGGTCGAGGGGGCGCCGGGCGGCAGAGGGGCGCAGCGGCTCAAGGGGAGCAGCGGTCCTAACGGGGAACGCCGGGCGGACTCGCGCGTCCTCTCTGCGCCGGGCGGGGGGAAGTGGGCGCCGTCAGTCAGTCCCTCCGAAGCCCCTGTGAGGCCGGGAGGGTCTCCCTCGGGTCGGGTCGGCTGCTTGGCGGTCGAGCATCCGCGGCGGATACGCCGGGCTGGGCCGTGCAGTGGGGTGTTGTGGCTGGACTAGAATCCGGGCCGACCTCGCTTCGAATCCGCACTGGTGCCCTCGTGGAAGCTGGCGGGGCGACCTTGGGCCAGTCACATGCTCTCACTTCGCCTAACCTACCTCGCGGGGTTGTTATGAGGCTAAAATGGAGGAAAGAAGAACGAGGCGAACCCCGTTGGAGACCCAACTCTTCGCTACCCATCCAAGCCCCAGCGGCGCCGATGCTTGTTTCTTGTCTGAAGGTGGAGGCGAAAGACCAGCCGGCGCTTTGGCCAGCCCCAGCTCCGCGTCAGGAGAGAAGGCGGCCTCTGCTGCCCGGGTGGAGGAGGAGGAGGAGGAGGAGGAGGAGGAGGGTGCCCATTAAGGAGATTTGCATAATGCTTCCAGAACACCCTTGGTTCCGGTTCTGCTCCTTGGGACGCTGAGCGACGGCTGTTTCGGATCAGGGCCCAGTCCTCCTGAGGACCAGCCGCGGGCCCTTTGGAAAGACTCGCCGTTTGCGGGAGGAGGAGGAGGAGGAGGAACGTTCCGCCTCGCTCTTCCGCCCCTTCTCAGGGGTTGCGCAGAATGGCGACGAGTTAACTGGGCCGGGTACTCCTTGACCAGCTGGGTTCGAGGCGGGTCGCCCCTTGGAGGCCGGCAGGGTGTAAAGCTTCTGCTCGGAGACGCTTGTCGGTCTCTGCGGGGCGACTCGACTCGACTCGACTCTGAACTGTCTTGCTGCAGAGACACCGCGGCCACCTCTGGAACAGTCCTCCCCGGGGCACGAGGTCCTTCTTGGTCCCGTTGCACGAAAGAGCCACGCGAGCATCCGCCAGGGAGCTGGGGGGGGGGGGCGGCAGACGCCCGGGCTTCCCGGCTCTTCTGCGGGGCAAGATCGGGAGTGAGAACGCCGAGCCCGCGCCCGCGTTCCTGCCCGGAGCCGCCCTCGAGTCTGGGATCCGGCAGCGCCTGAACGGCGACAAGCCCAGTCCCGGGCAGGGGAGGCGCTCTCCTGAGCCGCGACGGCGCACTTCTTCCGACGCCGCCCAATCTCCTGGGACCTCTCTGGGCCGGTTTCTTCCCAGGGCTGATCCGGTCCGGAGAAGGGCGCGGTGGCTCAGGAGGGCTCCTACCCTGCCCGGGACTGGGCTCGTCGCCGTTCAGGCGCTGCCGGCCTTGAGCTCTTTTTCCTGTTGCCGCAGACAGACCAACGGGGCGACCCACCCAGGGTCTCGCTCGTCCGGAGCGTTCGGTTCAGGGCAGCGCCCTTGTTCTAAGCCAGGCCGCGAGAACCCCGGCGCTTGGGCCCCCGCGCACGCCTCTGCATCTGTCCCGACAGAGTAGTGGACTCGGAGCCGCCGCCCGTCGGATTTCGGCCCCGCCCTCCCAGGCAGCTCGCGTGACCCCCCTTCCCCCCCCCCCCGGGCTGGGAGCCCGACAGCAGGCGGGGAGTCCAAACGGGACTGGGACAGGGGACGCTGCACCGGCTGTAAAACACAGTGACTGACGTCCCCCGGACGGTGCGGCAGGATGAGGGCCGGGCCTGGCCTGGTCAATGGGCACGGGAAGGGAGTCCTAGAGAGTGTCCCGCCCGTGCCTCCCCCCACCAGGCGCGCCCCTGCCCCAGGCCCCGACGTCGCCCAGTCGCCCGTTGGAATCCGGCCGCCCCTTCGGTTAGTCGTCGGGTGCCGCTCCGACTTGTGAGTCAAGGCCATTTCCAAAGCGTGTGGGAGGAGGAGTAAACGTGCGGAGGAGCGGGCTGCAGAACTGCCACCGGTTCCCCGCCCCAGGTTGAATGAAGCCGACTCTCCCCCCCCCCGCAGGTTCCAGCTACACCCGCGAAACGCTGCCCGGAGCGAGGCGTTCTGGATCGAAACGAGCTTTAAACGTGGTTCCGAACTCCGGCTGGAGTGTTTCTGCGCCCGTGCCTGGTCCCGGCCAAGCCTTCACCCCCTCCCCCGTGCCAGGCGCCGGGCGACCCCTGACGAGGCGGCCGCTGGGCTAACAAACGCCGCCTGTTGGACCGAGGGCCTCCCCCGCCCGGGCGCCCGGTCAGCACGTGGCTGAGAGGACGCCCTCCGTGGCGCTCAGATGCCCGCCTCCCTCGGTGGACGCGGTCTCGTTTCAGGGCAGCGCCCTTGTTCTAAGCCAGGCCGCGAGAACCCCGGCGCTTGGGCCCCCGCGCACGCCTCTGCATCTGTCCCGACAGAGTAGTCCCACCCGCGTCGCACGGGTGGATGAGGCTCGGCTCTGAATGGGGGCTGCCGCCTGGTTCTGACCCGGGCGGGGATGAGACGCCCCGAGCAACTGCGGCCAAGCCGGGCGCTCAGCGGTGGCCGAAGTCCAGGGAGGAGAGGCGCCCGCCTAGGCACACCTGCTGGCGAAAGGCTCGCGGGGAGAGGCCCTCCCCACGGCCAGCTCCTCTGGCGGGTGCCGCAGACGAGGGGGGGCCTTTTCCCCGGCAGGACCCAGTTACGCAGGCCGGACCCTGCACTTCGGACCTTCAGGAGGCCGTCGAAGACAAGTGTCATTTAGGACTGCCTGCCTTCGGCTAACGTAGCCCTCAAACGCAGGGGAGAGGAATGGCCAGGGGCGCCTCCCCTCACAGAGTGGACCTGGCTGGCGTCGCCGCCGGCTCTCGGGGGAGAATCCCGCCGGGCTCTCTGGGCTGCGCTGCAGCTGCCGGCTGAGTCTCCCTTCGATCTGGGACTTCTCGGTCGGCGCTTAGCCGCGGGAAGCCTAGGGGCGCCGGGGCTGGGTAAGCAGCGCGCTGCCGCGGGGTCTCCACCATTGCCCAAGCCGACGGCCAGACGCACCGGCCCAGCCTGTCGCCCACCCGCCTGTCCCACCCGCGGCCCGCCTCCTACAGGGCTCTCCCCCCACCCCACCCCGCCAGTCGGGCCCAACTCCTCACTGGCTGCAATCTGTTCAACGCGGGTCTCCGAGGCGTAGGCTGCGGTCACACAGGAAAAATCCAGTTTGGAAGTGGATTATTGAGTGGGTGTGATCGCAGCCTTCGTCTCCCTCCCCGGGCTGGAAGGGAAAATGCTGAAGAACTCCAGTATGTGGAACTGCCTTGTCGATCAGCTGTAATTTCGTTCTCCCACTAGCGGGTCCCCTTTGCCGAATCTCTAGCCCCGAACATGCTGCGTGTTAGGGACTTAATAGGGGCGTGTGTGTGTGTGTGGGGGGGGTAAATACAAAAGACTCGGCGCATCCCCGCTGCCGTTCAGCCTTTTCCCCAAGGTTCCTTCTGGCCTCCCGGCCGGCCGCTCTACCTCCCTTTAACCTGGGCCAGGGGGAGAGGAGAACGGTTTCCCCGGCCTGGAAGGGGTTTCGTCTTCCTTCTTCCGTCACGTTCTTATGGAACCAAGCCTGAGTCCAGCGGCACCTTTAAGACCAACCAGAATCTGCATTTGCGTTTTAAAACCAGTTTGGTGCTGCGGTGAGCTGACAAGCATAGAGTAAGGCGGCGTCACAGCAGCACGAAACTGATTTAAAAATGTAAATGCAGCACGAAACTGATTTTTAAACGCAAACGCAGATTCAGCGTCTTATTCTGGAAGCTGATACCCCGAATTAAACTTGGTTGGTCTTAAAGATGTCGCTGGACTCAAAGCTTCCTTCTGTTGCTCCTCCGGACCGACGCGGCGACCCGCCGGAATCTGCGTTCCTGGGAGCAAATAGAGGAACGTCGGGAATACCAGACTTGCTCCAACCTGGCGACCCGGGCTTGCGTCTTGTAAAGGAGGGGAGGGGATCTTCTGACGCGGACCTGGTCGAGTCCTTCCTTCGGCAATTTCAGGCGGAAGGCGGACTCCACCCGGGATTTCTGGTCCCCCCCCCCCGACATACACACGGGAGAGGCGAGCCAGCCCCGGGGGAAGTGAGACCCGCGGCGGGGTGGGAAGGCGACAGCAGGGGCGACAGATCTGGCCCAGAGGTTGGGAAGGGGGGCACAATTGACCGAGAAGTTTTCCTGCAGCAGCCCTACGAGATGGAGGGTGGGGGTACTGGAATCTATTTATTCGTGTCAGTTCTTTAGCGCAAAAACCAGAATCATAGAATCATAGAGTTGGAAGGGACCTCCAGGATCATCTAGTCCAACCCCCTGCAGAATGCAGGAAATTCACAACTACCACCCCCTCCACATCCCCAGTGCCCCCTGTTCCACGCCCAGAAGATGACAAAAGACCTGCAGGATCCCCGGCCACACCGGGCTGGAGAAAAAATGCTTCCTGACCAGTGACCCCAAAGTGGCAATCAGCATATCCCTGGGCGTGTAAGAAAGGGCCACGAGAACTAAGCCCTGAGGCAACCCGTCCTGCCCTCCCTCTCATGATCTGCCCAAGTTCACAGAATCCGCATTGCTGTCAGATGGCGCGGGTTGGGGAGGGAAAGAGAGCCCGCCACCTCTCGAGGAAGCCTGAGGAACTGCTCTTAACTGTCAGGAAGTTCTTCCTCATGTTTAGCCGAAAACTCTTCTGATTTAATTTCAACCCATTGGTTCTGGTCCGACCTTCTAGGGCAACACCTCTATCCGACAGCCCTTCAAGTACTTGAAGAGGGTTATCATACCACCACTCAGGCGTCTCCTCTCCAGGCTAAACATGCCCAGCTCCTTCAACCTTTCCTCATAGGACTTGGTCTCCAGACCCCCTCAACATCTTCGTTACTCTCTTCTGGACACGTTCCAGCTTGTCTATACCCTTCTTGAATTTTGGGGCCCAAAACTGAACACAATACTCTAGGTCAGGTCTAACCAGAGCAGAGTAAAACTTCACCTGATCTGAACACTCTACTTTTGTTGATCCAGCCCCAAATCGCATTTGCCTTTTTAGCAACTCACCAAAGCTGCCATTCCAGGTAAAGGGACTGGGGACTTTGCGCTGCATCCACTTTCAATCCACTTTAAAACAGTGTGAACTGGCAAGATCCAATTCAAAAGTGCATTGAAAGTGGATTGAAAGTGGATTATTTAGTGTGTGTGACCGCAGCCTTGCAGTAGAATATATATTTTATAACTGCACTTTTTGTTTATTAAGGAAAAGCGTTATCAGAGGCCTCTGGGGATAGAACTAGGATGCAATAAGAATGGAATGCGTATTCGAGAAGCTGCGAGGACTTCAAGAGCGAAGTTGAAATGTGACTCACAACAGATATTGGTCTAACTCGTTGGACTCCGACGGTGCGTTTCCACTTCGGCAAGGGGAGCTCGCAGGCACGGATTTGTGTGTCTCAGTACCGGGGGAGCCCCAGGCGGATGGGGGATCTCGGCGGGCCGAGGCTCGGGAGTCTCTCGGAAAAAGCCGCTCCGACTCCAGACCCACCCGTCCCACTTCAACGCCGAGTCGCCCGGTTCCCCCCCCCCCCCGGCTTCCTGCCGAGCTCCTTCTCGGACCGGCCCCGGCCTGGAGGAGCGGGCGGGGTTTCCCGTGGAAAGGTCCTGGCCCAGGAGTCCGACACGCTCACGGTCCCGCCAGACGGCGCTTCCCCTTCCTGGACGTCTCTCTGCCCGGCAGCTCCAGGCTGAGCCCGGCGGGCGAAGGGAAACCGGGATCCAACGGGCCCGGCCGCCGCGGACTGGGAAGCGGCTGAGACCCCCGGCCGGCTCCGGCTCAGACTCCCCAGGGGGAGAGGGGGCTCCCGCAGGCATTCCTTCCGAGGCCGCCGGCTTCAAGGGAAAGACGGCCGGCGTCGAAGGGTTGGGAGGAGCAGTGTTCCCCCTCAGCGGACTCGGTATGAGCTAGCTCACAGTTTTTTAGCCTCCAACTCACACATTGTTTGTCTTTGCTCAGGAAGGAAGGCTTCTCCAGAGCAAACTAATTTCTGCAGCAGCCCAATGGCCCGCTCACAACTTTAATGCCAGCAGCTCACAAAGTGGAATTTTTGCTCACAAGAAGACTCCACAGCTTAGAGAGGGAGCGTTGCTGTCAGCTTCGGATCCGGAGCATCACTTCTCCCACCACTGACTCCGAAGGGAGACATGGCGAACCTGGGCTTTCTGACTCGGGCACGGCTCGTAAAGAAACGGAGGTGTTCCCCTTCCGACCTGATCTTGGATCCCGTGAACGGCTCGCGTCACGACCGGTCACAGAAGGCTCATGGAAGTCAATGAAAGGCGCGGGTTGGGGAGGGCGAATACCAGCAAAGGGCTTCTCGTTCGAGCCGCGCTTCGAGGGAAACGCTTCTGGAGCACATTCAAACCCCGGGTTTTTAAGCCAGCCTCCCTCCCCCCTCCCTCGCAGGAGTTCGGGGCAGCGAGGTGCCCAGCCCCCATGGGACAGGTTGGCCCGCCAGTAGGACAGGAAGGTCCTGGGAAAAGGAAAGCTTACCGAGTCCGATACCCGAACCAGGACTAATTTCGCACGCGTTGGGTAAGGCATTTCCAAGGCACTTTAGCAGTCCTTTGCAGCTGGAGTTCCCTGTGCGGAACGGGAAGCCCTACTTGCTAAAGTGCATTGAAAGTGCTCTATCCGAGGGGTGTGGAATTAGCCCCTCCTGTCACCACTGTTCCCTCTAAGCTGAGTTGGTGTGAGCTAGCTCACAGTATTTGAGCCTCTGGCTCATACATTTTTGTCTTAGCTCAGGAAAGGTGGCTCCAGAGCAAACTGATTTATGCAGTAGCCAAATCACCTGCTCACAACTTTAATGCCAGGAGCTCACAAAGCAGAATTTTTGCTCACCGGACTCCACAGATTAGAGGGAACGTTGCCTGTCACCCCTTGGTCTTGTCCAGAGCCGGCAGTCCCACGACCAGTGTGCGCTCCCTGACTGTCGGAGGGACGACCCAACCCCCCACCCCACGCCCCGTGTCTGGCCGGTCTCCGGGTTGCTCGCCTGAGATCACTTCGCCGTCGCTTCCCAACAGGCGTTTAAGCGCGTTTGCGAACTCCCCCTGCTGCAGAGGTTTCAAACACGGATTCCCGCCTGTCAGTATTATATGCGCCTGGTTCACTCGACGCGCGAGCCAAATGCGTATATGCCTTGGTTCCACGGCACACACCGTCCCGTTCGGAAACTGCCAAGCGCGGGGGCCGGTGGGTTACGAGGCTGAAAATCCCGGAGGGGGCCTCCTTGACAGAGACACACACACGCTCCCCCCCCCGCATCGGACGGGTTTTAATACGTCGGTGTTTGGTAAGAGGGACGCCTAAGAAACCTTTCCTCCAGAGTCTGTCAGGGGACACAGGCAGGTCGATGAACTGTCCAAAATTAAACGGGGGGGGGGGGAATCACGTCTAAACCGAATTAGCCGGGCAATCCTATGCAGAGTCACTCTGAATCGATGCGTTTGGAATGGAGCCTTTCTGCGCTGGATCGCATCCCTTGGCAGGGACGATCTGCAGCCTGCTCGATGCGCTTCGATGTCGGTGGGAAATGAACCGCGCTGATCAGAGATTATAAACGGATAAGTGCGTTGCGTTGCTTTGGAGCGGGGGGGTCGGAGCCCGTCGTGTCTGGTTTGGGGCGACTTTTTTCCCAAGATCCAGCAGGTTAAACCTTCAGGGCCTAGATCAAGTCTGTCTGTAGCAGGAGAAAAGAGCCAGAGGCCGCGTCCGAAGCAGCGAGCAGCGAGCCGCGGCCTACGAAGGCTCCACCCCGGCCCGCCACCCATCTGGTTCGTCTTTCCGGCGCTCCTGGACTCCGGTCCTTTCCTCCGGCTTCAGAGCCTCCTCCGGGAGTTTGCGCAGGCCCCGGGGGGTGGCGTGAGGGAGGCACAATCGCAGGGCTTGCCCGGCAGACCAGGCGGTGCCCCGGTCTTCCTGCGGCGGGGGGGGGATGGAGGAGTCTCGGGCCAATCCGCCTGCGGAGTCCGGAGCGCGGCACCAGGGGCAGAGGAACCCTTCCGCAAGCTAAGCACGTGCTTAGGGTGCCAAGGCCGAAGGGGGCACCACAAAGTTGGGGAAAGGGTGGAAAGAAAAGAAAAAACACGAATGAAGATTTGTGGTGGTGATGGTGATGGTGATGGTGATGGTGATGATGATGGTGATGGTGATGGTGATGGTGATGGTGATGGTGATGGTGATGATGATGATGATGATGATGATGATGATGATGATAAAACTAGTACAAACTGATCAAGGTGCACCCTAGGGGTTATCTTCTATTTTTTTGTTGGCGAGGTGCAGTGTCGTAGGCTATGTTTAAAAGTCAAATGCCTGTGTTCAACCACTAAAATGGACTCTGGGTCAGTGTGGGAAGGAGGGGGCGCCAAGATTGCTCAGTGCTGCTTAGGGCACCCGGGAGCCTTCACCCGCCCCTGCGTGCCACAGAGAGCCTTCGCTGTCTCCGGAGGGCCTGGCCACCTGTCCACACGGTCTCATCTGCCCGTATCTCGATCCAGGTTTTCCGAGGCAGCAACGCTCTCTCGGGCTAGGAAATGAATGACAGGTTGCGCGGCGGGGTGGTGGTGGTGGTGGAAGTCTTAAAAATCCTTCCCGGCCCGAATTTGCAGCTGTGGTCCCCCGATCACTTATCAGGGAGTCATTCCCCGTTACAATCGACGAACACGCATATTTTCAGGGTTAGCCTGTGGTTGGCCACGGAGCGAAGCTGACTTCCGAGGAAGTGCTGGGGGGGAGGGTGTATGAGGACCGCCAGGCTGGGGCCTGGGCTCGGGGAGTCCGCAGCTCCCTTGGGAGATGTCCCCCTTCACGGAGCTTTTGGTTCCCTTCTAGTCTCTTTTAGGCCCTTTATTTGCGGGGGGGGGGCGGGGCGGTGTGCAGGCGGCGTCCTCGCCCCGAATACAGCCCCTCCCCCACCTTCCAAGGTCTTGCCCCCCCCCGAGCACGGCGACGACTGCCAGGCGCCGGTGCCAAACTGGGGATTGGTAAACGGCATCCCCACGGCTAGAAGAACCAGAGGAAAGCCACTTCGGCAGAGAGTCACACCCACACACCCCAATCCCCCTTTCTCTCGAGGGCCTGGCCCGGAGCCTCCCGCCCGCTGGAAGTTCTCAAGGCCGCAGGATGCCGCGCAGCCTCCGAGCTCAAGATGCGCGCCTCGGAGCCCCACCGAATACGGCGGGCCTGACTTCCGAGCAGAGGCGCCGGGGCTCGCACAGCAGGCCTGATCCTGCGCGCCTCGACCCCGAACCCAGTCGGAGGGGACCCGGCCGCTCCCCGCGCATCAGGCCGCCTGGGGCTGCCCCTTGAAGGCTACAAAGCGCGCGCGCCCCCCTACACGCGCGCCCGCCTGGGGCTCCGCCTCCGCGACTCGACCGAAGCTGGGGGAGGGGGGGAGGCGGGTGTTCTCTGGAATCCAATTGGGCCAGATTTGCTGGCCAGACTCCTACGGTGGATTCCAGAAGTGAATGTCGTGCTTGATGCTCCCGATTCAACGGAAAAAATTCCGAACCCGGCCAGAAAGCCCCGCGGGAGAAATCCCCGGTCAGCAGAAAAGACCAGAAACCCCCCCCCCCTCCTTAGGGGCCCCGACATAGTTCCGTCCCCCTCCCCCGTTTTTAAAAAAGCGGCCAGGCCCTGAATCCCCCAAAGCGCCGGGAGCTCCGGACAGGGGACAGCGGAGCCTCCCGAAGGCATGGGGCCCCCCTTCTCCCCCGCCGCCGCTAAGGCTCCGCATCGGTCCGAGGGCAGCGAGCTTCACCGCCTGGAGGGGGAAGGGTCTTCTCCCCCGACGGAGACCGGACTGAACACGGAGGGGGCTTTTGGGAGCCCCTCACCTGCCGCCCAAGTACCCCGGTTTTAACCCGGGGGGGGGACTTCGAGGGTCCAATCCTGCTCAGGAGGAGAGATTCGACAGGGCAGTCCGAGATCCTTCCCAGAGGCTACGCACAGGGATTTGGGCCCCAATAACGGTGGGGCGGGGGGGGGGCCTGGGTCCAATCGAGCCGGTGGTTTCCTCCGAAGTCGGCGGGCGCCCAGAGGGGGCCCCCAAGCAGCCCACCCGCTCCTTCTCCTCCCCCGGCTGCCTGGAGCCCCCGCGGCAGGGGTCCCGGCGGGAGCGGGAGGTCCCGGCCCCTTCGGGGGAGTGGAGCCCTATGGGGCGGCTCGCCGCTCCAGCCGCCGCGGAGGCGTGCCGGGCTCGGGAAGTGCTGGGCCGCCGAGCGCCTCGTTCCGCCTGAGCGCGCTAATTGCTTTGAAATCGGATCTATTATGTATAATTACGGAGCTCTGGGCGGCGGCGGCCGGCCGCGCCCTTTCATCTCGCGCGGGGGCATCAAAGTGTCGCGATCCAATTAATCGGGACCCCTTGAAATAGAGTCGCCGCCGCCGCCGGCCCGGAGCGCTGTCCTGAGCGGTTGGAGGGTGGCTGTGCCCGGCTGGCTCTGGCTGGGCGGCCCGGAGGCTGCGTGTCCGGCGCGGTCCCTCCACGCCGAGCGGCCCGGAGAGAAGGCTCCGCTGGGAACCCCTCCCCGGGGGCTTCGCCGTCTCGGCCCAAGCAGGGACTGAGGCGGGGTCGCCGCGTCGGGCTGAAGCGGCAGAGCGAAGCCGGAGTCCGGACGGGGCACCTCGAAGAGCCGCCGAGTCGGGCTCCGGGTCGAAGCGGCCGTGAGCGAGGAGAAGGGCGCGCGCCCGGGAGAGCGGAGGGTCGTCCAGAATTAAGCTCTGCTGCTCTTCAAGGGGCCTCGCCGGGACTCCACCTTCGCTCTTAGTCTAAATCCAGACTCGGGCCGGGGGGGGGGGGTCTAAAGCAGCGGCAGAAAGTCCGAGTCCAGACGTGGCACCCAGAATACAACTGGCTTGGCCTTAAGATCTCCACCGGGCTCAAACTCCGTTCTAAAGACCCGACTTGGACCCCTCCTCCCGTGGCAACCAGCCGGGCTTGTCTTCCCAGCAAAGTAGGCAGGCGGCTCTTCCAAGTTCCTACCTGAAAGGAAGTCTAACCGAAATAACCAGAATGAGCCCCCGCCACACACACACACAAGGCTTTTCGGGGGGGACGGCGACGACCAATGCTCCCTCTAAGCTGTGGAATCTTGTGAGCAAAACTTCTACTTTGTGAACTACCGGCATTAAAGTTGTGAGCCAGCGACTCGGCCACTGCATAAATCGATTTGCTCTGGAACCCTCCTTCCTGAGCGAAGACAAAAATGTGTGAGCTGGAGGGTAAAAACTAGTTCAGCTTAGTTCACACTAGTTCACACTAGTTCAGCTTTGAGGGAACTCTGGGGACGACACACCGTGGATCACTTAAACGCGCCTAAAATGAAATTCCGGGTTAGTAGCCCATTAAAGGCTAACAAAATACCTGGCGGGGTGTGCCTGCCCGCAGTAGTTTCCATCCAGAATGAAGGTCTTAAAGGCGCGCCCCCCCCCGGGCCCGGACTCGAACTTCGTCCAGCTTCAGAGCCGCGGGACCCCCCACCTGAATCAAAATTTCTACAAGCGCAGCTTCCCGAGAGTCAGAGCACCGTTTACTCTTATTCTGCGTATATCCCAGCGGAGACCCACAGCGCTCTCCTCTCCCCCGTTTAATGCTCACAACAACCCTGCGAGGTGGGCCAGGCTGGGCTTCCATGGCAGAGGGGGGAATCGAACCCGGGTTCCCCAGATCCTTGTCCCTCACTTCTGACCACTACACCACAGCTACCTCCCGTCCGCATCTGACGCATCCGGTAACCTCCGACACAGGAAGCTTCTGCGGAAATAAACTTCGTTAGTGACTTAAAATGTAAAGTGCGACACGGGAGTAGGGGCAAAACTGGGCCTCGTGGCCTTATCCCGGAAGCCATGATTGTCTGCTTAGGAAACCCGGATTTCCTCCATGTAAGTTTTAGGATGACGTCTGCAAATGCAGCTCATAAATGCAACGAATTTGTGTCATACACATGGTCCGCGCACGTTCCGACGTGCCTCGCTCGATCCGTCCCCACTTGATTCCTGTGGCCTGGATGATCTGGCTGTGTAGTGAAGCAGGGTTCCTACGAGGCCCTGCAGGGCATGCAGGAGTTCGGCGCAACAAATATCATTCTTCCCTTGATGCTGCAGTCAAGTGAGGAAAGCGTGCGTCTGTGAACCAGTCCTTCCTGAAAGGCATCTGAAAGCGCGAACGGATTTCCCTCCAAACGGATTTATGGAAAAAATGCTTCTCCAAGAATACCACGCTCTGTTATGCTCTGGAAAAATTAATACAATTTAAATTAAAAACAAAAAAACAAAAATGGATTGCTACGGAAGCCTCGGTCGGTCGCTTGAGAGAGGAAAGGGGGCGCGCCGTCGCTCCAGACAGTCCCTCTTTGATCGTGCCTTGCCCAGTTTTGGGGACTGCGGCACATCCCAGGAAAGGAGGGGCCGCTCGTGACGTCAGCATCCCCACCCTCAAGGTAGCTGCGTCAGGGTTCACACGTGCAAGCGGGCCCCTGGAGCTCTGAGTACCAGATGCCTTTGCGCAGGATGCCTGGCCGCTGAGCATGCGAGGGCAGGGAAAATTGACCGTTCGCCTGGCGTCTTGCGGCCTGCTGATCCTCACGAGGTGACCTGGAAAGAAGAAGCGGCAGCAGAACACCACCACCGGGCGGCTAGACGGACACTCAGTCCCGCGGACTGGATCGTCGGAAGGTGTCGGTCCCGTCCAGAGAGAGACCCGTCAAACCGCGGCGCAGTAGCCCGGTCCGGTCGCCTTAAACCCGCCGCGTCCGTCTCCATCTCGAGCCGAGGGGGACTGTCCGGCCTTCTCCTCCCCCCCGGCCTCTTCCCCCCCCCGGGCCCTCTGCAGCGGCCAAACCCGTCACTGGCTCTCCAGGAAAAGTCGTGTGGACTTGCGGGCCTTGACTTCCCCCTTAAGCTTGCGGGCCTTGACTTCCCCCGGAGAGAGTGCCAGGCGCGGGCGGGAGTAGCCTTCTTCTGCCTCTCCCCTCTGGTGAGAAGAACCCCCGGGGGCGCGGGGGGGGTGCAGTCCAATGCAAGCCTCCGTGACCCTTCCGCTGGATCGGGCGCCGCCAGGCTTCCTTTCCCTCCGCCGGGAGTCCCGGGCAGGCACCCGCGTGGGAGTCGCGCGGACGGCTCATTCGCGGAGCCGGGGGGAGGGAGGGCCCTGGCCCCACGGATTCGAGGGCGAAACAAAAGACTTCAAAAATCAGTTTTCTTCCAGGCCAGACCCCACAACGCTCTCCAATATAAGCTTCTGCGCTGGAAAAATTAATAGAAGTTAAATTTTAAAAAACTTTTTTTTAGGTTATTCCACACAAAAAGCACTGAGCCGATGGAATCAAAAACCAAACATACAAACAACACCCCCCCACCCCTTCTTTGGCCGGCGGGTTTTGCCGGGCGCTGCATCCCGGGCTGGAGCTTGGAGCCGAGTCCGCCGCCTCGGAGGCCCGTTCCGAGCAGCGAGCCAGGCCGGGCGAGGAGGGCAGCCGGCCTAGGGGTCCGAGGGAGCGGCGGGCGGCAAGACCTGCGCGAGCAGAAGGCCAGCCGCCCCCCCCCCCACGCCGAGCAACCGCAGTCCTCGGGGGCAGCAGGCCGGCTCCCGGCCGGGGGGGTAGGGTGGGCCGAGGGGGGTAGGGTGGGCCGCCCGTATTCCTGGTCTCGCCCGAGCCAGCCCCCCCCCACCGCCAAAGACACCCACCCGCCGGGGGGGGCTCCTTTTCGGATGCGGGGGCGGGATCGAGGAGGGGGACAGAAGGCGGCGGGGGGGCCAAGAGGCGTGTTCGGGGGCGGGCGGGGGCGGGGGCGGGGGGCGGCGGCGGCGCCTGGCTCCCGGGCCGCGCGCTGAATGGGCCCCTCGGGCGGGAGCCTTTGAAGCCGCCGCCGCCGGCGCCGAGAGACAAGAGCCCCGCGTCTGCCCCGGCCGGCCGCTGACGAGCCCTGACAGCTTGTTGACTCGCGCCAGGAGCCCCGCCGCCGCCGCCGCCGCCCCGGCCCGGCCCCGAGCAGCCCCGGGAGAAAGCCCCCCTCCCCTTCCCACCAGCCCGCCAGAGCCCGGGGGAGCAAGGGGGGGGAGAGAGAGAGAGAGAGAGAGAGAGAGAGAGAGAGAAAGAAAGAAAGAAAGAAAGAAAGAAAGAAAGAAAGAAAGAAAGAAAGAAAGAAAGAAAGAAAGAAAGAAAGAAAGAAAGAAAGAAAGAAAGAAAGAAAGAAAGAAAGAAAGAAAGAAAGAAAGAAAGAAAGAAAGAAAGAATCTCACATAGCCCTGGTGGGGGGGCGGATAAAGCTCAGGAAATCACATCCTTTCTCACACACACACACACCCCAGGCACACGGGCTCCCAGTGCACGGTCGTTTGCCTCTCTGTTTCTCCCGAACTTTTTTTTAAAAAAGGAAGACGAGTTAAGAGCGGGTATGCACTCCCCAATGCACTCCCCCCAGCTTTCAGAAGCTTATGAGAAAAGGGATCGAAATAAAAGGTCTACTTCGGGGTTCCCCAATGTTAATCTCTCCCCCCCCCGGAAAGTAATACTGTGCAGTATTTCCGAAGGTGCTACGAGGGCAGGCAGGCAGGAATTGCACAAACTACTCGCTTGACAACGGAAAACGGGCGCGGTTGGTTTCCCCCGACAGAGAAGGGCTCCGGTTCCTCGGCTCCCACATACTGTGCAAAGGCTCGCGGTCAAGCCGGGGCAGAGAGGGGAAATCCGGTCTTTTCAGAGGCCCAACAAATGTCGAGGTACATGACACGCGAATGTGCAGAACTCGAAGTGATTTAAGATAAAAAAGGGGGAAATTATAAGACCTGTTCCTTGTATTTATTATTTGCCGTGCGTATCGTTTCTCCTTGCGTGGCTTCTGCTTCCTCGTGACCTCGGTCCTCGTGGATCGTCTGCCTGGACGTCTCGCGCCATTGGGTCGCCTCTTGTCCCCCCCCCCGCGGGCTCTGCCCGGACCGATCCTCTGCTGGGAGGGCGAGCCGCGAACACGGCAGGAGGAGGCGAGAGAGTGGCCATCTGGTTCGGCTCCCGACATCGGGCCCGGGCCTGTGAAACGGGGGGGGGTCAACGGATCGGAAGGCAGGCAGGCGGGCAGGGGGGGGGGTCCTGTGCCGTGGCCTGGGATCCGGGCGAGCCCCCCGTGTAGTCCCTACTTCTCCAGGGGAGATGGCTGGGCGACCCTGCCCCATCGGCCGCCCACCGCCCGCCGGGTCTGACGGGGCTGCTGTGCAGATGGAAGCCGCTGTCGGCCTCGGTGGCAGAGGAAGGCGAGGGACGAAGGAAGCGAACCGGCCGGCCCTGCACGGGCGCCTCCCTCGAGTCAGCACAGCCGGCCGCCGAAGCCCCCCCCCCCCCGCCCTGCTCTGGCCGGACCCCCTGAACCCGTCGCTGTCCTTGTCGCCGCCGCCGCCTTTCTTTTCGTTCACCTCCGTTGAGCGACGGAGTGGAATTCAACGCGCCTCCCCGCACGTCCTTGTGCCCCGCGCTCCGGCGCCTGTTCTCTGCCGAAGGAAACGGCCGGGATCGGCCCCTAGAAACTGCCGGCACCGGCGGGCACCCGAGGGAATGCACGCAAGGACCGAGGGAATAGCGCCCGCCGGGGATTCGTTGCAGCGGGACCGCGCCGCTCCGCGCTTCCAGCCCACTTCCAAGGCGACGGGATCTTGCTGTGGGTGGGTGACCCGGCGGGATCCGTCTGCACAGGGCCCTGGAAGGTGTCCTGGAAGGTGCCTTCGGCCCTGTGCGGGCAGACCGAGGAGGCGAAATGTTCAGGGCTGCCCGCAATTTCTCCCTGTGCCCCCCCGCCCCTTCCTCACTTTCTCCCCCCTTCCTCCCCTCCCCCGTCCCGGCGCCGATCGCGGCCCTTCCCTGGCTGCCGGAGCCTCTGCCGCGTGTGTCGCCGAGGTTAGAGCCCCGCGGCCCGGCGAGCGGCCCAGCCTGCGTTCCTCCTCGCCAGCGCCGCGCCCTTGGTAACTGCCAGACTCCGGGCTCGTCCAAGGCCGTGCCAGCAGGGCCGCCGCCCCGGTGCCCTGAGCATTGGCCAGTGTTGGTGCCCCCCCCTTCCCACACTGACCCAGAGTCCATTTCAGTTGCTGACCTGTCTGCAGGGGCGGATGAAGGCTCCCCGATGCCTAAGCACTGACCAGTCTTGGTGCTCCCCTCCTTCCCACACTGACCCAGAGTCCATTTGAGTTGTCGGCCTGTCTGACCAGATATACAATGGCAGGCGGCAGCAATACAAAAATTTATTCCTATGATAACACAATAGACTGTACGAACGAAGCCAAGCTCTGGCGACATAAAGTTCTACACAAATGCAAGGCAACGTCTATTTGAATATTTCACAAGTTAAAGGCATCAAAGTTCCAATATTCATGACCTGAAAGGCATCTTCCTACATTTTCCCACCCTTTCCCCAACTTTGTGGCGCCCCCTTTGGTCACCAAGTCTGCTTGATGGTTAATCTGCCCCTGCCGCCGCGCCAGGCCTCCAGGGGTCGCCAGGACAGGGCACCGCGGCGGCAGCCTGGCCCTTCTCCAGTGGGACCGACCGGCCCTCTCCTCCTCGGCAGCACCAGCAGGCCCACGCCGGGCCGCCCGCACCTTCGGACCTGCGGGGGCCACAACCCGAACAGGTCAGGCCGGGGCCCCACGCCGACGCCCCCCTCCCAGCCCCGTTAAGGCGGCGGGTTGAATCCGCTTCAGCCCGACGGGGGCCAAGAAAAGGCCCTCCTCCCGCCGGCCGGTTCGGGCTCTGGCTGGGACCCACCTTCTCGACCCGCCACGGGTTCCTCGACACCTGCATGCCACCCCAGGCCAGGCGCTGGGCCATCCCTTCCGATTTGAACCGGGGCGCAAATCCGGCTTCTCCCGCCGGACGGGTGGGTCGCTGGCGCCCGAGGCGGGACGGGGGCGGGGCAGGGAGGGCTTGCCCTTGGGTGCAGCAGTCCCCGGAGGGAGCAGGAAGAAGGTACAAGGCCAAACAGTCCAAAACCCAGACTGACAGGGCGGCCCCACGGAAAAGACCGGAGGAGGGCTCCGACTCGCGGAGAAGGGGTCAGGACTGCCTCCTTAGCCCCGCGTGCGCAGGAGGAGGAGCGAGCTGGGGCGGTGGGGGGGGGGAGAAAGCGACAGTGGCCGAAAGAGGGGGCTCCCGAAGGGACACCCCCGGTCCCCCCCCGAAAGGACACGCCCCGGTTCAACCGTGACCCATCCAGCCCCCCCCCCAGTCCCGGGCGTGCCTGGCAGAGGAGCCAGGGCGGCGGGCGGCGGAGAAGGGGCGGGGGCGCATCCCCACCCTCCGCTCGGGGCTCGACCCTCCCCGGCCCCTCCCCGCGCCCTCTCCGGCGGGCCGCGGCCAATGGGAGGCCAGAGGAACACCCCTCGGCGCGGGGATTGGCCGCCGGCGGAGCGGGCCGGCCTTTATTAAGTCCTCCTGCCGGGGAGCGGCCCTCGGAGAGTGCCTCGAAGGGAAGGGAAGCGCAGCGGCGCGCCGGAGGGGTCGGTGGGTGGGTGGGTGACCGGGCGGCCGGGCGCGGCAGGCAGGCCGGGCGGGGCGGGCAGCCAGCCAGCTAGGCAGCCGGCCGGCGAGGCCCCGGCGACGGAGGAGGGAGCGCGGCCTTGGCCCGACCCCGAGGGCCTCCCCCCCGCCCCGTCCCCAGCCCCATGACCGGCCGAGGCTGCCCGGGCGCCGCCAGCCAGAGGGGGGGCGCTGCATGGCCCCGGCCCCGGCGCTTCTGATGGCTGCCGTCCCGAGTGGGGGCCCCGCCGAGGAGGAGGCGCCCGCCCCGGCCTTCGGCAAGCCCGGCCCGGCGGCGGGCGCCATGGGCGCCGAAGAGCACGGGGAGCACAAGCCCAAGGGGCCGCCGCCGCCGCCGCCCCCGGCCCTGCTGCCCTTCAGCGTGGAGGCACTCATGGCCGACCGCAGGAAGCCCGGCGGCGGAGGAGGAGGAGGAGGAGGAGGCGGAGGCCGGGAGCGAGAGAGCTTGGCCGGCGGGACCGACCTGGGAGGCCACTCCGCCCAGTCGAGGGCCCTGGCCGTCGCCTCGGCGCCAGAGAGGCCGGCCTCGCCGCTGGGCCTGGCCAGCCACTTCGCCGTCGGGGGCCTGGTGCAGCTGCCCGAAGAGGCGCGAGTCAAAGCCGAGAGCCCGGAGAAGGCCGAGCGGACGCCCTGGATGCCGAGCCCCCGCTTCTCCCCGCCTCCTCCCCCCCCAAGTAAGTGGGCCGGCCGGGCTGCGGGCGGGGCTGGGGGCTCCCGGCGGGGAAGGGCGCGGAGGGTTCCGAGGCCGGGGGTGCAGGGGGGGGGCGTGGCGGCCCGGCCTCGAGGACAGGAACGGGGCAGCCCCCCGCGCCAAGCGGGCCTCCCTGGAAGTCTGGGACGGCTGCCTCCGGTCTCAAGGGGGCCGGCTGGCAAGCTCAACCCAGAGTCGAAGCGGCTCGTTCTCTTGGGGTCCCGCTCTGCGTACGGAGAGGCCCGAAGCGAGCTGGGTCGCCTCCTTGCAGGGAAGCCTGTCTGGGGGGGTCGGAGGCGCGTCGCCTGGGACCCGGGGTGGGCTGTACTGTACAGCGGCCTCCTTCAGCTCCCGCTCGAGTGCGCCGCGGATCGGGGCTCTTGTGGATGACCCTGGCTGGGCACGGCCAGGCCTCTCCTCGCTCCGCCCTGCGGGAAGGCCTTCGCCCGCGTCCCGGTCCTGCCGCTTCGCCCCCCAGCCCCGCCGCTTGGAGCGCGGAAAGTCGCTCGGAGGCCGCGAGCCTGGCCGTTCCCGAACCCCCCGGACCTCGGTGGCTGAAGGCAGGGCTACTAGCGGCGCAAGGGAGAGCCCGCGGCCGGGTCACCGGGGAGCCGCGTCTGCGGGCGTCGTCCAGACTTGCTCTTCCCGGGCCTGTTCCTGAAACCACCGGCCTTCCCCCCGCCGGGCCCAGGGCGCGCGGCCCCTTCCCGAGGACCGCGGCTGACGCGTTAGGACTGCAGGCAGCGCTCCCCCGAGGCTGTGGAGTCTTCTCGTGAGCAGAAATCCCACTTTCGGAGCTCCGGGCATGAAAGTTGTGAGCGGGCGATTTGGCTGCTGCATCAGTCAGTTTGGCTCTGGAGCCCTCCTCCCTGAGCCGAGACCAAAATGGGTGAGCCGGAGGCTGGCAAACTGTGGGCTGGCTCACACCAGCTCCGCTGAGAGGGAAGACGGAGGGCAGGGCGTCTTCGTGGTTCCCGGCCGCCCCCGTAAAAAAGAGTCCCGACGGTCCCCCTGCTGCAGGCCGCTTCCCGGGCCGCCTCCGAGGTGCCGGGGCCCGAATCCGCCTGGGGAAGGTGCGGAGCTCTGCCTGGATGCGCCTCCCCTCTAGGCGGAGAAGCAGACCCAGCCTAGATCCTCCACTCTCGTGGGGGGGGGGCACTCTCCAGCTGGGTCATCCCGTTAAAATCCAGCTGGGAAGTGCCCTGAAAGCGTTCCCGGTTCTCACGGGCGAGGCTGCCCGTCCTGCCGGCGGCTCCTCCCCGCTGAAGTGGGCTCTCCGGCCCCTCAAAGCGCTCCAGATCCAATTCTCGCCTTTTCCCATTTCATCCGGACACGACGGTGCTCGTGGTAGTTCTTTTTAAAAGAGGCCAATCGAACCCCAGTCGCTCTCGGGGCTGGAGCCTTCTGGATGGCCGTCCGGGGCGGGGCGGGGCGGGGGGACGGGGACCTGATCCGCCCTTCCTGCGAGCGGATGAAACGCGCTCGAGGGCCCCAAACCAGCTCGGGGGGAGTTTTGAATTCATCAAGGGAAATTCTCCTGGCGGAGAGAAACGGGCCCCTGGGGCGCCAGCTGGGGAGGCCGCGGGTCCCTTCCGGGGGGGGCGGCGGAGAGGAACGCGCCCTCCTGTCTCTGGAATTAGTACCCCCCCCCGCCGCCCCCTCGGCTGCCTCCGCAAAACCGCCTTCCTCGGCTGCCTCCGTCCAGGGCTCTTCCGCATCCTGAGTTTCACCCCTCGCGTGTCCCTCTTGTTTGGGGTGTGTGTGTGTGTGTTTTGCTCTCTCCAGGAGTCCCAGAGGAAGCAAAACACGCATGGGGAAGGGGGGGGGAGGACCCAAAGCAACAGCGACAAGCGAGTGACCCGGAGGAGGGCGCCGGGGGGGCTGCCCAGATCGGTCCGATCCCCTCCGAGTAATCCAGCCGCGGGGGCCGGAGACCTTCTGCTTCTGCTGAGCCGGGTGTGGGTCCGAGCGGGGAGGGCTCCTTTCCGGGCAGGCCGCAAGGGGAAGGAGATCGTGTTAATGCCGAGCTCCTCTTTAATGACTTGGGCACTGTTCCCCAGGGGTGCCATAAACGGGATGTTGACTGACAGGGGCTGGCTCTCTCTCTCTCTCTCTCTCTCTCTCTCTCTCTCTCTCTCTCTCTCTCTCTCTCTCTCTCTCTCTCTCTCTCTCTCTCTCTCTCCTCCCTCTCTCCTTCCTCCCTCCCCCCTTCCCCCCTTCCCTCCTTCCTTCCTTCCTTCCTTCCTTCCTTCCTTCCTTCCTTCCTTCCTTCCTTCCTTCCTTCCTTCCTTTCTTTTCTTTAAAATGCCTCATCCGCTGTCTGGCCTTGCTACTAACTGGACCCCCCCCACACACACACAGAGAGACACACAGAGGCGCGGGGACGCTTTCGCCCTCGGGCATTCATCAGTCCAGCGTCTCTGGATCCCCGGGGAGGGCTGCAGACTGCAGTCCCCTCCCCGTCTCTCCTTGGAGGAGCAGGAACCTTTTGGGGAGGGGGTTGCAGTGCGGCCCTTGGCAGGAGAACCCAACGGGGCCTGCCAAACCGGCGCTTCTGGCCGAAGAGTGAAGCCCGCGGAGGGAGGGAGGGCCGAGGAGGGGCGGAGAGGGGTCGCTGTCAAGCCCAGAGGCGCCACCGAAGCGGGGGGTGGGGGTGGGGGTGTTCTCCCTGCCTGGCCTCGGCCTTTCCGGGACCAGAGCCTCCTTCCTCGGATGGCCCCCGTTTGGGGCAGCAAGACTGTTGTCTTCGGCTGCGCTCCCGCACCCTTTTCCCAGCTGGGAAGTGGATCGGATGTGAATGGTTTCGCGGGTGGGCCCGCAGCCTTAGAGTCCTTTCCGGTTGTGCCCAGACTACCGTCTGACTAAAAGGAAAACCGGTTGGGTGCAAACAGCCAAGCCAGCCCGGTTCCCCACCTCGCAGCACCCGACTAATCCCGGCTCCGCGGGCGCAGTCCTCCCCGGCTCTTCGATGCAGGAGCCGCCGCTTCGGTGCCCTGCCGGTCTCCTCGTAAGTGAGCCCCAGTCAAGACGGGCCTCGGATCGCAGCCTCTCAGCTCCATGGAGAGCTTAGGGGGATCCCGATCCAATCAGTCCCTTGGTCTAAAGCGGCCTAAATCCAATCAGTTATGCTTATTTGGTCTTTGAACCCATCTACCCAACCGCGCTCGGAATGCGATGCTAAACGTCCCCCAGGAAGGCTCTTTGGCCCCTGAATTAATCAGAAATCCGAGGACTAACCCGACAAATCAATTGGACCCATTAACTTCAGCGGGACTTAATTCGGCGGCGCAGTCCAGAGTGTTCCCTTTATCGCTCCGCCCGCCCCAAAGAGACTCTGGCTTCCCCCCTACCCCCGGTTCCCCTACACCGATCCGCTCCCCGCAGGCCGGGACCAATGTTCCCTCTAAGCTGAGTGAGTGTGAGCTAGCTCCCAGTTTTTTGGCCTCCGGCTCACACATTTTTGTCTTAGCTCAGGAAGGGAAGGCTCCAGAGAAAACTAATTATGCAGCAGCCAAATTGCTTGCTCACAACTTTTAATGCCAGTAGCTCACAAAGTAGAACTTTTGCTCACAAGACTCCACAGCTTAGAGGGAACATTGGCCGGGACCGAAACAGCACACCTGAGCGGCCTTGAAGCCGGGTGGAGGGGCCGAGTTGTCCATCAAGACCCTTTGACAGCGTGCCTCTGGACGGGTTTGCTGGAGAGGAAACGTCCCGGAGTTCACTGACGTTTATTAGCCGGGAACCGGGTTTAGGACGGGCTGTCCTTTGGAGCCAAAGCCCCGTGGGTGCCTTGGCTTGGGTGCCGAGACCTTGGCTTCAGGCGCCGCCCCCTGGGAGGCCGGGGGTCCCGTCGGGGGTTGCCCGGGAGGGCCTGGAGACCCGGGGCGGGGCGGGGCGGTGGGGAGATCCTTGCCGGGGGTGGTGGTGGCGATGCCTGACCGGGCCTCCTCGCTGTTGTTCCCGCAGGACGCGCCAGCCCGCCGGCCTGCCCGCTGCGCAAGCACAAGACCAACCGCAAGCCGCGGACGCCCTTCACGACGGCCCAGCTGCTGGCGCTGGAGAGGAAGTTCCGGCAGAAGCAGTACCTGTCCATCGCCGAGCGGGCCGAGTTCTCCAGCTCGCTGAGCCTGACCGAGACGCAGGTCAAGATCTGGTTCCAGAACCGGCGCGCCAAGGCCAAGCGCCTGCAGGAGGCCGAGCTGGAGAAGCTCAAGATGGCCGCCAAGCCCCTCCTGCCCCCCGCCGCCGCCTTCGGCCTCTCCTTCCCGCTGGCCGCCCCCGCCATGGCCGGCGCCGCCTCCCTCTACGCCGCCGCCGCCGCCTCCTCCGCCGCCGGGCCCTTCCCACGCGCCGGCCTGCCCGTCGCCCCCGTCGGACTCTACGCCGCCGCCCACGTCGGCTACAGCATGTACCACCTCACCTAGAGTCCCGCCGCCGCCGCCGCCGCCGCCGCGGACCCAAAGACGCCCCAGCCGGCCAGCAGCCTTTCCCCGCCGCCCGCCGGCCCGCCCGCCGGCCCGGACGCTCCCTCGGGGCCGCCAAGGGGACCCTCCGCATCCCCCCACCCCCAGGAAAGGGGCTCCGGGGACTGTGTAATTTACTGTACAGCTGAAAGTTTATTATCCTTTATATTAATAGCTATATTTGATAAATAAATTAATTTTAAATGACCCTGGCCTGGCGTGCCTGGCCGTGCTTGATGCGCCCTCGCCGCAGCGGTCCCTCCCGTCGGCCGCCGCGGAGCGCCCCGGAGACCCCCCTCGGGAGGAATCCCGGAACCCGACATGTGCTCCTCGGCAGAGCGAGCGAGCGAGCGAGCAAGCCAGCGAGCCCCAAGGGGTTCTGGCCAACTCCCTTGCCCAGCAGCGACTCCTCTCGAAACCTCGACGGCCTTCCTGCTAAAGGTCAACGGCCGCCTCCTGGTCTGTCCAAAGGGCCGCCTGTTTCTCTCCCCGGGGAGCCTCCCCGCCCCCCGGACCGCAGAGCGGGCGGCTTGGGAGGAGAACCCCGCCGAGAGGGATGCGAGGCGCCTTCACAGCCAGAGGGCCGGCCCCTCCTGGGCGCTGTAGGAACGCGCGCCGCTCAGTCGCTGGATTGCTCCCCTCAAAATCTTTTAGGACACTGAAAAATCCCGTGCCCTGAAAGCAGTGCCAGGCCCGCAGTCGTTAAAAGTGGATTACAAAACCGGAGAAGACGAAAATGACAGCAGAGGAGATGGGGGGAAATCACAGCGAATCCAGATTAGACAGCGGAGGAAGATGCGGGGGAGGCAGGGTAGAGGGGGCCCGGCCCGGGTCCAGCGAGCGCCCCCTTCCCCAGCCCGGCGCCTCCCCACTGCCAGTCTCCCGCTTTTCCTCCGTCGCCGCCCCCCCCAAGAGAGCGCAACAATCTCTCTTCCAGCCCGGCGTTCCCCGCTTGGGACCATCCCACGGAGAGCCAGACAGGGCCCGAAGTCCAGGGATCCCAGCCGGCCGTGGTGGTGGAGGGGGGAGACGGCTGGCGCCTGGGCTGCGGGGCCTGAAGGCCGGAAAGAGCGCCCTGCCTCGTGGCCTCTCCGTGTGGGTCCCAAGCAACAGGGCACAGTTCGGGTCCAGGCCAGGCACCTCTCCGACCGCAGAGTTTCATGCCGGGCAGAAGCTTTCGCGTGCGGACAGCAGGCACAGGAAAGGCGCCAGCCAAAAGGGAGTTCGGTTGGTTTTCCAGGTGCCCGCGGGCTCCCGCTTGCTTCTGCCCACGGAGGTGCCCCTGAGGCAGTGGGCCCGAGGAGGCCGCCTGTGGTCCAGGCCGAAGAGGAGGTGTGTTGACCGCCGAAGTCAGGCGAGGCTGCAGATGCTCCCGGCAGGGCGCGGGGGGGAGGAGGAGGAGGCGGCTGGATCCGCGGAGTTCGCCTCTGGGTTTGAGCGCCGCTGGCTGACTGCGGGTCTGGGGTCCGGCTGCTCGAGAGGCTCAACGGGACTGGACTGGGCGGCGGCGGCGGCGGGCCCGGCGGTTCTCCTGCAGCCGAGGTGCCGGTAGGGGGGGGGGAGGCCTGAGTTTTGGGCGGGAGAAGGGAGGGAATCCTGGCCGGTCTCCGCCGTGCCCCCGGGGCCGGGGACAGCCAGCTGGCGGCTCTCTGGGCTCTGAGACACCCCCCCCCTCAGGTCAATTCCCATCCGGCTCCGACTGAAGTCTGAACTCGTCCGAGTCCCCCTCCCGAAAACGCTGGCGCCAGTGGGGGGGGGGGCGCCCCGGCGGCTGTGGCTGGCGGGCCCAAGAGCGGCCGTCTTCGACAACCCCCCCCCGCCCGAAGGAGACAGGGCTCCCAAGAGTCTTCGCACCGGCGCGCCCCGTCCCGATCCTGCTGCCGGCGGCTGGCTGGGGCCGAGAATCCCGCGCCTCGCGAAGGGAGAAGGGCGGGCCTGAGGTGGGCCGCGATCCCCAACACAGTCGCGCCGCAGTATCCGACCTGCGAACCCTTGGGAGGGGGGGACCTCCGCAGCGCTTAAGGAGACCCTTACCTTGTTTCTCGGGCCTGGGCTCCCTAGAGGTCTACAGAGCTTGGTGCTCGGGGCTTAAGTGACCCGCGACGCTCCGTCTGCTTCCTTGCGCCGCAGTTCCCTCCGTTGCCTGGAATTGCTCCCTGGCTGGCTGGCAGGCAGGCAGGCCCCGCGCGGTCCCAGCCAGGCTGTAGCTGCGGGCCAGACGGCGCTCCGCTCCTCTCCTCTCGTCTCCCGGCTCCGCAGGCCGCCTCACCGAGCGGGCGCCCTGTTGCTCTGGGGACGCGACCCGGGGCTGCGCCAGCGTTTCCCACGTTCTTCTGTCTGGGAGAAAGACGGCGCGGGGGTGGGGTGGGGTGGGGGGCTCTCCCCACCTCCGCTGCCGCTCCCTCCCCCTGCCCGCTGGGCCCCGACTCTAGAGCAGCCCCGCTGCCCAAGGGCTTTCAGAAAGGAAACGTGGAGCGATTGTCTCTTGGCTTGGAGACGAATCCCTGCGCCAGGAGACCGTCGCTCGTGGTTTGCTCTTGGCGAGGGAGAGCGCGGCGCACTCGGGCAGGAGGAAAGGAGCCGGGAGCCGCACGGCGGGGGGATTCCAGGGCAGGGTCCCCAGCGGGCAGCCCCCCCACCCCCGCCCCCTCCCCTCCCGGCCGCTCTTTTTGTCGCCAGCCCCCAGGACTGGCTTTGGGACGCCACAAACGGGCCCTCCACCCCCGCCCCTCTCCTCCCGGCCCCGACCCTCGGGCTAAAGTCCCGGGCCGCTCAATTAAACCCAGCGGAGAACGATTAATAACGAAGCCGTGACAATAAGTTGGGCATCACACGGCCGAGCGCGCCGGCTCAATAGCCCGGGCCGCCACAAAAGAGCCGCGCGGGAGCCGTCGGCGCTTTTCAAGGGCCTCTCTTTTCTCCTCCGCTCTTTTGCCTCCGGGCTCAACCAGCAAATCCCGCTCGCCTGGGCGCCTTTGTCGCCTCCGGAGCGGCTCAGCGGGGCAGCGGCGCGAGAGAAGAGCCGCTTTGCTTTCAACCGGAGGGCGCTGGCGCCACGCAGCCCCGACGGGACGCGTCGGGACGGGACGGGACGGGACGGGACGGGTCGGGAGGAGGCGCTCGCCAAAGGAAAGGTAGCTCAGCTGCCGCTCCCGGGGCGCAGCGAATGCCCGGGGGGAGGGGAGGGGGGAGGGGGAGAGGGGAAGGCGACACCCGCCGGAGCCCAGCGGGGCCCTGGCGCTTCCCTCCCAGCTGCGATTTCTTGTGGGCCTGTGGGACGCAGGGGGGGGGGGCAGGGCATTTTCTCCTCCTCCTCCTCTCTCGCCATGCACTAGACTGGCCCTGGGTCCCGGAGAGAGGGAGGAGAGAGGGAAGCCAGGGCTCCGTCGATGGCCACCGGGCCTGTAGCTTAGGGGAGTTTACAAACAAACAAACAAACAAGGAAATCCCGGAGCAGACTTTGGCAGGTGATAAGGATGAGAAGGACATGGAGCCTCCATGTTGGGAGGCAGTATACCTCCATCAGTGTGTCGGTGTCCTGGGCGACCTCTGAAACAAGCAGCCTGCCAGTGACTCTTGCTGAGTCTTGGCCTGACCCCGCAGAGCTCCCTTTGGGTTCTCAGGGACTGCCCCAGCACTCCGGAGGGGGAGGGGGGCAGGGGAACAGCCCGGGAGTCTGACTCCAGGACACCCTCCCAGGAGGAGGCTGCTGGGGCTGAAACCCTCTGAGAGGCCGGGCATGCGGACCTCAGACCTGTAGGCACAGTGGGGCATTGGGGGGTCTGGCCCCCTGACTTCCTGCCAAGGCCCCACAGCTCCCACCCAGCCCCCTGGCCCTCAGCTCTCTGGGCCACCCAGAGGACTCCCCACCACTGCCCCTTCCCCAAGCACAGCTTGCTTCCCCGGGCAGAGTGTGAATGCTGCAAAAGTGAGGTTTTTAAAAATTTAATGTTAATTTTATTTTGTGGCGCCAGTGCCCCCTGACTTATTTAAAGACCCCCAAATTAGAAGGTTTCCTGGCAGACCTGGAAGCAGCACAAAACATGAGCATTGGGTGGCAGGTTCCAGTCTGCCTAAAGGGGGTGGGGGTAAGGGGGGGAAATTCCAAGGAGGAATGAAACCCAGGTTTTTTAAAAAATGTGTGCACATTCCCAGGCAGAAATTTTTAAATGAAGAATGATGGAGTGACATCAGGTTGAGGATCCAGCACAGCCCTTCCTCCAGAAATCCCAGGTGACAGAGGCCGTTCTCCCTTCCTCATTTTATGCTCTAGAGAACCCTGCCGAGGTAGGCGAGGCTCAGATCCTGTGACTGGCTCGAAGCTCCTCTGGCAACCTCCTTGGCCATATGAGGACCCAGACCCATGTCTCTAGTCCAGCGCGCTGCAACCATTGGCTGCCAAAGCCCCTTCCACGGAAGAGAAGAGTGGAGGTGCTTACCTCTTGACCCAGGCCAGGGACAGTCTAAAAGTGGCTGGTTGAGAGGCGCCCATCTGAACTTCCACATCCACATCAGCAATCAACTTCCCTACAGCCTCACATTATTTTAAATTGCAGCACGCGGTCCCTCCAGTACGTCTGCAGAAGAACAAAGTGACTATTCAGGCGTCGGGTTCACAAACTTCCTCTGCTGTCTTTGTGGATTCTGAAGATTTGATTGACACCAGGACTTCTAAACGAACCCCCAAGGGCAAGTCTTGCGCATAAAGGTGGGGATGGTCTCCTGTCTGTGGCTGACGAGTGCGCGCGCTGGGAAGACCCACATTCTAGTCCCACCGCGTATCGGCCTTGTCCCTCTTCCTCACATCCCCCCCCCCATACAGCTCGTCAGGGTATACAGTGGGGAGGGGGAGGGAAAGGGATTGTCAGCCGCTCGGAGACTCCTTCGGGTAGTGAAGGGTGGGGTATAAGTCCAGTCCCCCCCTCTTCTTCTTCATGATCATCATCACCAAAAGGTAATTCCCCCCCCCATGAAAGCATACAAGGAAATCAGGCTCCAATTGGTGCTTTGATAGGCAACGCCCTCCCCCCAGGTGTCCTGAGGTCCAGCGCCACCACCAAGCCAGGTTCACTGAAGGGGGTGTGTCCAGGGAAACAACTTTCCCAGGGGCAGAGTCCTCCTAGGAGCCAGGCGCCCTGGTGAGTAGCTAAGTATTCTGCAAGAAGCCACGCGGCACAATATGGGAGACCTTAGCATGCATTTCTTGCTCCCATAGCAAATACGTTGTGCAGCTGGGGGGCTTCACTTACAGTCATGCACTTTTCCCCTGAGTGTCTCTGTTCGTGCCTTAACGCTTCTCTTAAACTGAAACACGTGTCTTGAAGCTGGCCTGCAATTATAGCCTAGCAGCATTTCTGCGCAAGGCACTAAAAGAAGAGGCCGAGGGAAGCAGCAGCTCATTCCTATGAGCATTTTATCTTCTCAGTGTCCAGAAGTGCTTCCTGTACCTTTGATCTTTTTCGTCCAGTGCTTGCAAGTCACATTCCGAGACACTTTGGTGCCTAAGACAGTTCCCGACAGCACTCCGTCTCCGGCTCTTTATCGAGGGACAGGGCTCACTGAGAAGTTATCCCGTGCGTGGGCCACTGAAATCAACGGTGTGTGGCCACATTGATCATATTTCTCGCAAGCCAAAGTGAATGCCATTGCAAAGAGATGTGGCACAGTGGTGTGAGGGTGACACTGGGAAGACCTGGGTTCTAACGGGATCAGAGTCGCTTATTGCTAGGAGGGTAAAATGGAACAGGAGGGGACTGTGTGTGCAGCCCTGAACTCCTCGGCGGGGGGGAAAGACCAGAAAACAGTAACACAATAGATGATAAAATATATTGTTTTGCAATTTGATCTGGAATTCGTTTAGGAATGTAGCATTTCTGTGATCCTTGCTTCCTCTTTGCAGCTACTGGTGAAACGTCAGGTCCTACAATGCCAAGACCACGGCCACACAACCCGGAAAGTCTACAGCAACTAATGAACCTTGGCCGTGAAAGCCTTCAACAACATATAATCTTTACTGTTTAGAGCCAATTTATTTTTAATTGCATGCTTAATATTCATTTTGATTCATTCAATTTTAAGAGGACTTGCTTCTTTGGCTTTATGACAGTGGAACCACTAGATCAATCAATCAATCAATCAATCAATCAATCAAATGCAGAGGAAAGTGTTCCCTTACAAAGGACTTCATCTGAGCTGAGGCCTCCTTGTGGGACCTGTTCTCAGTGCCTTGGGAGCGCTTGGGGGAGAAGGAGAAAGAGAGTCCTGTATTCTGTGGTTCATTTTGTCAAGGAAAGGGGCTGGAGACCCTTTTATTCAAGGAAGGCTAGGGATGCAGAAAACCTGGTGCATGTTTTGGTACACTGGAATATCAAGATAGCCCTATTAAGTCGCTGATTTTAAAAGGAAAGAAAAAACCCTCTGGAGGAGGAGGAGGAAGAGGAGGGCCCTGTGTGTGGGGGGACAAGACGTGGCTGCCGTGGGGGCTGGAGCAGGAGTGCCAGAACTTCTGCACTTTTTCGCAGGAGCCATCCAGGCTTTACTGCCACCTTTCTCAAAACTTGAGAGCAAAGGAAGTTTCATAAAGATGGGAGAAAAGCCAGGGAAACCCCTGGGAGGGTCATGAGTGCACTCCAGTGCTGCGGGGAAGCTGGGGGAGGGGGGAGACACGGGACACACTTCCCAACAGCAGCAACACTTCAGGCAAAGAAGGAACACGCCATTTAACATTTTCCGTTATTCGAGTGTTCCACCATGAAGGAACCTGGCGCAGAAATCCGGGGGAGGGGGGATGCCACGGACCGTTCACAGGTCTCGGTGCACCAGCGGCGGCTCCTCCGTACTGATGGTTTCACAGCTCTGTAAATCAGGCCACAATACCGACTAGAAGAACCGTTGGCTTGCTGCTTCATTTGAGCCCATCCGTTTCGCGTAAAAGATGGATTAGGGAGCCGGCCTGAGGCAGAAGTGGTTCCCTCTGAACCTGGAGTGGCCCTCCGTCAAGGCAGTGGGGGATCACGCAGCAGCAGCAGCAGCAGGAGAGATCCCTGGCCATGTTTTCGAATGATCTTTAATGAATGTTTGGGACACTGTTGGCCTCGGGATTCCTCGTCCACAACTCAAAGTAGCGGGATTGAAAAGGATTCCTGAAACATCTCTCCGAACAACAATGTGTAAGTGCTAAGCAATTCCCAGGCCCTGCCAAAATACTTGGATGCTGCAGTTGAAAAATCCAAATGTCACCCTTTCCCATTAATTAACAGGGAGCACAGAGGCCCTGGGGGAGTCCCCTGCCTCCGTGGAATGAACTGGAGTGGTCCCGTCACACACACTCACACAGAGGAGTCACTTCTGACTGTCCGATTCTCTGCTGCCCTGAATGCATCCGTAATCCACAGCCTGAGGCCCCCACCTCATTCCCCTTGACATCGACTGGACCTCCTTCCTAATCCTACTGGCATGCCAAAAGCCTTTGCAGAGGCCGCAGGAGAAGGGAAAGGCAGGTCCAGCCTATTGCACTGGCTGGAGCGTTTGCTTGAATCCCTCCTCCTGCCAGGGCAGCTCACCGGGTCACTGAGGGGGGGGGGCAAATGCACCCTTTCAGCCTGACCCACCTCACAGGGCTGTTGTAATGGTAACATGGAGGAGAGGAGAATGATGGACGCTGCTCTGGGATCCCTTTGGGGAGAACTGAAGTGAAGAAATAAACATTCACACAAACGTTTGCACAAACATCACTGTGTGCGTCTATCAACGTTTTAGGGAACAGGTAATGAGGGGAGGGACCTAATGAGTGTTTTACTAAAATAAAGCACAGCTTATAGAAAGTTCAGAGAGAGAGAGAGAGAGAGAGAGAGAGAGAGAGAGAGAGAGAGAGAGAGAGAGAGAGAGTCCCTCACTCTTCTTTCATCACACTAGAATATTGTGGGGGTCATGCAATGAAATGTATTCGTGATAGATCCCAGAGAGACAAAAGGAAGCACTGGCTCACCCTATGCATAATTCTGCTTTAGAGTTCAGCCATTTCAGTAAGGCTTTTGAGAAGGTTCCATATAATATTCTTGTTGACAGATTGGACAAATTGGTAAAATGTGGTTTGGATCCTATGACTGTTAGGAGGATCTGTAATGGGTTGACAGATGGCACCCAAGGAGTGCTTGTGGAGGGTTCCTCATCCTCTTGGAGAGGAATGACAGGGGGAGTGTCTCAAGGATCTGTCCTGGGACCTGAGTGGTTCAACATCTTTATCAATGATTAGGAAGGGATGGAGGGAATGCTTATTAAATTTGCAGATGACACTAAATTCAGAGGGGTAGCAAATATGCTAGAAGGCAGAGTCAGAATACAGGATGATCTTTTTTTAAAAAAAATTATTAACATACATATGAACCAATGCATTCTAACTTGACGACATAGCATACAGCATACTACCATAAGTTCATGTACATTTACACCAGCGCGTACAGCTAAAACATTCAGGATTCCTCATCAAAGCCCTTAATCTCATAGAGCTGTTTCGTGACTCCAAGAAATTGAAAAGAGTGCTCAGACCAAAGTAAGTGACCTTAAAAATGTAACCAGTCGGCGTAACTGGGATTTGATGGTAATATATCGTTTTCTGTAAAATAGGCCATTAGTGGAAACCATTTGCATACAAATCTGGATGATCTTGACAGGCTGGAAGAGTGGGCTAAAACAAATACATTTAATTCAATGGGGATAAATGTAAACTTCTGCATTTAGGTAGGAAAAATCAAATCCATAATTATAGGTTGGGGGAGACTTGTCTTGGCAGTAGTATGTGCGAAAAGGATCTAGGGGTCTTAGTAGACCATACACTGAACACGAGTCGGCAGTGTGATGCGGTAGCTAAAAGGTTGTTTTCTGTTGCCCCAGAAGGTAACAGTGAAGCAATGAAGATGCTGAGGGGTCTGGAGACCAGATTCCATAAGGAAGAGTTGAAGGAATTGGGCATGTTGAGCCTGGAGAGGAGACGACTGAGAGGTGATATGATAACCATCTTCGAGTACTTGAAGGGCTGTCACATAGAGGATAGTGCAGAGTTGTTTTCTGTTGCCCCAGAAGGCCGGACCAGAACCAACAGGTTGAAATTAAATCAGAAGAGTTTTCAGCTAAACATTAGGAAGAACTTCCTGAGAGTTAGAGGGGTTCCTCAGTGGAACAGGCTTCCTTGGGAGGTGGTGGGCTCTCCTTCTTTGGAGGTTTTCAAGCAGAGGCTAGATGGCCATGAGACAGCAATGCTGATTCTGTGAACTTAGGCAAATCATGAGAAGGGAGGGCAGGAAGGGTTGCCTCAGTGCTTTGTTCTCGTGGCCCTTTCTTACACACCCAGGGAAATGCTGGTTGCCACTTTGGGGTCCGGAAGCAATTTTTCTCCAGGCCAGTTTGGCCAGGGATCCTGAAGGGTTTTGATCATCTTCTGGGCATGGAACAGGGGTCACCGGCAGTGTGGGGGGGAGGTAGCTGTGAATCTCCTGCATTGTGGGGGGGGGGTTGGACTAGATGACCCTGGAGGTCCCTTCCAACTCTATGATTCTATGATTGAGTCTGAGGATGTGGACAGGATCCTTGGAAGCTTGAGGCCTACCACCTAATTGCATGACCCTTGTCTCTCCTGGTTTGCGAGGTATTTAATGCTTCCATAAGAGGGGAGGTGGTCACCCCAGCCTTGAAACAGGCTATAGGGCATCCACTTCTATAGAAGTCTACCCTGGACCCAGGAGATCTCAACAATTATCAACCAGTTTAAATGTTCCTTGCTGGAGCAAGTTGTTGGCTGGACACAAAGCTTCCTGGATAAGGCAAAGAGTTTAGGCTTGGTTTTGGGACTAAAACAGCCTTGGTTGGCTCAGTGGATGACCTGTTCCAGGAGATGGACAGAGGGAGTGTGACTCTGTTGATTCTCCTGGACTTCTCAGCAGCTTTCAATACCATCAGTCATGGTCTCTTTCTGGACAACCTACCTGGGCTGGGATTGGGAAGTAGTGTTCTGTGGTGGTTCTGATCCTACTGGGAGAGTATATTTCAGAAGGTGGTGCTGGGGAATTGTTTCTCAGCCCTTAGGCCTTTGGCGTACAGGATCAGCAAGGTTCCAACTTGCCCCATGCTCTTTAACTAGGGTTGCCAGACCCTACAGCCAGGCCCCATCTCCCTACTGCTGATCAGTTGGCTGGTGGGGGGAAACTTACCCCGGAAAAGGGGAAGATCCACCTGACATGCAGTGACATGCCTACATCACGGCCCATGTAACCTGGAAGTGATGTCATCACATCCAGGACATTGGAGTGACGCTCTGGTATTTGGGCAAAAACTCTATGGTAGAAGCCAAATTTACCATAGAGATTTTTCCCAAATACCAGAGTGTCATCCTAACATCCTGTATGTGATGATGTCACTTCTGGATCACAGGCAGTAACACTGACATGTTGCTATACATCAGATGAGCCTCCCTGCTGCTCTCGGTAATTCCCACCCTCTCACACCGGTTGCCAGGAGCAACCTTGCAACCCTGTCTTTAACATTTACATGAAATTGTTGTGGGAGGCCATCCGGAGACTTGGGTGGGTTGTCGAAGACACTCAGCTCTTTCACTTCCAGCTGATCACAGGGAGGCTGTAGAAACCCTGAACTAGGGCCTGGAGGTAGTTTTGGAGCAGATGCAGGCTAATAAATGAAAGCTTAATCCCTACAAGACAGAAGTGGTTATGGTAGGTGGAAGATCTGACTCAGGATTTCAGGCATCACCTCTTCTGGATGGGGTTGCACTCCCCTGGGAGGAACAGGTCCCGAGTCTGTGGTTGCTCTTGGACGCGGGCCGACTGCCAGAGAGGCAGGCGGCAGCTGTGGCCGGGAGTGCCTTTGACCAGCTTCCACTGGTTAGCCAGCTGCAGCCTTTCCTGGGCACCGAAGATCTGGCCCCTGTGGTGGTGCATGCCCTGGTTCCATCTTGGTTAGATTACTGCAAGGGGCTCTGCATGGGGCTGCCCTTGAACTTCAGTTGGTATGGAATGCTGCAGCCAGGATGTTGACTGGAGTGGGTTGTAGGGACCATATCAGACCTATTTTGGCCCATCTACCCCGGCTCCCAGTTTGTTTCTGGGGGCCATTCAATGTGCTGGTTTTGACCTTCAAATTCTCGTATGGTTTGGGAGCGACGCGCCTGAAGGACCGCCTCCTCCCTCATGACCCTGCCTGGCCACTGTGGCCATCTCCAGAAGCCCCGGTTCAGGTGCCCCCCAGCCTCCGGAGACCAGGTGGCAACCCAGAAGAGGGCCTTCTCGGTCACGGCACCGAAGGTCTGGTGCTCCCCCCCCCCCGGGAGAGTCATCCATCCCATCCTGCTGTCATCTCCTGCCAGAGACTTCTTGTCTCGCGTGCCTTTCCCTCAATGATCCCTCCTGCCTGACCAACATTTTAATCGCTGTTCATGTCTTCGTACATATTTTAACTCTGGTTTTAATTGTTTTAATAATATGTGTGCTTGGGGTGTGTGTGATTTTAATGGTTTTAAAATGTGACTTTATCGTGTATAGATCAAGATGGGTGGCCATGTTGGTCTGTCTGTAGCAGCAGGAAAGAGCAAGAGTCCTGGAGCACCTGAAGGATGAACCACATTTGCGGCAGGGGAGGAGCTTTCCTGACTCCCAGACAGGGCCAGGCCCAGGTATTTTGGCACACTAGGCGAGGACACCTTCTGGCGCCCACCCGTGCACCCCGCAATTTCTGGTGCCCCCCCTTCAGGCACCCTCAGGACTGTCCCTCCCTCCCTCCCAGCAGCCCTTCCCACCACCAACCCCCCCGGCGAAGTTAGTGCTGCTCTCAGGGGAGCAGGAGCCTGCTACCACCACCCATCGAGCCGGCTTCCTCCAGCTGTGTGGCGATGCTGGCCACTGTTCTCACGTTCATGGTCGCCACTGGCCGGGAGGAGCCCAGAGCGAGAGAGCAGAAACCAATGAGGGCCAGCTGGCGCCTGCCTGCCCGTCCGCCCACAGCAGCCATGCCAGAGCCGGAGAGCTGAGCTCACCTCTGAGGCGGCCGGCTGCCGAGCAACCTGCTGCTGATTCACCCCCTGCCGCCAAAAAACCTGAGGTCGCAATACACCCACCCAGCGAGAGCGTGTGCACCCTGTCACTGTTGCCGCCACCTCCCATCTCTCCCTGCCAGGGAGCACACCTGCCGGGGGGGAGGAGGAGGAGGAGGAGAGACCCATCAGCAAAAGGGCACGCTCTGGAGCAGGCACTCAAAAAGCCATGCTGAGGGTGGGTGGCCTCACTGTGCCCATGGGGGGCCTCACTGTGCCCATCGCAACCCAGGCGGAAGGAGAGAGGGCGGTCACATCGGGAACTGGGAGAGAGAAGAGGCAGCGGTGGTGGCCAGGGCATCCAGCGTGAGCTTTTGGTGGGGGTGGGGGGCTTTTGGCAGGGGGAGGGCGGCTCAGTTCGGCACCCCCATGATGGCCCCACCCTAGGCGAAAGTCTAGTTCACCTAGTGAGTGAGCCAGCCCTGCTCCCAGAAGCTCCTCCCCCGCCACATATTTTGTTCGTCTTTTAGGTGCTCCTGGACTCTTGCTTTGATCATGTCTGTTTTAGTTTGTCAGCTGCTTGGTGGCCCACATGAGGTCAAAAAGGCAGGATGTAAATGTCGCTAATCACTTGATCAATAAAAGCAAGGTGGGGCTCTCAGAGTCGTGCAGTTTCCGCTGCTGCTTCTCTTCTCTTCCCTCTCCTCTCCTCCTCTAGCAGGACCTGAGGCCAGGCGGGCTGGGCACGGCTGCTCCATCTCCCACTCACGTCCCTGCTCCTCGTTCCATGGAGGTGGTGGCAGCAGCCACCAGAGGTGGAGGCAATCCAGGCAATTCCAGGCCCACCCTGCACCCTGGGTGGTGGCAGCCCGGCGATGGCACCAGAGGCAGGCTGGTGCTTGGGCAGGGCCAGGAGGAGGAAGGGAAAGATGGGCGATGGGCAAGTGGCTCAGAGAAAAAGGCACACGGGGAAGAGACGTCTCCTCTCGCCCTTTTGGGGCCTCTCAGAACCTGACACTCGACCTGCCTGGTGATCAGGCCAGCCCTGATCAGAACAGAAGCCTGTTTGGATTGGAAGCTGTAACAGCCACCCATCCCCATTTACCCTAATTTCTGGAACCTCTTCCAAAACCATCACTATCCCTCTTCAGTTGTGATTAAACAACAACAAAAAAACCCACCCCTTTTCAAAATGTTTCCCACAATAAATGCTACAGCTGTCATGCATCAGGATTCAGTCCCGACTCCCAAGTCTCTACTAGTCAAATCTCAGAGTGGTGGATAAATGCATCATGCGACAAGTCATGCGCCTGTGGTGGCACCAAGAACCTGGAATCTGCCCCCTTCTGCTGCTGTCTCCTGCCAGGAGGCAAAGACTTTTTGTCTGTCTGTTTCAGCTGGTGTTCTTTCAGTGATCCTGCCCTGTGTTGTGATTGTTTTCATGGCTTTGTATGTGAATCTTAGCTTTAAGTGTTTTAATGATGAGGGTTTGTTTGGTTTTAATGGTTTTTAAGATGTGTTTTTATGATGTATGTTTTTAACCTGTTAGCTGCCTCGGTGGCCCTGTTGGGAGGAGAAAGGCAGGGTGCAAATTTTGTAAATAAATAAGTAATATAACCCCCTGCAAAGTACATGAACAAAAACAAGCATGCACAAACACCAAGGATGTGCTGTAGTGTATCCTTCGTTTTTGTCAAATGCAAGTTGTGCTCATTCTGAGCTGTTGAAAACAGATGGCAGAATGATATGCTTCTCCAGCATATACTTAACCCAAAGAACAAATACTTTCTTGGCACTTAACACTGCACAGGACAGACCATTGTAGGGTAACTAAATGCAGCAGAACAGAGCCCTGAGCAATATGTAACGGGAAGCCTGGGCAGCAGGCCATGGCATGAGAATGGGGGTGTTCCAAGTTAAAGAGATGTGGACTTTGCGGTGGATATGTTTGGCTGGTAAGCATCTTGTTTTCAACAGCTGTGATCACTTGTGATCTGAGCCTCCCATGAGGCTGAGCAAAGATGTACGTGTGGGAAATACCTTTGATAACATGGACACCAAAGCATAAGAGTTTTGAAAAAATGTAGTGTATAATCAATTAACTGGTTTGTTCACTCTTTATTTAACCAACTGACTGTAGAGTGGCATGCAGGGAGGGCAGAACTAGGGTCCCTACTGGGCTGTGTGATAACAGGCATGCTGCCAGTTCTACCGCACTGCACTGTTGGGATATGTGGGAAGCATTTGTTCTTTATTTTATTAAAAAAACATTTATATCCTGCCTTTTCTCATGGTTCAAGGTAGCTTGCAATGATGAACAGCTGAACCATCAAAGGAAAAATTGGCTCTCTGCCTGCAACTGGTGAACAGAATGTGAGTTGCACAGTTAGGTGCTTGAACATCTCTAATTACAGGTGTATTAATGTATGAGAAGCTGGAAGGTAAGCAAAGCACTTTAGTTTAACTGGTCTGTGGATAACACTCTGATTTGTAGATCCAGGTCACCAGCATGTTAGTCTGAAGCAGTAGAACAAATTTAGAGTCCAGTGGCACCTTTAAGACCAACAAAAGTGTATACAAGGTATGAGCTTTTGTGTGCAAGGCACACTTTTTCAGATACATTGGAATGGTAGATGAGGTTCTACAAGTCTGTAAGTTTAGAACCTCATCTACCATTCCAATGTACTTGAAGAAGTGTGCCTTGCACACGAAAGCTCGTACATTGAATAAACCTTTGTTGGTCTTAAAGGTGCCGCCGCAGGACTCTGGTTTGTGTTCTGTAGTTTATATAGCTAATATTATACACTAATTACTTATGTAAGGGAGGTTACCAACCTCCAGGTAGTGGCTGGAGATCTCCTGGGATCACAACTGATCTCCAGCCCCTGGAGTTCCCGCGGGGGGAAATGACCACTTTGGAAAGTGGACTCTATGGCATTGTGCCCCATTGAAGTCCCTCCCCTCCTCAGGCTCTGCCCCCCCCCCCCCAATCTCCAGGTATTTCCCAACGTGGAGCTGGCAACCCTAAGCTCAAACCAGGATTCAGTCCCAGTGTGAGAAGTTCCCTTGAGGGTTTCTCTTGGGTCAGCTGTTCTTAGCCATGCCGGTGAAACGGCCTACAGTTTCCCCTAAACAACGGCAATGCCAAACAGCAGCTGCAGTTTCAATGTGTGCATAATCCATTCGCATCAGTGTTGTATTCAGTAGCAAAGATTGGAGGGACATCGTGACATGTGATTTTTGGCCTCAGTGTTTGGCCATGCAAAAAATAATGCCTGCAAGCATCCTAAGAGGCAAAGACTCATATCAACATTCAAGGGTTCATAAAAATGTGTGCCCCATCAGAAGTAAACATCATTGCACATTATAGACCAAGTCCCAAGCATTTTTCAATGTAATGAAGGGGACATTGGGGAGAAGCAGTTTCTGTCTTTTATACTTTGTTATACATCATCATCTTTTATATATACAATTATGTTAGGTAACCCTTTTTTTCCTTTTCTGTATTTCCTTCATACTATTTCTTTGTTTCTGTAAAATCATATATTGTTAGGATGGATTCAGATGGGTCGCCATGTTGGTCTGAAGCAACAGGACAAAGTTTGAGTCCAGTGGCCCCTTAAAGATCAACAAAGTTTCATTCTGGGCATAAGCTTAAGTGTGCACCCAGAATTAAGCTCTGTTGGTCTTCCTCTTAACGGAGACACTGGACTCAGAGTTTGTTTAGTTGATCGGATGCTTAAGCACATGCCAGTTTGGCTCATGCTGTGTTAGCCAGTCCAGATCAGGGAGCCGGTTTTTTGTTGTTGTTGAGCACTTTGGCTTTTGTTGAGGTCAGTTACTTTCCACATATTCACACAAAACCACATAGTCCTATGGCAGTCCTGTCCCCCTCCTGACCTGTCATTTCTGCACAACACTTTGCAGGCAATTATTTAAATGAAGGATGAGCAAAACCAATCAGGTAGTCAGTGTGTATAAACAAAAGTTTTTAGAAAGGTCTTCTAGTCTGGTTTTCAAATAAGGTTGTGTTATTAAAGGTGCTCCATGCATAGGGATTGGTGCACATCCTTCTGGGAGTCACAGTCCACCTTATGTCATTGAATTACTTGAGCCAACCATCCATAACCCTGGATTGGATGGAATTAGAAACCCTATTGGGACATGAACAGATAGGATTTAGGTGGGGTTCTTCAATGTGTGATCACTGCCTAGTTCTTTATCACCAGGCTGAGAAATACTCATCTTTTTTGGAGGGGCATCTATATATGCAGCTTTTGTTGACCCCAAGGGGGCCTTTGATTCTACAAATTGCCCCAGATTGTGGAACAAACTTAAACTACTATGGACAAAAGACTCCTAGGACTGATTCAACTATTATATTCAGGTTTGATTGCCCAAGTGCAATGTGGGTATGATGGGAATTTAACAAATCCATTTACTTTGGAAAAGGGAGTATGACGGGGATGCTTGTTGGCACCTTTTGTTGTTTAATTTATATGTAAATGATGTAGCAACGACCTTTAACCCACCCAAAGTAGCTGAGATTGGGGTGTCTATTTTGCTTCATGCAGATGATGCCATAATCTTGTCCCACACGAGGGTCAGGCTGCAAAGGGTCTTGCAATCTTTTTCTAATTAGGAAGCCTGGTGATTAACTATTCGAAATCTAAGATCCTAGTTTTCACCAAGTCCAGAAAATGGAACCCTTCTCAATGGTCTATCAATGGGTCCAATACTGAGCAAGTCAAGGCCTTCTCCTATTTGGGGATTTTGTTTTCGGCAGATCTGTCTTGGACCCTTCAACTTTGCTTAATAAAGCTAAACCATGTGCAAGGGCCATAAATAGGTTCTTCCATAAGAGGGGGGGGGGTAGATTCCTGGAGCGGTGCAACCTTGTTTTCCCCTCCTCCTTGATGGCTCAACTACCTGAACTAAAGCGCTCTCCGATGACATTAACCGACCCTTAGACCAAGTTTTAAGGAAAATACTGAATATTCCCAGCGGTGTGCCAAAAGTTATATTGCGGGCAGAATTCAGACAGATATTCTTGGAGGCCAGAGCATGGCTTTATGCCTTTAAACTGAGACTAAAACAGCTCTGTGCCAAAGATGGTTTGTTAGCCGCTCTAAATTGAGATACCTACAAATCAACTTGGATGAAAATCCTGGATGAGAAATTGATGGTAGCTGGAATGGCAATTAAAGATACTTTTGAGATGGGCAAATCCAAAGCATTTTCTCTGATCAAAAAGTGTGTCCTAGAAATCCATTCCAGTAGTCTGATACTGAGAGCCCGCAGAGTTTGCTCACCCCTGTCTTTTGGTCTTTCTTTCCCAAGATCTCCCCCTCCGCCCTGATATGTACTATTTCACCATCCCATGTCACAGCAGAGCTTTTTTGTTCACAAGATTGAATATTATTCCTATAGTGGCCTTACAAGGGAGATTTCTGAATAGGCCCTATTCTGACAGAATCTGCCCTTCTGGCCTCAGCGGGAAGGGTGGGGTATAAATCAAATAAATAAATAGGATAAATACATCCTTCCATTCCCTGCTTGAATGCAGGTTCTTTGGGAAAATAAGGGGTCACTATCTTAAGCCTTTAATCAGCCAATTGTCCCCCTACACTCTGGAAACCCTGGATCTTTTGCTCAGCAATAAGGATCCTAGGTTTAGCAAGTGCAAAATTTGTCTCAGTCCTTTTAGCCTTTGCATTATAAGAAGCAAGTATCTTCTGCTGCTCAAGATCTATGAAACAATGAGCTTCTAAGGGTATAAAAGGAAAGGAAAGGGCTCTTGGAGTGGGGAGCAAAGAAGCCTCAGAGGATGCATTTCCTGTGCCCCCAATGAATTCCCCCCTTAATTTTTTTCACAGCTCCCAGTATGTAAACAGTAATTCCCAAGTACATATACTTAGAGAACTATTCGGCTTGGGTAATCTTCATCTCCCTCTTCTTAGAGCAATTGTCCAGAGGGATCATACCCATGCTAGGATTATGACATGGCAAGTCCTTCCAGGCATGCAGACTTTGCCACCAAGCAAGTGATGTCGGCTTTGTACTTGTGTGAGCCGAGCCTGGCTATGGGCTATAGTCTCTGTAGCATAACTTAAGGACACCACCTGGTGTCCACATTGGGGTGTAGCTACTCTGGACTCTGCGTGGAAGAATGGATTGCTGCATTTGTTCTTATATGGAATAATTTCTGATACGGAATTATTTGTGGTAGACACAGGGACAGCCTGCAGCCTACTCAGCCCAGTTAGTCCTGCTAATGTTATTTGAATGGAATCAGCATAAATGGAAGTGGTCAGGTTTAGGTTTGATTAACAGCAATTCTTTTTCCCAGGCTTAAAATTATATATTCAAGTTGGAAACAGCTCTTGTAAAGCAGTGTGGTTTAGAGTGTGTCATGTCATATTTTAGACAGTAATTTTGCAAGTGGGGCTTGTTTTAACATGTGCCCAGTGCTTAATGAATGGGTGAAAATAATATGAAAAGGGCTGTGTGAAAGCCTGTGGCCCTTCTCAGCACTTAGAAGCGGGGCCACTTTCCGATGTTCCCTTTGCAACACGGGCATCACCACCACCCTGCTTCTTGTGTGTGGCACACATCGTGAGAGTATGTCCACAGTTCTAGGTCACAAGAAATAGCCCAGGCTGCCCATTCCTTGCAGTGTCACCAAGTTTCTGTGGCAGGTGATGCTGGCATAGGACACACTTGCCTCATGGGAGCCTTCTGTGTGACCCATGCTGCCTTGAGCAGGCACTCTGGGGAACTGCCACAGCAAAGTACTTGGTTCTCTAAATTAATCCAGAAGGCATGGGTGGTGCTCCAAGGATCCTCACACTGCAGAAGTAACTTTGTGCATCAGGCTTAGAGAGGAGGTTCTTGAAGAGAGCGAGAGTCATGAAATATGATTTTGTTGGTATATTCTCATGGTTCATTGTACGACACACACACACACATGTCTTCAGAGATAAGTGAAAATTTTCTTTATTTTTTTCCTAAAGAAAGAACAGCTGCTGGGGGGCAATTTTGAGCACAAAAATGGGCAGGTTAAGTAGCCCCCCCCGTCCTTGCATGGCTGCACTCAAAATAGCAGCTTTGTACATTGGTGTTTCCAGAGCTATTTTGGGGGCAGGAATGCACAGGAATGGAGTTCCGGCTGGCTCCCGAGCTGGCCACGCCCAGCAGGAACTCATTAGCATAATAGGCCTCACCCAACAGCAGAAACTCATTAGGATTAGCTACATTAGGGGTGTGTGGCCTAACATGCAAAGGAGTTCCTGCTACAAAAGAAGCCCTGGGTTTTGACAACAAACAAAGTAAACAGAATAAGAAGCAAAAGGCGGATGTGGCTGGATGACCACACTTCTGGCAACATGGGGTGTGTGGTCTAATATGCTAATGAGCTGTGCTATCAGGGGTGTGGCCTAATACGCTGTTGGGTGTGGCCTATTATGTTAATGAGTTCCTGCTGGGCTTTTTCTACAAAAGACGCCCTGGGTGTTCCTGCTAAAACTCAAGCCGAGCATTCCAATTTTAGGATATGCGCTGCTGAAGCCTGCACACACAAGGCCAGTATAGATCAAGATGGGTCACCGTGTTAGACTGTCTGTAGCAGTAGGAAAGAGCCAGAGTCCAGGAGCACCTTCCAGACCAACACCATTGGTGGCCGAGGAGGAGCTTTCTTCTTCAGAAGTGAGCTGGGATTCGTGATAGGTCCTCCCCTGCCACAAATGGTGTTAGTCTGTAAGGTGCTCCTGGACTCTGGTTCTTTCCTAAACCCAATATCGATTGGGCAGCCATAATGTGTATTTAGGCCTAAAAAGACAGTAAATTCAGGTGGTGCCTCTATTGGCTGGTGACATTCAGTGGCATCAAATGGGAATAGGGTTCCCAGGTCTCCTCTGGCTACTGGTGTGGGTTGGGAGGGCACAGGGTGGCCAGGTCCAGGTCAGGAAACTCCCCGAGATTTGGGACTGGGGCCTGTGGAGGACAGGGACCCCTCAGTGGGGTGCAATGCCACAGTGTTGTTCACCCTCCAAAACATCCATTTTCTCCAGAGGAACTGATCTCTGTAGTCCGGAGAGGAGCTCTAATTCCAGCAGATCTCCAGGTCCCCCCTGAAGGCTGGCATCCCTGAATCCCATCAGCAGTGAGCACTTCTCCCTCCCAGCCCCATTGCTCAGACCAAGCACTGCACAAACACTGGGCAGGGCACAGGGGGAAACTGGCAGGCTCCTTAAGTCCTAATGTGTGCTTCTCACCCCAATCCAGCACAAGCGACTGGTTTGCGGTAGCTGGTCTCTGCCCAGGATTGACAAATCTGCCCCCTTTTTTCCTTCTTATCATTTCTATAGGTTGGTGTGGCGAGCCATCTCAGTTTGCTGTTTTTTGTTCCCAGATTTCATGTTTGGTGTAGTGGTTAAGTGTGCAGACTCTAATCTGGGGGAACCGGGCGTGATTCCTCATTCCTCCACATGCAGCTGCTGGTGTGACCTCGGGTCAGTCATAAGTTCTCTCAGAGTTGTTCTCTCAAGGGCAGTTCTCGAGAGAGCTCTCTCAGCCCCACCTATTTCACAGGGCGTCTCTTGTGGGGAGGGGAAAGGAAAGGAGACTTTAAGTCGCTCTGAGACTTCTTCAGGTAGTGAAGGGTGGGGTCTAAATCCAATCTCCTCCTCTTCCTCCTCCTCTTCTTCTTCTCTGCTTTCATGCCATATACCTTCTGTTGCCCACCATTTTTATGCAGTTGACTCAAAAACGTGCTGATTCTTACATCACTAGTTCATTAATATGAATAGGGAAAAAAGATGGATCCCGCCGTAGGATTTGTTGCCACCTGTACCTGGGGAAGGGTGTTGCTTCACACCACATCCCTCTCCCCCCATCTGCTCTGAACCCAGAGGAGTCTTCTGCAACCAGGCTCTGCTATGGCCACAGAGCCTCCCCACAGCCTTGACATGCCTCTCATCCATCCTCCACTTCCTGCCAGATCTTTTGGTGTGTTGCTAGCTCCTGGTTCTTCTTGGTGGGGGACTTTGAGGGGAGATGCTCTCTACTGACCCCTTCTGGGCAGGTGAGTGCTGCCTCAGGTGTTGTCTTGGGCTGTCTTTTGGGCTTAATTTCATCCTGAGTGGCGAGAACTCAGGATCTTCCACATTCTTATTTTTGTCACTCATGTGTCCCTACTGCTTTGGGGTTTTTTCCCCATTTCTGCACGTGTTTTTCGCCATCTAGTGGTTGGTTCAATATTACATCACTGCCAGTCCCGCATAATGCCCTGTGCTTTAAATCTGCAGGGAGGTATGCCGGACATACTGCTATGTAATAGTGAATAAACCACTGAGGGAGCAAAACAAATCCCAAAGCAATAGGGACCCACAAGCAATGAGAATGAGAATATGGAAGAACCCCTCATTTCGGAAACTGAAATTTTCTAATCAAAGTGGTGGGCAATGAAGTTCAGTAGCATCTCTAGTTTTTGCATGTGTAGGTAACAATAGAGCAGATGAACATCCTCCCATGCATTGTGATACACATTTGGTCCCAATTGTCCGGGCTCATCCACCTGCCATCCTCAGGAGGACCTGCAGAGGAAAGCCAAGCAATTCTCCAAAGGCCCCAGGATCTGCAGACGCAACAATGAGGGACCTCCCAGCCTGACCCCCAGTGATGGAGCCTGCTGCTGTGCTTATTGTGGGCCTGGAGAGCTGGGCGCAGGCTGGGGCAAAGAGCTGACTGGAATGAGAGGTGACCCCTGAGCAGAGCCGCAGCACAGTGCATGTGCCTGGGGCCACAGAACATGGTAGAGAATGCATATCTGCACCAATGTTAATTACAAGCAGTTCCAGATTTGTAGTGCTGGACTGTGGCCATTGGGAGCAGTTCAGAGAGTGTTTAGTATATCTATATAATCTAGATCAACAGGCTAGATGTATTTAAATGTGCACTGACTTCAGCTCATGGAAATTTTAGGCTTCGTGATTCCCTTTTAAAAGTCTGAAAATGGGACTTGTATTTACTTCACTTAAAATATTAAATTTGAGGCGGGGAACAAAAACATTTCAAGTGCAGAGAGAAATCAGACCGTCAAAATGTTTTTGAGGAAAAGAAGTCCACCAGCTTCTGCAGAAGAACTTCAGGCAGGAATAGCTGCAGACCTCACGGCAGTTTGCATGCGAGGAGGGATGCCAGAGCCTCAGTGCAGATTCCAGAGCCAAGACTCCGTCCCCTTATTTACTTCATTCACACCCCACTTCCCCCCACAACGGGGGCACAAAGCGGCTTACATCATTCTCTTCTCCCTTTTATCCTTACAACTGCCCTCACCCAGATAGCCCAGGCTAGCCCGATCCCATCAGATCTTGGAAGCGAAGAAGGGTGGGCCTCGGCTAGTAGATGGAACTCCAAGGAACACCAGGGTCATGCCGCAGAGGCAGGCAACGGAAAACCGTCTCTGAGCGTCTCTTGCCTTTAAAAAAGTCAAGCTTGCCACCTAATGGTGCATAACACTTAAGAGCTAGAACTTGTGGCTGCCAGACAATGTTAGGATCTCCTGACTATTCTACATACAATGTCATATGGTGATGATGATGATCATCATCATAAGAGCAGAAGAGGAGCCAATGTTGGATCAGGCCAATGGCCCCTCCAGTCCAACACTCTGTGTCACACAGTGGCCAAAAATACCAGGTGCCATCAGGAGGTCCAGCAGTGGGGCCAGGACACTAGAAGCCCTCTCATTGTTGACCCCCACACCAAGCACCAAGAATACTGAGCATCACTTGCCTCAGCCTGAGAGTTCCTACTTATACCTTGTGGCTCATAGCCACTGATGGACCTCTGCTCCATCATCCTCACCCTCACAACAACCCTGTGAGGTAGGTTAGGCTGAGCGTGTGACTGGCCCAAGGTCACCCAGTGAGTTTCCAAGGCTGAGCAGGGGATTCACACCTGGGTCTCCCAGATCCTAGTCTGACCCTCCAACCACCACACCATATCAGGGCATCATCTCTTTTTTAAAGCACAGAACTTGCAGCACAGTCCAAGACGCTTGCTGTTAGCTAAAATCCCCTGACACACGTAGCCCAGGAGACCCTGACTGCCAAGAAAGTCTGGAAGGGAAACATTTGTGACAGTGGGGCACTTGGACAATCCCCCACATGGGTTAAGGCACTTCCACACCACCTAAACAGCTCGACCGAGGATCCCGAAGTGCCAGAATATTTTGAAAACGGGCCATTTATAAGGCTCATTCAGAATGGGGGACCCCCAAATGGTGAAGCCACACCCACTCTAGCCACCAGCGGAGAGATGATCGCCACCAGAGAATCTGACAGCTGCAAGAGGTGATTTGTATATTCCACTGGCAAAATGGGGGGCACGAATGTTTGTCTTGCAACAGAGCAGGGGTCCCCAGGGTGGTGCTCTTGGCTGCCGTCGGGCCTACAAACACCTTTCCTGGGACCCACCCGCCAAGTGTGGGTGGGGCCAGGTGGGGCTTTTGCCCAGCAAGGCTTCTGATTGGTCCTTGGAGATTTGACGGGCTGTGCAGATTTTTTAAAATGACTTTTTTTTTTTTTTTTGTAAAACTCTCTTAAAAAAAGAGAGAATTTTATTCTTTTTATAAGAAACGGGAAGGGTAGACAGATGGAGAAAGAAAAAGATGGAGTGAAATTTTTCCTGTTAGTGAGGGTTAGTTTAGGTTAATAACCAATACCAATTTTGGCATCTATCATGGTTAGAAGATCTTCTTTTTAACTATTGCAAAGTCCAAAGTCACTCTGTTAATGCAGTTAGTAAAGTCCATTGGGGTTAGTAATTAAACAGCTCCTTCCAGATGTTACACGAACAGTCCTCAAAGTATCTTCTTTTTAAATCTCTTCCAGTTATGGATTGAGTCCATTTTAACTTTGAAGTCTTCCGTTCCATCACCACTTTCCCCTGGGCTGCTGTCTTCTTCGCTTGTCCCAGTTTTGAATACTGCATCTTCCTCCCTGCTGGCGTGTCTCTTCAGAAGTTTCCGTATTTTAAAGATGAAATCCTTCTTCTTTCTTTTCTCTTTTTCCTTAAACTTCTGGCCTTCAAGCTTCCTGGGCTCCATAAACTCTTCAGATGAAATTAGATCTCCAGTTTGTCGCTTGCTATGCTCAACATCCCCTTCTACTGGCAGAGTATTCTCTTTTATAAAAGCGGAATAGGTTTTGGGAGCCTCATCCACCTCTTCTTTTAATTTTATCGCTTCACTGCCAGTTAGGGGTGCCAAGACATTTGTCAAGGTAAATCCGAGATCTTCTTTCTCTTCTTCTTTAACGCCCTGGAAACCTAGAATCAGATTCGATTTCTGTTCGATCTCCATCATCTTTCTAGTTGTTTCCGATATCTGTTTCTGTCGACTGATGAGAACACTATCCATTTTAAACAGAGTTTCGTTGATTTTCTGCAATTGTTCCAGCAGGGGGCACAGCATCTCCTTTTCCTGTTGATTGACAGCAAGCTCTTGGGGGGGCTGTCTGGACCGGAAGTCCCCCTCTCTTCTCTTCCGGTGTCTGCAGGACTTTTTCCAGTATCGACATTTTGTTTTTTTGTTTACTTTTAAAAAGTTCGTGCCGTATCCCCCAGGAAGCTAAGATGATCACAGTCTTCCATGCAACCCCAACGGTACTTTCACCAACACTTTTTTTCTCTCAGCCCCCTTCGCGCTCCCTTTGTAGATCTTGCTTCTCAAAGGGGGTGGGAACTCCTCCCTCCTCCCAACGCTTATACGCATGCAGGGGGGCTCCGATTTACGCTTCAAAATAGATCTTCAACTCACGATTCGATGCTACTTCTTCTTTTTATTTTAAACCATAGCGCTGTCTTCACTCCTGGAAATCGGTGGCGCCGCTAAGTCCCATTACGGGCACACCGCAGCGGGGCCGATTGGGGCGGGGAGAAAGCCTCAATTTCCCGGCTGTCTGCCGGCAAAGAGGCTACTCCCCAAGCGCCCCCGGTTCGGAGCCTTTGCCTAAGGCTCACTAGGGTCTTTCGCACATGCGAAGACCCCCCCTAACTGCGCGTGGGCTAACCGCCTCCGGGAGCGTCCCGAGAAGCGGCCGCCATTCGCGACGCCAAAACCGAAACCCTTTAAAATGACATTTTGACAGCAGCTGCCATCACAGCCTAAGGATCTTTGCTGTGTGACTGACAGTAAGAGGTGGCAGCTATTTCACAGCCGGCTCTGCCTCCTCCAGCAGCCACATTGCGAAAGTCATTTTGTGGCTGTGCCCACCATGTTCTGCCACAATTCCAAAGGTGCCGACTGGCTCAAAAAAGGAAACACGTGGGCAGAATGTTGCGTTATGGGAGTTCTCAGCTTTCCTCCTTTGTGTAGATTTACTCCAGATCTAACCCAATTGTCATCGTCTTTGTGTATGGTGTGGGTCTAGACTAGCCACTGTTTTGCCCCCATCTTTGGTCACCACCACCACTCTGGGTAAAATCCAGCCCCCCCAGCATGGTTGCCCAAAGTCAACCTCACAGGGGGATTGCTCAGTAGCATGCCAAGGAGCCAGGCAGGTGGGTAAGGACTTGTGCAGACTCCCTCAAGTTAGATAAGACTTTATTTCTGCAAGGCACAAACTCAGCGTATTGCAAAGGCACACTAAAGAAAAGAAACAAAAAGGCAGGTTCTAACTAAAGGACTTACAATCTAAGTTACATCTGATCTGGGGTAGATGCAGGATGCCTCGGCCCGAGTGCGTCTGCACCCCCCTTTTGCATCATGCTCCGGTGCCATATATATCCCGTGGCAGAACACCTTCGCCCCCAGGCCCGTAGCCAGGATTGATTTGTTCAGAGGCCTTTTAAAATCTGAAGGGGGCAATTATATGACAGTTAATTAAATTAATCTGAATGCCTGTCTTTAAAGGGGGAGGCGCTCGCCCTATTTTTAGCCCTTCCATTCAAGGGACAGAGCAGTGAGCGCCTCAGTTCCTAGGGGAGAAAGCAGCTCAGAGGACATTTAAATGCCTTCTGCACTCTCTTTTCCCAAGTCCCATGATGCCCCCCCCAAGAATTCCAAAGTGGGAGGGAGAGGGAAGCCCGAGGGCGAGCCATGATGCTGCTGCCCGTGGGGGTCTCTCCTCAGAAATAAGATTTCTACACACACACACACGCACGCACCCCCCCAAAAAAAAAAAACCCAACAAGGTTTCTGACATGGCTACTTGTGAGGCAGGGCTTTCAATGAAGGGGGCAGGGCCCTCAAATGCCCCCCTGTCGCTATGGGCCTGCTCTCCCTCCCCAGAGCTCCCAACCAAGAGGGAGCCAAGAAAGAAGCTGCAAGCAAAGTAACAGCTCCCCTTTTCAGATGCCACCCCTGCGTGTGCTTCAGGGTGCTCAGCCACTCTGGGTGCTGAGCCCTGGGTCTCCTCAGCCCACCAAACCTGCACCCTCCAATCAAGGGGTGCTGACACCTCATCAAAACGATGGTTGTGGGCTGCCTCTCCCAGCTGGGAAGGAGGCCCTGCTCCTTCAAAGAGCCTCTTCTCCCCTTCTTCCTGCCCATGAGGACACACCGACCCCTTCGCATTGTCATAACAGTCCCCAGTGCTCCCCTGCCCCACCTCTCCTCTCACGACATGAATATTGGATTTTTAAAAAATACTCGGGAAATTGCTCTCAACTTCAGCCCCTCTCCTCTCCAACACACAGATACTAATTCTGGTCTACCTTTACAGGGTTGCTCTAGAAACACTGGGGCAATAGATATGGAAGAAGACGTGGAGTATTCAAACAGGACAGTATGAAAAGTGATGGTGCTAGTGATTAGAAGAAAGGGGCAAGTGAGGGCCTGCCAGCACATCCTACTCAGAAGATCATTGCAACAGCTTTCCTGGATGTGGTACTCAGAGCATACGCATCACTAGCGCATATGCATCACACGCCTAGAGTCATCGTTCAGAGGCAGAGCAACGGTCTGGGGCAGTACTCTGTTCTTAGCCATAAACTCCAGAGGTAGCCTTATCAAGTTTGGCGTTCAAGAAAGCCCCAGCCCCTGATTGCAATATGGGAATAATTTTACTGGCCTCTTGCAGGCTTGTTGTTCAGTGTTCGACCACTGGGGACGACAGGGTGCAAGAAATGTGTGTGGACAGAAGGGACGACCGCCATCATTTTTGGAAACAGCTCTCAGTTCTAATTAGAGCCACAAAGGTAGATTATAGATCCATACTAATGAAAAAAAAATTCAGCAGGACCAAATATAAACCAAAACATTCATTTAGAAAGTTTCGAAAGGTGGCTGTTATTCATGCCTTGCCAAAGCTAATTTTTTTACCAGTTCAATAAAACAGATTGCAGCTGCTTGAGATGTTATATTACATCAGTGTAAGAAATTTCAAGGTATATCATGTGACACGGGGAGTCACGGATCATGCCGCACCAGCCAATTAGTTGTCGCTTAATACCCGGCCGCCGAACATTCCAGGCCGGAGATGACACATTGCTGGCTACAGACAGTGCATTGCTTAGTCACATTTGCAGTCACTGGAGAAAGCGAGACCTGATTTGCGTATGGAGGGCATGAGAGCAGCAGAAGTCAAAGCACAGTTGGCTGTTTTCCAAAACCAAACAAGAAACAGCAGGAAAGAAGCTGTAAGATGCTACTCCATGAAATCTTAAGTGACACTGAGCATGATGGAGAATACCCAGTGAGAGCATTCCAAGAATGGAGGGAGGTAAAAAATAAAAATGCCCACGGAGTACAACGGGCAGGATCCCAAAATCTGTTCCACTTAAGTATGATGACTTTCCCTCTTTCCCATCCACCATTCGTCTCGCTCTTCTTCTTCTTCTTCTTCTTCTTCTTCTTCTTCTTCTTCTTCTTCTTCTTCTTCTTCTTCTTCTTCTTCTTCTTCTTCTTCTTCTTCTTCTTCTTCTTCTTCTTCTTCCTCCAACCCCTCCCCTTTTTCCACCTTACTCCCCTCTCCCTCTTCCCTAGACTTAAAATATCCTTAAACACATGTAGCCAAATTAAAACAGTTAATACCCAAATACTAAAATATGGGACTCAAAAAGGACTTTCAGTCTAAAATTAATAGAAATTATATTTCTGTGATTTCTATTTCTATAATTAATTTAAATTTAAATTAAGGCCCACTACTGAATATCTAAAATAGTTAAAATAATAATAAAAATAAAATAAAATAGAACAATTGGGAAACAGTTAAAATAGTAAAGGTAAAGGCTCCTTTGCTCGAAAGCCACTTGCAATTTCTTGTTTTCAAACTGCTGGGTTGGCAGGAGCTGGAACTAGAGACGGGAGCTCACTCCATCATGCGACACTCTTGGGTCTCGAATTGCTGAACTACTGACCTTCCGCAACCTGCAGTTCAGCATCTTAACCACTTGAGCCACCGCAGCTAAATAGTTAAAATAGAACTACAGCGAGATAAAAATTGAATGGGTTAAAAGTTAAGGGTTAAAAAGGTTATGACTCAACCTTAAAGTAGGATAATGCATTAATCCTATCAAAACTCCAGTTTTTATACCTTAAAATAAAAATTGAATCTCAGACAACATACCTGCTCTTCTCATCATCAGCATCATCAAAGCGGCAGCTGAAGAAAGAAAGAAGAGAAAACGGAACGGGGCTCAGAATTAAACAGCACCCGTCACTAACTCCCTAAGCGTAACATAACTCCCTAAAACGTAACGGTAAGATAATCAGAGGGCAGACAAGAAGGTACAAGTCCTCCCTAACCAAAACAATAAGGAAAAGGGGAGTGGGAGAAGAAAATATATGTAACTAAAAAAAGAGAACAAAGTTTTAAAAAAGAAAGTCACTGACAGGCCTCTCTTGATGCTGATGGGGGAGGATTTTGCAAAGGCTCCTTACTACATAGAGAGCAGCAATCACAGAAAAGCCACCATGATGGAACTGGACCGGGTGAAGATGCTGGGCGTTAAACTGCTACAAAACCTTTGGGATTACAAGACAGTCCCCCCCAGCAAGTCTCCGCTCCTGCTCTGTGCCTTGAAGACCTCCCCAAGGCCCACCATGCTGTACTGGTGTCTCTTTGATTACACGGATGATCCAGGGCTCTTTTTGTAGTAGGAACTCCTTTGCATATTAGGCCACACACCCCTAATGCAGTCAATCCTCCAAGAGCTTACAGAGCAATTCTTACAGGGGCTACTGTAGGCTCTTGGAGGATTGGCTACATTAGGGGTGTGTCATCTAATATGTAAAGGGGTTCCTGCTACAAAAGGAGCCCTGCACAGATCTCTTCCTCCCTTTTGTCCAGACCGTCTGTCTGCGGCAGCAGAAGGAGCTCCAAGACATTCTGACAAAATTGCTGGAGCTGAAGGAGCCCCCTTGGAAACAGTCGGGGCAATTTCTGGTCATATTTGAACCTGAAGAGAAAAGACAAAAACTAGATCTCAGAACCAGAGGAAGTGTTTTTGTGGGTTATGGTTCTGGAAGTAAGGGGTATAGAGTGCTGTACCCAGAAAAAGGTGAAGTCTATGTCTGGCATATGATTCACTTTGATGAAAACAGAAAAATAAGGTATTTTTCAGATATTTATTCCATTCAGCTTTGCTGAAGGTGCACCCCTAACTATAACCATGTGGTAGAGTGCCTTAATAGAGAAGTTGAAATTAAGGAGCTAGGAGATGTTTCTCACTACCTGAGTATACGAAGAGAGTGGGGATTGATCATGGTACAGATACAAGCATCACCTCACAGGAGAAAGGTCTGAACCTGACATACTGCCCGCCCGAGCTCTCATCCCCCCCCCAGTTTGTCGGGATACATTCTGTGAAATTTTCAGAGGAGGGCAGGGGTCCTCACATGCTTAGAAGCAACCCATTCATTCTCTTCAGGCCCAAAGTCTTTCCACTGGATCAGATATTGTAATTGTCCATGAAATATCCTGGAATCTAAGACCTCCTCAATTACATGGTGGAGTTCCCCATCGATCGGAAGAGGAGGAGGAACTGGGGGGTTACGCATCCAGGGAGAGGGTCCCGGGTCCCGTTTCAGTAACCTAAAGTGAAACACAGGATGAACATAATGCAAAGATTTAGTGAGTTCAATTTCAACAGCCACCTTATTAATAACACACACTACTCTGAAGGGGACAATATATTTCCACTTTAGTTTCCGTCGGGGTTGCAAGCCTTTCAAGTGCTTAGTAGAAACATAGACAGAGTCACCAGGGGCAAGATTCCATTTAGGGCAACATTTCCCATCGGCATACCGTTTATAATCCTGTTTAGCCTTTTCTAGAGTCTTTGAAGTACCTTCCAGTTCTGGGTGACATTAGACCACCAAACTTGAACGTCATTAACAAGGGGTTGGCCTAAGTCAACCAAGGGCAATGGGCCCCCCTTGTACCCATGTACTGCTTTGAAGGGACTCATCCCTATGGAGCTGTGGACCGAGTTGTTGTAGCTGTATTCAGCAAAAGGCAACAGGGAGTCCCAATTGTCTTGTTGATAGTTCACATAGCAATGTAATACTTGCTCCAGTATTTGATTAGTGTGTTCCATTTGGCCATCAGTCTCTGCGTGGTGGCTGCTACTTACTCCTTGTTTGATCCCAAGTTGTTTCATAAGCTCCCGCCAGAATTTGGCAATGAACTGTGTACCGCAGTCACTCACAACCTTTTTTGGCAAGCCATGCAGCCTAATCACATGTTGTAAGAAAAGGGTGGCCAGCTGCTTTGCAGTGGGAGTGCTTTTACAGGGTATAAAATGTGCCTGTTTTGAAAACAGATCCACACCCACCCAAATCACTGGTTTTCCCTGGCTGACTGGCAAAACAGTAATAAAATCTATAGAAATCACAGACCAAGGGCATTCAGGGATTTCCAGAGGTTGTAACTGCCCTGCCCCCCCCCTTACTCATTATACATGTTTGACAGGTGGACATATAGGTTGAGATATCTTTCCTCATACCTGGCCACCAAAATTGTCTCTGAACAAGGTGCAGGGTTTTCAGATAACCAAAATGCCTGGAGAGTTTACTGTCATGACTCTGAGACAAAATCTCCGCCCGCAATGACAAAGGCACATAGACTTTTTCTCCCTTGCACCATGTGCCATTTTCTTGGTGTTGCAACCCTTCCCGCACCACCAAGTCCAGGTCTTGCGCTGAAAAGGCATCTTTAAACTTTTCAAGCCAGTTGAGGTTTTCTTCCACCACCCGTTTCTTTACTTGGCTGCGAATTTGCACAGCCCCGCGCCGGAGGGAAACACTGTCAGTAACTTCCTCTCTCTGGCTACCATGTTGTGGGAGGTGTGAGAGGGCATCAGCTAGGAAGTTCGATTTCCCCAGGAGGTACTTGATGGTAAAGCGGAACTGGGACAAGAATTCAGCCCACCGCACCTGTTTCACATTGAGCTAGCGAGGGGTCTGGAGTGCCTCTAGGTTTTTATGATTGGTCCATACCTCAAATGGCACACAAGCACCCTCCAGCCAATGGTGCCAAGTTGTAAGCACCAATTTAACAGCTGCTGCCTCCTCGTCCCAAACCGCCCAATTATGCTCTGCCCTAGAGACTTTTCTAGACAAATAGGCTAAGGGGTGTAACTTTCCATCCTTCCTCTTTTATAGGATGCCCCCCCATAGCAACATCAGAAGCATCCACTTGGACCACGAATTTTTCCTCCTCGTTTGGGTGATGGAGAATGGGCTCAGTTGTGAACAGGATGTGAACAGTTCTCAAAAGCCTGCTGACACTTGGTAATCCAATTCAGCTTACTTCCCCTTTTGTGGCTTCAAGCCCCTTCCCCTTAGTCTTTAATAAGTCTGTCAGGGGTAGGGATACCTGTGTGAAGTTGGGGGTGAAGGCGCAATAGAAATTCGAGAATCCTAAGAAACTCAGAAACTGTTGTCTGGTTTTGGGGGGCTCTGACCCCAATACATCCTGTACTTTCTTAGGATTCATCCCCAACCCTTGTTGAGTAATTCAATAGCCCAAGAAATCTACCTCAGTCTTATGGAACTCACATTTAGATAACTTGGCATACAGCTGGTTATCATAGAGGGCAGTCAACACCTCTCTTACTAACTTCACATGCGAGTCAAAGTCTTGAGAATACACCAACACATCATCTAGATAGCAAACCACTCCTTTGAATAAATGCTTGTGCAACACTTCATTAATTAAGTTCATGAGTACCCCAGGCATGCCAGCCAAGCCAAAGGGCACAACCAAGTACTCAAACCCTCTTAAGGGGGTGTTAAATGTGGTCTTATGCTCATCCTCCTCTTGGATTCAGACCCGAAAGTAGGCATCTCATAAATCCAGTTTCGTAAAGATCTTCCCCTTAGCAGTCTCCCCCAATAAGTCTTTTATAAGCGGTAGAGGGTAGTTGTTGGACATTGACACTGCATTCAACCCACCATAGTTGTTACACAGATGTAATCCCCTGTCCTTCTTTTTTCGGAAGAGGATGGCAGGAGCGAAAGGGGAAGTGGCTGGTCGAATAAAACCCCATTCAAGGCTCTTGTCAATGAACCGCCGCAATTTCTCTTTCTCAACTGGGTTCATAGCATAGAGTTTGACTTTGGGCATTTTATGCCCTTCAAGGATTTCAATGGCACACTCAGTTTTTCTATGAGGAGGGAGCTCGTCAGTCTCCCATTCTTCAAATACCCTCCCCAAGTCTCTGTACTCCTCAGGGATGGAATTAAACTCATCCCAGGCAAGGCATATCCGTGTCAGAGAGGGGAGCAGTTCAACCCCCCATTCTGACTTCCATTGGTGGACTTTACATCAGGGGTCTAAAAACGTCATTGTGCCATGGCTCCATTGAACACGGGGGTCATGAGCTGCCAGCCACAGCTTACCCAACACCATAGAGAACTGGGCGGTAGGATGTATTATAAAAGCACGTTGCTCCCCATGTCCTGCCATCCCCACTGGCATGGCTACCTTTTGGTGTTGGCATGACTGCATAGCAATGCCATCCATTTGGGTAAATACTACGGGGTTATCTAATTTCACAATCCCAACCCCTAGTCCCGTAACCAGGGATGGGCTAATTAGGTCGCGAGAGCAACCAGAGTCTAAAAGGGCTCATACCTTCAATTGGGTTCCCCCGTCTGGGTTTAAAATAGTCATAGTCAAAAAGAATAAAGAGGTGCCATCTCTCACCACTTCCTGCACTGGGGAAGCATGGACCTGTTGGTGGGCACCCTTCACAACAGGTCCCGGCCATTTCCCTGCACCTGAGGCTTGTCCCCTTTGCTGGACGTAGGGGTACTGGAGGACAGGAACTCGACAACCTGGAGGGCTTGGGGTGACTCGGCTCTCTTAGGGGGCACCTTCCTTTTCTTCTTGTGGAAGTGTTCTTGGTGGTCCTTGTGGAAATCACAGTTGGCTCCACGCATCCAGTGGTCGTGCTCATCCTCCCTGGACCAGGAACATTCAGCAGCGTAGTGCCCCAGTCAACCACACTGCAGGCACAGACCCTTCTTGAAACATTTTTCTCTCTCTCTTTGTAGGGGAAGACCTCATGCCCTGTGCCCAGTCCCCCCTCCTCTTGTGGGTCCACGTTGGTGGTAGAGTTTCACCAGGTTGGGGCAATTCTCCACTTCACATGCCACCTGGATCCATCCCACCAGAGTGAGGGGGTTACTTTGGGCCAGGGCTTTCTTGACTAGCAGGGGGCTAAGGCCGGCATGGTAGAACTCGATGAGGACTTCTTCCAGCCACCCCAACAGCTTGGCTGCCATGGCTTTAAATTCATCCAAGTACTCCTGGACCGACCGGGTCCCTTGGTGGATGCCCTGGAGCTGGGTGCATGGCTTCTCCAGCTCTAAGGGGTCTTCAGACTGGTGCCACAGGACTTGCATAAAGGCATCCACATCCCTCAGCTTGGGGGCCACCACATTATACAGTCCCATGAACCAGTCAGCATCCCACCTGCATAAGTGGGACCCCACACAATCCACATGCTGTTCATCCAAAGTGAACATGTGGCCCCACTCATGCAGCATCTTGTGCACCTGGATCACGAAGAACACCAGCTTGGCCAGGTCCCCATCAAATATCACCTCCAGAAAGTCTCTCAGCCAGTCGCACTCAGCCCAGCAGGGGACTGGTCAGGGAGGAGGTGCGGATTCCTTTCCTTCTACCCCACTCTCTTCTCCCTCCTCAGTAGTGCTCAAGGACTCTTTCTCTATCAGCTCTTTCACCACTTTCAGGAGATTCTTGATCAGGAACTTGATCTTTGAGCTTTCTCATCTCAGCCTGCATCCCGGCCTGGGCTCTCTCATTTGCGGGTTCCTCTTCCCATTCGTCCCACATGTGGCCCAGCTCCAGGTCATCCTGGAACGAGCAGGAGATTCTCCTCCATTCTTTATTGGCGCGAGCTCGGGCCCCACGGAAGCCAGGCATGCCACCCAGCCAGACCAGTTCATCCCATCGATCCAAAGGCTGGAACATGACTTGCTTCTTGGGTTTAGTCCCAGTTGCCTTGTGGGACTTCTTTTTGTCGGACATGGTCCTGTCTTTTCTTCGGACATGGTCCTGTCATGGTCAGAACCAGTACTGGTACCAGTCCCATCACCTCCGTCTCCATTCCCCATTCCCATAAGAGGGGGGTTTGTTGGGTTGGAAGAAATAGCAGTTCTGGCAATCTATCAGGTCCTTCAGTAACCACTCAGTACACAATAGTCCTTGAGTAGGTTTATTGGCAAAGTATGGCTTCTGGACAGGTGAACACCTTTGCCAGAACTGGCAATCAATAGCATGGGACAAAGGGAAAGGGATTAGGGTCCACCCTCAAGCACATATCACACACAGAGACACCTAGGCCACTATAGGCCATGAGAGAATATATGATCAGCTAGCTAAGGCTCTTGTCTCCCACAGCCATGGACCCAGCTGGACTCATGGACTATGTGGGGGCTGCTTAGGAAAAGTTACCAGTGAAGCTGTTACAACACACCTCTCATTCATTCACATGCTCACCTCCCCATAGGAATGTCAGGGAGGACTGATAAGATGTTAGGCAGATGGGCAAAGCAAGTGGGATTCCAAAAGCGAAACTAACGGTGTTAGCAGCATTGGCAGCATAAGGTATTGGGTTACAGATATTGAGGACTGATCATGGTACAGATACAAGCATCACCCAAGAGGAGAAAGGTCCGAACCTGACAGGAAGATGGTTCATTTCTCCTAAACCAGAGACAGAAAATAATCAAACACTTACAGATATTAAGTTCTAGAAAATGCCAACATGCAACACCTACAGTAACTGACTTTCTTGAGAACACTGAAATAAGTGAGCCTTTACTTAAAGACAATCAGTACAGAAACTTCTATAAGAAAACTTCTGTACTTAAGCATCACTAGCAGACTTGATATTGCAACTAGTGTTGGGATTCTTAGCAGAAAGACAAGTACGCCTAGCAAGAAAAAGTAGGTTACAGTAAAGAGTGTCTAGGCACCTAAAGGGGACTCTAGATTTGAAACTAAAATTGCCATCCACCAGTTAGTTAGTTAGTTGGTTACACAGGTGCAGATTGGGCAGGGGACAGCTTTTTTTTTTTTTATTGCCCCCCGAAGGGGATTTTATTGATTTTGCATTACTACGGGATATGGGGAAAGGTTACTAAATCCCTACCTCTAAAAAATTTATAGGATATGGGTAAGGAAAACTAATACATAAAACTCTACCGGAATGGGGGAAGGAAACTAAACCCTACTTCTAAACACCCTACTGGACATGGGGAAGGGAAGACTAACATGGTGACATGATCTGGTTACATTTGTGTCATTATCACCTAATGTTACAGAACTTTATTGCTTATAAAAAAGTTAACAAAAAATTATAAAAATGAAAAATGGCAAAAACTGATTAGTTAATAAAAACTGCATCTTCCACGATTATCTTGGTCTTAGGTTCTCTTCTTCTTGCGTTTCTTCTTTCCTCGGGGTTTGGGAGCGGCTGCTCCTTTCTCTGATTCCAACGTACCTGAAGAACTAAAGAGTATTGGACTACTGCTTTCTGAATCCTGTGAGTAGGATTCCTCTTCTTCCTCTTCTTCCTCCTCATCTTTTCTAGGTTTCTTATCTTTGTTGTGCTGCTTTGGATTAAGGTGTTGCTCCACAAACCTTTTAGCCTTAGGAACAGAGTCAATATTATATTTTCTGTCTTCATATTTAAAACTCAGTCCTTCAGGAAATAACCATCTGTACGGGACCCCTTTCTTCTGCAGAGAGAGAGTAAGTTCCTTGTAGAGTCTCCTCTTCTTTCTGACTTCAAAGGGGATATCCTTCAAGATTCTTATTTCCTCATTCTTGATTTTTAAAGGGTTCCCCTGTGTAGATTTCAGCACCCGGTCTCTGGTAGATCTTCTCGTGAATTTCAAACATATTTCTCCAGGGAGTTTATTCTTTTTAATGAAATCTGGATAAGCCCGATAGGCCCAGTCCATCTCCTTCAGTAGGTCTTCCTGTTTGTAATCCATTATTGGAGCCAAAGTCGCTGATAAAATAGCCTTTAAATCTTTGTTCTTTTCTTCTGGAACCCCTTGGAAGTGTAGAATGTACATGGATCTCTCCAGCTGTAGCTGTATTAATTGGTTTTTATTAAAGAGCCTCTCCTTTTCTGCTTCATCCGCTCTTTTATTAATACTCTCAGTCTGTTTTTCCATTTTTTTTTAAGTCTTTTCAGTTGTTGAGGTCCTTCTGTCCATTTGAGTCATCTGCTTTTGCAAATTATCCATTTTCGCATTGAGATTAGTCATCTGCTCCATTAGATGTGCATTCGCCAGCAGTGTGAACATCTCTGTAGCTACTTCCTGGTTGTGGGAGGGAGTCGTTGGTAGGCTATTTCTGGTTGGCATATTTTTCCTCCAAAAATACTCAGACCCTCAGATGCAGAGTGTTAAGTATGCAACTCAACAAGAGGCACTGATTTCAGCAAAGTGATTCAGCTTTATTGGTAACAGCAACTAGATGATCAGAACACAACGACAACACATGACAACTAGTGGAGCACAGCTCCCCTTTTTAAATGATCCAGGCTGTCAAAGCCATGCCCATAGATAAGTTAAGAACCAATGGCATAACAGAGATAAAGGACAATCAGGTCTGTTCCCTCCATAAAACATATTTACACTTGTGATTGATTGCTTCAAACCATTCCATAGGAACGACCAATAGAAATGTTACAGCTTACGATCCTCTGCATAGAATCAAGTTTTACATGGTAAAGAATAGGTTCAGTTACAGTTAAGACATTACACAGAGCCTCTAATAAAGCATTTGCCTGAAAAGAAATAAAAGACTAAATGTGTTTTGACCGAATAGTCTTCTTCAGTGGTTGCTAAAACATAAATGCCCTAGTCTTTCATATATATCTATATCAACATCAATACAAAGAAAAAAAGATATTGAAAATATTAACACATAATTGATATCCCATTGAACTAGGGTTGCCGGGTGTCAGGTTCAATAGCAAGTAGATCCAAGCATTCCTTATGTGAAGAAAAGCTTTATTGGAATACAATGCTGTAACCCACAGGAACACAATTATTGTCAGGAATGGCGGCACAAGCTGGTCAGGCATTATTATAGTATGATGCAAAAGCGCGACTAGCAAATGAACTTTTAGCGCTCGCACGGGAATCTTCCAGCGGGAGATTACTTGATGATCGGGAGAATGAGTTTCCCCCACCCCTTGGTCTCACAGGACTGGAAAATTCCCTTAAACAAAGAATACTCCATAGACTCTCATTCAAGGCTGCCGTGATAAGCCAGAGCGGCTGAACCATTCTCCCACGTTGCAGCTGGCATTACTACGCAAGCACACAAGCAACAGACAAGATAGTAGACACAGCAGAATACAATGAATTCAGTGTAAAAATAACCCAAGCCTCATGGCTCTGACACCAGGTCCGCCTGGCCGCTGGTGGGGGATGGGGGGGTGGGGTTGCCAGCTCCAGGTTGCAAAACTCCTGAAGATTTGGGGATGGAGCCTGGGTAGGACAGGGACCTTAGTGGGGTACAATACCACAGAGTCCACCCTCCAAAACATCTGTTTTCTCCAGGGAAATTGATGTCTGTAGTCTGCAGATGAGCTGAAATTCCAGGGGATCCCTACGTCCCGCCAGGAGGCTAGCATCCCTACACTGAACGATGTATGCCTCTTCAATCATTCTTTACAGACCTTTTTGTAAACTGTGACATACTATTTCTACTGAGCATCAATAAAAAAAACTTAATTGACAAACATCTAAAGATGGTCACTACACCTTATCTATTTTACAGTCCAAAACAGCCTTCCTCCAAAATGAATACAACCCATCTCGCTGGGCACAGTCCCTGAAGGATCTCCATGCTGAATGATGCCTGGTTTGTCTTGAAGTTCTACTGTTCCAAAACTTGTTTTCATTTTCAGATTTTCTCATTGCTTTCATTCAAGAGTTTTCACTGTTTTTACACTTTCCATCTTGTTATCCACATCGGTGGCGGCTTAGCACCATGTCAGGAATAGCCCTCCCCCACTAGACAGAATATCTACTGACTTTTTCACCACCATCACCCCACCTCCCAGATCAGTTAGGAATCCGCTGATGTACCCCTTCCTAAATGGTCATCAGAAACTAAACAGGATCGAGAGTTCCGGGTTGCAGCACAGCTTCATGTTCTCTTTAGTGGAGTTTCGGGGGCTCCCGAACTCTGCTACACTCCCCAGAGGGGGGTGCCGTGCAAGGGACTTGATCCGGGCTCTCTGCTGGTGGCAGCAGGCAAATGGAAGCCCTGGATCATCCCCAGCAACAAAAGGAAAAGAGCTCCCGTGGCAGCCTAGCTGTCGCTACCCACATATGAGGGATCCTAGCAACTTTTCCTAATAATATTCTAAGATCACCATGAGTAACTGTCCTAAGCAACACACTCAGCAATCCCATTTGGCATTCAAACCCTTTAAAATTTAAAAAGACACAGACCAAGACCTGGAGGAAGAGAAGTTCCCCTCCTCCCCTCCTCCTTCCCCGCAGCTAGCAAAAGACTAGAGAAGCTCTTTCTTTCTTTCTTTTTTTAACTGAGGCTTATTTGTTCTGTGCACAAACTGCATCTTCTGAAATATAAAGTGGAATATAGTATCTCTCTTGGAGAATCTCTGAGACTATCTGGCTGTTTTTGAGGGGTATTTCATCCCCTTTTGAACTTTGGTTTAGATGTTCTCTCCTAGAATTACAAAAGGGTAAAAAAAAAACACCCTTCGCATTTAGAGAAAATAAAAAAATGAAGATTAACTTACATGGCAATCAGACTATGATCCTTCACACTTCAATATTTCAATATATGGATTACAACTATTGGGGGTTTTGTTTCTTCCCCCTTCCTTTTTCTCACTTGTTTTTTTAATTATTCTTTCCATATAAGGAGGAGAAAGAGGAGCTTGCATAACAACAATAACAAAAAAGATCCTGGCTTTGTTCTGTTGAGTTACCTCATCTGCAGTATGTTTTGTGCACAACTGATAAAAACTGTAGGTCTAATGTGGTTTTGAAGTATTTTATCTTTGTTGTATCTAAAATAAGGTTGTTTATAAACAATAGGAGGTTCTGTGGGTATAGAGGCGTATCTGAAAATACTGTTGTTTAATACTGCTGAGACTGCTTGTTTTGATATATAATCCTACTCTAAAATGGCTGGTACTAATAGGCCTCCCCCAAAACTACAGACTTCCAGTTCACCAGGTATAACAAAATCGGTAGCCTACAGTCTATCACCGGCTACAATGAAAGAACTCCAACTACTGATCCAAGAAACAGTTTCATCTACTGTAAAAGCTGCAGTTTTGGAAGCTGTGGAACCCATTAAAGATACAATGAATTATATGTCACAGCAGCTTTTAAACAAGATGGAGGATCTTCAGAAGAAATTATTAGAGAACAACTATAAGATTGCTGACTTGAATAAAACAACCTCTAAACTGGAAGATAAAGCAGACAAAACAGAACATAAACTTCAAGCAATGGACACTAAACAGATTTCTTTGGAACAAGATCTCATGCAGCTTCAATTAGATAAAGCAGCATACATGTTAAGATTTCAAAATATTCCAGAAGACAAAGAGGAAAATACAAGGAAAATGATGGCGTATACTCTGGCTAAGTATATGAAGACAGAAGAAACAGAGAAAGTCTTGGATGAGATTGATGCTACATACAGAATGAACTCTGCTTATGCCAGAAGAAACCAACTTCCCAGAGAAGTGCATGTGAGATTCCATAAGAGAATTATAAAAGATGAAATACTTAAAGCATCAAATGTAACACCTTTACAGACAGATGACACAGAAATAAAGATCTTGAAAGAAATTCCTTGGAGAGAGAAAAATGGAAAGAATACATGGACCTTACAGCCACTTTGAGAAGAAATGAGATTTCTTATAGATGACTACTTCCATAAGTTGTATTCTTCACTTACAAAGGCAAAAGCATAGAATTAATTCAACTTTCAAGGCAGAGGACTTCCTCAAGACATATGGAGGGGACCTCCAAACTGAAGAAGATAACTCAGAAGCTACAGAAGAAGATCAGGACCTTCAAGGTGCTACAGGAACATCTTCAACAACTGCAACTACAACCAAGAAAACATCATCAACCAAAAAAGCTCCTAAGACCACAACATCTCAAATACTTACAAGCGGCCAATGAGAAACAAACAAGATATGGAATCACAGACTCAACCACAAGATGGATGGAAGAAAAATAAGGATAATCTCAATAAATGTAAATGGACTAAATGCACCCCAAAAAAGAAGACAGATATTTCAATAATTGAAAAATAAATGCAACTAGACATCATATGCCTGCAAGAGACTCATATAAAAAATGTTGACCAGAAATATTTACAAGTTAAGAAATTTGGTAAAGCCTTTATTTCTTCAGATAAGGAGAAGAAGATAAAAGGTGTTGTGACATATGTTAAAGAACATTTGCATCCAGAATTCATTTTTGCTTCTGAAGATGATCATATCCTATTGGGGCAAATACAAAGACAAGGAAAAAGGACTTTGATTGCAAATATTTATGTACCTAACCAACATCAGGAGAAATTTTACAAACTGTTACATGAACTGATCTCAAAACAAAACTTTGATGAAATTTCTATGATGGGTGACTATAATGCATGGATCTGGATGCAAATGTTCTTCATCGGAAGACATAGAGTCCAATTTGCCAGTAGATTTGCTGTCTTCTTCTTCTTTCGTGTCCTCTTCTGGATCTCCCAGTTGCAGCCTCAGGAACTCTCATGCCTCAGGAACTCACATGCTTTAAAAACAGAGTCAATTTTTTTCTTTTTTCTCCTTTATTTTGAAAGTGATACCTTCGGGGATTAACCATCTGTATGCAATGCTATTTGTAAAAAAAGAATTAAGTCCTTGTACTTCTTTCTCTTTCTTCTTATTTCAAATGGGACATATTTTAATATTCTGATATTGTTGCCTCCAGTTTTCAGGGGTGTATTTGTTTAAAATTAGGTCTCTTAGGTGCCTCTTCAAGAATATCACAATGATTTCCCCGGCAGATTATTCTTTTTAATATATGTAGAGTAGGCTCTATAAGCCACATCCATTTTGCTTAGTATATCTTCTGCTTTTAAATCTGTCACTGGGGCCAGTGCAACACTCAACAATTGCTTAAGATTCTTGTTGGGAGTCTCAGTCACCCCTTGGAACCGGAGTACCATATTTGCTCTCTCCATTTGTAGCTATAGCAGTTGAACTTTGAAGGGCTGTCATGTAGAAGATGGAGCAGATCTATTCTCTCTTGCTCTGGATTGCAGGACTAGATCTAATGGGTGGAAATTACAAGGGAGTTGTTACTGGCTAGATATCAGGAGAAACTTCCTAACTGTAAGAGTGGTTGAGCAGTGGAACAGTCTGCCTCGGGAGGTGGTGGATGCTCCTTCCCTGGATGTTTTCAAGAGGAGGCTGAATGACCATCTTTCGGGTATGTTGTAGGTATGTAGGGCCAGGGCTATTTTTGGGCAGGAATGTACAGGAACGGAGTTCCAGCTGCTCCCAAGTTGGCCATGCCCAGCAAGAACTTATTGGCATAATAGGCCACACCCAACAGCAGAAACTCATTAGGACTGGCTGTATTAGGGGTGTGTGGCCTAACATACAAAGGAGTTCTTGCTCCAAAAAAAGTCCTGGGTTTTGACAACAAACAAGGTAAACAGAATAAGAAGCAAAAGGTGGGTGTGGCTGGATGACCACACTTCTGGTAACACAGGGGTGAGGCCTAATAGGCTAATGAGGTGTGCTGTTGGGTGTGGCCTAATATGCTAATGAGTTTCTGCTGTTGGGTGTGGCATGTTATGCTAATGAGTTCCTGCTGGGCTTTTTCTACAAAAAAGGCCCTGTGTAGGGCTATCTTTTGGCTATGCTCCTGCAGAGTGCAGGGGGTTGGACTATATGACCTGCAAGGTCCCTTCCAACTCTAACATTCTATGATTCTATGAGGAGAAGAATATAAATGCCAAGCTTTTGCTGATGATCTAGTATTTATCTTAGAGAATCCATTGTCTTCCATTAAACAACTGACAGCTTCTCTACAAGAGTATGGTGAAGTGGCAGGACTGAAAATCAACTGTAAAAAAACAAAAATGCTTACTAAAAATATGACCAAACCTCAAGCACATCAGCTACAAGAACTATCAGGCCTGGAAATTCAAAAGAAGATAAAATATCTAGGAATAAATATAATGAACAGATGCAGCTCCTTAATGGAAAATGATTATATGAAATTTATAAAAGACATCAAGAAGGAAAAATGGAAAAACCTTCAAATATCCTTAATGGGAAGAATTGCACTATTAAAATGAGTATATTACCAAGATTAATATTCTTATTCCAAACAATGTCTATTCTTCAAAACGAAAAATATTTCAAAGAACTCAATAAACTGATGAAACAATTTATTTGGCAAGATAAGAAACCAAGAATAAAACTTAAAGCTGGTTTTCCAGGGGCAAACTGGCTTATGTATTATAGATCAGCAGCCCTGACATGGCTGAAAGACTGGATTACTCCAGAAAATATAAGACTACTGAAACTAGAAGGACAGGAGCTTCTGTTAGGTTGGCACACTTTTATATGGTATACTAAAGCAGATACTCATAAGTATTTTAAACATCCTTTTATTAGGTCATCCTTACTGAAGGTCTGGGAAGAAATTAAAAATAAATTCTACACTAAGATACCAAAATGGGTTGCACCATTAGAAGCTTTCACAAATCCTAATTTATTTCAGGAAGACACACTGCTAAGATATGAAGATTTACTAGACAATAGACGTGAATTAAAGCCAATAGAAACCCTAACTTGGTGGCAAAAAGCACAAATTGAATCAAGATATACCAAAGACAAGTTGCTAGGTTTCTATGAAAAAATAACAGAAATAGATAAGATAATGATGTAGTCTGACAAGAAACTGATTAAGATCCAAGATGAAGTAGTTAAAAATGTTATGATAAAATGGGCACAAAACTTGGGTCATAATATTGAGTTGGACCAATGGTCACAGATATGAAAAAAAAATGTAAAGATTACCAAAGCAACTTCATATAAAGAAAATATTTATAAAATGTTGTATAGATGGCATATTACTCCCGATAAACTGGGGAAAAATTTATCCTAATTGTTCAAATGTATGCTGGAAATGTCAAAATAACATGGGATCTTATTGCCATATGTGGTGGTTATGTGACAGAGTGAAAATGTTTTGGTTTTGGATTCATGAAATTTTACAAAAAATGTTAAAATGTCATGTACCCTTTGTTCCAGAAACATTTTTATTGAATATTTTACCTGAAAAATTGTAAAAAATATGATTCTTATCTTATATTGCATGTAATTACAGCTCTATGCTAAATACTGGAGAAGAACAGAAACACCCTCAAGAGAAGAAATCTTAAGTAAAATTTTGGAAACAGTGGAGACAGACAAATTAACTTTAATCCTGAAAGGACAACCAGACTCAACATTTGACAATACATGGCCAAGATTCTATAAGTGGTTTGAAGTCTATAGAAAATAAACTATACAGACATTTAAAACTCTTTAAGGATGTACAAAGTATAACTTCAATACATTTGCAAGAGATATGCATAATGATATATGGCGAAACAGATGAGTACACCAGTTTTTAGGGAGGAGTTTGTGAAACAAGAATCTGTAAGAATATTTTTTTCCCTTGTACATGTTTGTTTTGTCTAAAAAATAAAAAATGCCATTAAAAAAAGAAACGAAACAGAACCATACTAACTGCAAACTGACAAGCCCCCTTCAAAACAAAGGAATCCCTTTAACCCCCCCCCCAACCACTATCCTTTGAACACAGAACTTGAAGGGGGGATGCATAATTTATAGATGAAACCTTCATTATGTAGCAATCCTTCCAACAAATGTAGAAGTATTACATATTTTTATACATTAATCCCAGACCCATCAACATAATCCATAAATAGCTTCCACATGTTTTTGAATAACTCTCCCCTGTTCTGTATTTTATAAATCACAGTCGTGAGCAGGGTAATTGGAGAAAAGCTATTTATCCCATTCTGCCTCTGCAGAGGGAGCCCAGCCTTTCCCCGAACCTCAGAATAATTCCCATTTCTGCTATTAATCCGATCCACGTCTTAGTTCTGTTGCTGGAAGAGAGAGAGAGTGACTCCTTTCGATCAGAAGTACTCCCCGTCAGCGAGGGCACCGGAATGCTCTTGAGTGGTCCCCTCCCTCCTGGCACCTTTCCACCTTAAGCGCACATTGTAAGCAGGGATATCACAGCTATAATCCTTCCTCACCACCCCCTGCCGCTTCAAATTCATCTCCACCGCAAACAACGAGCAGGTTTCATGCTTAACCTTTTCATTCCCTGTAGCATCCAATGCAGGGTATGTAAAATATTAAAACACATATTTTTTTTCAATTCATGCCTTTCTTTACTGCATTATAAAGAAGAAACCAGATCTTTTCCCACTGACTTTCCATGTAATTTCCCTCCCGTTCTCCACTCCCCTGTGGCTGTTAAGTGTGCAAAGGCACCAGTATTAAAATTTATAAGAAACGAATTTAAGTCAGATGGGTGAGGGCTGAACTTGATTTTTTCCCAGTAACATGAGAAGAAAACAGTAAAATCATAAAGCTCATTGGAATTGAAAACACAGTTAGAGCCGAACATCAGCTCCCCTGCCTCCAGCAGAGACAGGCTTAGCACTTTCTGTTTTCTGTCATCCTGTGCTCTGGAACAGAACCCATGAAAGAGGCGTCTCCGTCTCACATTAGAAGAGTGATCTAGAGAAAGCTTGTCTGCAGCCCCAGAAATCAGTTGCTATGATAAGGTTGCGAACCGCCAGTATACAGTACATAAGAGATGGTGGAGCTTGGTGGTGGCTAAAGCAATGGATCAGGGAGATGAGGATTTGTATCCCTGACCTTCTCAAGCTAACCTCTCTCCCAGGATCGTTGTATGGATAATGTGTGTATGAGGCGGGGGGAGACAGAGGACTATATATACCATCCCAAGCTCCTTGGAGGAACAGTCAGGTCAAATCTCATTTCCATTCCACTTGGCTCTTTTTCTGACTATGCACATTCATTTTGTACATGAATTAAATGAAAACAGGGTAGCAAAACCTTCTACTATCTAATTTTTAACAACGATTAAGGCATCCATGTTTTACTGTATGGTTCCTATTATCACGCACAGCTGTTTGGCTCTGATACAAGCATACAGAGAAACAAACATATTCATACTAAAAAATACAAACATGACACCCAATTCAATCCGTTATTCGGTATATTTTTACTTAAAGTAAAAACTGAAAACATTTTCCCCCAAATAATCTGATTTTCTGTCTTCAGCTGTGTTAGCTCTAAAGAGGGGGACAGATGGGACTCATTTCCCTCCCTAACAACCCACTACTTTGGAGTAGTGTTGCCCAGAAGTTCACTCTTCACTGGGGGGCTGGAGGTTTTTGCCAGTCAGTCATCCCTAGTTTCTGTGCAGGGGCAGACAGGCCCTTTAACTTACCAGGAAAGTTCCTTGTGGGCTCAGGTTGCTCTAAGGCTGTTTTAGCCCCTTGGTCTTCTCCTGCTCTGCCATCTTAGCCAGCTAGGTGGAGGCTGGAGTTCTTCCAGAATGAGGACTGCTCTTCTGACTACATAGATCCATTCTCCTATAGAAAATCACAGCTCCAGAAGGGCTCCTGCTGGGATTCCTCCCCCCAACTAGGGTTCCCAAGAACTTACCGCATGCCGGCGGGGGATGGATATGTCCTCGCAGGACCATCCCCAGGGGAAGGAGAGGCGTGGAGCACCATGCCGTTGCCAAGAAGGGATGGTAGGCGACACTTTGGCAATGGGGCTGAAAACTCGATGGTACCATCGAGTTTTCAGCCCCATTGCCAGAGCGTCACCCGGTATCACTTCCTGGCAACAGCATGGTGCGTTACCAGGAAGACTGGTTCGGCCGGGGAGCATTCGTCCCCCGCCCCCAGATGGTAAGTACTTGGGAACCCTACCCCCGACTCTCCTGCAACTCTCTAGGAATGACCCTACAGCCCTAGAGAACAAAGGTTGAGTCCAGCGGCACCTTTAAGACCAACAAAGTCTAATTCTGGGACACTCCAGCATGAGTGTTCATGATTCCTATCCTGAACAGTCCTGGTGAGAACTAGAACTGACCTCCAGAACTCAGTATGTCTATAGTTATCCTGAGTGGGAAAATACCTGGAGATTTTAGGGGTGGAGCCTAGGGAGGGCGGAGCTTGGGGCAGGGAGGACCTCAGCAAAGTATAAAGCCATGGAGTGCACCTTCCAGGGCTGCCATTCTCTCCAGGGGAACCGATCCCTGTTATTTGGAGAGCAATTGTAGTAGTGGGGGATCTCCAGGCCCCACCTGGAGTCTGGCAATCCTACTGCATGGCATGTGGAGTTCTAGGGAAACCTGGAGTTCTTCAGTATGAAAAGGGTAAGTTTGCTTCATTTCACTGAATTCAGAGTCAATAACAGGAAACAGAAACCGAGGAGAATAAAACAGAACAGGATGTCACAAGTAGAATGTTGATCTTGATCATTAGTTATAAATACAGAAAACAAATGTTAAAATAACAAAATTGGTGTCCTTTAAAGAGAATCTATATAAAATGTTCTATAAGCGGTATATGACGCCAGAGAAATTAGCCAAAATGTACCCCGAAATGTCTGATAAATGCTGGAAATGTAAGACGCAGGTGGGAAGCTTCTTTCATGTCTGGTGGAAGTGTAAAGATGTGATGTCATATTGGAGAAGAATGCATGAAATGTTGCAAAAAATATGTCTGTTACCGCTACCATTCAAACCTGAAATGTTTTTACTTAATATCATGCCTGATGTAAAAGATAAGAAAGTTAAGTACTTTATTTTACATTTATTTACCATAGCAAACATTCTTTATGCAAAGTATTGGAAGAAATCAGAGATACCAACGAAAGACGAACTCTTGACAAAAATTTTTGGAATAGTGGAAATGGATATATTGTCCAACTCGTTGAAAGACCAAAGTAAACAAAATGTGAGAGATATTTCGACACCATTTTATGATTGGGCGAAAAGAAATTCTGAAGGTCAGGAATAATGAGTATAATTACTACTAGGAGTAAGGCCGGTTGTGGGAAGAAACACAACGAGCTCTAGAAGGAAGCTCCAGGCGAGTGTCCCGGCTGTGGCTGGTGGGGCGGCAGAGGGAAGGGGGAAATAGAGGAGGCCAGCCATGTTTATTTCCTTCTGCTTAGTTATAAGGCAGGGCTGTCTCAAGACATTTTGCCACTCCAAGTGGGTAGTATGGGAGGACAGCCTCATGGTAACAGGTATGGTTCCCTCCACCCCTGATTTATGTTGATTTCGGGCTATGTAGTGGCAGTTAAGGTAGAAAAGCACCTCCTCCTATGCCATGTCTTCTGGGTTCCAAGAGTCTGGAAAGTGGTTCCATAGCCAGTTACAGGGTTGCCAACTCTGGGTTGGGAAATACCTGTAGATTTCAGGGGTAGAGCCTGGGGAGGGCAGGGTTTGGGGTGTGGAGGGAACTCAGCAGGGTATAATTCCATAGAGTCCACTGCCCAAAGCAGCCATTCTCTCCAGGAGAACTGATCTTGGAGATCTCCAGGTGCTGCTTGGAGGCTGGCAATACTAAGGGGAGGGGCAGACCTGTAAATTTGAGGGGTAGTGCCTGGGGAGGGCAAGGTTTGAGGTGTGGAGGGACTTCAGCAGGGTATAATGCCTGCAGTGTGATGTGGCTGTGAAGAAAGTTAATGCAATCTTAGGATGCATTAACAGAAGCATTGTGTCCAGATCATGGGAGGTGGTAGTTCCGCTCTATTCTGCTATGGTCAGGCCTCACCTGGAGTACTATGTCCAGTTTTGGGCATCACATTTTAGGAAGGATGTTGACAAGCTTGAGCGTGTCCAGAAGAGGGCAACCAGGATGGTGAGAGGGTTGGAATCCAAGTCTTACGAGGAAAGGCTGAAAGAGTTGGGTATGTTTAGCCTGGGAAAGAGAAAGCTTAGAGGGGACATGATTACAGTCTTCAAATATCTGAAGGGCTGCCATGTAGAAGATGGAGCAGATCTATTCTCTCTTGCTCCAGATTACAAGTCTAGATCTAATGGGTGGAAATTACAAGGGAGTTGTTACCGGCTAGATATCAGGAGAAACTTCCTAACTGTAAGAGTGGTTGAGCAGTGGAACAGACTTCCTCAGGAGGTGGTGGATGCTTCTTCACTGGATGTTTTTAAGCGGAGGCTGGATGACCATCTTTTGGGTATATTGTAGGGCTATCTTTTTGCTATGCTCCTGCAGAGTGCAGGGGGTTGGACTAGATGACCTGCAAGGCACCTTCCAACTCTAACATTCTATGATTCTATGAGAGTCCACAGCCCAAAGCAGCCATTGTAATAGCTGGGGAATTTTCTGTAGGGGAAATGATGTGCTGTGGCTGGGGAACACGGTGATTTCTGAGAGATCTCCAGGCCCCACAGGGAGATTGGCAACTCCAGTGACCATTTAAGGGAAAATTGGGATATGTATTTTACCTCAGGACACATTCAATGACACCCAACAGCAACAGCAAACTGTTTAGAATGTTAGAGGCAAAGGCCAATCAGGCCACATATGCAAATGACCTCTGTGTTCCAACTGGCTATTGGGGGGAGAGGAACAGCAAACTGTTTAGAATATTGGAAGTGAGACTCAGGCAATGCAGCCAGTGCATGGGGACCGCTTCTGAGTGACAGATCAGGGAGCCGACTGATTTGGAAGCATGTGCAATGTTCAGGAGAGTGCCACCACCAAACAGAATTATTATATAGAAAGATAAGCTCAGGATAAATCTAACTTGAATTGCACAGAGCATGTACTTTTTTCAGGAATCACAATAGAAGATTTTAGCGATTTGATTGATATTAGTTTTTGAAATTATATAAACGAAAGAGATATGGAAACAAAAATTTAAGATGAAAAAATTGTAACAGCTATTGGACAAGCTTGATGGAAATTTTCCTACATGTCTTATCCCATCCCCTATGTCCTTCCCTCCCTATAATGTCATATATAATAGGGAAAACCTAATAAAAATCTTATAACAAAAACAAGTAGAATGAAAATGGGCTGTTGTTTTCCTTGGCTGGTCCAATAGTGGGCAGTAAGCTTTAATAGGTGGCTCTGCTCTTTCTCTATCAAATGTCCCCAGGATGCTCAGCTATTTTGGGCTGCCCTACTACAAGCGCAGCCCTTCAAATTAGTCACACAGAGAATCTGAGTATCTCCTAATTTGCTCAAGGGAAACGCTGGAATGCAAATATATATATATATATATATTGGCTAGGGCTTAATCTCAGGATCTTCATGCCAGTTCAAAGTGTGGCTCAAGTGAAGATTGTCTGAAAATGCTTTGGCACTTAAAGACTTTCCACTGGCAGTGAAAAATCGGCCCCACGCCAAGAAGCACACATTGAATTAGAATGCCAAACTTTTTGTTGTGCCAGGCATGCATGTTTTGAAACATCTTTTCATCTTTCCTGCCATTTATTTCTTAGATGTGCCAAATACTCTGAGGAAACAATGTCTTGGGTTGCACCCTGGACTGCTGCAAAATCATTTAATTTCAGCGCAGAAACATCAATGAAAAGAGAATGGGGTGGGACTCGAGGGCAGCTAAGGCGCATTTTCCAGCGAGAAGCCGGGGGATCTGTGATGCTGCTGGATCAGCCACGAAGTCAAAGAGTCAGCACAGAAGTGGCTGAGAACCCTTCCAGGCTGCTGCAAACAGAGGGGACGCCTCCTGTTTCTCTCAGAATCCTGAGATCAGAGCCAGATCCCAGTATTTTGTTGCTCCAAACAAGGTACGCCCACCTGCTCATGGGCTCAGGTCACCCGGTTCCAAGTCATGTCAGCGCAAGAGCTTGCCTCAGCCCTGGGCAGGGGTGGCCTGTGTCCAGGGGGGAGATGCCAGCAACTCCTCCTTCTGAGCTGGGAGCAAGCTCAGCTCCTGTAGGGCATGAACCTCCTCTACTTCTGCATGGGTGGCTGAGCTGGAGAACCAGCCCTGCCTGAGATTTGTATCAGTTAAAATCACAGCACAAATCCAAATGCTGCTCTCCACAGGCCAGATAATACTCCCCTCCCCAAGTCTGGGGCTCATTTACCCCCTTCAGCTCACTCCAGCAGGCAAACAACTTCCTAAGTGACTGGGAGGGATCATGGATATCCGAAGCAGCAGTCCTGTTTGGTTTTCAACATTGTTCTATGCCAAAATGACATCCTTCAAAGGGCCAGCCTCCTCTCCCTTCGAGGCACCAGTTTGGTGGCAGTCAGGTTGCCAACTCCAGGTTGAGAGATTCATGGAGATCTGGGGATGGAGCCCGGGGAGGGCCGAGTCTGGGAGAGGGAAGAACCTCAGCAGAGTATCCAACCACAGAGCGCTCCCTCCCTCCAAAGCAGCCGCCATCTTCTCCAGGGAAACTGATCTCTGTAGTCTGGAGACCAGTTGGGATTCTGGGAGATCTCTGGGCCCCACCTGGAGGTTGCCAGCCCTGGGTGGTGGCCTGGCTATACCAGTGTCCCCAGATGAACACACACACCCTGGAGATGACCATACCATTAGCAAGGAGGGAGATACTTTCCTCCCTCCTCTCTTCAGTCAGTGATGGAGTATCATCCCAGGGTAGGAGGAGACGGTGAGGTTCAATTCCACTTCTTATTTTGCTGTTGCTGTAGCTTCTGCTGCTGTTTCTTCTCCATGGGGGATATGTAAAGATATCCATCTCATGCTTCTAGACTTGAAGAACCCTTTATATGCTGGGCCTCGGGAACAGAACTGGAGCAGTGAGAGACAAATGTGAAATGAAATCCCATCCAACAAGAACGCTGGCCTGAGGTTATTCAGCCAGCAGCGGCAAACATTGCAGAGGAACCAAGAGGAGCAAGCAATAGTGGAGCCATTGATTGAGCTCATGAGATGAGCCCAGCAGTGCCTTTCCACTGGTTCAATGACTTCTGCTCCCGGAGTATGACTTTGCTGACTCCCCGCTCCCATGGCAGCCTGAAATGACCTCAGGGGAGCCCAAAAAGTCACACTTCCAGGGGCGGAAGTTCTTGCATCCATGGAAACTCACTGTTGGATCTGGGTTAATCTAAAGATGTGATCCTTTGCAAAGCCATTTAAATCTTGTTGAAATCAATGGGGTTTTAGATGTTGTTTATTTACTGAAATACCTAAACTTTCTCGTCAACTCAAAGGAGCTTACAAAGCCAGAATTAACAACACAACATGGCAAATTTAAAACCAGCACAAAATCCAACTAGAGACTACCACCCCCAAGCAATGTTTCCTCTAAGCTGTGGAGTCTTGTGAGCAAAAATTCTACTTTGTGAGCTACTGGCATTAAAGTTGTGAGCAGGCAATCTGGCTATTGCACAAATTAGTTTGCTCTGGAGCCATCCTTCCTGAGCTAAGACAAAAATGTGTGAGCCAGAGGCCAAAAAACTATGAGCTAGCTCACACTAACTCAGCTTAGAGGGAACACTGCCCCCAAGTACACTACCCTTCTGGCTGCAATGACCATGCAGATCCATTGGCCCATTTAAAAAAAACCCTCTGAATACACAACCTTATAGGCTTCTGAGATCCAGGGCTGTGCCAGAGCCCTCCTAATCTCCTTGGGAAGCCAGTCCAGAGATCTGGAGCAACAGCTGAGAAAGACTAAGACTGAGTTCAGACTGGCAATCTGCCCTGCTATAGCCACGTTTCAGCCACGTTTCCCAAGCGGATTAAAGGGGGTGTTCACACAGGCACATCTGCCTCTCAGGTACCCCTGCCATAGGGGTGAAGGGATGGGAGGAGGTGTCACTGGATGTATCTGTGTTTTCTCTGGTATGTGGGGAGGTGACGAGGTTGCCTGGGAGATGGTGCAGTTTCCATCTCGGGCTATCTCTAGCTGGCCAAATGGCCTTCAGAGCCAGGCTGTTTGTCTCCTTTCTTTTTCCTAAGACAACAGCTAGGCATGGGAATTTATTGCTTTATGGTAATGTAGTAATGTAGCACCTTTTGCTTCTTTTCCCGCGCGCAGGCTCTATCGCCATTGGTAGGAGGTAGGGTGGGTTCCACCTCTGTAGAGTATAACCAGAGATGCTTCTTTTGTATGGGTCATTCCTGACAATGCCAATGTTCTAGTGCTTTTAGATTTGCAGTATAATAAACGCTATCCTTTTCCATGAGGCCTGGTGTTGACTGACTATCTGAAGCACCTGACAGATTGTCAGGGATCATCTTTAGTTGGGACTGGTCAAACCCTGCCCTTCTCTCGCCGAGATGAGTGACGGAGAAGAGACTATCCCAATCCAGAATTCTCCGGAGGATGGGAAACCTCCGGTCACGACGGTGGCAATTACCACAGCGATTGTCCCACTGGACAACCCGGTCACCTATGTGCCGGCATCGTGGGGCGCAGAGTACGACATGGGAGGACCCTACGGGAGCCGCGTACGGGGGGGTTACGACCCGGCCGAGGCAGCGGCGGGACTGGTCGAAGCCGCTGGCCAAGACGCAGGAGACGTGGTTTCTCACCCCCCGGGCTTCGATCCGAGAGAGCCAATTCGAGAGGTCGGTCTACCGCTTGAGCACAGCGGAAGGTGCGGAAGACACGCACCAGGAACCAAGGGACCTAGAAGGGGCCATCGGGAGCAGGAGATGGAGTGGAGATCCAAGCCAAGACCGAATCCTCTGCCTCATCGACGAGTCCCTGTCCCGCATTCCCAGGATGATCTCGGATGGCATCCGAGAAGAAATGGAACGGAGGCAGCTGCCGGTGCCGCATGACCAACAACCCCCCGACCAAAGAGCTTTGCCTGTACCAGCTGGGGCGCCGCCCCGGGGTGTGCCAGGGCAACCTGGGGCACCCCCGGACCAACCCGCGGGGCCCCCACCACAGGGGCTGCCGGCGCTGCGACCACAGGGAGGGCCAAGGGGCTGGGGGTTCCTGCTGCCAAAACCGGCCAAGCTCTTGGACGCTGACTTTGACGGGACCCCAGAGAAGTTCTCGTTCTTCCTGGTAAGAACTGAAAAATTCATCGAGAACTGGGGCCACCTGTTCCAGAACGAAGAGCAGATAGTGGATGCGATCGCATCACACCTGAAGGACACAGCTGCGGATTGGTACGTAGCGTTTGTCAGAAGCCCTAACTTAGTCAGCCAAACACCAGGTCTTGTTGTTCAAGCAAGAATAGTGTTTATTATTAAGCTGCAATGGAAAGGTTACTGGAGCAGATACATTGTTCAGAATAACTTGGTTACACAAAGCAGGCAGTTATACAGGAAAGGGGGTGAATGGGGACCCCCCCTCTCTACCAATCAGGAATAACATGCGAATGGGAATCGAAAGTTACTACGCTAATGAAGTTCCCACCGCCCCCATTATTCTCAGCAAAGCTACAGCTTTGAAAGCGATAGGAAAGCTCGCAGCCTGTCTCCTCCAAGGTCAGAATGTTAAGTCTACCCAAGATAGAGCCTGCCAGAGTCACATTCCATTCTCACACACCAGGTGCATAAATCTACACCCCCACGATCCCAACCTCCCACCCTCCACGCCGCCATGGCGCCCATAGCCATCCTCCCCTCCCCTCCATCCATCATGGCAGGACTACCTGACAGCGTTACACCAAGAAGACGGGCGGGAACTCCGGGAAATTGATGCTTTTATGTGGGCGATGAAGGATCAGTTCAAAGATGTCAATGCAAACAAGACGGCCTGGGCTTTCCTGCGGTCTTTCCGGCAAGGGTCCAAGACGGTGAGAGAGTATACCGCTGAGTTCCGGAGACAAGTGGTGAAAATTCGAGGCTGGCCGGACGGAGTCCTAGCAGAACAATACCGGCTGGGGCTGAACGCTGAGATTCACCGGACCGTGATGCGGGGAAGAGACCCAGAAACCTTGTCGGGCTGGATGAAGGAAGCAGTAGCCACTGAAACATGCTTGAAGACCATCAGGCTTGACGATGCGGCCGCGTTGGGCAAGGGACCCCACACCGGCACCCAGGGGGAGGTATCAACCCACTACCCCACGGCAGAAGGACGGCACTCAAGAACTTCGAATGAAGCAAGGATTATGCCTGAAATGCGGGGAGGCGGGCCACTTCGCCGTGAATTGCCCGGGAGCCTCTACCCCGCCTGGCGCAAGCAAAGGGACCAAGAAGAAGTTTGAGACGTCTACCCCGAAACCTGTGGCAAAGCCAAGAGGGGCGAGAGCTTTACAAATCACCCCGTTAAGCGAGGGCTCCGACTCGTCGGAGGAGGAACCCCCGATGGCGGGAAACGAGAAGGACCTGCTGTAAATAGCGCTGAACAGCAGGTCCCGGACTCGCAAGCGCTGAACCCGGTAAGCAGATCCTCCTCTCTATTCTTTCTGACAGTGACTTTAATGGACCCGGGTCTACAGACCCACGTGAGAGTGAGGGCTCTCATTGACTCAGGGTGTGGGAGAGACATTATCAACCCTTCACTGGTGACTGGGCTGGGTGCAAAAGTCATTAAGCTAGCAGAACCCCTAGTCTTCACCCAGATGGACTATGAAAGAGCCGTGTAGGTACGAGACGGTACCCCTACGCATGGGGGTGGGGAAGCATTGGGAGGTGAGGCCATTCGTCGTAACCTCCGCTGCGCGGTTCCCGCTGGTCCTGGGGAGCCCATGGTTTTTTGATCACGACCCGCACATATTGTGGGAAGCTGGAGACGTGAATTTTATTTTGCCAAAGTGTGGGAGTCACACCTGGAACGATCAATGGGGGCCTCAACGCATGGAGGCCAACCCGATATTAATGGGGGTGGCGGAGGCAGAATGGGAAGCAATCCCCAAGGAGTACCAAGACTTGGCCACCGTTTTTGGGGAAGAGGAGGCGGATGAGCTGCCCCCCCCATAGAAATTCGGACTGTGCTATAGAATTGTTGCTGAACCAGAAACTCCCAAAGGGAAAGTTATATTCCCTGAGCCCGGCTGAGAACGTGGAGCTAAGAAAGTTTATTGACAAGAATTTGGAGAGGGGTTTTATTCGACCAGCCTCTTCACTGTTCGCCGCTCCCGTGTTATTTTGAAAAAAGAAAGACGGTGGTTTGAGGCTGTGCACTGACTACCACGGTCTTAATGCTGTTTCAGCAACCAATGCGTACCCCCTACCCTTGATTAAAGATCTGCTGGCAGCCGTCACAGGGGGGAAGGTCTTTTCTAAACTGGACCTTAGAGATGCTTACTTCCGAGTACGCATTAGGGAAGGGGATGAACACAAGGCAGCGTTCAACACCCCCCTGGGACAATTCGAGTACCTAGTGATGCCGTTCGGCTTACAGGGGGCGCCTGGGGTATTCATGAACTTGATTAATGAGGTTTTGCACAAGTATTTGTTTAAGGGGGTCCTTGTTTACCTTGATGACATACTTCTGTATTCCCCCGACTTGCGCTCTCATGTGAAACTGGTCCGGGAAGTCCTGCAAACGTTGCACAAGCACAAACTGTTCACAAAACTGTCCAACTGTGAGTTCCATAAGTTGGAGATTGCTTTCTTGGGCTACCGCATTTCGCAGAGGGGGATAGAAATGGACCCGGAGAAGGTCAAAGATGTGGTGGGGTGGGAGCCCCCCAGGACGAGGAGGCAGCTCCAAGCTTTCCTCGGATTCGCCAACTTTTACAGATCATTTTTATCTAACTTTGCGCAGGTGGCCCTCCCCCTCACAGACCTTCTCAAAACAAAGGGGAAGAGTCCAGACTGCACCCGACCCGGGGCCCGCCTAGAATGGACCAATGACTGTCAGAGGGCTTTTGTAAAACTGAAATCCCTCTTTACCTCTGAACCGGTCTTAGCCGGTTCATTCTTAAGCCTCGGACGTCACTATGGGGGGGGGCATTTTGCAAGAAGGGGATGATGGGAAGCTCCACCCCCTCACTTATGTCTCAAAGAAGTTTACTGATGCTGAATGGAATTGATCGGTTTGGGAAAAAGAAGCAGGGTTGATCCAGCTAGCCCTCTCAACATGGCGGTACTGGCTGGAGGGGGCAAGAGTGCCGTTTGAAGTGTGGACGGATCACAAAAATTTGGAGTTGTTGCGCTCGCCTAGATCCCTGAATGCAAAACAGTTGCGGTGGGTGGATTTCTTCTCTAAATTTGACTTTACCTTGCACCATTTCCCTGGGAAGGCAAATTCCCTAGCCGATGCCTTGTCCCGCCTCCCACAACATGACAGCAAGAGGGAGGAGATCAGAGACTCAGTCTTTACCCCCTTCCAGTTGGGGGGGGGGCTGTAACTACACGCAGCCAAACTAAATCCCCACCCCCTACGCCACTCTCCTCCCAGTGGGAGTTGAAATTTTCATCAGCCCTGTCTAAAGCGGACCGCGACTCGCTGGCGAAGGAGGAGGGGGTGGTGGGGAATGACCATGACTGCTGGTGGAAAAATGGGAAACTTTTCGTACCTCTGTCCCTGCGGGGGGAGGTAATGACCTGGGCCCACGGCTCTAAGCTGGCGGGCCACACTGGGTTTGTGAAGTCACTGCAATTACTTCAATGACAATTTCGGTGCCCGGGAATGCGCAAAGATCTGTCCTTGTTTACTCAGGCTTGCCAGGTCTGCATTATGAGTAAGCATCGGCCGGGGAAACCCCCGGGATTGTTGCAACCTCTGCCAACCCCCACTCACCCCTGGGAGGTGGTATCCATGGACTTTATTACTGACTTGCCTCCGAGTGGGGGGAAAACAGTTATTTGGGTGGTCGTGGACATGTTTTCCAAACAGGCCCATTTTGTTCCCTTCGCGTCCATCCCCTTAGCTAAGAAACTGGCTAAGGCATTTTTACAACACGTGGTTCGACTCCATACTCTTCCAGCAAAGGTGGTATTGGACAGAGGGTCCCAGTTCGTTTCCCATTTCTGGGGGGAGTTGATGACACCGCTAGGGGTGGAGAGGGCGGTAAGCAGTGCATATCACCCCAAAACTGATGGGCAAACGGAAAGAGTGAACCAGACATTGGAGCAGTACCTCAGATGTTTTACTAATTTCCAACAGGACGATTGGGAATCGTTGTTGCCGTTAGAGGAGTTTTGCTACAATAACACGTGTCATTCATCCACGGGAATGTCCCCGTTTATGGCAGTCCACAGTTATGAGGCCCCGCCTCTGCCTTTTTTAGGTTCTCCCGACCTCCCGCCGGGAGAAGCGAGGGATTGGTGCAAATGCCTTCAGAACGCATGGCCATTGTTGGCAAAGACGCTTGAGGATGCTAAAGCTGCCTACAAGGAGCAAGCTGACAAGAAGCGGGATCACACATGGACTCCCAAATGTGGAGACTTTGTTTACCTCTCCACACAAAACTTGAAGGGCTTGCAGCCGAGTAGAAAACTGGGGTGGAAGTACGTGGGACCTTTTCAAGTCAAACGGGTGTTGAACAATGTAACCGTTGAACTTTTGTTGCCTAAGTCACTGAACTCTATCCATCCTGTGTTTCATATAAGGCTTTTGCGACGTTTGCCTGCCGAGAATGTGTGGAGACCGCATCGCCCCGCCCCGCCTCCGCTGATGGTGGTGGGGGGGGAACTGCACTATGAAGTCACTCAGATTCTGGACTCCAAGATTGCGCGCAACCGGCTGTATTATTTCATCGAATGGGTGGACTTTGGGCCTGAACAGAGGGAGTGGGTGAGGGCGGAACATGTTCATGCCCCGAAATTGGTCCGTCAGTTCCATAAATTGTACCCCTTGAAGCCTGGAGGGTAAGATGTATTATCAGGGGGGCAGGATGTCAGGTACCCCTGCCATAGGGGTGAAGGGAGGGGAGGAGGTGTCACTGGATGTATCTGTGTTTTCTCTGGTATGTGGGGAGGTGACAAGGTTGCCTGGGAGATGGTGCAGTTTCCATCTCGGGCTATCTCTAGCTGGCCAAATAGCCTTGAGAGCCAGGCTGTTTGTCTCCTTTCTTTTTCCTAAGACAACAGCTAGGCATAGGAATTTATTGCTTTATGGTAATGTAGTAATGTAGCACCTTTTGCTTCTTTTCCCGCGCGCAGGCTCTATCGCCATTGGTAGGAGGTAGGGTGGATTCCACCTCTGTAGAGTATAACCAGAGATGCTTCTTTTGTATGGGTCATTCCTGACAATGCCAATGTTCTAGTGCTTTTAGATTTGCAGTATAATAAACGCTATCCTTTTCCATGAGGCCTGGTGTTGACTGACTATCTGAAGTGCCTGACACTGCCTGGCGTTCCCCACCCGTAGTCAACCCATGCTGTTCCGCTTTGCTCCCAGGATTAAAAGATACCTGTTGTAAGTGGTAGCAAATCCCGGAGAGTGCCTTTATCCCACTGCATTCCGCTTTCCAGAAGTGTGAACGCTCAGCCAAAAAGCCGGGAGCAACCCGTGCGCATAAGGCAGCAGCTATATGATTGCTCTGCTCTACTGCCGAATGCGGTGCCAGCGCAACGGGATCCTCCCCAAATCGGCCGGATGCCTATGTGTGTATGAGCGCATGAGTGCATATGCACTCATACACACATAGGCATCCAGCCAAATTACCAGGGGAAAGCCGTTTAGTGCCACGCTTCTGGGCCAGCAGTCTGAATGCTCCAGCGCGCCTCCTCCTGATATGCTCCCACATCAGTCGGCGCAGTGTGAACTATGGCAGGTCTAATAACCCTGAGGAAGGGATCAGACAGGAAGGCTCTGGGAGGAAATCTGAACTGGCTCACAGATAAAGATCATATTAGAATACTGAATGTAATGCAAGGAATATTGGAATGTTTTGCTGACATACCACTGCAACTGTTGTTGTTGTTGTTTTTAAAAAAAATGCTGCTAAGTTTACCTCCATGCCTTGAGAGGAGATGAATGGTGAGTCTCAGTTTACTTCCCACAATTAGAAAAGATGCCTTTACACACCTATCCCCTATTTTCATATTTATTGCTTTGATGTTCTTTCCCCCCTTAATTAAATCAAAACAACTGTTGACCTTATAACCTTAGCTTGTTATGTTATTTGCATAACTTAAAACATCTTCATCATGTTACATGTAAATTTGCTGTCCAGCCTGTCTATAAGTTTGAACTCTACCTTCTGTTCCAATGTATTTGGAGAAGTGTGCCTTGCACATAAAAGCTCATACCTTGAATAAGAAGAAGAGCTTGGATTTATACCCTACCCTTCACTACCCAAAGGAGTCTCAGAGTGGCTTACAAACTCCTTTCCCTTTCCCTCCCCACAACAGACACCCTGTGAGGTAGATGGGGCTGAGAGAGCTCTGACAGAAACTGCTGTTTTTCAAGAACAGCTGTGCCAGTTCCAGAACTATGGCTTGCCCAAGGTCATCCAGCAGGTGCAAGTGGAGGAGTGGGGAATCAAACCCGGTTCTCCCAGATTAGAGTCCGCGCACTTAACCACTACACCAAACCTCTGTTGGTCTTAACGGTGCCACTGGACTCTAAATTTGTTCCACTGCTTTGGACCAACACGGCTGACCACCAGGAACTGTCCCAAGATCAGTGTGGCTTCTGACCTTCTTGCCTCTTTGCATTCCTGTGTTTGATGCTATGTGCCTGTACTGACCACGGTCAAGAGGCACAACATTTTGGCGATCTGGCCTCCATCTCACAGGCCTTCCATTCTAATGTTTGTTGCTCCCATCCATGCCCCCCCACCTTCCTTGCTCATCCTTCCTTTGATCACGTCGATGCCTCTATGTCTCCCTTATCCTGCTGCCATAAATATCTCATTGTTCTTCCTTAAGAGCTGAAGAGCCTTCAAGACATTGTCATGCTTCTTGAAAATCCAGTTGGGTTTCCCTAGCATGGTGGCATCTAGGAGCACGAGCACCTCTTGCCTCAAAAAGGGGAAGAGGTACTGGTGAAGCTTGTGGTGTAAGATGCAGGGTGGCCAGCCCCCAAGTGGGGCCTGGGGATCTCCTGGAATTAATGCTGGTTTCCAGACTACAGAGATGAATTCCCCTGGGATGGCTGCTTGAGAGGGTGGACCCTTTGACTTTATACCATTCTGAGGCCCCTCCCATCCTCAAACTCTACCCTCACTGGGCTCCACCACCAAATCTCTATTTATGTCCCAGTCCGGAGTTGGCAACCCTCTGCAGCAGGGAGCTGAAGACTTCTTGCAATTTTCACAGTCATGTGAAATTCCATTTCAGCTCTCTCCTCTTTCATTCTTACACGTTATATAACTCCTTCAGTGAATGTTTGTAATATTAAGCAATACCTAAAACCGGACTTTAGAATCTTGGGTTTGGATGAAAACTGCTAGTTTTTCTATTGGCAGTTTCAAGAATGGGAGAGGGGGCAGTGATGATCTGGGGACCCTGGAGTTTTGAACACTTTGAGAATGCAGAAGAGTTTGTCACTAGCCTAAGAGGCCTCCTTGGCCTGACTTTGCTCTAGTTGCTCTGGACTTAATGTCTCTGCATGTTGTTGTTGTTAGCCATTCAGTCATGTCTGACTTTTTACGATTCTATGGGCCAGCTCTCTCCACATTTTGTGATCTTGTACTGTTTCTTTTACTTGTTCCACGCTCAGGCTGCTGTTAACTTTTATGGTGTCTAGCCACTGTGTTCTTTGGTGTCCTGGCTCCCTTTTGCTGCTAACCAACCCAAGCACAATTGCTTTTTCTAGTGAGTTCCTCTGCATGACATGGCCGAAATATGCCAGTAGTAGTTTTATGAATATTTTTTCTTCCAATAACATATCTCGTTTTATGCGCTCCAATACTTGCTTGTTTGTCACCTTTGCTGTCCAAGGAATGCGCAGGAGCCTTCTCCAGCACCATAGCTCAAATTAGTAGATTTTCCTCCTGTCTTGCTTCTTCACGGTCCAACTTTCACAGCCATAGGTTGCTACGGGGAACACAATAGCACAGACTAATCTGCATTTGGTCGCTAGGCTGATGTCCTTCCTCTTCCATATTCGATTCATGCTCATCATTCCTGTGCAACTCAGCATGATATGACATTTTATTTCTGGACTGCATTCCCCGTTTTGGTTGATCTTTGATCCTAAGAAAGTGCATAGGCATCCCCACCAAAAGAAGGACCCACTCAGTTCCGTGGGGGCCCAGGTGTGCACTGCAACACAAGAGAAGGCCCCCCCAGATCTCCCTTGCTGGACTGGGGTGAATTGCTTTGGTTTCCAAATGAAGCTTCCACTAAGGGCCAAAGAAGATGGTTTATTTGTTGATTGAAATAATTTATATCCCACCTTCCTCCATGTCACTCTCATGGATCACTGCCTTAATGGGATGAGGGGGCTTGCGTGGTTCGATGAGGCTGTGGGCTATGCTGTGGAGGGCCACCCAGGATGGACTGGCCACAGTAGAGAACTCAGACAAAATGTGATCCACTGGAGAAGAAAATGGCAACCCACTCCAGTTTCTTTGCCAAGAAAACCCCAAGGACAGTAACAAAAGGCTAAAAGATATGATGCCAGAAGATGAGCCCGTCAGGTCGGAAGGTGTCCGATGTGCTACTGGGGAAGAGTAGATGTTGCCAGAGGTGCTGCCTTTACACTTGGGTAGCCCAAAAGCAGGGGTTCCCCACTTTGTAACCTGAACCAAAGTCCCCAAAAGTCAAGCACTCTCAGCTTGAACCACAGAGTCAGGCTGCAAGTACTCTGCGAAAAGGGATTTCATATTCAGGTGACAATAAGGCAACCGCAGGGCAGACTTCCAGTCTTTCCTCTCCACCCAGCAGAGATATGCTTATGGAATAACGAGTTCCACCAGGTGAAGTATCTACATTTCTAAAGTCTATTCAGAGGCCACTTGGCAAATAACCCTGTCTCCAGTAATTCTTTGTCTGAAAACTTGTCTTTCCTTCTCTGTCACTCAGGATACTGGGATAAACCAATCAATCATTCAAATGTTTAGCAGTCCTTCCTGATGCTAATCAGGGACTCATCTCCCACCTTTTGTCTACCCTGGCCAGGACCATTAATGGTCAGAAAACTCATTCAACTAGCCACCCAGCACCTGGCTGATTTAATCAAGGCTTTTGTTACGCCTGACTCTGCCTCTCTGGAACTTCATTGGTTACATCCAGGCCTTGCCCATCCTGATGCCACACACCCCTGGGACTCATCATTGGCCCAGGTAATCTATTGTTCTCACCTGAGACCAGCCCCCAGGGCTGCCCATTGGTCTGCATTGCTTTCCAGTGTCTATATCCCAGTGAGCACATGTGTGTGTGTGTGTGCTTCTGCCCTGATGCCAACTGGCAGTCCATCCCTAAATCCTTTGGGTTTAGGCCATAATCTCATCTCCATGGGACCCTGCACGTCTGGACAGGTTGTATCACCCCTCTATAAGCTATCGATCACCTCTGATTTCTTAGTTATGTATTGTGTGTGTATGAATGTTTGAATATTGTTTGTATGCTTGAGAATATTTAGTAAAGAAATCATTATTTTATCCATCTAGTCTCTGTGTCTGTTCCTGGATTCTTGGGAATTCTAATGCTAGTATACACAGGTCTGATCCTATAGGTATGACAATTGCTCATTAATATCATTATTAAGAAATAGAGCAATTTGGGTAACACAGGGGACAAGTACAAGTAACCTCAGAAAGAATGAAGTGGCTAGGCCAAAGCTGAAAGGACGCTCAGCTGTGGATGTGTCCAGGGGTCATTTCGTAGAAAAAGAGGTGCAGGAGCTCATTAGCATAACTCATTAGCATCTTATTTGCATATGCCACACCCCCTGACATCACCAGAAGTGTGTCAGAAGGCAACACCCACCGCTCAAGCTCCACTGGACTGTTTTGGATTGCTAGCTATTGGGTGGAGGGGAAGCACACAGATCTGCCCTCACAGAGGAGGGAGAGGTTGTACCTGGTTAAACCTTGGTCTTAAAGGTGCCACTGGACTCTTTTGGATGGATGGCACATGCAGGAAAGTGCATGGCTGCTTGTGGGTTGAGGAGGGCGGTATGGGAGATGTGCATGCCCTCGAACAGGTAGAGGGCCAGGGTGGTGGTGGTGCAGAGGTGCAAAAGTAGGCGTAGGAGGCCAGGGCAGAGCTCCTCACGGGCCTCATGGGAGTCAACAGGGCCTGCCTTGCAGAGGTGCCATGCCAGGGCCAGCATGAGGACAAGCAGAGCCTGGGCAGGTTGGGTGCCATGGCCCAGGCAGTGGTAGAGCAGCTCAAGGGCCAGCTCATGGCAGCACTCCTCTGGGTCAGCCAGCAGGCTGGGAAAGGTGAGGGGGGCCTGCTGGGAGCAGGGGGCAGGGCTTGCTGCATGTGCCCACCCCCTGGGCTCCTTACTGCCAGAGCTCCGCTCTTGTGTGCTCCTGCAGGAAATGAGCCCTGGATGTGTCTGATGGTGAAAGGAAAGTTCGATGCTGCAAAGAACAATACTGCATAGGAACCTGGAATGTAAGATCTATGAATCAAGGTAAGCTGGATGTGGTTAAAAATGAGATGGCAAGACTGAATATCAAAATCTTGGGAATCAGTGAACTAAAGTGGACGAGACTAGGTGAATTCAACTCAGAAGACCATTATATCTATTGCTGTGGCCAAGAATCCCATAGAAAAAATGATGTGGCCTTTGCAGTCAACAAGAGACTGAGAAAGGCAGTAATGGGATACAGTCTCAAAAACAACAGCATGATCTCGGTCCGAATCTAAGGTAAACCATTCAATATCACAGTAATCCAAGTCTATGCAGAAGAGGCTGAAGTGGACCGGTTCTATGAAGACCTACAACACCTCCTAGAACTAACACCAAAAAAAGATGTCCTCATCATCATAGGGGATTACAGTGCTAAAGTAGGAAGTCAAAAGGTAACTGGAATAATGTACAAGTTTGGCCTGGGAGAACAAAATGAAGCTGGGCAAAGGCTAACTGTGTTTTGTCAACAGAACATGCTGGTCATAGTGAACACCTTCTTCCAACAACCTAAGAGGAGACTCTACATGTGGACGTCACCAGATGGGCAACACAAAAATCAGATTGATTATGTCATTTGCAGTCAAAGATGGAGAAGCTCTATCCAGTCAGTAAAAACAAGATCTGGAGCTGACTGTGGCTCAGATCATGAGCTACTCATTGCAAAATTCAGGATTAAACTAAAGAAAGTTGAGAAAACCACTAGGCCATTCAGGTTTGACCTAGATTACATCCCTGATGAATATACAGTGGAGGTGAAGAACAGGTTTAAGGGACTAGATTTGATAGTCAGAGTGCCTGAAGAATTATGGACGGAGGTTCATGACGTTGTACAGGAGGCAGCAATCAGCACCATCCCAAAGAAAAAGAAATGCAAGAAAGCAAAGTGGCTGTCTGATGAGGCTTTACAAATAGCTGAGGAAAGAAGGAAAGGTAAAGGTAAAGGTGAAAATGAAAATGTAAGATTTACCCAACTGAATGCAGATTTCCAGAGAACAGCAAGGAGGGATAAGGAGGCTTTCCTGAATGACCAATGCAAAGTAATAGGGGAAAACAATAGAATGAGAAGGACTAGAGATCTCTTCAAGAAAACTGGAGAAATCAAGGGATTGTTCCATGCAAAGTTGGCCATGATAAAGGACAAAAATGGTAGGGACCTAACAGAAGCAGAAGAGATTAAGAAAAGATGGCAAGAATACACAGAAGAACTATACAAAAAGGACCTCAGTGTCCTTGACAACCATGATGGTGTGATCACTGACCTCAAGTCAGACATCCTGGAATCAAATGGGCCTCAGAAAGCATTACTAACAACAAAGCTAACAGAGGTGATAGTATCCCAGAGGAGCTATTCAAAGTCTTAAAAGAAAGTGCTGCATTCAGTATGCCTGCAAATTTGGAAAACACAACAGTGGCCACAGGATTGGAAAAATTCAGTTTACATTCCAATCCCAAAGAAGGGCAATGCCAAGGAATGTTCAAACTATCACACAATTGCACTCATTTCACATGCTAGCAAGGTCATGCTAAAGATCCTACAAGCTGGGCTTCAGCAGTATGTGGATAGAGAACTGTCAGAAGTACAAGATGGGTTTCAAAAAGGTAGAGGAACTAAAGATCAAATTGCCAACATTTGCTGGATTATGTAGAAAGCAAGGGAGTACCAGGAAAATATCTACTTCTGCTTCATTGACTACGCTAAAGCCTTTGATTCTGTGGATCACAACAAACTATGGCAAGTCCTTAAAGAGATGGGAGTACCTGATCACCTCACATGTCTCCTGAGCAACCTGTATAAGGGTCAAGAAGCAACAGTTATGGAACAACTGATTTAGCATAGGAAAAGGAGTACAACAAAGATGTATATTGTCACTCTGCTTATTTAATTTATATGCAGAGTACATCATGTGAAATGCTGGCATGGATGAATTAAGATTGTCGAGAAAAACATCAACAACCTCAGGTATGCAGACAATACCACTCTAATGGCAGAAAGTGAAGAGGATCTCAAGAGCCTCTTGCTAAGCTTGAAGGAGGAGAGTGCAAAAGTTGGCTTGAAATTCAGCATCAAAAAAACTAAGATCATGGCATCCGGCCCCATCACTTCTTGGCAAATAGAAGGGGAAGTCATGGAAGCAGCAACAGACTTCATGTTCCTGGGATCCAAGATCACTGCACACGGTGACTGCAGCCATGAAATTAAAAGACACCTGCTCCTTGGGAGAAAAGCTATGGGAAACCTAAACAGCATAATAAAAATTAGAGACATCACCCTTTCAACAAAAGTCCATATGGTCAAAGCAATGGTATCCCCAGTAGTAATGTATGGTTGTGAGAGTTGGGCCATAAGGAATGTCAAGCGCTGAAGAATAGATGCTTTCAAACTATGGTGCTGAAGAAGAGTCTTGAGAGTCCCTTGGACTGCAAGGAGATCAAATCAGTCAATCCTAAGGGAAATCAACCCTAACTGTTCCCTGGAAGGCCAGATACTGAATCTGAAGCTCAAATACTTTGGCCACCAAATGAGAAGGGAGCCCTCACTGGAGAAGAAGACCCTGATGCTGGGAAAGATTGTGCCAGGTTCCCCAGTCAATTCACTCTCCACACACACTATCGGCAGTGTAATGCTTTATTAGAGATATGATGCTGTGGGTTCCAAAGCCTTTGTTAGGACTGAAGGGAAAAGTGGGAAAATACAAGATATGGGTAAAACCCATAAATTCCATACACACACACACGTCACACCTAGTCCCTGGCATTTCTGTGGCAACATGGACAGATATAGGATGCCCTATCTAACCTGGCGTGGCATAGAGATCTCCAAGGACAGTCTCACGGGAACTATCTTGGGGTGCCGCTTCAAGAAGGTTACAAAGCCTCTACTCCCGTACACTCCAACAATACACACTCCCCCCCTGGGAATTTGAAATGGCAAGCGAAGGTACAGTGATAAGAACCAGGACTGCTAGAAATCGAAAGTAAACTGGCCTGAGCTTGACAGATGGAATTTAAAAGAAGAAGGGGACGGCAAAGGATGAGATGGCCAGACAGTGTTATCAATGCAATGAACATGAAATTAAGCAAACTCCAGAGGACCACAGAAGACAGGAGGGTCTGGCATGATGCGGTCCATGGGGTTGCGAAGAGTCAGATTCAACTGTGTGACTGAACAACAACGACATTCCTCCATGTAATGATAATTGAGCAGTACCATCTAAAAGGGGGTTGCCAAGCTCCAGGTGGGGCCTGAAGTTCTCCTGGAATTACAAGCGATCTCCTGACTAGAGTGTCATGGGTCTGCCTGCTGATGTCTCCTCAGATGAGGAGGAGATGGAGGGAGCTGGCCCCAGGCCGCAGATGCTGCAGGAGGACCCACTGGACAAGGAGGTTGCAGAGGGAGAGTCTCGGGCTGAAGCCAGCACACAGTGGCCCCGTCCAACTGTCCAGGGCCTGAAGCAGAAGCCTAGCAGATGCCAGGGTCACCCCCGCGGTTGGCAGAGAAGGCAGGCCCAGAGAGAGGGGCAGGGCCAGCACCACAGTGCACAGCTGGCAGCTCAGCAGTGGTGATCTTCTGCCTGTGAGCTTGAGCCACCACAGGATCAGGACTGACGGCCTTGTAGGCTACTCAGCCATTGTCCCTGGAGGACTCCTCAGGGTCTTCCTGATACACGCAGCCAGAAACAGAGAGCCAGTGTGGAAGCAAGTGCAATCAGCCCTTGCTTTATTTTGAACCTCTGTGTGTTTGACTACCTGGACTGTAACCTGGCTTGTGCCATTTGGACAGTTGGACTACTGGATCCCTGTGCTTTGACCCTGGACTGTGTTTTGATGATGTGCTTTGTCTCTCTGCCGGTTACTGGCCTTAACCTGGACATACAGATGGCAGTTTTGATGGTCCCAGTGCCATTTTAAAAATATGAAAACATGTTAAGCAAAAGGCAGAAAGGCAGAAAAGCCATTTCATAGAAGCAATACTCAGTCGAAAAGATTGCAGGAAACGGCTTCCACTGATTAACATCCCAGTGAATAATTCTCTTTCTTTAGTAGATCTTTCACTTGGTCTGGAAAGGGAACTGGACACAATGAAAGGTACTCAAGGTCTCACTGGCCAGTCCCTGCTCTGTAATTCATTAGCATCAAGTCCCTGAATTATACAGAGAAGAGTTCAAACTAGCCTTTTTTAAATGGACACATTTCTCTTTGAGAAAGAAAGGATGTTGATAAAAACCTTCACAGTCTTAAGAAGAGGGAATAGAAAACTCGGGCCTTCTAGCAAAGTTATACACTATGCCAGGGAATGAGCCACTTGTGGACCTTGGGCAAAGTCTCCCTTCCCTCATCCGCATCCCTTCTGAGGAATGGAAATGGTTCTTGCAAGAGCCAGCCCAGAAGTGTGGGCTGTGGCCACAACAATTGCTAGTGTTACCCTTGGGGAGAAGAGGGCCTCTGGCCCTGCAATCACCAATCCCTCCTCAGAAGGACATCCTAAAAATCTGTTTGTGGCTCTGGAGCCGTCTAGCGCTCTCTTCTCCAAAAGGGAACCAACCCCCAAATACGAACGCAGAGCAGGACTTCCTCAAATGAGGCTCTCCAAGTTTGACAAATGGTTAAGCTGCTCCCACATGGTTAAGCTAAAATTTGGTGCTCACTTAGCAAAAGACAACCTTACTATCAGAAAAGGCCGAGGGGGAGGATATTTATACATTTTCAAACCACAAATGGGGGAACTCAAATGGCACTCTGAATAGTTTCAGATTCTTCCAGGGTTCATTCAAAATTTGACATATACATATTCCAAGCAATGCTCCCTCTAAGCTGTGGAGTCATGTGATCAAATATTCTACTTTGTGAGCTATGGGCATTAAAGTTGTCAGTAAGCAATTTGGCTGCTGCATAAATTAGTTTGCTCTGGAGCCATCCTTCCTGGGCTAAGTCAAAAATGTGTGAACACAAGAACATAAGAGAAGCCAATGTTGGATCAGGCCAATGGCCCATCTAGTCCAACACTCTGTCACACAGCGGCCAAAATATACCAGGGGCCATCAGGAGGTCCAGCAGTGGGGCCAGGACACTAGAAGCCCTCCCACTGTTGCCCTCCCAAGCACCAAGAATACAGAGCATCACTTGCCTGTCAGGCCCTTGAGTTAATCCACTTTCAGTCCAATAGCCTTTTATGAAAGCTTTATTAGAAACAAAGATTTAGAAGTGCACTAGAGAGATCTCTTGTTCAGACTAAGGAACAGATCAAGGGGTAGGTATTGTATAGGCAATAGGTCAGTATTCCATCATGCAATGGTCCTGCAGTGGGCATTCACTCTCTCACCTTCATTCACTCCCCCTCCCTTCATACTACTCAGCACTACCAAAGTTTATTATCCAGTACCAGATGTTTCTCCAAGGATGAAAGGCTCCCACTGGCTGCACATCTTGGGGATCGTTCTCATGGGAAAGTTGTTGCAAGCAAAGCTAACCTACTCCTTCACACATACATACAAATACATGGCATTCGCACTTGCTCCTCCCATCCCTCGGAATTTTATGGCAGAGAGGGCTAGAGAGGGGTGAGACTTGGAAGTGAAAGAAAACTACAAAGGAAACAAACATGTGGCTAATAGCCACTGATGGACTTCTGCTTCATATGGTTATCTAATTCCCTCTTGAAGCTGTCTATGCTTGTAGCTGCTACCACTTCCTGTGTGTAATGTATCCACAGGAGAACATGGGCTCTGGACAGCCATGTGCTTGGACTGGTTCTAACCGGTCCACCATGTGGCCAGGCGAAGGGCCTGAGCTTCGCCCCGAAGGACAATGGACTAGTGGATCCTGACTCCCCTCCAATGGAGGAGCAGGAGTTAATCCAATCAATGTAAATAGCGAATCACCGGGTGTGTGTGTGTTTGGGGTGTGGGTCACTTGGGAATAAAAGCCGGCCTGCGAGCCGGCTCAGTTGTCTTGTTCTTCATCTAATAAAGTATGTGAGAGCTGAAATCACTAGTAAGTCTCAGTACTTTTCACTTGCGACGAGGATGGGATGCCAACTCCCTCCATGAACAACGACCACGAGACGAGCACTGCTGACCGCCCCAACGCCGAAAGCACCGAACGCCGCCGCCGAGCTTCGTGTCCGCCTCTTCGGTTCCTGGGCACCGCACCGCTCCCTAGCACCGCTGACCCCGAGAGCAGCCTCGCTTTCAACGCCGCCAACTCTACGCCTGAACCGCGACCTCCACGGGTGAGCACCATGGCCGCTAGCAACGAGAGCTTCCCCGCCTTCGACATCTCTCGTCCCGCACACTGGGAGACCTGGATCGAGACGCTGGAGCGTCACTTCGAGATCCATGGCATCACGGATGCGGGTACGAAGAAGGCCTATCTCCTGCGCTACTGCGGCATCGAGGCACACCTCCTCCTGAAGGACCTGGTAAACCCCCTCCTGCCGAAAGACGCGGCCGCCACCTACGACATGCTGGTCAAGGCGTTTACTGACCACTTGACACCAAAGCCCACCAAGTTCGCGGAACGAATGGAGTTCTTCGCGAGAATGCAGGGCCCCGACGAAACATCTCCGGAATTCCTGGCCGGACTACGCCGCACAGCCACAAGGTGTGCCTTCCCCAACCTCGCAGATACCCTCCTAAACCAGTTCTTGGTGGGGCTGAAGGAGGCGAAGCTGCGCCGCAGGCTCGTCAGCCGGGACGACCTCACTCTGGAGGCCGCCATCCAAGAAGCGGCCGCCTACGAGAAGTCCCACGCAGATCGCCGGCCTAAGACGGTCCATCGCCTCCAGGGCTCCGGCTCGGATGACTCGAACGATGAGGAGGTCCTGCAGGTGAACCGCCGATCACAGCCACGCACCCAACGCAACAGGGGATCCCCCGCACCACCAAACCAGCCCAACGCATCTGCCTGTGCCAGCTGTGGCGACGCTCACGAGCGCCGGACCTGCCGTTTCCGGGACGCCGTCTGCAGGACCTGCAACAAGGCCGGACACCTCGCCCGAGTCTGCCGCTCCAAGGGCAAGCGCCTGGGATCCACTGCCCAGCTGGACGCCGCAAGCCTGCACACCGTGACGACACAGCGCCGGCAGACGGTATGTAACTTGCCCCCTGAAAGCCCGGACAAGGTGCATGTGACTGTCCAAATAGAGGGGTCCCCCTGCCAAATGGAAATAGACTCAGGGTCCTCGTTCTCTATAATTTCCGCGGAGACCCTTAAAACGCTATGCCCCAAGGGGGGACCCCGACTGCACAAGCCACGGGGGTTGAAACTGACGGACTTTAACAAAAACCCAGTGGCAGTCCGTGGCTGGGGCAAGTTTCAAGTCCGATTTAAAGGGTTCTCGGGCTTGCTGGACCTGTTGGTTGTGGAGGGGCGCCTCTCAAGCCTCCTGGGACTGTCGTGGTTTGGGCCTTTGGGACTCCAAATAGCAGGAGTAAACCACCTCGGGACCGCTGACTGGGAGGCAGTTTGCCGGGAGTTCCCCAAAGTATTCGATGGGACCCTGGGGAGGTACAATGGGACCCCGATTTCGCTAGATCTGGACCCTAACGTACGACCCATCCGCATAAAGGCACGGCCCCCTCCCCTAGCCATGCGGGAAAAAATAGAGGCCGAGCTCGACCGCCTGGTCGCCCAAGGCGTGCTGGAACCGGTCGCGTCAGCGCGCTGGGAAACCCCCATTGTAACGCCAATTAAACCGAATGGGGCTATACGCATTTGTGCAGATTACAAATGCACCATAAATAAGGCTCTGCAGGACCACGCCTATCCGGTCCCGGTAGTGAGCCATGTCCTGGCCTCCCTGACGGGGGCCAAAGTTTTCGGCAAATTGGACCTGGCGCAGGCTTACCAGCAGCTGCCAGTGGACACGGCCGCTGCGGAAGCGCAAACCATCGCCACCCACAAGGGGGCTTTCCGGGTCAATAGACTGCAGTTTGGGGTTTCAGTGGCGCCAGGGATTTTCCAATCCTTCATGGATTCCCTCCTGAAAGGAATTCCAGGGGTCCAGCCCTTTTTAGATGATGTCATCATCGCGGCACCGGACTCCACCGCCTTCACCGAACGGCTGCGTCAGGTCCTGCAGAGGTTCAACGAGGCTGGCCTCAAGGTGAAGAAGGAGAAATGCCTCCTGGGTGTGCCCCGCATCGAATTCCTGGGGTTCGCAGTCGATGCACAAGGCATCCACCCCACAGACGAGAAAATTAAAGCGATCACACAAGCCCCGGTCCCCACGTCCAAGCCGGAACTCCAGGCCTTCCTAGGCCTCTTGAATTTTTACCACGCGTTTCTGCCCCAAAAGGCAACGGTGGCTGAACCCCTCCACCGGCTGCTGGACAAGGAGGCGCCGTGGGCCTGGAAGCCGGAGCATGCGGCAGCTTTCCAGGCGGTAAAAGACTTGTTGGTCTCCAACGGGGTGCTGCACCACTTCTGCGAGGCTTTACCTGTGGTTCTGGCGTGTGATGCGTCACCCTACGGGGTGGGGGCGGTGTTGGGGCATCGGTTGCCGGATGGCCGGGAGGTTCCGGTCGCCTACTATTCTCGGACCCTGTCTTCTGCGGAGCGTAATTACGCGCAGATAGACAAGGAGGCACTAGCGATAGTGGCGGGGGTTAAAAAATTCCACCATTATCTCTATGGCCGCCCGTTCGAGATCCTTACAGACCACAAGCCTCTCCTGGGCCTCCTTGCGCCCGATCGACAGACGCCGCAGATGGTCTCGCCCAGGGTTCTCCGCTGGTCCATATTCCTGGCGGGGTACTCTTACACCCTCACCCACCGCCCGGGAAAGGCCATGGGTCACGCGGACGCGCTCAGCCGCCTCCCACTGCCCGCAACGGACCCAGACCCGGCCCCCGCCCACGTCATCGCACTCCTAGAATCGCTGCCCGATCGCCCAGTACATGTCAAGGAGGTGGCCCGCCTCACGGGCCGCGACAGGGTTCTCTGTCGGGTTTTGAACTGGGTGGGGAGGGGATGGCCGACAGCTAGACAAGACCCGGAGTTTGCGCCTTTTGTCACAAGGCGCGATGAGCTGTCGACCTATAAGGGGTGCCTAATGTGGGAAGGCAGGGTGGTCATTCCGAAACCACTACAGGAACGGGTACTGAGGGACCTTCATGAACACCACCCTGGGGTAGTCAGGATGAAGGCTCTGGCGCGGGGGTATGTCTGGTGGCCAGGGTTAGACCGGGATATTGAGGACATTGTAAAAAGGTGTCAACCCTGCCAGGCCTCCCGACCCGCACCCCCGACGGCCCCAGACAGGGCCTGGGAATCCTCTCACCGCCCCTGGTCGCGCCTGCACCTCGACTTTGCGGGCCCGTTCCAGGGGCAGCTGTTTTTTATACTTGTAGACGCCTACAGTAAGTGGCTAGAAGTAGAGCCGGTACCATCCACCTCCTCCCGGGCGGCCATCCGAGCGATGTGGCGGATTTTCAGCTCGCACGGACTCCCCGACACCCTGGTCACCGACAACGGGACGGCCTTCACGTCTGGGGAGTTCCAGGAGTTCACCCGCCAGCACGGGATTCGCCACATCAGGTCGGCCCCGTTCCACCCCGCCACCAATGGCCAAGCCGAACGCATGGTGCGGACGGCCAAAGAGGCGCTCCGTCGGACCGAAGGAACGGACTGGGACTTCAGGCTGGCGCACTTCCTGTTCGGCCAGAGAACGACGCCCCATGCGACAACCGGCCGGAGCCCGGCGGAACTATTGATGGGCCGACGCCTCACCACCAGGCTGGACCGGTTACATCCCGATCGAGCGCCCGAGCGGGAGCCCTGCACGGAAACGCCAGCGGCGGCGCGAGGGTTCTTCCCAGAGGACCCGGTGTACGCACGGAACTACGCGAGAGGGCCCCCGTGGATTCCCGCCCGAGTAGTCCGGGTCCGTGGCCCCCGGTCCTACGAAGTCTCGGTGGAAGACGGCCAGATCCTGCATCGCCACATCGATCAGCTACGTCGCCGGGTGCTACCCCTGGAGCCGGATGAGGGGGAGGAGTGGGACGAGCCAGCTCAACCAGACGCGGGGGCGGACGCACCTGAGGAAATCCCTGTGGACTTCAACTCCGGACTGACAGCCACCGCAAATGACACGCCGGCCGAGAGGGTGAGCCCAGCCCCGCCAACACCAGAGCGGCCACCAGTCCCCACAGCCGCCCGGGAGGCTGTCAGTTCCCCCATGCCAGAGCCCCGTCGCTCCACGCGAGAGCGGCGGCCCCCCAGCTATTTGAAAGACTATGTGTGCGGGTGTTTATCGGACCAAGGGGGAGGGGTGTAATGTATCCACAGGAGAACATGGGCTCTGGACAGCCATGTGCTTGGACTGGTTCTAACCGGTCCACCATGTGGCCAGGCGAAGGGCCTGAGCTTCGCCCCGAAGGACAATGGACTAGTGGATCCTGACTCCCCTCCAATGGAGGAGCAGGAGTTAATCCAATCAATGTAAATAGCGAATCACCGGGTGTGTGTGTGTTTGGGGTGTGGGTCACTTGGGAATAAAAGCCGGCCTGCGAGCCGGCTCAGTTGTCTTGTTCTTCATCTAATAAAGTATGTGAGAGCTGAAATCACTAGTAAGTCTCAGTACTTTTCACTGTGGCAGTGAATTCCATGTGTTAATCATTCTTTGGGTGAAGAAGTACTTCCTTTTATCTGTTCTAACCCGACTGCTCAGCAATTTCATGGAGTGCCCACGAGTTCTTGTATTGTGAGAAAGGAAGAAAACACTTCTTTCTCTACCTGCTCTATCCCATGCATAATCTTATAAACGCCGATCATGTCACCCCTCAGCCGTCGTTTCTCCAAGCGTTTTAACCTTTCTTTATAGGGAAAACGTTCCAACCCTTTTATCATTCTAGTTCCCTTTTCTGCACTTTTTCCAGTGCTATAATATCCTTTTTGAGGTGTGGTGACCAGAACTGTACACAGTACTTCAAATGAGGTCACACCAATGATTTATACAGGGGCATTATGATACTGACTGATTTGTTCTCAGTTCCCTTCCTAACAATCCCCAGCATAGCATTGGCCTTTCTTATTGCAGTTGCACACTGTCTAGACATTTTCATTGAGTTATCTACTGCAACTCCAAGACCTCTCTCTTGGGCAGTCTCTGCCAGTTTGGACCCCATCAACGTATATTTGTAGTTAGGATTTTTGGCTCCAATGTGCATCACTTTGCACTTGGCCACATTGAACCCCATTTGCCACGTTGATGCCCACTCACCCATCCTCGACAGATCCCTTTGGAGTGTCTCACAGTCCTCCCTGGTTCTCACCACCCTGAACAACTTTGTGTCATCTGCAAATTTAGCCACTTCACTGCTTACTCCCAACTCCAAATCATTAATAAACAAGAGCACTGGACCGAGTACTGATCCCTGTGGTACCCCACTGCTTACCACCCTCCACTGAGAAAATTTCCCATTTATACTCACTCTCTGTTTCCTATTAATTAGCCACTTTCTGATCCACAAGAGGACTTGTCCTTTTATCCCATGACTATTGAGCTTACTTAGGAGCCTTTGATGAGGAACTTTATCAAAAGCTTTCTGGAAGTCAAGGTAAACAACATCTATTGGGTCCCCCTTGTCCACATGTTTGTGAGCCGGAGACTAAAAATCTGTGAGTTAACTCACACTAACTAAGCCTAGAGGGAACACTGATTCCAAGTTAGGCATGCCAGCCTCCAGGTGGGACCTGGGGATCCCCTGGAATTACAGCTCATCTCCAGACTACAGAGATCAGTTCCTATGGAGAAAATGGATGTTTTGTGACAACACAATATTTGTGGGAAATAGCATGTTAACTACCAGGTTCCATGGATGGTCCGACCCCAAGCTTAGTGGTCATCTCTGCTTTATTAGTGATTCAGCCAGAACAATGCAAAGACCCAGGGCAACAGCCCTGTTTAAATAGTATGCAAACACCACCCACTCCCCAAACAACTACTAACAATATGTCAGACCCATAACTTCCTCATTGGTCACCTCCAGAGTCCTGGTGGGCTATTGTTCTAGAGCTCCAAGATCAGCCAGTCTCTGGTAAAAGCAGTCCTGGAATGTTCCAGTCCCAATACAGAGCACAGCAAAAGGGAAACAAACCCAATCTGAGAGTGAAATCAGGATCCTAGAAGGTTGAGCAGCTAAAACACAGACCAAAATACCTCTTTTTATTGCAAAGTGCACAGTAACTACAAATTAAAAACAACATTTGTATAATGTAGATAAAAACAAAGAGGTAGGAGCCATTACGTCACATCCATGAAGACATTGCATACAGCAACAAACGTAAGGTACAATACAATAACCACTAAACTAAAATATTGGTTACACGTACAATAACCACTCGACCAAACATGTTTCGGCTTCTTCAGTGGTCTAAGTAACAACGACACACACTGCAAGTATAAAATATCTGTTCCAGGCAAGGCAGGTTGTATACGAATCACTGGAACAGTGTAGCTCCAAATAATAGTTGAAAAGCTTTGCTGTTGATCAGGCCTGCACATATCGCGAAGATAACTTTGTACGACCATTCTGCTCTTGGCTATAATGCTGTTCACAGGTTGGGTCCATGTGTCAACCAAAAGTTTTCTCCCTGTAACCAAAAAAAGCACTTGGAGCCTAAAACAATACCAGAAAAAAAATCTACTGATTTTGTGACCGGGATGCTCTTTGGACTCAGACAATATAATGAGTTGGGATATTGGGGGTAAAAAAACCCATGCTTTTTTCCGAGAGACTATTGATCCAGGGAAGCACGGTGAAGTGCTCTGGAGAGACCCAGGCCCTCTCATTTCACAGAAGGGTGGCCGGAAAACATTCTACAGAAATGGCATGGGTTATACAAAGGAATAAGGGACCTAAGAAGAATGAACGGCCGCCTCATAGGAAACAATCTGCCAAAGCTTTAGGCCTCGGAAACGTGCCCTGGGAGCCACCAAAACCAGATTTTCTTTTTGGTAGGACCTTTGACTATCCTGAGACTTTTAGGTATTTGCAGGGCTTTTTATGTAGAAAAAGCCCAGCAGGAACTCATTAGCATAATAGGCCACACCCAACAGCAGGAACTCCTTAGCCTATTAGGCCACACCCCCGTGTGGTCATCCAGCCACACCTTCCTTTTGCTTCTTGTTCTGTTTACCTTGTTTGTTGTCAAAACCCAGGGCTTTTTTTGGAGCAGGAACTCCTTAGCATGTTAGGCCACACACCCCAAATGTAGCCAATCCTAATGGGTTTCTGCTGTTGGGCGTGGCCTGTTATGCTAATGAGTTCCTGCTGGGCGTGGCCAACTCAGGAGCCAGCCGGAACTCCATTCCTGTGCGTTCCTGCCCAAAAATAGCCCTGGGTATTTGGCATTTGGCTTGGGGGAGTGAATTCACCTCAAGTGCTATTGTGTATAGTTTTCTTTACCACAGAGTTGCCTGCAGGGGCGCAGGATGAGGTGTAGGAGCTTGGGCAAGGAGAAACACTCTCAACAAAGGAATTATTCCGATGGGGGTGGTCAGAGATGTGGGGAGGGGAACTGGGGTTGGTGGTTCACTTTCCCCATTTTGTGGGTTCTCCCGCCTTGGGGGTATTTAAGTGGAGACTGGACATTTATTTGTCAGGGATACTTTAAGTCATCCTGCATGGTGCAGGGGGTTGGACTGGATGGCCTTTAGACCCCTTCCAATTTGTAAATGCCATGTTTTTATGACCTGTGCCAAACAACACTAAGTAAAATTAAGGCATTATGCTTTAGATCAGGTCTCTGTGCCCTTAAAAAAAGTTTTCTTGAAACTTTTGCAATTATTATTTATACTGAAGCCAGGCAAACAGAGACAAATAAACTGTACTCCTAAAATTTTGGATGGCAATAAATATCTTTTCCACTTTTAAATTGCACTGTTTTAAATTTTGTCTGGTGGCACACCCATCAGACACAAATCCCAGAATGCCAATTCCTGGGGCCACCTGCCAGTCCCCAGACAAAGATGATTCCTGTCTCCCGATCAGCACGAGAGCTGTCTGACAGGCTCTCCCTGGAGGCCAACAGAGCTTGTGGCGGCTGCAGGGCTTACTTAAGACAGGGGAAGAAGGAGACAACGTCTATTCCATCTAAGCAAGCAGTCACAGCTCAGCTCACCAATGAGCTACTGAAAAGCATTTGCTGCTGACCTCAGGCCTCCGCAGCTCCTTGGACAGATTATACTTCAAACCTGCTTGCATGTGTGACCTAGACCCTAGAGGAAGGCGGTCGCCCTGGGGAGTTCCTGAGTGGGGAGTTGGGGGTGTCTTTGGCAACCTGCAGAACATTACGGGCGGAGGAAGGGCTTGGCAAGACGCTCACCGTAGCCCGAAGGGCCGAAGGCACCGTCATTCCAGGAGCCAGGGAGCCAGTCTGGTTTTGCTTAAAGTAGGACTTGGCATCTTGGGCAACTGGGCTAAATGAAAGCCACGGCATGATGAAGCCCACATGTTGCAGAATTATTTGCCCCTAAGAAATTGTCAGCTTGGCAAAGTATTCCAATACTGATTTTTTTTCCCAATTGCCTTCTGACCTTTTCAGAGAGAATTTGTGATCATATCATTCAGAGTTCTCTTTTCAGCAACTGGGATAAGAACTGGTTTTCTGTGAGGGATTTTCACATCACCTGCTGGGCATTAGAGGTCCTTTGGTCCTCTGGAAGCAAGCAGATGCCGCCTGGAGGCCAGAAGCTGCTACCATGGCATTTCACTCCCATTTTGTGCTCGGCACTGTTGAAAGCTGACATGGTTATTGAAGCCCCAGTCCTGACAGCAGGGTGCCCCCCCCCCACTTCCTTCCATACCTCATAGCTTCAGACTTGTGACGCTGGAAAGGCAAAGAGACTCCCCAGGGAACCCTGCACAGCCTGACTCTTGTTCAGACTCTTCCATCTGTGCTGATCTCCTGCACCAGAGATCCTCAGAGCTGTTGAATTTTCTGCTGGCATGTGTCAGAGTCCTGCAGCAATCAGTCCCCACAACTTTCTTTCCAAAGGAGTAAAGTTTATTGGAGTCAATAAAGGCAAGTCAACTGCACATACACTCAGTGTCAGGAATGAAAGTAAATGTGTGTAGCTGAATAATATACAAGATTCAAAGGTGTCAGGGGGATGGATCAGAGCCAATCAGAATACCTGAAAAAGTTGGCCTAAGCTACTGGCTAAGAATTCCTAGAGAACAGAGTAACGAGGCACCAAGGTCACAGGCCTAAGCTGCAAGAAGATAAGGAGGCAAGGAGAATCAAAACTTAACCTTCCAAGTCAGGCCTAGACAGAGACAATGCACCCACAGCCAGCAACCCCTTCTCAGCCATGGCAGCTGCATAGCTGATGTTCTGCCCCCCCAAGGCCCCTCCCCCCTGGTTTATCCAGATACAATTTGTGAAAGGCCCGTAGCAATTTAGGACCATTAACATGGCAATCTTCATGTGAGGGGGCAAAATCTTTCCACTGAACCAAGTCGAACAGTTTATTTCTTCTGATCCTTGAATCCAATATCTAAGCAACCTCTTGATGCAGTTCACCATCCAGAATCAGAGGAGTAGGACCTGGGTCTCCACGCATTTGGTCCGGGGTCGCATTTGAGCAGACTGAAATGAAAGACAGGAAGTATGGTCTTTAGAGACTTAGGTAAGTCCAGCTCATTTATTTTGCACACCACCTTAAAAGGCCCAACATATCTCCAGCCCAACTTCCTGCAGGGCTGGAGCCCTTTGATATTTTTAGTAGACAAATAGACAGAGTCACCAGGTTGTAGGTCCCATTCAGGAGCCCTGTGTTTATCTGCTTGGGCTTTGTAGCTGGCCTTGGCTTTATCTAGAGTCTTTTGAATGTCAGACCAGTGATCCTGCAATTCCTTCCACTAAGTCTGGAGGCTCCCCTCCTGAGGCGCAGGCACCTCCGCCTTTGGAAGGGGTGCCCCCTCATACCTATGCAATGCTTTAAAAGGTGACAGTCCAGTGGAACAGTGTGTAGAGTTATTATAACTATATTCCACATAAGGAAGCAAGTCTACCCAGTCATCTTGCTGGTAATTAGTGAAACACCTCAAAAATTGTTCAACAATTTGATTAACCCATTCAGTTTGCCCATCCATCTCTGGGTGACAGGTGCTGCTAAGCCCTCTCTCAATGCTCAGAACGTGTAAGAGTTCCTTCCAGAACTTGGCAACGAACTGGCTCCCATGGTCGGATATTACTTTAGCAGGCAGCAAATGCAGCTGTACAATGTGCTGCATAAACAGTTTGGCCAAGGCCTTGGCAGTAGGTAGTTGTTTGCAGTGTATAAAGTGAGCTTGCTTTGAAAACAAATCTACAACCACCCAGATCACAGTCTTTCCATTATTGGGGGGAAGGTCAGTAATGAAGTCCATTGAAATAACCTCCCATGGACTGTTGGGTGTCTCTAGTGGCTGTAGGGTCCCAGGGGGGTTCCCTGGCTGGGTTTTACTCATCAGGCAAGTCTGACATGACACGACGTATTGAGGTACATCCAACCTCATGTGTGGCCCCCAGAATTGACGTTGCAGTGACTGGAGTGTTTTTAAGTAACCATAATGCCCAGCCAGTTTGGATTTGTGCCCATTGTAACACTTCCCCCCGCAGGGATAGTGGCATGAACAGCCGGCCCCCTCAATACCAGCAACCATTCGGCCCTGGATGGATGGATGCATCTTGGGCCAACTCCCCTTTGTCAGTCTCTGAAGCTTCACATGGGTAGTCACCCAGTTTAAAGGAGACCCCATGAAAAACACCAAAGAGCATTCTGGCCTCCCCCACCCTCATGTTTAAATCAGGCCTCAGTGGCAGGTGGGGGGGGGGCTGTTGATCTCCTGGAATTATGACCAATCTCCAGATGACTGAGAAAAGGACTACTTTGAAGGGTCGAGTCTATGGCATTGCACTCCTCTGGAGTTCCTCATCTACCCAACCCAGTTCTCCCCTGGCTTCCCCACCAAGTCTCCAGGAATTTCCCAACCTGGAGCTGGCAACCTCCCTTCATGCCTCTCATTTCCAGAGGTATCAGGGTGAGAAAAAAATTATGAGTTTGTTTGAAGCCAAAGATTTAGAGAAATCATGGTCTTCGGGTTGCCTGGGGGAAATGGGGGGGACTTACGAGGAGAAAGAGGAAGGCCAAGGCCTTGTTGCTGGCATCCCACAGGAAGAGACATCGTCAGGCCAGTAATGTCCAGGCAACACCTGGTTTGGGGGAAAAACTTTACCATAGAGTTTTTGCCCCAAAACAGAGCATTTCCTGGACTTTGCTGGTGTGATGACATCACTTCCTGTGTGATGCCAGCCACGAGACCTGGGCCTTCTCCTTTCTCCTGGTGAGTCACATCCCCCACCGGCCAGCTGATTGGCAGCTGGGGATAGGGCCTGGTGGGAGGGGACTCCCGCCTCCCGCCGGGGGCCTGGCAACCCTAACTGGTCCAGTCCTAAATTAAATACGATGCTGATCGGATGCTTTCCAGTGCACAGAACAATCTGATGCATTTTGTGCCAATTTTGGCTTCCAGCTCAATGGTATAGTTGCAGAAGAGCTGTGGGTATGGGGGCATTGGTGGGGTGTGTGCCAAGGAGATCATACTCAAGTTTGTTTCCTCCTGGCTGCTGGAAGAGATCTCAGAAAGTTCCCATGCAACATGGAAGGGAGTGGCCTGGTGAGAAATGCAGGACGGTTTGATATTCTGGCCAGTGGTGGATCGAGAGGGACTGCAGTTCCCCAGGCCACAAAACAATGATCTGACATCTCTTGTGCATTTGGCACTTGCCCAGGAACTAACCAGGCCTTGATCCTACTTCTTACATGCTTCAACATCCTGAAGTGTGTGTTGGAACGTGGCCCGATGCTTTACCATGTCCAGACAGCCCTTGTTCTTCTTCTGGGCCTCATTCCCCATAAAATGAATATCTGATGGAATTGCCGCCTTCATGTGAGTCAGCATGGCAGGGGAGAGGACTCAGTCGGGGTGCCAAGAGCTCAAGTTTTGCATGTGGGCAGCTCGAGCAGGAGAGATCAGTTTCAGTGGAATGCGCTTCAGCAACCCATACCACCTCGGCCGGGGACTTACATCTTCCGCCCTTTTTCTTTTCTGTAAAGCAACACAAACAGCCAAGATAAAGAGTTTGTCAGTGACTGTGGAGAGAGAGAGAGGGAGAGGTCAGTGAAAAGGAGTGAAGCAACAGCTCTAAGGAGAAAAATGAAGCTTGAATTCCAGAAGCTGAGCTGAATTAGCAGCCTCTTATGGATGGTGGTCAATTAATCCAGTTGGCCTTTGGCTGTGACTTTTTTTTTTAATCTTTCTTTCAGCCTTTGGCTGTGTAAATAAAAGGCTTTTGACTGAGCTTAACAAGACTTTCCTCCAGAAATCACTTTGATATATATCCTTCCAAAAAAAAGTCCCTCTGCCACCCAGCTTGCAACTGTAAAACCAGAAACAAAACATTGTTGTTTGCCAGTTGGCTGCAGAAATAATTTTTCTAGGGCAAAATCCCAGCTGACTGCTAATTGTTATTGGGATCAACGGCAGGGAAAAGCTGAGGTCTCCGTATAGACCTTGCTTGCTAGGTTTGTTCCTGGGAAGGTCGTCCACGGCTTAAACTACTGAGGGTAGGTGTTAGTTAGTATAGCAAAGTTGCACCATCACGAAAGTGTGACCCTTTCCTTTATGGTGTTCAGCCCTTATCAGCCTCAAAGCATCCTGTAGCCTAGAATCATTCCTGCTAAGAAACAAAATAAATGAAGAGTAGGACTTGGACAGTGAGCTCAGAAATAATCCTCTTTTGAACGTTTCATTTCGTACTTGACCAGCCGTGGCAAGTTTGTCAATTAGATTTAACAAGGATTCCGTATGGAGCATCTGCATTTCTATTCTCCTGAAGTCTGGTAGAAAAAAGGCTTTCTGGATAAAGGAACCTGGCTGTGTTCATCGCGCTCCCCATAAAGACTCCATAATGCTTCAGTCACATCTTTAGTAGTTTCGTCTCCTTTTATGCACACTTCGAGAGACAGGAGGCTGTCCTGGCCCTGAAGGGGGGAACAGCCGCTCTGCTCTTTTCTTCCCTGAGCCTGCGGGAGTGTGGCTCGGGCATCCAGTTGCCTTTCAGGAGGGGGGCTGGGAGGTTAGAGGGGGAAGCACGGGGGGGAGTTTAGTTCAGGTCTGCCTCGGGGACAGGGCAGCCATCGATGGGGTTTGCCTCAGCAAAAGAGAAGGTTTTATTTATTTACTTATTTAATTCATACCCTGCCCTATCCCAAAATTGGGCTCAGGGCTGCTTATAACATAAAACCATCAAACAATAAAAAAACAATAAAATAATAGATGGCAGCAACAGGTGATGACAAAAACCCATGCCTCGTGTCAGGCAGGAATAGGTGTCGCAAGAAACTCCAGCGCCCAAGTAATATCCAAAATGGTAAGAGTCCTGGGAAAGGGGCTATGGACAGGGGAGGACAGAATGTGTTACGTATTGACATTCATAAATGTAGGAGCTTGAGTCCAGCTCCCATCGAAACCTGGTATCCTGAGCAGCACAAACTGATTGGACACTTTGCACAGTTGTCCAGTCAGGATACAAGACATGTACAGGAGGGAGAAGATGTGATTGGTCTTTATGTAAATACTCTGATTGGTCATTACTGTAAAATTGGGCGTGGTTTTGCAAGCCCGGACTGTTTAAAAAGGAGCCCGTTGCTCCCCAGTTTTGCTGTCATCCTATATTGGTCTTACCTCTGTAAATAAAGCTGATTTCACTGTTCAAAGAGCTGCCGCCTGAGTCTCATATCTAACAGAATGGTTGGATGTCCTCTCCCTCAACCAAAGGCCTGGCGGAACAGCTCCATTTTACAGGCCCTGTGGAACTGTAGTAAGTCCCACAGGGCCTTGATCTCAATTGGGAGCCACCAGGCCGGGGCAAGGGCTGAAAAAGCCTTCACCCTTGTTGAGACTAAGCAGATGTCCCATGGGCCAGGGACCACCAGGAGATATTGGTCAGAAGAGTGTAAAGCTCTTTGGGGCTCATGTGGGGAGAGGTATGATGGTTCCAGACCACATAGACTTTTAAGGTCAAAACCATGATCTCGAACCAGATATGGTGTTTGATCAGCAACCGGTGCAGTCGGCGTCACCAGGCATGATGCTGCCACATTCTGCACTAGCTGCAATTTCTGGATCAGGCTCAAGGGTAGCTCTTCCTTTCCCCTCCTTTTCAAACAAACTGTATTGAGATATCCTGAACACAATTACAAAACATCAAGTAAGATGTAAAAGTACACAAATTTACAGTATTAATATTGTATAAATGATGAACATTAGAAGGGAATAACTTCAGCATAAACAAAAGCATACAACCGCTGACTGCATCTAGTCAGTATGGATGATAGGATGGATGACCAAACAACTTCTGTCTGTTAAAGGTAGCTCTGTTTCGTAGTGTGGCAGAATGATTTAACCCTGAGACAGGACAGGATAACGAACTCTGAGGCTTGTCTCTGGCGATGAGCAGATCTCACGCCATTTCATCTGACTCGTGGGAAAGGGCAGGCTTCTGTGGGTGGAACCCTGTCAATGTGTGAGAGAGGGTCCAACCGAGTGGCTAGTTTGTACCCACCAGCGTTCAAGAGAATGCAAACTGCACTCTGAAGCCATAACTAGCTTAAATTTATGTGCCACTCCCAGACTTCTCCTTTGACTGTGTGGAGACCTGTGCTGTTGATCTGTTCTTTAAAAACAACACATAAATAAATTGTCTTTGTTATTTGCATACAACTCCTGTCTCAGTGATTTCTGTGTTGTTGCTCACCACAAAACTTACCTCACAGTAGTGAACCAAAGCCTTTGCAGGGACTACCCGAACAAACCCACAAAATCAGAATAGGCCATGTGGTCCCCTCAGTTTAAACAAAGGGCCTGCCACAAATTGAGGTTAAGAAATATAAAGACATAAAATAAGAAATGTTATGAGGTAAAAGTTTTGTCAAAATGCCTCCTAATTGAGTAAAAGCACTTGAAAGGACTGAAGCTGACTTGGTGGCTACAGGAGATAAGCATAGAACCTGAGGAGGCTGTGAATGCAGATTAAGTAGAGATCTGGAAATTAAACTGGGAATTAGCCCCTTTAGCACAGGAAGAAATAAAATTAGAGAAAGAGAAAGAACTGGAGATGCAACAGAAGCTCAAAGGCAGCATGAAATTGATTTAAATAAATTTAAAATGGAAGAATTACAATTAAGCACTGAGGTGGAAAGTACTAGACTAGGTAGTGAAGCCTACTACATTGATCAAAAGAAATGTCAAGGGATAGGCACAAACCAAACCACAGAGCAAAATTTTTGCCTTGTTTGTGGTTCATGAACCAAAGTTCATGATGGGTCTACTGTCACAAACTTCTATGAACTTTTAAGGCAGTTGGTGGGGCTTGTGTCCATTCATGGCCAGAGCAGAAAGCAAGGATTTAAAGGGACTCCGAGTCCCTTTAAATTCCAGAAAGCTGTAAAAACAGCTGAGCGGCTGGGAACACTCCCCACTACTCAGCTGTTTCAGGCTTTCTTGTGCAGTCCCTTTAAAGTTTAAAGGAACTGCACACGAAAGCTGGAAAATGGGGAGCAGTCTGTCCAGAGAAAGGGCTGGGTGCTGCTTCAACAGGGGAAGCACCCATCCATCGCCCAGTGATCCAGGAGAGCCTGGGCACTCACACAACCCTCCCCCCATTGCCTGAGGATGCCCCTGACACCCTGATCTCCCAGCAGAAACTCACCCAGGAGGCCAGTGGAAGAGAAGAAGCCAGTGGTGGAGGAGAGGCCAGTGGTGGAGAAGGGGCAGCCAGATGAGGTGGTTGGTGGCAAGGTGAAGGAGATAGCTGCGCCAAGTTTCCCAGCAGCAGCAGGAATACAGTTGTGGGCCTCAGTATCAGTACAGCAGTACACCGCAGGAGCTCAGGGTCAGGGTGGGGGAGGTGGTGCCAGCAGGGAAGGAGGCTGCTCCAGCCTGGGGGACCATGTGGGTTGGGTGTCCCCTGTGGCTAGCTCACTTCCTCCTGGTCCTGGCTTTTCTGCCACTGCCAGAGGACACCCAGCCCATGTGGTCCCCAGGCTGGAGCGGTCTCCTTCCCTGCTGGCACCACCCTGGGCTCCTGGGGTGGGCCCAGCCAGTGTACTGCCACTGCTGCCCACAAAAATGTGTAACAGAACTTTTTACTTTTTCCACGCCTCTTACCAGAGAATCTAGACTGGCTATGATGATGTCCACTATCTCTCTTGCATTATCAAACATGCACATTAAAAACTGTCTTGCATTCACTTCCCATGTGAGAAGTGGCCAGGCAGCATGAGATTCAAAGATGCTTGTAGCATCTTGTCAGAAAAGGTCCCCAGTCAGCTTTGAAAGTGTTATTGGTGGGTGGCAGCAAAATCTGATGATTCAAATCAGGTCTCAACCAAAAGTACTTACTTACAGTAGCTATTTGGGCTGTGGTCATGCTGGCGGCTTGGCATGGTATGGTGGCACCTCAAATCGTACTGGTTTAAAGTGTAGTGGAGCATTTCATCCAGATCGCACTCCTCAGTAGTGTTGTGCTTCAACCATGGGACAAACTGTAAGGGTGGGTTTTTTTAAAACGCAGGCAGACGGACGCACATATGGACTCACGTGCATATAGGCAGCAACTAAAAAAAACAGTGGTGGAAGTGGATCTGCAAGTTCAGACTTCCCTTCTGGATTCCTTTTGCTTCAGGAGAGTTCAGACATCAGAAAAAACAGAGAGAAACCACAAACAATCCTTTCATACTGGACTTTCCCTGGTATCTGTGTATTCCGCTTCCATTGTGAAACACCATGGGTTGCTGATGACTGCAGATGTCCTCGTCTGGAAGGGCCCATTTATTCAGCTCAGGTAATGCCACCATAGCACCACAAACTGTTCGTGTGACTGCAGCCCTTGGTCTTCTCCTGAAAAGCAAAACCAACCAGGGATTTCTCTGCTCTGCTGTTTGTGGGGGAGGCGGCTGCCCCAGGCTTGTAGGAACCCGGTCAGCTTTGGCCATAAAGATTTATTGTAACGCATTATAAAAAAATAATGATTATGTTTCTACAGAATGCAAGAACACAGAAAGGGTTCTGTAAGTTTTTTAAAAAATTAGGTATTAATGGCTGAAGACAGACAACTGCCCTTTCTCATTAGAGAAAGAATGGCGGAATCCGTGCTCTTGATGGCGCTCCATTGTATCAATGATGGGTGCATCGTGCGTGGAATGTGTTTTGCCTTCAGCTTCATACAATTTTCCATATTTTAGTCAGCCCTTATAATCACATTTCCTTTTGCCAGAGAAGAACCAATGACCTTGAAATTTGAAAACAATATATATTCAACCACATAAACTAATCAGGCACCAAGATTTTAGCAGACACCATAAAATGGAAAATTAGATGGAAAATTGCCTTAAGCTCCTGTAAATGGAAATTAGTCTTTTAATAGCAAAAATAACCCATATATAGCAACAAAACAATGCTGTGATCTTCACGTAACTGGCAGGTTTCTTATGGCCAAGAGGATTGATTCAACCCTCTCTTCTTGCCCAGCCTGCATTTTACAATGTAATGTCTTGCATATTTTCACAGCATTGTAAAACAAAGGAAAATATTCCATAGATTTATTTGATTCCTGCTGAAAAAATATTTTTTGTTCCTCCTAACCTGCACGAACTGGAAGTTACCCGTAATGTTATTGTTCCTCATTCATTCATTAATCAGCACACCAATTAGAGATCTTTGGCCTAGTTGGGTTTGAAAATATTAAATGCAGCATATGTTGATAGTTAATTTGGAAATTTCTGTAATGAAATAAGATTTGATTATGTTCTAGGAATTAAAAAAAAAACACCAGGCTATTAAAGTGCAGCAGGTCAGAAAAATGCCAGAACATTAATCACTTGGGGAGCAATAATGTAGATCATTTGGTGTTCAACATTTTAACATTTTTGTTGGTGATTTTCCATTTCAGCTATTTTTATGTAGTATTACCAGGACTTGATTTAGAACTTTTCAGATGTGCGTCATTACAATCCTTTAATGCGTTTTGAGTTTCCCCAGGACCATACAACACCAAGGAGCCATTCAAGAAGAAAATGCAATGCACCCTAGCTGCATGAGTATCTGCTGTGAATTCAAACACTTCTAGCTTTATGGCTGTTTGGCAATATAATTGAATTCCATAAACAGAGGGAATTCATTTGCAGTGTACTCGGAGCTTACTGAAGTAGGGTTGCCAGCCCAGATCCTGCAAATTTTGGGAGATTTCAGAGGATAGAACCCTTGAAAAACAGCACTGTATGTGTTGTGATTAGACTTGCCAGCTGTTGGCTGGTGCCAGGCAGGAGGCTGAGGGGTGGGGACATGGGGGATTGCCTTTGTCTTGTCACTTATGATGTCACTTATGTCATTTATACAGTGAACCCAGAAGTTATGTCATAACACACTAGGATTTAGTGGAAACTCTATGGTTTTACTGACACCTAGAGTGGTGGTTCACCCTGGAAATGGTCTAATAACATCGACACCACAGCAGCTTTTTTTCTTAATTTCCCCCTGCCAGCCTATAGACCAGTGGTGGTGGGTCAGGGTGTTGCCAGCAGGAGGTTTCCCACAGTGGAGACTTGGTAATCCTGGAGTGATGATTCCACTGAATAGCATTGCAGGAGCGTTGCCATGTAGTGTTGTCAGGCCTGGCTTGGAAAACAGTGGGAGACCAGGTGGGTGGGGACATGGAGGTGGCTATTGGCTGGTGGCATGACAACACTTCCAGGAAAAACTGGAAGTGACATCATGCCTCTCTAAGGAATTGGCTAAAATTCCTTGGTGAAACCATAGACTTTTTGGTGATTCCTAGATATGTGGTGCTTCAGTCCCAGAGCCCAACAGGCCACCCTACCCCCAGCTTCAGCAAGCCAGTGAGGCCCAGCCCTGCTCAGAAGTCCTCTCTTAAGCAGGGTTCAGAGCCTTTCCCTTTGATAGACCACAATCACCTCCTGATCCCTGCCCTCTCACTAGTTTTGTGCCGGGAGGAACATCTGAACTGGGGCTGCCTCATCAATGTGAGCCAAAGTGAGGCACATACATAGGCAGGAATCAAGGCCATAGCTTTCTCTTAAATAATTAAAAAAGCTTAATATTACTGGCAAAACTCTAGAGAAAATACAACTTACAGGACTAGAGTGAAAACTAATAAAAGAAAAGAGAGAGAGAGATAGCTAATCAGAGCATATCTTTCATAATATCTTTCAATTTATTAATCGCCCAATCCTGCAGAGCTGCTGGCTCTGAGCGATGAACAGTTACTCATATATGACAAGGGACTAACAATGATTCATCAAGGTAAGGGAGAACAACATATAAAGTCTTTAAATCGCACACATTTTGCAGCCGACGGGGATTATGTTCAGCTGTCGGCTCAGGCATGTTCCAGAGACATTCACTCAGCTTGGCTGGATGATCCTGAACATTTGATCTGCCCTCCCCACTGGGAGATTCCAATGGATGCATATGTCAGGGGTGTCAAACATGCAGCCCAGGAGCTGGATCAGGCCCCCGGAGGGCTTCTATCAGGTCCACAGTGGAACTGGCTGTCTTCTGCTGCTTCTTCCAGTTCTACTGCTGCTGCGTCATTGTAGGTTTGCAGCTTACAGATAACACATCTGAACAGCATACTCAAGATTGCAACAACACAGACATTTTGATGCAATAATTCAGAGCAAGAGGTGTCAGTTATCAGATACTGTTAAATAACCAAAATGTTGCAAGAGTACTAATTTTTTTTTTTTAAATCTTTAATTGTGTTTGTGTCGTTTATAAAGTTTATATCTCTGCTACCTGGCATTACATTTTATGTCACCCATGGCCCAGCCCAACAAGGTCTCATCTATGCCAGATCAGGCCCTCATAACAGATGAATTCGACACCTCTGGCACATGTAGAGAGGAACTTGTCCTTTGCATGGTCACACTTCCCTTACAGTCACATACACACAGAAGGGGAAACTCCTTTTCCATTCCCCCTCCTACACTCAGCATCAACAGCAGGTTCTTAACTAGATTCAGCTTTATTGATCAGAGATGAAGTCATGTTTGAGTTAGGAATAAGGCATACAAAATGGCTACAGCAATTATAGGGGGTTCATACAATACCCGCTGACACTTAAGGGCCAATAACCGCTGACTGTAGAGCATGGGTAATTGCCTAGCAGTTCAGGGGTGAGTGGGAGACACTAACAGCTTCGTGCCGGACGAGTGAAGCGCTCAAGGCCAGTGAGGAGATAAGGCACACAGAGAAAGTGAAACAGTCACAGTACCAAGTACATTCCAGAGGAGGGGGGTGGAATCTCATGGCGGGGCTACTCAACAACATGTAAAAGGGTCTTAGCCAGTGTTCCCTCTATGCTTATGACTGTTTGAATAAATTTGTTGTTGTTCCCTCTATGCTGAGTTAGTGTGCGCTGGCTCACAGTTTTTTAGCCTCTAGTTCACTCATTTTTGTCTCAGCTCAGGAAGGACGGCTCCAGAGCAAGCTAATTTATGCAGAAGCCAAATCACTCGCTCACAACTTTAATGCCAGTAGCTCACAATGTAGAATTTTTGCTCACAAGACTCCACAGCGTAGAGTGAGCATTGGTCTTAGACCATCTGGGTCTTGGGTTCTGGCAGCAACAGTGCACCAGAACCTACTCAGCCAAGTCAGAGGTGCTAGGATATTAAACAGACATCATGTTTCACTTCTAGTTGTGCAAATCCCACCTGTCTGGGCAAACTGTCTTCACAAGGACTAGTAAAGCTCAATAAATGTCTCCCTTTTCTGCTGATGGGACTGACATAATTGGGGGTGGGGAACAGAAGTGATACCAGCCCTGTGTAGGCAGGGCTGGCCCCAGGTGTCTGGGCGCCCTAGGCAGGACTGCCTGGGGCGCCCACCCCACCGGGGATGCCAACCTCCCGGTGGGGCCTGGAGATGGCCCAGCACCTAGGAGAGCTGAGGAAGGGGCGGGCTTAGAAGCCCCCCCCCTTCCCTCCCAGCGGCGGCGGCATGGCTCTCCTGGGTGTCTCGCAGCCGCAAGGCACCCGGGAGAGCCGGGGAAGGGGCGGGCTTAGAAGCCCCCCCTTCCCTCCCAGGGGTGGCGGGCGCAGCTCTCCCAGGTGTCTCGCAGCTGCGAGTCACCCGGGACAGCCAGGGAAGGGGCCGGCTTAGAACACACACCCCTTCCCTCCCAGGGGCAGCACACACGGCTCTCCCAGGTGTCTTGCAGCTGCAAGGCACCTGGGACAGCCGGGGAAGGGGCGGACTTAGAACGCCCCCCCTTCCCTCCCAGGGGCGGTGCGCGCGAGGCACCCAGGAAAGCCGGGGCTGCCGGCATTGGGCGGCCCGGGGGGCTTTTTACGGGGGTGGGTGGGGGGCATTTTGGCACCCCTGCAGGGCCGGCGCCCTAGGCAAGCGCCTAGCTTGCCTAGTGGGCGAGCCGGCCCTGTGTGTAGGAGTTCTCAAAAACTCTATGGTAAGAGTTTCAACCAATTCCTAGAGTGGGCTGACATCACTTCTGGGAAAACACTGTCGATAGCCTTTAACTTTGATTTTTCTCCTGCCTCCATCTGAGCAGTGGTGGAAAACACCAGCTGGGAGTAGGGGACCCTCCCTCACCAGGAGGCTAAGTAGCCCTGTTGCCATGTGGAAGAGCCCTACCCAAAGTCCAGACCTGCAACAGAAATTCCCAGGAACTGCCCACCAATTACCACTCCAGCAAAGAGCAACAAATATTACTTATTCTTCACTGAAAATATTTCTAGCCTGCCTTTCTACTCATGCTCAAGGAGGCTTGCCTGAGGGAAGATTACAAAATAAGCCCTGAAATTCTAAAAAAAAAACCAGTAAGCATCCCAACAGCAGTAAAAGCAGTACAGAAAGCACACTTGCCTGTTCAAAGGTTGTGGGAAATCAACAGTCAATTAAGCACTGGATTCAGACGTTCATCCTAGCGGGCCCTAATATGGAGGACTTCATGGTTCCATTTTGAACAAAGTGACACTTCTAGACATTTGGGGGGGGGTCCCACAATAGGACATGCCATAGAACAAGGTGCCCCCATGTGGTCCCCGTGGCATCTGCCACTACTTTTCCTGTGGCCCGCTCAGTTTTCCAGAGAGTGGGCAAGGCCATTGTAAGGCGGGACTTATTGTTAGCTGCCCTCATTCAAATGAAAGGGGTCTTTGTCTGGGGTGGTGGCAGTAGCAGCTGCATCCACTGGGGGGCCTGGGGGGGGCAGTAAGCATCTCTTAGTATGTGGGTCCATTTTGCCTCCAGGCTTGCTTGCTTTTCATTTCCCCCATCTTTCTCCCTTCCTTCCCCTCCTGCAGTTCTTTTGCAATGTGAAGGGAGAGTTAACACTATAACAAGTATTCTGTGGCCTTGGACTGGGAACCGGCCCTTCCAGCCTGAACTCCTTGGCCCCCCCACCATGTCTCCCTCCCAGGCCTTCTCATCAGAAAACTCTCTTAGACCTCAGTCCCCAGAGCTGCTGCCTGTGCCTGCCCCACCTTCTCCGGGTGAGCTCCGTCACCTTCAGCAACTGGGGCAGCCTTCTCTTCCCCTTCCGATGCTTCCTCCATTTGTCGCCACCTCCAGTCCCATAGCTGAGAGCCGCTTCACTGTTTCCAGCTGTTTCTTGGCTCTTCCAGCTGTGTGCAGGCTCTTGAACTTCTACTGTTATCCCCCCCCTCAGCCTACTGTCCCCTTTTAAATATGCAGCTCACCCACTCAGGTTCCTGCCCTCCGCCCCCGCCAGCAGGCCTGTAGCTAGCCGCCCCCCCCCCGACTTACTGGCAAGGCCCCACAACTTCCCATCCATCCCAGGGCCCCCGAGCAGCAACCCAGAGAAACTGGTGTCCCCAGTGAACAGCATTTGGTGTAGTGGTTAGGAGTGCAGGCTCTGATCTGGGAGAACTGGGTTTGATTCCCCACTCCTCCACATGCAGCTGCTGGTGTGACCTTGAGTCAGTAATGAGTTCTTTCAGAACTGTTCTCTCAAGGGCAGTCTCTTTCAGAGCTCTCTCAGCCCCACCTACCTTACAGTGTGTCTGTTGTGGGCAGGGGAAGGGAGAGGAGTTTGTAAGCCACACACAAGCCCCAGTCACACGAGCAGGAAAATCCACACTGGAAGGGAGGCATTTTAGAGGTGGAGCTAAAAGAAGTGCGGGAGCGTGATCTTATGGTGCCCCGCAACTCTGTCCTCTGGCCATCAGCAGCCAATCACACCAGGGGGGCAACAGCATGGTCCCAGCGAGGCAACATGGCATTACTGCGTTACTGTGCATGCACGGGTCACAGATGGCTGCTGGATACCACGGGCTACCGGTGCATCTCCAATCAGACGCCCACCCATGGCGTGCATCTACCAGAAGTTACTACCTTTTCCCCAGTGCCTTTTAAATCCACTTCTTCGAGCCGACAGTACGGGTTGGATACGGGTGCCCTACGCTTCCCAGATGTTGTGGTATGATTGTGCCCATTTGATGCGCTCTCAATCCATACCTTTTGCGGGGCAAATCCTCCATGTGACTGGGACCTGAGACTCCTTTGGGTAGTGAAGGGCAGAGTATAAATCCAACCTCCTCTTCCCCCTCCTCCTCTTCTTCTTCTTTTGAAATGTGTAGAGAAATGTGAAAGACAGTTTGTAAATAAACTTTCCTGGTGCCTTTTGGCATTGCCTTCCATTTATTCTGTCAGAGGCGTGGCCTCCTGGTCTAGAACAGCCCCGTGGCCTTCCAAGACAGCACGTCAGACAAGGAACAGGCCCTGCCAAGTCTGACAATCATCGGTTGTTGTTTTTTGCATTGCCAGGCAGGGAGCCCAAAGAGGGCTTTTTATACATTTTCAGGTGGGAGACTGGCTAGAGGTCTTGTTCAGCTTGTTAGTAGTAGCATTACCAGGTGTCCCGTTTTGAACTGGACAGTTGAGTATTTTCCCTTTCCATCCAGTAAAAACACGAACAAAACCACTGGACATAAAAATGTCCAGTATTTTCTAATTTAGGAAGCCACCATGGCCGAGCTCCATGCATGCCCTCTTTCCTTCCTCAACAGCTTGGAAAGGTTCTGCTTGTTCTTCGTGGCAGCCAGCAAGATCTGAGAAGAACTAAATCCACCTTCCACTGGCCAGGCAGGATGCTCCTGGGGAAATCCTATTGGCTCAATTGAACAAAGCTGGAAAGGGAGAGACTTTCATGGCTAACCAATCAGCTTCTCATGTTGGTTCCACCTGACTATGGGGGTAGATGGTGGCAAGGACTGAATCTTGTAAAGAAAAATGAAAGAGCTCTTGGGGTCACAGCAGCTGGAAAAGAGAAATTGTAGCAAATGAGTTGCTCGGAGGGATGTATGTATACAGGGTGCCTGCCTTGCAATTTTACTTTTTGTGCATCCCTGGTGGCAACAGGCACTATATTGCTATCAAGTCCTTTGTGGCCACATGCCTGTGCGCAGTCACCTGCAAGCAAGCACCACTGAGCTCATTGAGAGTTACTTCTGGATAAACATTGCTTATTTATTTAAAACAATTTTATGCAGCCTTTCCACCCAGTCAGGGTCCCCAGGTTGACTCACACAAAAGGTTTAAAACATCTGAACAGTTAAAAGTGGCATTTAAAATTACAGAATAATTCAGTAAAAAACACAAATACCAGAATCAGGAAGAAGGGCCAATAATAGTTATTGGGGGTATGACCAATGAGACAAAGAAGTCATGAGCTGCCAGAGGGGTGAGTGGTATTTTTATTTATTTACTTTCAGCTGAGGTGCTTTAGCTGAGAAGGTACTGTGTCAGGGACTGTATTTGGGAGTGTGTGGGTGAGTTGTAACAGACTCCTGGCTGCTGGAGTTAGGGTGTGAAAGGGTCATTGTTTGCCTGTAATTAAATGCCTGGGTGAAATTGAATAGCAGACTCCTGGCTGCTGGAGTTGGGGTGTGAAAGGGTCATTGTTTGACTGTCATTAAGTGCCTTGGGTGAATTTGAGTAGCTGCTGGCCACACCCTCTCCTGGGGGACAATTCTATTTAAGGCAGGAAGCTTGCAAGAGGCACGAGCCTCTGCCACGAGCCTCTGCCACGAGCCTCTGGCACGAGCCAAAGGGTGGGAGCCAAAGGGTGAGGCTCTTTGCCTGTGGCTCTTTGCCTAGGGGCTCTGTAAGAAGCCCAGGAAGAGCCAGAAAACCAGGACCTTGGCTCCTTGGGTTCCCAGTAAGGTAAGTAGACTTCTATAACAGGAGCCATATAAATACAAAGTGTTTTAAAAGGGGGGTTATAGAAAAGTATTTGTTTAAAAACAATTATGAAGCCAGAATGCCAGCAGGGGGTTGGGGGCTATCCAGTGTTTTGTATGGAGTATCACATGTATGACTATCTGCCCACTGGTCAGAAGTCTTGAGTGTGAGCTCAGTGCAAGGAGCTCCTGGTTCTCAGGGAGCGAGTTTGCTCCCTTGAGCCAAGGTGGCTGACCTGGAGAAGCAGGGACAGTCAGTTAGGTGCACGGAGAAGACTCTCGGGGACTTGTTAGATATGTCCCACTCTGGATCTGGCAGCCCGGCTGCTGCCAGGGAGCATGAGGGTCAAGGGGAAATGGGGCACCATGCTGAGGATAAGGGGAATGTGCCCTCAGAAGGGACCTCTTCTTCAGCTGGTGAACGGGTATCCTTTCGTACCAAGGAACCGTCCCTGGGAAGGGTGGGAGGGGGCTCTTGGTAGTTGGTGATTCGATCCTTAGGCAGGTAGACAGCTGGGTGGCGAACCCGCGTACTGACCGTATGGTGACTTGCCTGCCTGGTGCGAAGGTAGCGGACATTACGCGTGTTTTAGATAGGCTGGTAGATAGTGCTGGGGAGGAGCCAGTGGTCGTGGTGCACGTCGGCACCAATGATGTGGGGAAATGCAGTTGTGAGGTCCTGGAGGAGAAATTTAGGTTGCTGGGCAGGAAACTCAAGGCCAGGACCTCCAAGGTAGCCTTCTTGGAAGTGCTACCTGTTCCACACGCAGGGCCGGAGAGACAGGCACAGATCAGGAGTCTCAATGTGTGGATGAGACGGTGGTGTAGGGGGGAAGGGTTCAAGTTTGTTAGGCACTGGGATGCTTTTTGGGACAAGAGGGAGCTGTACAAAAGGGACGGTCTCCACTTGTCCCCAGAAGGAACCAGGCTGCTGGCGCTCAAAATCAAAAAGGTGGCAGAGCAGTTTTTAAACCGAATAATGGTGGAAAGCCGACAGGAGATGAAAAGTCTCTGGTTCGGGATGGCTCATCTCAAAGAGATGAAGGGGTAGCTATTACTTTTGTACAAGGAAATGGATTACAATTGTCCACTGAGACTGTGGCTAATGATAGGAACTGCCTGGCAAGGTCTCGAGGCAGCAAAAGGAAGGCTGTGGGCTTAACAAACGTGGGAAACTATAAGTGTTTATACACAAATGTTAGAAGTCTCCGAGGTAAAATCGGGGAGTTGGAATGCTTGGTGTTGGGGGGGGAAATAGACATTGTGGGTATTCAGAAACTTGGTGGGATGAGGAAAATCAGTGGGATACGGTGATTCCTGGTTATAAATTATATCGGAAGGATGGGGGGGAAGGGTTGGAGGTGGGGTGGCTCTGTATGTCAGAGAGGGTATACCGTCCAGTAAGATTGAGAGGGTAAGAGAATTGGATTCGTTTCTGGAAATGCTATGGGTTGAAATAGTGGGTCCAAAAGGAGGCTTAACAGTGGGAGTTTGTTATCGCCCACCAGATCAAGAGGAGGATTATAAAATGATGAATGAATTAAAGATAGTGGCTAGACGAAATAACTGTGTTGTAATAGGTGACTTTAACTACCCACACATTGATTGGGTCAATATGAGTTCTAGTCGGGAAAAAGAGATTGCGTTTTTAGACACTCTCAATGACTGTGCTGTGGAACAGATGGTCACAGATCCTACCAGGGGAGAGGCGATCCTGGATTTGGTCCTAAGTAATGCCCAAGACCTGGTGAGAGATGTAAAAGTGATTGCACCACTTGGGAACAGTGACCATAATGTCATTGAGTTTAACATTTGTACAGATAGGGAGTTGCCCAAAAAGACTGACACAATCACTTTTAACTTTAAAAGGGGTAACTTCTCTGGTATGAGGGGACATGTGAGGAAGAAATTGAAAGGAAGAGTGGAGAAGGTCAAAACCATTGGGGAAGCTTGGAGACTATTTAAAAAGACAATCCTAGAAGCTCAGAAAAAATATATACCGCAGGTTAGGAAAGGTAGAAATAGGTATAGAAAAAAGCCTGCATGGTTAACAAATAAAGTAATGGAAGCTGTAAAAGGTAAGAAGGATTCCTTTAAGCGGTGGAAAGCTAGTGAGGTTGATAAAAGGGAACACAGACTATGGCAAATAAAATGCAAGTCTGTGATCAGGCAAGCAAAAAGGGAATATGAGGAGCATATTGCAAAAAACATAAAGGCCAACAATAAAACTTTCTTCAAATACATTAGAAGTAGGAAGCCAGCCAAGGAGGCAGTGGGGCCCTTGGATGACCAAGGGGTAAAAGGAGTAGTGAAGGATGATAGGGAAATGGCTGAGAAGCTGAATGCATTTTTTGCCTCTGTCTTCACTGTGGAAGAGGAGAAGTGTTTGCCCACTCCAGAAGCACGTATTTCGGGAGGGGGCTTGAAAGACCTGAATCAGATTGCGGTGTCAACAGAGGAAGTCCTCCGACTGATGGACAATTTAAAAGCTAATAAATCACCAGGCCCGGATGGCATTCATCCGAGAATTCTGAAAGAACTCAGATGTGAACTTGTAGATCTCCTGACAAATATATGTAATCTTTCTTTAAAATCTGCCTCCATTCCTGAAGACTGGAAGGTAGCTAATGTCACTCCCATCTTTAAAAAGGGCTCCAGGGGAGATCCGGGAAATTACAGGCCAGTCAGTCTGACATCGATACCGGGTAAGTTGGTGGAAACTCTTATTAAGGAAAGAATTAGTAGGCACATTGATGAACAAAAACTAGTGAGGCAGACTCAGCATGGGTTCTGTAAGGGAAGATCATGTCTCACTAACCTGTTAGTGTTTTTTGAGGGAGTGAACAAACATGTGGACAAGGGGGACCCAATAGATATTATTTACCTTGACTTCCAGAAAGCTTTTGATACAGTTCCTCATCAAAGGCTCCTAAGTAAGCTCAATAGTCATGGGATAAAAGGACAAGTCCTCTTGTGGATCAAAAACTGGCTTATAAATAGGAAACAGAGAGTGAGTATAAATGGGAAACTTTCTCAGTGGAGGGTGGTAAGCAGTGGAGTACCACAGGGATCAGTACTCGGTCCGATGCTTTTTAACTTGTTTATTAATGATTTGGAATTGGGAGTAAGCAGTGATGTGGCTAAATTTGCAAATGACACAAAGTTGTTCAGGGTGGTGAAAACCAGGGAGGAGTGTGAGGCACTCCAAAGGGATCTGTTGAGGATGGGTGAGTGGGCATCAATGTGGCAAATGGGGTTCAATGTGGCCAAGTGCAAAGTGATGCACATTGGAGCCAAAAATCCTAAATATAAATACACGTTGATGGGGTCTGAACTGGCAGAGACAGACCAAGAGAGAGATCTTGGAGTCGTAATGGATAACTCGCTGAAAATGTCTAGACAGTGTGTAGCTGCAATAAAGAAGGCCAACGCTATGCTGGGGATTATTAGGAAGGGAATTGAAAACAAATCAGCCAGTATCATCATGCCCCTGTATAAATCATTGGTGCGACCTCATTTGGAATACTATGTACACCACATCTCAAAAAGGATATTATAGCATTGGAAAAAGTGCAGAGAAGGGCAACTAGAATGATAAAAGGGTTGGAACACCTTCCCTATGAAGAAAGGTTAAAATGCTTGGGGCTCTTTAGCTTGGAGAAACGACGGCTGAGAGGTGACATGATCGAGGTTTATAAGATTATGAATGGGATTGAGCAGGTTGAGAAAGAAGTACTTTTCTCCCTTTCTCACAATACAAGAACTTGTGGGCACTCTATGAAATTGCTGAGCAGTCGGGTTAGAACAGATAAAAGGAAATACTTCTTCACCCAAAGAGTGATTAACATATGGAATTCACTGCCACAGGAGGTGGTGGCAGCTTCAAGCATGGACAGTTTCAAGAGGGACTTAGATAAACATATGGAGCAGAAGTCCATCAGTGGCTATTAGCCACAGGGTATAGATGGGAACTCTCAGTCTGGGGCAGGTGATGCACTCTATTCTTGGTGCTGGAGGGGGAAGCAGTGGGAGGGCTTCTGGTGCCCTGGCCCCACTGCTGGACCTCCTGATGGCAACTGGTATATTTTGGCCGCTGTGTGACAGAGTGTTGGACTAGATGGGCCATTGGCCTGATTCAACATAGGCTTCTCTTATGTTCTTATGTTCTTATGTAAGTCATCATCCTCTGATCAGCACTCTGGCTACAGCATTAAGTACCAACTGCAGCATCCAAAAAGTCTTCAAGGACATAGAACACTTTGCAGTAATCTAATCTAGATGTTTCCAGCCCATGAACCACAGTGGCAAGATATTTTCTGCCCAAAAAGGGCCATGGCAGGCTCACCCACCGAAGGCGCTGCAGCCCATCCCCTGCTACTGCTGACGCCTGTTTATGCAACAGGAGGCCAGGTCCAGAAACACCTCCAGCCTGCAAAACTGTTTTTTAGGGCAAGTGCAACCCCATCCAGAACAGGGGACAACCCATTTCCGGGTCACACCTTCTCCCCGCCAGTAGCACATCCATTTTGTCAGGATTAAGCATCACCTTGTTAGCTTCCATCTGTTCCAAAACTGCCTCCAGGGACTCGTTCATAGTTTCCACAGCCTTCCTGTAGAGATAGCGCTGAGAGTGGGAGATGGTGCTGCGTGTCGTCTGCATATTGGTGGCAGCTCAGCCTGGATCCCCAGATGGCCTCTCCCAGCAGCTTGACATCGATGTTGAAAAGTGGTGGGGACAGGATGGAAGCTCGAGGAACCCCAGAGGCCAAGGAGCAGATCAGCACACACACACCACAACCACAATCTGAAATCTGCCATCCAGATAAGACTGGAACCATGGCAGAATGAGTGCCTCTCAGTCCTGAAGGGTGATCCAGAAGGACACCATCATCAATAGTACTGAAAGCTGCTGAGAAGTCCAGGAGAATCAACACAGTTGCACTGCCTCATCCATCTCCCAGTGCAAGTCTTCCACCAGGGCGACCAAGACCATTTCTGTCCCGTAACCAGATTGGAATGGATCCAAACAATCTCCTTCATTCAGTAATCCCTGAGTTGACCAGCCACCACTCTTTGCCCAGGATGGATGTCAGAATCCTGGTTAAATCAGTTCCCAACACCATTCACGTTAAAGAAAGTTAGGTTTATTGAGACATTGATAGATACTATACTGGACACTAGCTTTGTTAGAACTGAAGGTGAAAGCGCGAAGATTACAGATACATTGTGTTCAAGCAAAGGCACTAAAGATCACTCCACGGCATCACTCCACCCCAATCACTCCACGGCATCACTCCACCCCAATCACTCCACGGCATTTTGCCTGCCAGAAACAATGGTCAACTACCCCCCACACACACTAAGCACCCCCCTCTACAGAAATAAAGCAGAGCAACAGGTCTCTGCGACATAGTTTCTAGCACATCAAAGCATTTAGGAAAGCAAAAGCATTTCGGTTTTTACAGCCATCTCCCCCTTCTCCTTCCTCTATGGCAGGCGAACTATAAAATGCATAGCAAGCTGGACAGTTAGGCTCCCGTGGTAATCCTCCTTGGGATTTTGTGGGAGAGTTTTTTTAAAAAAATTAAAAAAAATGCTTAGCTTTCGTGGGATTGTGTCTCTTATTATGCCTCTCTTATACTGTATAAAATATAACTTGCTACTGGACTATCTGCATAATGCAACATAGATTTACTCCTTTATAATTTTTTTTTAATTTAAGTGGGTTTAGACTGAAAGTAACCACATATAATTGAACTGTATATTATGTCAGATATAATCATGATGATAAAACTGTTAGATTTTTTTTAAATTTAGAAATGTGTAATTACAAAGCTACAATAGATTTGTCAGGCTTTAAGGTGTCACACAACTCTCTGGACTAGTTGTTACAGATATGGTAAAGCTGGGTCTCGGTTGTACCATTTTGAGATTCAAAACAGAACATTATTTCATGTTAAAAAGCACAGCAGTATGGCTAGAGTGTTGGACTAGGATCTGGAAGATCCAGGTTCAAATCCCCATTCTGCCCTGGAAGCTTGCTGGGTGACCTTGGGCCAGTAACACACTCTCAGGGTGGTTGTGAGGATAAAATGGAGGAGACTGATGTCAGCCACTTGGGGTCCCTGTTGGGGAGAAAAGTGTGATATAAATGAAGTCAGTCAATAAAACAAAACAAACCCTCCTGCATGTAGAAAACTGGATGGCCGGGAGAAGAACCCCAACTTCTTCTTTCCCTTGGCATCTACACATGCTGTGTGCAAAGATCTCTGCACAGATGTTAGTGCTGTGTTATACCTCCCTGCAGGTTGAATAAAACTGGACAAGCTGAAGAATTTGACAGAAACTGACTTGAAGCAGCTGTGGCAAAACATGTGCGACACTTTATTATATGTTTATGTTTTATTACATGTCCCCTGGAGACCATAATATGATCAGGAACTCAGTGGCGTTGCTTTTCAGAAGCTATAAAATAGGACTATTAAGAAAACTTAACCTAGTATTAGTTTGTCTATTGAATGCCTACCTGCTGCACAACTATTTGAAACCCAGAAATCCCTGTATGCAATTAAGGGGGGGGTGTGGTACAGCATGCGAGGCTGGGACTGAGTGGATCCTGGTTAGGATTGCCAGCTGCCTGGAGGGAAATGTCTTGTCCCTTTTAGGATCTTATTTACCTCCATGCCATTAAAAGCTTCAGTGACTTATGTCTGCATGTAAGCTTCTATTAAAGGGACAGGTCATTTTTCTTTTTTAAATTGTGTGTGTGTGTGTGATTTGACAAATTTATACCAATTCAGTATTTTTGTTGAAACCATCTGCAACCCTTCTTGTTAGGTCCCAAGTTGTTCAAGTGTAACTTTTACTTAAATTGAAACTTTAAGAGCTATTTCAATAACAAAAGAAAAATTAATTAAATAATTGAGAAAGTACAAGCTTTTGGACAGTGTGACCCCACGTTATGATCCTGTAATGGGATGTTTCCTCCTGCATCCAATTAGAGAATCTGGACTAACAGTTTTAGAAGGAATCTGCCTATTTAAACCATTTAGCAGCAGAGTTCCCAGGATTTATCTATTAAAGGCTGACTATCAAACTTAAATCTGTTAATACAAATTAGTTAGGTGTAAGTTCTGTTCTTTGAACTATAATGAGCAAACCAGACCAAGAATCTTCAGAGATTTTATCTTTTATTGAAAAAAAAAAGAAATTGTTTTCTTTCTTATGCAAGACATTAAGAAGTACAGCCATGTGAAAATTAACCCTATACATGTGAAAATTAACTCTATACAGTTACTGTAATACAAGTGCTAAAATTATCGAAATCCCTAACATTGTTAATCATAGTGAGTAATATTTTTAAAAGCAAACTAGGTTTCAGGTTTTTGTCTCACTGCTTTTAGGGATTATTAAATAAACAAAGTGAACGTTGTGGGATCCTTGGGGAATAGTGACCATGACAGCTTGGAGTTTGACATAGAGAAGGATGTGAAACCAGGACATAGTAGGACTCGTATCCTGGCCTTCGGGAAGGCTGATTTCAAAAAACTCAGAGAAATATTAGGTAGGATCCTGTGGCTGGAAATGCTGAGGGGGAAATCTGTACAGGAAGGATGGGTGATGCTGAAAAATGAAGTGCTTAAGGCACAATTGCAAACTGTTCTGGTAAGAAAGAAAGGTGGGGGGCGGGTAATGAAGCCACAGTGGCTGAACATGGAACTCTCTGAAGAGCTGAGACTAAAAAGGGAAATGTACAGGAAATGGAAGGAGGGTCAAATTACTGAGGGTGAGTACAAGAAGCAGGCTCAAATCTGTAGGGATGGTGTCAGAAAGGCTAAAGCGCAGATGGAGCTGAGTCTTGCGAAGGATGCTAAAAATAACAAGAAAGGTTTCTATGCCTATCTTTGGAGCAAAAAGAAGAACAGGGATGGAGTAAGCTCATTGCTAGGGGAAGATGGTCAAGCCTTAACAAGGGATGAAGACAAAGTGGAATTACTCAACTCTCACTTTGTGTTGGTCTTTAACCGTAAGGTAAGCTGTATACCAACTGAAGAATGCAGGGCATTTGAAGGAAGGAGGAACTGCCAGTCCAGAGTAAGTAAGGAAATGGTTAGAGAGCATCTAGCTGCCTTAAATACTTTCAAATCTCCAGGGCCGGATGGCTTGCATCCCAGGGTGCTAAAAGAAATTGCTGATGTTATTTCAGAGCCTCTGGCTCTAATCTTTGAGATGTCCTGGAGTACTGGTGTTGTGCCGAAAGACTGGAGAAGAGCGGATGTTGTCCCAATATTCAAGAAGGGAAAAAAGACAGACCCAGGAAATTACAGGCCTGTCAGTTTGACATCAATACCTGGAAAAATTCTAGAGCAGCTTATTAAATGCTCTGTCTGTGAGCACCTTGAACAGAATGAATTAATTGGTAGTAGCCAGCATGGGTTTATCAAGAATAAGTCATACCAGACCAACCTTATCTCCTTTTTTGACAGAGTTACTAAAATGGTTGACTCTGGCAATGCTGTAGATATAGTGTATCTAGATTTCAGTAAAGCATTTGACAGAGTTTCTCATTATATCCTTGAGCATAAGCTGGTTAAGTGTGGGCTGGATGGTGCAAGCATTGGATGGATTCATGGCTGGTTGAAAAACATACCCAATGAGTGCTCCTAAATGGCTCTGCATCTACGTGGAGGGAAGTCTCAAGTGGAGTGCCACAGGGCTCGGTCCTGGGCCTGGTGTTGTTCAGTGTTTTTATAAATGACCTGGGGGAAGACATAGAGGGGATGCTTATCAGATTTGCAGATGACATGAAGCTGGGTGGGATTGCTAATTCTGAAGAAGACAGAGTCAGGATTCAAAATGATCTAGATAGGCTGGAACAGTGGGCTGAGGCAAATAAAATGAATTTCAATAGAGATAAGTGCAAAGTCCCACACTTAGGTACAAAAAATCAAAGGCACAGATATAGAATGGGAGGGACTTGGCTTGATAGCAGCACAGGTGAAAGGGATCTGGGTGTCCTGGTTGATCACAAGCTGAACATGAGCCTGCAATGCGATGTAGCAATGAAGAAAGCTAATGAAATCTTAGGATGCATTAACAGAAGCATTGCATCCAGATCATGGGAGGTGGTAGTTCCACTCTATTCTGCTATGGTCAGGCCTCACCTGAAGTACTGTGTCCAGTTTGGGGCACCACATTTTAGGAAGGATGTTGACAAGCTCGAGCGTGTCCAGAAGAGGGCAACCAGGATGGTGAGAGGGTTGGAATCCAAGTCTTATGAGAAAAGGCTGAAAGAGTTGGGCATGTTTAGCCTGGGAGAAAGAAGGCTTAGAGGGGATATGATTGTAGTTTTCAAATATTTGAAGGGCTGTCATGTAGAAGCTATTCTCTCTTGCTCCAGATTGCAAGGCTAGATCTAATGGGTGGAAATTACAAGGGAGCTGTTACCAGCTAGATATCAGGAGAAAATTCCTGACTGTCAGAGCAGTTGAGCAGTGGAACAGACTGCCTCGGGAGGTGGTGGATGCTCCTTCCTTAGACGTTTTCAAGCAGAGGCTAGACAACCATCTTTTAGGTCTGGTGCAGGGCTATCTTTCAGCTGTGCTCCTGCAGAGTGCAGGGGGTTGGACTAGATGACCTGCAAGGTCCCTTCCAACTCTAACATTCTATGATTCTATGATTCTAAACCAAAATCACATTAATCCAGAGACCTCATCTAGTCTTCTTTTGAGACTTCCATCCAGAGAAACCTGATTTGCTTATCATGGTAGTGCATTTTTATACAAAAATATCAGCCTTATCTTCCTCCAAATCTCTTCTGTCATAATTGTGTGATTACCGTCTAGATAAATGAATGGTTCTTAACTAAGTATGGGATAATTAAAACAAGCACACATGAGCCAATCAGCAGGTACATATGAGCGACATCTAACATGTAATCGTCTCTAAAGCAAGATAAGAAGGCTAATCAGTTCTGAACGTCTATTCAAAAGCAATTAACTGCACTTTTCTGCAACTGTTTCAATTATTTGCCAAAGACTAAAGTAACCTTAAGTGAACAGAGTCCACAAACAACTGAAGAGGGTGTGAACTCACCTTTAACATGCATAATCACTAATCAGCAAAAAAAACTGGTGACGTAACCAGACCAGGGCTATTTGGGGGCAGGAACAGACAGGAACAGAGTTCCGGTTGGCTCCCGAGTTGGCCATGCCCAGCAGGAATACATTAGCATAACAGGCCACACCCAACAGCATAAACTCATTAGGATTGGCCACATTAGGGGTGTGTGGCCTAACATGCAAAGGAGTTCCTGCTCCAAAAAAAGCCCTGGGTTTTGACAACAAACAAGGTAAACAGAATAAGAAGCAAAAGGTGGGTGTGGCTGGAGGACCACACTTCTGGTAACATGGGGGTGTGGCCTGATATGCTAATGAGCTGTGCTGTCAGTGGTGTGGCCTAATATGCTAATGAGTTTCTGCTGCTGGGTGTGGCCTATTATGCTAATGAGTTCCTGCTGGGCTTTTTCTACAAAAAAAGCCCTGAACCAGACACTGCTGCAATACTTCTCTTGAGAGGAACAGTCAGCAAACTTCCAAGTATCTTTCCCCTCTTTTCATATGTAGGGCTGAAATGAGGAGCTATATGGGACAGTAACTAACATGAAACAGAACAAAGTTTGAGTCCAGGGACACCTCCAAGACCAACAGAGTTTAATTCTGGTTATCAGCGCTCGTGTGGACTTGGTTGGCCTTGAAGGTGCCCCCCCGGACTCAAGTCTCTGCTGCCTCAGATCAACACGGCCACCCACCAGAATCTAACACAAAAGAGTTGGGGCTTGTCGCACCCAAGCAGACCAAGGGGTCTCACAGCCTTTGCTGATTTTACTCAAACTAGTCCTTTAGAGCTGGACGGCCTGCAGCTCCATCCTGCCCTGCCGCACTGTCTGTCTTCTTCCTTCTCAAGGGTTCTTCATAGGCCTAAAATATCGACGTGTAATTTTACAGTCAAGCTGAGACAAGCTGCCTGCTACTTAAGTCCTACAATCACTCTAGGAAGACTGCTGGTGGTTTTTTGGTTTACCTTGCCTTTATCTGCAGTACTTCCACATGAACCTGCCTGACCCCTCCAGTCATTGTTGCTTTTGCTGCCCCTCCCGAGACCATACGGGCGACAGCTCGAGAAAGGGCCTTCCCAGTTGTGGCTCCCAAACTTTGGAACACCCTCCCTGCAGGGCTGCCAACTCCAGGCTGACTGCATTAAGACTCCACACATGATGCCACTCAGCCTGCTTGAGTTCTTAGGCTGAGTTATTCATCCCTGACAACTCTTCTTGTCCAGCACTCCTGAAGTAAGCATCTGGAAGCCAGGGGGCTTTGGCAGGCCTGTAGCTACGGCGGGGTCCCTCGGGGCCTGGCCCCCTGATTTCCCACCAAAGCCCCCCCATTTCTAATCCACTCAATGGCAGTTGGTGGTCCCTGCAGAGTGGGGGGACCACCCTGTAAAGACTTGGCATGAGTGGCAGACAGCTGAGCCTCACACCACTGCTAACTGCAGCTGCTGCTGCTGCTGCTGCTGAGATATCCGTGGAGCCAGGCTGGGGGGGAGACGAGGGAGGGGCTCCTCCTCCTCTGCCGCTCCAGGCTCATGACTTCCTCTCTCAACTTCCCACATGCCCACTGGCAGTTGGCGGCCCCTGTGGAGCGGGGCAGGGAACCACCCTGAAGAGGCTCGGTGTGAGCGGCAAACAGCCAAGCCTGGCACCGCTACTAACTGCCGCTGCCCCCACTGAGGCGTCTGCAGAGCCAGGCTGGGGGGAGGAGAGGGGGGGACTTCCCCTTCAACTTCCCCCCTCCCTCCTTGCCCATTAAAACAAAAAGAGTCTGACCAAGCAGCCGTGCCACTCACTACTCCAGGGAGAAGCAAAGAGCCAGAGCACTGGCTGTCAGAGGCAATTCCAGCGACCAGCCCATCTAAAGAACGCTATCCCAGGAAAGAACGTTACACCAGCAACTAGCAATCAGCCCACTGAAGAATGCTGGGTGTTTTAACTTCGAGGGAGACCTACCGTGGCAGTGCTCGGGCGGGTGATGGTGAGGTGGACAGTGAGGTGGACAGGACGCCCGGTGGACTAGGGCTGGGAGGGCTGAGGTACGACTCCCCAGCCTGGCGTGGAGCCTTGGCTGGGAAGGAGGGTGCTGCCCATGGCACTGGGAGCTACACCCCACCGGAGGCGCCTTGGGGCCAGTGCTGGGCAGGGGCTGGGGGTGCCTGGCTGATGACGCTGATCACGCCGGCAGCTGGGGCGGTGTTGGCGGGCGTGACCCCGGTGCCTGCTCTGAGTGGCCGGTTGGCGGCAGGACGACCCTCTCCAGGGGAACGGCTGGTGCTGGGACAACCTGGGGGCAGGGAATTTCCGGGCAGAGGTGTTTCTCCCTGTTGTGGACATCGCGGTGGCGAGGTCGGCTGGGTGGCTGCAGCACTGGTGTTGTCGCTGCTGGGCCTTGGCTGGCAAGCCGCGGCGGCTGGACTTGACACTTCCACCTCTGCCTGGCCCCAATATATCTGGCCTGCAGCGCCTGCCCCTGCTCATCCCCCGGCCCGATCAAAAGCCCCCGGACCTGTCATCAAGACCTGGCGCGAGGCTGGATCGTGGAGCAGGACATTCTTTGGGAGAGTGGTCTCCCTCTGGGACAGAACTTTGGCTCCTGGGGGCGGTTGTGAGACAGCCTCAAGCATTGGCAGCGGTGGGATATTTGTTCTCGAGGTTGTGGTGAGGTAGTGAGAGATTCCCCCCAAGGGGCAACAGTTGTTGTGGATGTGGATGGTTGAGTGTGGTCTGCTTGTTAGATTTGGGTGGAGTGCTGTTTGGGTGATGAATGTGGGGGGGGGTGACTGCTAAGGTGTAAGACTGCAATTGGTGTATTGTATTGTTATTGTATTGTATTGTTATTGTGCAGTCATTATTTGTAATAGTGTAATAGTAGTCATCATTTGTTCTGTGCAGTGCTCAGTTGTTGGTAGCAGCAGAATTAGTGATATTAGTGCACTGTTGCCTTGGGAGTGGATCTAGCTGCCCTGTTGCTCTCTTACTGGTGGTCTGAAGCGTGGCGGAGACCACCAGGATAACACATGGCAGGACAGCAAATTCCGGTGCTCTTGGGATGGGGAAAGTTTAGCGGTGGGCCGAGGCGGGGCTTTAAGGGAAGGACGCAGAGAAACAGAGCGGCTCGGCGGCCTTCCAGCCTACAGCCCATCCCAACAGTGGTTGGCAGTGGGGTCAGATTGGAGAACTCCCCTCCGTCACTGGTGTTGTGCAATGCCAGGTCTATTAACAATAAAACCTCAATCCTTAGGGATTTTGTACAAGATCAATGAGTGGACCTGGCATGCGTGACCGAGACCTGGGTGCGGGAGGGCGAAACGGTAGCCCTCGCTCAACTTGCCCCGCCTGGGTTTTCGGTCCTCCACCAGTCACGGACCAGGGGGCGGGGGGAGGAGTGGCCATTTTCATTCGGGAGGCTTACTCCTTCAGGGCGCTTCCATCTGTGGAGATCACGGGCATAGAGTGTGTTGGCTTGATGCTGGAGGCTGAGGAGAGTTTGGCGATCTGGTTGGTGTACCGGCCGCCTAACGCACTGGCCAGTGGCCTGCTGTCCCTGCTTGAGGCCGTATCAGGCTGGGCGCTGGAGCACCCTAGGCTGATTGTCTTGGGTGACTTCAACGTCCATGCCGAGGACGCAGCCTCGGGCCAGGCTACGGACCTCGTGTCATCCATGGCGGCACTGGGACTCTCCCAATTCATCTCAGCTCCCACGCATCGGGCTGGTCACACGCTCGATCTGATCTTTGCAGCGGGGGTGACGGTGGACCGGATTGCCATAGAGGCAGTGCCATGGTCGGACCACCTGGCCCTGAGGGCTCGACTGAATATCCCATCCCAACCCTGTTCAGGCGGCGAGCAGATTTTTGCTCGCCCATGGCGCCAGATGGACCCTATACGGTTCCAGATGGCCCTGCGGGATCCAAGACCCCCTGGCGGCTCGTTGGATGAGCTCGTGGAGGACTGGCATGTCCGGCTCTCTGCAGCCATCGACGAGATTGCTCCCAGGCGCCCTCTCCGCACTCGTGCTAGGCGAGCGCCTTGGTACACCCAGGAGCTGCGCAAGCTGAAGCGAGAACTGAGACGGCTAGAGAGACGGTGGCGTCAAGCCCGCAACGAGGCATCAAGAACATCCTATAGGACGCTTATGAGAGCCTATGATATGGCAGTCAAGACCGCAAAGAGAGATTTCTTTGCGGTCACGATTGCGTCTGCTAGCTCACGCCCAGCCCAATTGTTTAGTACAATTCGGTCCTTGACGGCTCTGCCACAGGGCAGGCAAAATGCTAGGGAATTGGACATTGGCTGTGAGGCTTTTGTGAGCTATTTTGCAAATAAAGTCTTGGCACTCCACCGCGACCTCCCCGCCACAATTGAAACAGTTAGAGAACTTGAGGCCCCTTGCTCGTCTTTGGGGTTGGGGTTAGAGTGTTTTAGCCTGCTCAGCCTGGAGGAAGTTGACAGATTGCTTGTATCTGTGCATCCAACCACTTGTGACCTTGATCCGTGCCCATCATGGCTCATTAAAGCAGGCCATGAGGGGTTTCGAGGTGCCCTCCGGGAGATTATCAACATGTCCCTCTTGGAGGGGCGGTTCCCCAGGGCGCTCAAGTACGCGATGGTCCGCCCCCTCTTGAAAAAGCCATCTCTGGACCCAGCCAAATTGGCCAACTATCGGCCGGTGTCCAATTTGCCCTATTTGGGCAAACTTATCGAGAGGGCGGTGGCGTTGCAGCTGCAGAGCTTTCTGGATGATGCTTCCATCCTAGATCCTTACCAGTCCGGCTTTCGCCCAGGTCATGGGACGGAGACGGTACTGGTCGCCCTGACTGACGATCTCCGTAGGCATCTGGATCGGGGCGGTGTGGCAGCTCTGGTGTTGTTGGATCTGTCGGCAGCGTTCGACACGGTCGACCACCAGTTGCTGGCCCACCGCCTTGCCGACGTGGGGATTCAGGGGCTTGCCCTTCAATGGTTTGCCTCTTTTCTCCAAGGTCGGGGACAGAGGGTGGTGATACGGGGACAGCGGTCCCGGAGACACCCCCTTGAGTGTGGGGTGCCTCAGGGGGCAGTGCTGTCCCCGATGTTGTTCAACATCTACATGCGCCCCCTTGCCCAGATTGCCCGGAGTTGTGGGCTTGGGTGTCATCAATATGCAGATGACACCCAGCTCTATCTGATGTTGGGGGGCCAGTCGGGCTCCACTCCGGATGATCTGCATCGGGCGTTACAGGCCGTGGCTGGGTGGCTCAGACTGAGCCGGCTGAAACTAAACCCGACAAAGACGGAGGTCCTGGGCCTGAGTCGGATCGGTTCGGGGCTGGGGCTCCCTCTCCCGGCCTTTGACGGGGTACCTTTGGTGCCGGCGTCGGAGGTTAGGAGTTTGGGAGTGCTCCTGGACTCCTCTCTAACGATGGAGGCCCAGGTAGCAGCCACTGCCAGGTCGGCCTTCTTCCATCTGAGGCAGGCACGGCAGTTGGCCCCCTTCCTTGGCCACGATGACCTGGCCACGGTGATCCATGCGACGGTCACCTCAAGGTTAGACTACTGTAACACTCTCTACTTAGGGCTGCCTTTGTCGCAAATCCGGAAGCTGCAGCTAGTGCAGAATGCTGCAGCCAGGCTGTTGATGGGTCTCTCTAGGAGGGACCATATTCAGCCTGTGTTGAAAGCGCTGCATTGGCTGCCAATAGCGTACCAGATTCGCTTCAAAGTGCTGGTTATCACCTTTAAAGCCCTGTATGGCCAGGGTCCGGCTTACCTGAGGGACCGCCTTTCCCTACATGTTCCCCCAAGGGCACTTCAGTCTGGGGGCCGTCATCTCCTGGAAATTCCTGGCCCCAGAGATGCGAGGCTGGCTGCCACAAGAGCCAGGGCTTTTTCGGTGGCGGCTCCTACCTGGTGGAAGGAGCTCCCAGAGGAGATCCGGGCCCTGTGGGACCTTGTCCAGTTCCGCAGGGCCTGCAAGACGGAGCTCTTCCGCCAGACTTTTGAGTAGGAGCCGCCACTGCCGCTATTCCACCTCGATATTCCACCTCGAAAACCCGTCATCTTGGGTTTAAATGTGCTTATGTTGTATTGTTTGTTTTTATAATTTTATCTGGTTGATATTCAGGGGTCTTTTGGGGGGGGGGGAGCCCACCGGAGCACAGCTCCGGGAGCTCAGGAGCCAAGCCCCGCCCCCAGCCGGCGTCCCGGAGAGTCTTTCAGGCAGCCGAATGTCAATTTCAGCTCCATTATATCCTATGGGCCATTGAAGTCAATGGTGAAAACATAGGGTATGTTCTAGGGGCTGGAGGGGAGGGGTTTGAGGGAGAGGCTCGAAACTCACAGGATAGCTGATGGAGCCTCTCCCCAAGATACCCACCAAGTTTCAAGAACATTGGACCAGGGGTCCAATTCTATGGGCCCCTAAACAGGTTGCCCGTATTCCCTCCATTGTTCTCTATGGTGGGGAAAAAAATAACTTTTTTCCCACTATAGAGAACAATGGAGGAAATGAGGCAACCTGTTTGGGAGCCCATAGAATTGGACCCCCTGGTCCAATGTTCTTGAAATTTGGTGGGTATCTTGGGGAGAGGCTCCATCAGCTATCCTGTGATCTTGGAGCCTCTCCCTCAAACCCTCCCCTCCAGCCCCAGAATATACCCTATGTTTTCACCATTGACTTCAATGGCCCATAGGGTATAATGGGGCTGAATTGCCACTGAATTTCTTTCATTCCCTCCTTTCCTTCTTTCTTTTTCCTCTTTCCCTCATTCTTCTCTTCTTTCTTTCTTTCTTTCTTTCTTTCTTTCTTTCTTTCTTTCTTTCTTTCTTTCTTTCTTTCTTTCTTTCTTTCTTTCTTTCTTTCTTTCTTTCTTTCTTTCTTTCTTTCCCACCTTCTTCTCTTCTCTTTTTCCTCCTTTCCCTGTTTCCCTCCCTCTTCCCTCTCTTTCTTTCTCTCTTTCCTTCCTTCTTTCCTTCTCTCTACTCTCTCTCTTTCCTTCCCTCTTTCCTCCTTCTGTGGCCCAACTCTAGTGAGAAGGAGTTTAAACTTTAAACCCCTTCTCTCTTAGCTCCCCCACCCAGACCAGCTGGGGAAGGGAAGGGGAGGCTTTTGAAGATGCTTCCCCCCCTTTTGCTTCCCCTTCTGACATCACTTCCGGTGATGTCAGGGGGTGTGGCATATGCTAATAGCCTAATAGCTCATTAGCATACCATATGCTAATGAGCTCCTGCAGCTGTTCTTCTGCGAAAAGACCCCTGTTGATATTGTTTTATATTGTTTAAATTCTTTATATTGTTAGCCGCCCTGAGCCTTCGGGGAGGGCGGGATATAAATAATAAAAAAAAAAAAGTGAAGAAGAAGAAGAGATTGGATTTATAGCCCACCCTTCACTCGGAGTCTCAGAGCGGCTTACAAACTCCTTTCCCTTCCCCCTCCCCACAACAGATACCCTGTGAGGTAGGCAGGACTGAGAGAGCTCTGAGAGGAACTGCTCTTTTTCAAGAACAGCTGTGCCAGAACTATGGCTTGCCCAAGGTCATCCAGCAGCTGCAAGTGGAGGAGTGGGGAATCAAACCCCGTTCTCCCAGATTACAGTCCACACTTAACCACTACACCAAACTGTCTCTCGTGGCACATTCTCTGGAGCAAGTTTTCTCCCGTAACATCTGAACTGGTACACATGCCCTGTAGCCATGCCTCGGCATCAGGGAGGGAGGGAGGAGAGGGGAGGGAGATGGGGGTGGTGCAGGTGAAGCGAGGAAGCCAGCAGTCCACAATTTGCCTTTGCTTGGGGGGGAGGACATGTCTGGAGCTTTTTTGGGGGGGGCACCAGTTTCCCCACTGAAAATTTCCTGGCTATGGGCCTGGACTTTGGCTGGCAGCCAGTTTGGTGTAGTGATTAAGAGCCGCGGACTCTAATCTGGAGAACCAGGTGTGATTCGTCACTCCTCCTCCACATGCAGTCAGCTGGGTGACCTTGGGCCAGTCACAGTTCTCTCAGAGCTGTTCTCTCAAGAGCAGTTGTCTCAGAGCTCTCTCCGCCCCGCCTACTCCTGTGCTTCTCTATGCGGACCATACAATTATTCTTGCTTATACAAGAGTAGGCTTACAAAGATATCTGAGTGGATTTTATAGTTCTTGTCAGCAGAATTCGCTTTCAATTAACTACTCTAAATCTAAAGTAGTAGTTTTTTTCTAAAAGTTGGCACCCACAGAAATGGTTCATTGGTAATTCAGAAATTGAGCAAACCAAATGCTTTAAATATTTAGGTATTACTTTCCACTATAATCTCAAATGAGTAACGCACCATATAATAGGACAATAAATTTGGCTAGATGCTCTCCATCTCAAATTAAACAATTTTATTTTATGAGGGGTAACCAATTTGCTCCTGCCACAATTAGAATATTTAAGGCTAAAACGTTATCACAAATTTTCTATGCTTATCCCCATATGGATTAATGCCTTTAATCAGAAAGTAGGCGCTATTCAAGCATCATTTCTTAGGCAAATTTTGGGGATGCCTAAATGCGTTTCATATTTTGCACTTTGTACTGAAGTGGGTCAATCCTTGATTGAAACTAAAATGTGGATCATAACTTTTAAATTTTGGCTAAAAATTTATTTTAGGGCTGAACCTGGCAGTCTCCTCTCTTATCAAGAGAGTGATTCCTACAATGCAACTTGGTTAGATGGAATTATGTCCAAACAATCATACGGGGATTGCAGTAGATGATTTAGTTCTGTCTGATGGGTCATATAATTTTAGATTTATTAAACAGAGGCTCTTGGAATTGAAATTCCACAAACTCTTCCCTGCTCAGCCTTATATGTGCTCTCCCACTTTTTAAAGTTTAGATATCCAGTCTGGGATAATGTCCCTTTACTTATATGATCTTGAGATTCCTTCCCAACATAGAGTTTTTATGCTGGCTAGAATGAACGCATTCCCCTCTAATGTTCTCTGTGGAAGATATCATCAAACCCCTTTTTATAAGAGACTTTGTCCTTGTGGTGCGGATCTTCCAGAATCAATGCAGCATATAATGCTTGAGTGTCAGCTTCAGGGCCGGCTCCAGGTATTTCTGCGCCTAGGCGGGCGCAGATCCCAACCTCCCAGTTGGGTCTGGAGACCCAGCCATGCCGCCCCCCTCCCCCCCAGGGAGGAGGGGAGGGCGGGCAAGCTGTGCCCCGGCTGGCTGCCGCCGGCCGCTTCCTCCTCTCCTCCCCCCCCAGGGAGGAGGGGGGCGACTTGCGCCCTCGGTGGGTGCTTTCCACGGCAGCGGCAGCAGGAGATCCTGCTGGCTGCCGCCGGCCCCCTCTCCTCCCCTCCAGGGAGGAGGGAGGCGACTTGCGCCTAGTCGTGCGCTTTTCGCGGCGAGGCGCCTGGTTAGGGCAGCAGCGGGGGGGTTTGGGGGGAGCGGGCGCCATTTGGCGCCCTGAGGCCGCGCGCCCTAGGCGGCGCCTAGTTTGCCCAATGGGTGATCCGGCCATGGTCAGCTTAATGACAATTTACATTGGGAATTGTTTGGAAATTTATCCCAGGCAATTGAACTTAAGAATGTTGCAATCAATTGTTGGCTCTTATTGAATGACTCGGTAGCAGAAATTACTAGAGCAGCTGCAAAATTTCTAGAATAAATTCTTAAAGCCAAATCTAATGCTATTATAAATTGATTCATATATAAACTTATGTATTTAAGTATTAACTTAGGTATGGAGTTTAATTCTGTATATTGATCCTAAATGTCATGTTATATTTACTATGCCAATAAAGGTATTGTACTTGGGTGTCTGTTGTGGGGAGAGGAAGGGAAGGAGATTGTAAACTGCTCTGAGACTCTGAGTGAATGGCAAGGTATAAATCCAACTCTTCTTCTTCTTCTTCTTCTTCTTCTTCTTCTTCTTCTTCTTCTTCTTCTTCTTCTTCTTCTTCTTCTTCTTCTTCTTCTTCACCAGCTCCTTGGAAAAGGGGGTGCTGATTCTGTCCCCTCCCCTCACACCACAATTCTTAGCATAGGAGGTCTGAATCCCCTGACTTTGACCCAGAGCAGCGGTCACACTCCAGGGGCCAGGGGGCTCATTTCCCAAGTGCCCCAGGCCTGATTCAGATCAGGACCCAGACATGGGGGTAAAAGGGCCTTCAGCCTCCCCCCCACATCATATACTTCAGGTTAAAAACTGTTTGGCCATCAGAGAGAAGCCATTTGCCCTTCCCCATCCTTGCAGACCCTGTCGCTGACCGCAGTTTGAAAAACAGTTGCTTTCATTTCAAACACTTAAATTGTTCACTAACTGAGCAGGGCGTTCTCAAAGAGCTGCGGAAGGAGATGTGGGTCTGAGCGCTGTCCACTAGATGTCGCAGGTCTCCTTAAGGAGGTAATAAGCCAGCATCTCCATTTTTTTCATGTAATACCTTTTTGACAGAATCCAGCATTCAGTAGGAAGGGTAATCCTTTGCCATATTACTTTACTGATATTGCATTGAGTTGTGGGGTGGAGTCCTTCTGAGAACATAGATTTTCATTCGGGGGGGGGGTCGCTGTGTCGGTCTGAAGCAGCAAAGCAAGGTTTGTGTCCAGGGGCACCTTGAAGACCAACAGAATTTAATTCTGGGCAGAAGTCTTTTTTGTGTGCAGGCACTCAGAAGCTTATACCAGGAATAAAACTTTGCTGGTCTTAAAGGTGCCCCTGGTCTGACACTTTGTTTTGTAGATATTCATTGTCTTTGATGAAATCATGGAAACTCCTGTAAGGCAACCCACCCCCCGCCCCCCAGCTCTGCATCCCTGGCAGATATGCATATTGCCATTTTTATTGCAATATAAATTTATTTATTTCTGCTTTGGAAACAAAATAATGTTAGGTGACGAGAACTTGTTTTCATTCCCCAGCTAAAAGGCAGAGAAAAGGCAGCTATGGACTGGAGGCAGGCAGTGAGGATGCAGACGCCAGCAGACCACTTTTTGCACAGACTTTGCTCCAGAAATGATCTCAGGGTGGGAATTGGTCCTAACTGCTGATTCCCCTTTGCAGAGGATGGCAGATGGGCAGAGTGCTCATAGACAGATCCCCCCTGTGATGTCACAGAACCATTCCCTTTCTCAGCGCAAGTTCTCTACTTTAAAAAGGGGGGCTGATTTTGGCTTCCTTATCTCTGCTAGCTAGAGTCTTTGGATGGAATCAAACCCTAATTAAGATTCTTAATTCTCAGAAGAGGTCAGCCACTGCTTTGATTGCCCTGGCAGCAGGCAAAGAAGCGGCAGCGGGAGTGCCGTGAGCGTTGACAAGGGGAAGCATGCACCTGACCCCCCCTCCCCCCGAAATGACCAGGACAGACAAACCAGTTTCCTCATGCAATCTCCTCCCCTGCTGCCAATTTTGTTAGTCTTTAAGGGGCTCCTGGACTCTTGCTCTTTGCTGCAGTTTCCCTGTGTGAATGCCAGTCTGGTGACTGGCCTTCATCTTTGAGAAAAGGCCTGAACTTCCCAGCTATTTTCATCTCACCACCAGAGGCCACTAAGAGAAGCACACTCTAGTTACTGTTTTTGCTCAGGCCTGTCAGAAGAAGAAGAAAAAGAGTTTGGATTTATACCCTGCCCTTCACTGCCCAAAGACGTCTCAGAGCGGCTTACAAACTCCTTTCCCTTCCCCTCCCCACAACAGACACCCTGTGAGGTAGGTGGGGCTGAGAGAGCTCTAACACAAACTGCTCTTTCAAGAACAGCTGTGCCAGAGCTTGTGACTGACCCAAGTTCACATCAGCAGGTGCAAGTGGAGGAGTGGGGAATCAAACCCGGTTCTCCCAGATAAGAGTCTGCACACTTAACCACTACACCAAACTGGCTCCAAGAGACCCCTGGCTAGATCAAGATGGGCTGCCACCGTGCTAGTCTGTCTGCAGCGGAAGAAAAGAGGAAGAGCACCTTTAAGGACTCTTCCCCCACCCCCACTCCATCTTGTATAAACTCACCTTGGCAGCCGTGATAGGCGCCAGCCATGCCTTGCTCTAGAGAAGAGGCGGTCAGGTCTTCCCTCGGGCTGTGCTAATGGTAGACAGAACCTCTGTCCCTGGTTGTGTTTGCCCAGGCCAATTTGAGAAAACACGCAAAGCAGTCCTGTAGAGTGGAAGACCAAAAAATAATTTATTAATTAATAAAGGAAGAGTACAGATATCAAGGTCTGGAACCCCTGAACACCCACAGGCTCTTCGAGTGTTACAGTGGGTGACATAGCATTTTATATTTCACATTACATCAGAGAATTGAACAGAATTATTGGTTCCATCAAACATCAGCACTCTGACCTAACGGGTTTCTGATTGATGGAAAGCCTTTTGGGCCGGGCTTTCCCAAGTAAACTTTTTTCTTTTAGCTAAACAATAAGCGCTTCTTTTTCTTAGACTGTGAAATCCCAATAGTATCCATTTATAGCTGATATGTTTACAGGCTGTGATTGTTCTTCATTTAGCTCAGCTAACTGGTATCAGAGACATGCACAGTTGTAACTGGCTTGCCAAGGCCAAAGGCTTCCGCAGAACTGGCAGTTTTCATTTTCCCATCATGCATTTAAGCAATAGTCATAAATGAACCAAAGCTGATATCTGAATATATGCCCATAGTTAATTTCTGCTTATATGGCTAGAACTATAAATGGCACTTAGCATATATGTAGATCTATATATCAGGGCAATGCTAAGTGTGCCTACTAAGTTACCCTGTTAGTCAGTGGCAGAGTACAAAAATGTATAATAATGAAGTGCGGAGTGTTTCATAAACGGTGCGTATAACACTGAGAGGCCAGAATTCCTCGGTGGGATGTCTGCACGCCCCCAGACTGCCAGAGGGAGGGGAGCTTGAGTACCACAGTCCACCTCGATCTAGCGACCTTTCAGCAAGGGCTTGCTGAAACTAGGATCCTACCAATTTTTGCATCGTTTAATGTGTCACGGTAATATTTATGCTTTGCTTCAGTTCTGCTTTTATATTTCTTATTGGTTATAATCAGTGCTCCCTCTAAGCTGTGGAGTCTCCTGAGCAAAAATTCTACTTTGTGAGCTACTGGCATTAAAGTTGTGAGTGAGTGATTTGGCTACTACATAAATTAGTTTGCTCTGGAGCCATCCCTTCCTGAGCGAAGACACAAAAAAATGTGTGAGCCGGAGGCTAAAAAGCTGTGAGCTTGCTCACACTAACACAGCTTAGAGGGAACACTGGTTGTAACCCTCTTATAGTGTCTATTGAGTGTCCCATCTTGTTGATTGTGCTGACCTACTCTGTGTAGTCCACCTTGAGTCCAAGTGAGAAAGGTGGACTATAAAGAACATAAATTTTTAAAATTGAAAATTGCCTATATAATACTCCATCAGCTAGGGAAATGTACTGAAATTAGCATAACAAAAATCTATTGGAGCAAAACTCCCACTGGAAGAAATCTGTTCCAGCATGTCACACTATGGAGCTGTATGCCTTGAAGCAAGCACAGAATTTGAGTCAGACATGGCAGGGAGAAATTAAATAAAAATAAATTGATTATGCTTTCACAGTTCTGTAGCAACTGTAACAAGCCAGTGGTTCAGCTATGCTTGAATCCAGCGGATGGTAAATGCACCACTCTGAGATTCTAAATCCTCACGCAAGGCAACATTTCACTGGGTGATGGTTGGTAGTGTGGTTTGTGTCAGCTGCCTGCCCTCCTGGGGACTTCAGGCGCATGGCGCTGAATACGTGCCCTGGTAATTTTCCCACTTAAATGGGCCTGACATTTGTTAGGATGCTGGTTATCCAAGATCAAAGTCGTTTTTTCTAACCCAGTAGGACAAATTCCAAAGAGGGAATGGCCTGTGATTTTGTAGGCCATACTTTTATAAATTAGTGACAGGGCAGTGCATTATGGGTATCCAGAAAATTAAAGTCATTTAGTATTATTTACGAATGCATGCTAGGGATGTGACCTAATTTATATCTGCTAAAATATGTCAAATAAATAAAGCCAAAATGAGCTATCAGTGCTGAAGTGCAGCAGCTGGGAACTCTGTTCGAAAGATTTAGAATAACCCTGTCACGACTGGTAATACATCAAAGCTGAACACGACTAACCAACAATGAACAGCAATCTGCCAAACAAGCCTGCCTCTGCTGTCCTGGGCAGGCAGTTAGAAAGGAGGTTGATTGAACCATCAGTTGGCCTCATGACTGGTACATTTTACTTATTTGTTTGTTTCAAACATTTATAAGCCACCTTTCTGCTTTTGGGAACTCCAGGCAGCTTACAGAGTAAATAAAACAATGATGTTAAAAACACAAAAGACAGAACTCAGAATCTCAGTTAGGATTGCCAAGAAAGAAAAACTGTGTCTGAGTTCAGACTGGCAGTTTGCAGCCAGAGCCAGTCGTGGCAAAAAAGCCCCGGAACAAATTGTTCTGGGTTTTCCCGGTCACACGGGGCCGACAGATGTGGGAGCATACCAGGAGGAGGCGCGCAGGAGTATTCAGGCTGCTGGCCCGGAGGCACGGCTGTAAATGGCTTTTTCCTCTGTGTGTTTATGGGTTCATGGGCACATATGCTCTCATGCACATAAGCGCATCTGGCCAATTTGGGGTGGACCCCATTGCGCCAGCACCGCATTGGGTGGTAGAGCAGAGCAGAGCCAATCCAATCGCTGCTGCCTTATGCGCAGAAACACCCGGCACACACTATAGAAGCAAGTTGCTCCTGGCTTTTCGGCTGAGTGTTCACACTTCTGGGAAGCAGAATAATGTGAGATAAAGGCGCTCTCCGGGATTTGCTACCACTTTTGTCAGGTATCTTTTTAACGCGGGAGCAAAGCGGAACAGCACGGGTTGCCTACAGGTGGGGAACGCCAGACAGATGTGTCTGTGTGAACGCCCCCTTTAATCCACTTGGGAAACACGGCTGAAAAGTGGCTACAGTGGGGCAATTTGCCAGTCTGAACTCAGCCTGTATTAGTCAAATGCAGTCCTAAATTAAACAGTCCTCAACAGTCTTCAGAAGGTTGACGGGGGGGGGCACAAGCTCATCTCCCCAGGGAGGTTGTCCCATAATCGTGGGGATGCCACCAAAACAGCCCTCTCTCGTGCACCCACCAATCAAGTTCCTTTGACTGATGGGCCAGTCAGGAAGTCTTGGCAGGAACGCATGCGAGATGAGGGTCCTCCAGATACTCTGGTCCCAAGCCATGTTGGTCTTTACAGGACAAAAGCAACACCTTGGGTTGGGCTCAGTAGCAAATCAGTGGCCAGTGCAATCGCTGAGGTGTTGGGGTCACTGGCTCCCCATAGCTGGCCCACACCTGCAGTCGAGCCCCAGTATTCCGCACCAGTTGCAGCTTCCAAACACTCTTCCAGGATAGCCCCAAGTAGAGTGCACTGCAGTAGTCCAGTCTAGGTGCGACGAAGGCACGAATCCCTCCGGCTGTATATGACTGAACCAGGAACAGTCCCAGCTGATGCACCAGCCAAATCTGGGCAAAAGCACTCTGAGACACCTCAGCCACCTAGTTTTCGAAGGTGACTGCTGTGTCCAGCAGCACTCCCAAGTGAGCCTGGCTGTGTTCAAAGAGACTATAACCTCCTCCAAGACAAGAGAGATCTCGAGTCCCTCGTCTGCCTTTCCACTAGCCCGGAGCACCTCCGTCTTGTCAGGAATAAGTTTCAGCTTGTTCACCCTCACCCGGCCCATTACTGGCTCCAAGCACCAATTCCGAATATCAATAGCATCCTTGGAAAGGGAAGGTGGGGCTGGGTGTCATCTGGGTATCATCTGCATACTGGTGACACCACAGCTCAGAAGACCTCCTGATGACCTCTCCCAGGGGCTTCATGTACATATTACAGTGCTGGGGGATAAGTCTGACCCCATACAGAACCCCACAGGCCAATGGCCATCAGGGTTGCAGGTCGTTTGTAAAGCACTCCTAGGTTTTGTTGCTGTTGTTTACATCATGCTCCTGTGAAACAAATGGGTTTCATAGCACTATGACCGGAGTCAGACCACCAGGTTTCAAACCCTGTCCAGGTCCAGACCTTTCCCTGGCACCTGCAGCATCAGGGACAGCCTTGCTTGGTCAGGAGCTGCTGCCAGAGGGACCCTCTGCTCCAGCCCCAGCCACGCCACCCACCGCCACCCACCAGGGCGGGCACTCCGAGCCCAGTGCCACCTCCTCCCTCACTGCCCAGGCCAGCTGCTGGCACCCTCCAAGCCCAGGCCAAGCACAACAGAGTCAGGCCACCTCTGCCCTCGAGACCAGGCCTGGGGCCTCACCTTGCCAGGGAGGGAGCCTGGGGAGCCTGTCAGGCAACCCTGGCACTGGCCCCAGTCAATGGCATCAACATCGGATGCCTGGTAAGGAGTGGCAGTAGCTCCGCCCCAACTAAATATGGACTCCCTGCAACCTTTGAACACCTGGCTGAGTCAGGGTGGGAGGAGACCCATCAAGGCCAAGCCAGGCAAGGACTCAGGGAAAGGCAGGCAGAGGAAGAGCTATTGGTGAGGGAGGAAAGATCCCCACCCAGGAACCCTGGAAATTGCCTAGGATGGACCACGGGAGGTAGCATTCAGGATACCTGAGGGAAATAAATGAAGGGTCCACAGCTAGGTGGGAGAGGTTCAGAAGGGGGGGGTACTCAGCCTGTAGCCAAGTGTTCCTGAGAGGGGAAAAGGGACAGACTTAGATGGTGTAATTTGTGTTCTCCCAGGGCCGGCTCACCTGCTAGGCAAAGTAGGCATTCGCCTAGAGCACAGGCCAGACCTTCGGGCGCCAAAGTGGACCCGCCCCCCCCCGCCGCCAAAGCCCCCCAGCCCCCACCAAAAGCCCTGCATCTCCCTGGCCGCTGCCGCTCCTCTTTCTCCCACCCCTGTTCTGAGGCCTGGGGAGACCCTGGGAGGTGAGGTGCAGGAGCAGAAGATGGGAAAGTGGAGGAGTGACCTCACAAACCCAAAAGACCATTTGAAGAACCCTGCTGGATCAGACCAAAATCCCATCCACTCCAGCATCCTGTTTCACATAGAGACCAGCCAGTTGCCAGGAGGGCCAGTGATGGGGCTCAGAGGCCGAGGCCTTCCCCTGATGCTGTGTCCAGCACTTCAAAGGATTGCTGCCTCTGAAAATGGAAGTTCTCTGTAGTCATCATGGCTAACTTCATGGCTATGACTCTACCTGTTTGGTGTAGTGGTTAAGTGCCAGAGAGCCAGTTTGGTATAGTGGTTAAGTGCGCGGACTCTAATCTGGGAGAACCGGGTTTGATTCCCTACTCCTCCACTTGCACCTGGCTGGATGACCTTGGGCAAGCCATAGTTCTGATAAGAGCTGTTCTTGAAAAAGAGCAGTTTCTGTCAAGAGCTCTCTCAGCCCCAACAACCTCACAGGGTGCCTGTTGTGGGGAGGGGAAGGGAAAAGGGTTTGTAAGCCACTCTGAAACGCCTTCGGGTACTGAAGGGCAGGGTATAAATCCAATCTCTCTCTCTCTCTCTCTCTCTCTCTCTCTCTCTCTCTCTCTCTCTCTCTCTCTCTCTCTCTCTCTCTCTCTCTCTCTCTCTCTCTCTCTCTCTAAGCCCTTTATGCTTGGGGCCTTCACTACATCCACTGGCAGGGAATGCCACATTGTAATAATTTGTGGAGAAAGAAATATTTCTTTTTGTCTATCCTGAAGCTACTGCCTGTCAACTTCATTGCCCCCCCCCCGAGTTCTAGTACTATGGTGGGAGAGGGAGAAAAGCCTCCCTCTATCTACTATCTTCACTCCATGCATCATTTTATAAACCTCTGTCACCCTCAGCTGGGTCCCCCCCCCGATTGCTGAGAAGTCCAGGCTCCCCAGCCTTTCCTCATCAGGTAGGTGTTCCAACCCCCCAACCATTTTGGTTGATTTATGTACTTTACTTACTTTATTCATAGCCTGTCTCCCACATGGAAAGTCAAAGTGGCTTATGTTGTCCTCCCTTTTCCCATTTTATCCTCACAACAACCCTGTGAGATAGGTGAGGCTGAGAGTGTGTGACTGGCCCAAGGTAACCCAGCAAGCTTCCATGGCATGAGTGGTGATTCGAACCTGAATCTCCCAGATCCTAGTACAACATTCTGTCCATTGCACCGTACTGGTTGTCCTCCTCTGTACTTTTTCCGGCTCTGCAATGTCCTTTTTTGAGATATGTCCGTCAGAACTGCATACAGTATTCCAAATGAGGTTGCACCACAGCTCAATAGCAGATGGGGTTTGAAGTGGGAAGTTCAGGAGTGAGGTTTTTGTGGATCCCAGGCAAAAGCAGAGCCCCCTGCCTCCTTATAATCCTCCCCATAAACACATGACACACAAATTTGGTTTCACAGCCTCATGATTCAAGAAACTCACTCATACCCATACACAGATTACTTCCATAATAACTGGCATCTGTATTTGGAGGGCATGCTTACTGTCAGCATTTGACTAAACTGGGGCACCCTCCTTAAGATGTGACTCCTTGCAAAAAGAGGGGAGGGATCTTTCAGAAAATGTCTGCAGAAGAGACTTCAAAGTAATTGCATGCAGCCTCCCGAAACATAAGCATAAAAGTGGTCGCTGAATATTGGTGATAACCTGAGTCACACCATTGAATTTAATTTTATTTAAAAAATTAAGTCCTTGATAAAAGTAGAAGACAGCAAATATGGCTGAGGTGGGAAAGGTCTTTTGTTTTTTGCTTTTTTGGCAGATAATCATTGCCACAACAGGAGGACTTCTTGAACTGGAATGAGCTTCACTTTCAGGTGAGCGCTGCAATATTGGCTAGCCACCAATATTAAAGTGGGAAACTTAACTGGTAAAACTATACATGTAATTCGTATGGACGACTTCTAATTATCACATCTCATTTTGTTCATGAACACCAGAAACATTTTCAAAAGCATATTTTTCCCCAGCACAAGATTGTCAGCTTTACAGACCTATTTATCCTATTTATTTTTTTTAAAGGACCCGGTTGTAGGTGATGTGAAATATCTTCATCTGAGGTCCCCCAGGAAGCCAGTCAGAGTAGACATCATGGACCTTGGTGGACTAGTGCTCTGACTCATTACTAGGGCTGCTTCATATAAATGGATCTCTCTTCATATAAAAGAGAGATCTGTTCTCTTTTGCTCCGGATTGCAAGACTAGATCTAATGGGTGGAAATTACAAGGGAGTCGTTACTGGCTAGATATCAGGAGACACTTCCTAACTGTAAGAGTGGCTGAGCAGTGGAACAGCCTGCCTCGGGAGGTGGTGGATGCTCCTTCGCTGGACGTTTTCAAGTGGAGGCTGGACGACCATCGTTTGGGTATGTTGTAGGTATGTAGGGCTGTCTTTTGGCTGTGCTCCTGAGGAGTGCAGGGGGTTGGACTAGATGACCTGCAAGGATGATTCTAAAAGTAACTTCAACATGTGGAGATAGATCAAAATGGGCCACCGCGTTAGTCTTTCTGTAGTAGCCCAAAAGAGCTCATGAGTCACTGCTCACTTCTTCAGCTTCTACCCTCCCACAAATTTTGTTAATCTTTAAGGTGCTCCTGGACTCTCTCGCTCTTTTTGACTTCAGTATGTGGTTCATTTTTACACATGTATCCTCAGTGTGACCACTAGGTTGCAGTGTATCTTAATGAAAGCTGCTCACAGAGAAACGGGAAGAAGAGAACACTGGTCTTTTGGATCCAGGGAAACTGCTTTAAACTAGGCTTTTTGTGCTAGTGCCTTATTACATCTCCAATGTGAAACAATCAGGGTTGCCAGCCTCCAGCTGGCTCCTGGAGATCTCCCGCTATTATATTATAATACAAGAGGCCGGACCCACAATACTCGCCGGGGGGGAAAGTATTCCCCACAGCTCTTGGTCTGCAGAAGCTAGAGATGTGGCAGCAGGTGAGCCCAGCCTTCTCCCTCCCCCCCAGTGGTGGAGGCGAGCCCACCGGCCCGCCAAGGTTTCTCCTTCTCCCCTCCCTCCTCAGCAGTGGCAGCGGTGGTGAGGCTGGCCCACCAAGGTTTCTCCTTCCTCCCTCCCCAGCAGCAGTGATGAGGCCAGCCCACCAAGCTTTCTCCTTCCCCCCTCCCTCCCCAGCAGCAGTGGCGGCGAGGCTGGCCTACCAAGCTTCCCTCCCCAGCTGTGACAGCAGTGAGGCCAGCCCACCAAGCCTTCTCCCGGCCCCAGACCCCTTTGGTGGCAGTGGCAAAGCCATTCTAAGAGCATTCCCTGCGCATGTGCAGGGAACGCTCTTTTCCTTTTGGGGGGATTTAAATATCCCCCGTATATTTTTTTCAACTTTTCGGATTTTTCTGCACACCTGGGGACTGTCCCACATGGGCAGGAAAATCTCCCTGCCCTCCAGGTGCCCCCGATGTGCGGATTTAGATATCCGCACACAGGGGGCAACTTGGGAATTAGATATATAGATAATATAATATTATACTTATATTATACTTGATCTCCAAGACCAGTTGCCCTGGAGAAAACAGCTGCTTTGGAGAGTTGGACTCTCTGGCGTGATACCCGACAGAGGTCCCTCCCCTCTCCAAACCCCACCCTCTTCAGGCTCCACCCTGGTGACTGGGGAGGGCAGGAGACTCAGTGGGGTGCAGTCCCACAGAGCCCACACCCCAAAGCCTCCGTTTTCTCCAGGGACACTTATCTCTGTAGTCTGAAAATGAGCTGTAATTCTAGGGGATCCCAAGGCCCCACCTGGAGACTGACATCCCTAGTTGTAATAGCAGGGGATCTCCAGGCCCCACCCTGGAGGTTGGCAAACCCACATAATACTCTGTCTCAGACAAGAATAAATTTCCTGACCATTGAGGACCAGCATGTTAGCAAAATGGTTATGGGTTAAGCCTTTCTCGCTGGCATGCTGGGTTTCTCTGTAGAAAGTGTTTTGTGTTAGGAGGAATGATGGGTTATCGTGTGAATTTCCTTCCTCCTGCAGTCTGCAATGGAACAGCCCAGACACAGGCTTGCAGCCTGAGGAAGAACGAGGCTTTTCTTCGGTCTCAGGCCCCTCCTCTTGATCCTGTACTCTGCAGTAAATATAACTCCTCTCATTGCTCATAGTGTGCAACGTGGTGGCCCAAGTCCAGTGGTAATTTTGAGCCAAGCCCAAGATCCCAACATGTAAAATAAGCTTCCCCCACCTCCCTTTCCAGCTGAAACTCACTGGCCGGTGACTGAAAAGACAGAGCAAAGGAATGCATGTTGCACCCAGGCACTTTCTGCATTTGTATTTAGCCATGGTTTCAGAGCGTATGCTTTCCTTACCTTCTGCATTCCATCCAGCTTTCAGTTCAGGTCTGTTGCGGGGGGGGGTTGTTGTTTCTGCATCTGTTTCACAGGAATCAGTAGCCAGACCACTTTCAGCACACTCTTTGCCTTGCATTTCTCAAAACTTGTTTTGCTGCTCTTCGTTCTCATCCAATTTCAAGGTGCGAAAGTAGAAGTGTTTCTGCGTGCAGCGTGCCTTTAAATGCCGCCCACTTCCCTCCACCATTTCCACACTCTGCCCATTTGTGGAAGGAGTATAAGCACTTCAATAATAACAGTAGAACAGGAAATGGTGCTATCCTATGCTTCATTTGCTTACTATAGATATCATTTGATGCCTAAACTCTCCCATCCTATTTTTTTTCTGTTTGTTTTTTAAATCGAACAAAGGTCTACTCAGACGAATTATTATAATTTTATTAGGTAAATTTTAATCCTTTTTTTAGTTTCCCTGTGGAATATTAATCTTATGCAAATCTTTCTTAAGAACTGCAATTGCCCAAGAAGGATCGCCTTCCCTTGGTTTTTTTGAGGGGATAATTAGCACGTGAACAGATCAGCCACTGGGTCAAAAGTTTAACGATCACAATCATTTAGATGAGTCAGAGCTTTGCAGAAGGGAAGACAAACTTGAAGCACACATTTTTCTTGTTGCTAGTCCATGCAGGCCTTTCTTGCATGGCCACAAACGTTGCACTGTCACACATTTTCCATCAGGAAAATACAGAAAGAATAATCTGCATCAGTGTTCCCTCTAGGCTTCCCAAGAACTTACCACGTGCCGGTGGGGGATGGAGAGGCACGGAGCATCATGCCGTTGCCAGGAAGGGACAGTAGGCGACGCTCTGGCAATGGCTAGAGCGTCACCTGGTATCACTTCCTTGCGACAGCATGGTGCGTTACCAGGAAGACCGGTCTGGCCGGGGAGCATTCGTCCCCCGCCCCCAGATGGTAAGTACTTGGGAACCCTAGTTCCCTCTAAGCTGAGTTAGTGTGAGCTAGCTCACAGTTTTTTAGCCTCCAGCTCATACATTTTTGTCTCAGCTCAGGAAGGATGTGGCCCCAGAGCAAACTAATTCATGCAGTAGCCAAATTGCTGGCTCACAACTTTAATGCCAGTAGCTCACAGAATAGAATTTTTGCTCACAAGACTCTACAGCTTAGAGGGAACATTGCATAGAGTGGAGTTTCCAGTACCAACTTCCACTGAAAATTAACATATGCAGAAATGAAAGAGAGAAAGATGAATCAAAGGTGCACCGGCTCGAATGTTGGGGAACTCTGGAATAAAGACTGAATGCAGAAAGGGCCCCAGTGAAGTCTGTGGCCAAAATTTGCTCTAAGTTGCCCTGTTGTATCTCCGCTACAGGAGCCAAGGGGTCGGGTTGCCAGCTCCAGGTTGGGAAATATCTGGCTATTTTGGAGTGGAGCCTGAGGAGGGAAGGGTTTGGGGAGGGAAGGGACTTCAGCGGGGTACGTTGCCATAGAGTCCAATTTCCAAAGTGGCCATTTTCCCCAGGGTGATTTGGCTACTGCATAAATTAGTTTGCTCTGGAGCCATCCTTCCTGAGCTAAGACAAAAATGTGTGAGCCAGAGGCCAAAATTCAGCTTAGAGGTTACCCCCGCCCCCCCATAACTGTGGTCCCCCCAGGCAAGCCAGGTTAGAGGCGGGGTTCAAACCCCCACCCCTTCCCTCAGAGCGCCAGCTTGCCTTGGCACTCCACAGCCACGGGGGCATCAAGGCAAGCCAGGGAAGCGGCGGGGGTTCAAATGCCCGCCCCTTCCCTCCCAGTGCTGGCTTGCATCGGCGCTCCACAGCTGCGGGGGCACTCCACAGCCGCAGGGGCACTGAGGCAAGCCAGGGAAGTGGCGGGGGTTCGAACTCCCGCCCCTTCCCTCCCAGCACCAGCTTGCCTCAGCGCTCTGCAGCCGTGGGGGTGCCGAGGCAAGCCAGGGAAGAGGTGGAGATTCAAATCCCCGCTCCTTCCCTCCCAGCACCAGGGGGGAGGGAGGGGGAGGGAGGGAGAGGGCGGGCAAGCTCTGCCACCGCTGCCGCCTCCTGAGCCCTGCTGGGCACTTCGCTGGCGGCGGCGGCGAGGAGGCAGTGGCAGCGGGGGGGCGGGGGCCATTTGGCGCCCCTGCGGGCCCGGCGCCCTAGGCAAGCACCTAGCTCGCCTACTGGGCAAGCCGGCAGTGCTGCGAAGTCAGCCTTTTACCACCTTTGGCTGATCAGGCAGTTGGTTCCCTTCCTCGAACACAATGACTTGGCAACAGTGATCCATACAATGGTCACCTCAAGATTGGATTACTGTAATGCTCTCTACATGGGGCTGCTCTTGTCCCAAATCCAGAAGCTGCAGCTGGTGCAAAATTCTGTGGCCAGGCTGTTGATGGGGTCTCTCTATGCAGGAGCACATCCAGCCTGTGCTGAAAGCATTGCACTGGCTGCCAATAGCATACCAGATTTGCTTCAAGGTGCTTCAAGGTGCTGGTTTTGAGCTTTAAAGCCCTTTATGGTCAGGGTCCAGAATACCTGAAGGACCGCCTTTTCCCATATGTTCCCCAGAGAGCACTGTGTTCAGGGGCCCAAAACCAGCTGACCCTACCAGGCCCCAAGGATGCTAGATTGGAAATAACCAGGGCCAGGGCCTTCTTGGTGGTGGCTCCATATTAATGGAATGAGCTCCCAGAGATCAGGGCCCTGTGGGAACTTTTACAGTTCCTCAGGGCCTATAAGGCGGAGCTCTTCCACCAGGCTTTCGATTAGCAGCCACCTTAAAAACCTAGGAATGGCCCTGTGTCCTGGTTTTACCACCTTCTGTTCATCTTGCCACATAAATTACTTGATCAAATTGAGCCAATTTGAGAATACCACCAGGACTAACACCTAAGTAGTGGTATGGTTGGATTTAGGAATCTCTGCTCTGCACTTTAATTGTCTCCGGCACTTTCGAAAATGGATACTATGGATGTTTTATGGATGTTTTTAATTGTATTTATATATGCATTTTATGTCAGCCGTCCTGAGCCCACCTTGGTGGGAAGGGTGGGGTATAAATCGAACTAATAAATAAATAAATAAATAAATAAATAAATAAATAAATAAATAAATAAAATGCAGGATCAGCCTAAAGTATCCTTGACAAGTGTTTCTCCAGCTGCTGCTTAAAGACTGCCAGTGAGGGAGTCTTCCCTACACACAGGGGTCATTTCTTAGAAAAAGAAGTGCAGGAACTCATTAGCATAACTTATTTGCATATGCCACACACCCTGACGTCACTGGAACTGTGTCAGAAGGCAACACCCACTGCTCGGACTCAACCCCAAAAATCTCCAGGTATTTTCCAACTCAGAGCTGGTGAGCCTACCTGGGGAAAAACTGCTTCAAAAGCACAAAGAAAATTGTCAAGATGTTAATTGGTTTCAATATAACAAGCATTTATTATAAAATCAATAACTCTACAATTAATGATGAGACAGCAGCAATCTTCTTCTCACTTCAAACTCATATCCTACAAGTGAGTACAAGTCCCAGAGCAGTGAGTCTAGTCCCAGGGACTGTCATTCCACTTTGCAACCTGTCATTCCAGTCCAAGAGCACTGAACCTATTCCCAGGGGCTGCCCTGTCATTCCACTCTGTGACCTGTCATTCTAGTCCCACAGCACAGATTCTGTTGCTAGGGATCATCATTCCACTGTGGGTACTGTCATTCTAGTACCAGAGCACAGATTCTATTCCTAGGGACTGTCTTTCCACTCTGGGGGCTGTCATTCCAGTCCCAGAGGAGCCTATCTAGACCCAAAGACTTTAATGGAAAAACCATTCCACATTTTCTTTGCAACTTTTTTTGTGCTGCAATCTATTTCAGTAGAGCCCATGCAAGTCAACTGGCATTCCTGGCTCCCATTATCTCCAGTGGGCCTTCTAGCCTCTCCCATTGTTTCCAATGGGCAATCCTGTCATTCCTTTTATACATCCCAGTTAGTTGTCCCTTTGAAACTGTACCACACCATTTTAAGTAACAGCAAAATGAAGACCAAGTAACAGCAAAATGAAGGGCATGAACATGTACAGAGTGCACATTCCTTGCCAATGTTCTTTCTGGGCTGCACACAGAGCAAAAAGGAAATTTTAAAGTGTCTCTGCTACTGAACTCTTACTTTTTCTACTGCTATTACAAACCACAACATTCAAAAACCAGCGGGGGAACATTTTAAACTTCCAGGACATTCAGTTGCTGCCCTAAAAGTCGCAGTTCTCTAACAAAGGAATTTCAAAGGGAGATTAGAAAGAGCGACTGCTGAACTGCAACTGATAATGAAGCTCAAGACAATGCAGTCTCCTGGACTGAACTGAGACCTAGGTTGTTTCTCTCATTAACAATGCCTGCTATTGTCATTTGGCATCAGAAATCACTTCACACTCTGAAATATAAGGACAGATGGACTCACATTCCAGCTGTATGTGAAGAAGTGAGCAGTAATTCATGAAAGCTCATGCCCTGCCACAAATTTTGTTAGTCTTTAAGGTGTTGCTGGACTCTGGCTCCCTTTCACTAATAAGGAATGCAAGCTGTACTGTTAGGTCCCCCCCCCATCTATTAGAAATGCAAAAGGGAATCCATCTCTCTTTCTCTCTGTGGCATGCTCTCTTTAGCATCCCTCCCCCAAGAAGTCTGTAGGCAAAAACAGCTGGGAAGAAAACATTGCTGGCACTGACTCACCCTCTCTGTGTGTCTCTCTCTAGCATGCTCTCTCTAGCTCCCCCTCCCCCAAGAAGTCTGCAAGCAAACAAAACCTTTCCTGGAGGAAGAAGTTGCTAGTCTTCTTTAAAAGAGCTACTGGCTCCATTTTTCCCCTCTCTCTGGCTGTTTCCTTCTCCCTTCCTCCCCAGAGGAGGAGGGGAGGAGCCCTCAGCCAATCAAAGGAAGGCTTGTGTTCTCTCCTCTCCTCTCCCAAGCAGGAAATAGGAGGCACTGGAGAGAGGAAGCTGCAATGCCAGAGGAGGAATACAAGGTCTGGGGAAGGAGCAATGGAAAGGGAGAGTGTGTCCAGGCACTCTTCACAAGAAAGATATGCTTTATTGGAATACAAGTAGGTTGCCACTGGTAGCAGAGTTATTGTCAGGAATACCCCACCAAGTATGAAGCCCTACAGATATAGTATGATGCAGTAGTGGAACTAGCAAATGAAATCTGAGTGCACGCGTGGGAATTCTCCTGGCGGGAGTTTACATAATGACCGGGAGAACAGCCTCCTCCTTCCCATTATCAAAAGGCTAAATATTTCCACCAGATGGGAAGACATGCCTTTGCCTCTTGTTCAAGGCCACGTGGATAGCAGTCGGCAGCAGGGAGTTCTCCCACAGTTTCAGCAAGCAAACTATGTGCATGCGTGCAAGCTAATTAAAACAAAACAATGGGAACAGTCTCTAAGACAATAAGACATGGCAGTTTAGGCTGGTAGATAGTGCTGGGGAGGAGCCAGTGGTCATGGTGCACATCGGCACCAACGATGTGGGGAAATGCAGTTGTGAGGTCCTGGAGGAGAAATTTAGGCTGCTGGGCAGGAAACTCAAGGCCAGGACCTCCAAGGTAGCCTTCTCAGAAGTGCTACCTGTTCCACGCACAGGGCCGGAGAGACAGGCACAGATCAGGAGTCTCAATGCGTGGATGAGACGGTGGTGTAGGGGGAAGGGTTCAAGTTAGTTAGGCACTGGGATGCTTTTTGGGACAAGAGGGAACTGTACAAAAGGGATGGTCTCCACTTGTCCCGAGAAGGAACCAGGCTGCTGGCGCTCAAAATCAAAAAGTTGGCAGAGCAGTTTTTAAACTGAATAATGGGGGAAAGCCGACAGGAGATGAAAAGTCTCTGGTTCGGGATGGCTCATCTCAAAGAGATGAAGGGGTAGCTATTACTTTTGTACAAGGAAATGGATTACAATTGTCCACTGAGATTGTGGCTAATGATAGGAACTGCCTGGCAAGGTCTCGAGGCAGCAAGAGGAAGGCTGTGGGCTTAACAAGCGTGGGAAACTATAACTGTTTATACACAAATGCTAGAAGTCTCCAAGGTAAAATTAGGGAGTTGGAATGCTTGGTGTTGGGAGGGGGGGAATAGACATTGTGGGTATTTCAAAAACTTGGTGGGATGAGGAAAATCAGTGGAATACAGTGATTCCTGGTTATAAATTATATCGGAAGGATAGGGGGGAAGGGTTGGAGGTGGGGTGGCTCTGTATGTCAGAGAAGATATACAGTCCAGTAAGACTGAGAGGGTAAGAAAATTGGATTCGCTTCTGGAAATGCTATGGATTGAAATAGTGGGTCCAAAAGGAGGCTTAACAGTGGGAGTTCGTTATCACCCACCAAATCAAAAGATAGAGGAGGATTATAAAATGATGACTGAATTAAAGATAGCGGCTAGATGGAATAACTGTGTCGTAATAGGTGACTTTAACTACCCACAGATTGACTGGGTCAATATGAGTTCTAGTCGGGAAAAAGAGATTGAGTTTTTAGACACTCTCAATGACTGTGCTATGGAAACAGATGGTCACAGATCCTACCAGGGGAGAGGCGATCCTGGATTCGGTCCTAAGTAACACCCAAGACCTGGTGAGAGATGTAAAAGTGATTGCATTGCTTGAGAACAGTGACCATAATGTCATTGAGTTTAACATCTGTACAGATAGGAGTTGCCCAAAAAGACTGACACAACCACTTTTAACTTTAAAAGGGGTAACTTCTCTGGTATGAGGGGACATGTGAGGAAGAAATTGAAAGGAAGAGTGGAGAGGGTCAAAACCATTGGGGAAGCTTGGAGACTATTTGAAAAGTACTGAGACTTACTAGTGATTTCAGCTCTCACATACTTTATTAGATGAAGAACAAGACAACTGAGCCGGCTCGCAGGCCGGCTTTTATTCCCAAGTGACCCACACCCCAAACACAGACACACCCGGTGATTCGCTATTTACATTGATTGGATTAACTCCTGCTCCTCCATTGGAGGGGAGTCAGGATCCACGAGTCCATTGTCCTTCGGGGCGAAGCTCAGGCCCTTCGCCTGGCCACATGGTGGACCGGTTAGAACCAGTCCAAGCACATGGCTGTCCAGAGCCCATGTTCTCCAGTGGATACATTACACTATTTAAAAAGACAATCCTAGAAGCTCAGAAAAAATATATACCGCAGGTTAGGAAAGGCACAAATAGGTATAGAAAAAAGCCTGCATGGATAACTAATAAAGTAATGGAAGCTGTAAAAGGTAAGAAGGATTCCTTTAAGCGGTGGAAAGCTAGTCTCAGTGAGGTTGATAAAAGGGAACACAGACTATGGCAAATAAAATGCAAGTCTGTGATCAGGCAAGCAAAAAGGGAATATGGGGAGCATATTGCAAAAAACATAAAGGTCAACAATAAAACTTTCTTCAAATACATTAGAAGTAGGAAGCCAGCCAGGGAGGCAGTGGAGCCCTTGGATGACCAAGGGGTAAAAGGAGTAGTGAAGGATGATAGGGAAATGGCTGAGAAGCTGAACGCATTTTTTGCCTCTGTCTTCACTGTGGAAGATGACAAGTGCCTGCCCACTCCAGAACCACCGATTTCGGGAGGGGGTTTGAAAGACCTGAATCAGATTGAGGTGACAAGAGAGGAAGTCCTACAACTGATGGACAATTTAAAAACTAATAAATCACCAGGCCCGGATGGCATTCATCCGAGAGTTCTGAAAGAACTCAAATGTGAACTTGTGGAGCTCCTTACAAAAATATGTAATCTTTCTTTAAAATCTGCCTCCATTCCTGAGGACTGGAAAGTAGCTAATATCACTCCCATCTTTAAAAAGGTCAGTCTGACATCGGTACCGGGTAAGTTGGTGGAAACTCTTATTAAGGAAAGAATTAGTAGGCACATTGATGAACAAAAACTAGTGAGGCAGACTCAGCATGGGTTCTGTAAGGGAAGATCATGTCTCACTAACCTGTTAGTGTTTTTTGAGGGAGTGAACAAACATGTGGACAAGTGGGACCCAATAGATATTATTTACCTTGACTTCCAGAAAGCTTTTGATACAGTTCCTCATCAAAGGCTCCTAAGTAAGCTCAGTAGTCATGGGATAAAAGGACAAGTCCTCTTGTGGATCAAAAACTGACTTATAAATAGGAAACAGAGAGTGAGTATAAATGGGAAACTTTCTCAGTGGAAAGTGGTAAGCAGTGGGGTACCAGAGGGATCGGTACTCGGTCCGATGCTTTTTAACTTGTTTATTAATGATTTGGAATTGGGAGTAGGCAGTGAAGTGGCTAAATTTGCAGATGACACGAAGTTGTTCATGGTGGTGAAAACCAGGGAGGATTGTGAGGCACTCCGAAGGGATCTGTCGAGGATGGGTGAGTGGGTGTCAACGTGGCAAATGGGAGCCAAAAATCCTAAATATAAATACACGTTGATGGGGTCTGAACTGGCAGAGACGGACCAAGAGAGAGATCTTGGAGTCATAGTAGATAACTCAATTAAAATGTCTAGATAGTTTGTAACTGCAATAAAGAAGGCCAATGCTATGCTGGGGATTATTAGGAAGGGAATTGAAAACAAATCAGCCAGTATCATAATGTCCCTGTATAAATCATTGGTGCGACCTCATTTGGAATACTGTGTACAGTTCTGGTCGCCACATCTCAAAAAGGATATTATAGCATTGGAAAAAGTGCAGAAAAGGGCAACTAGAATGATAAAAGGGTTGGAACACCTTCCCTATGAAGAAAGGTGAAAACGCTTGGGGCTCTTTAGCTTGGAGAAACGATGGCTGAGGGGTGACATGATTGAGGTTTATAAAATTATGAATGGGATTGAGCAGGTTGAGAAAGAAGTACTTTTCTCCCTTTCTCGCAATACAAGAACTCGTGGGCACTCCATGAAATTGCTGAGCAGTCGGGTTAGAACAGATAAAAGGAAGTAGTTCTTCACCCAAAGAGTGATTAACCTATGGAATTCACTGCCACAGGAGGTGGTGGCAGCTACAAGCATGGACAGTTTCAAGAGGGACTTAGATAAACATATGGAGCAGAAGTCCATCAGTGGCTATTAGCCACAGGGTATAGATGGGAACTCTCCGTCCGGGGCAGGTGATGCACTCTATTCTTGGTGCTGGAGGGGGCAGCAGTGGGAGGGTTTCTAGTGTCCTGGTCCCACTGCTGGACCTCCTGATGGCACCTGGTATATTTTGGCCACTGTGTGACAGAGTGTTAGACTAGATGGGCCATTGGCCTGATTCAACATTGGCTTCTCTTATGTTCTTATGTTCTCTGTGGCACCCCACTGGACACCTCCCTACAATCAGATGAAATGCCATTGACAACTATACTTTGGATGCAGTTCTCCAACCAGTTCCCTGTCCACTTAACTGTCCTAGACTCCAGTCCGCAGTCCTCCAATTTACCCATCAGAGCATCATGGGAACCTTGCTGTACTGAAATCTAGGTAAACAACGCTGATGGTGTTCTTATGATCCCAGTCTTTAAGCAGCAGCTGGACAAACACTTGTCAGGGATGCTCTAGGCTGATCCTGCATTGAGCAGGGGGTGGGAGTAGATGGCCTGTATGGTCCCTTCCAACTCTGTGATTCTATGGTTCTATTATTTTATGAATCTGTGATCCAGTAAACTTGTCACTCAATCAAAGAAGGAGACAAGGACTGATTGTGGACAAATCCATGCTGATTTCCCCAGATCGCTAAGTTGTCCTTCAGATGTCGGCAGACTGACTCCTTTAAAAACTGCTCCAGTATCTCCCATGGGACAGAGGTCAGACTGACTGGCCTGTAGTTTCCCGGGTCATCCTTCCTCCCTTTTTTGAAGACTGGGATAACCTTCACCCTTTTTCAGAATTGTGGCACATCTCCTGTCCTCCAAGAGATCTTGAAGATGATGGACAAAGCCCTGCAAGCTCTCTAGAAAGATTTGTACTCATCCAGTGCAGCCAAGTGCTTCTCAGAAACCTCTGTGTCCATATCAACCAGCAGCCCAGATGCTGTGTCTTAACCACTACCATCTCCAGATAAGCCTGCTCTCTTCTGCAGGGAAAAGACTAAGGTGAAACAGTCACTGAGCCTTTTCACTTTCTCTCTGTCCTGTGTCAGAGTTTCTCTGTTTTCACCCAACCGTGGGCCTATCACCTCTTTTACCTTGTGTTTGCTCTTCACATAGCAGAAGAAACTTTTCTTGTTGTGGCAAGCCTTCCTGTCCAACTTTATGTATGTATGTATGTATGTATGTTAAAGCTATGAATACCTTGAGACCTTTCAAGGCCAGAAATGGGGCATGTAAATATTAAGATAACCCAGGTGGCCAAAATAAAATTCATAATTGAGACAATTGTTCAGGCTAAAAAATGATGTATACACTAGGCTATTGTTCTTTTGTCATGAAAGAACTACAAATAGCCTTAGTTCAGACCCAAAGAAATGTCCTCATAGTCTGAAGAGGCTCAGCCTGATCCCAACCGTGGTCAATCAGACTGAAGCGTACTTGATTTCGGAGAGTTTCACTCCTCCAGATTAAACGTAGGATTGCCATTGTAATTCTGCAGCCTCTCATTCCGACATTTTCCTGATGACCAGAGAATGGGACAGTTTAGAAATGCTTCTGTGCCAGTCCCTGCTGATTTTCATACATTCCCGTTCTCCGTGGCAAGTCAAAATTGAGCACACTCTTCAGTTTTGGCTTGGCTACATTTTATTGCTTTGAACCATATAAAATATGCAACATTCATCTGAGCCATGAGTTGGGCTTGGGGATGTTATTAAATATCCAAAGGCATCTTGTGATGGACATCCGCTACTAAACCCTGATGTTTCCTGTTGACGGGCAGTGTTACGTAAAGTGACGGGAAGCCTTTGATGGAAATTTAATGAGGCCCTGTCTCTCTTTTTTTCTTGCTTGACTGATTGAATGAGCCTATTGAGGAGTGAGGAAATGAAAAGGCCTGGGCACACAAGGAAGCGATTTGTTGGCCTGTTTAGGGTTCCCGCAAAAATATACTTTGCAGGATCCCACAAAGCAGGAAACTCCAGCAAGCACGGCTCTCTAATCTGTTATGGACTCAATCTGTGGAAGTAATTCTTGTCCTCTTCCTTTAGGTCCCTCTTCCATTTCATAAGGGGATAAAAGTTTTGTTCTGTGTGTCATACACATTATCCAGGAGAAGTTGCTACTTCAACAGATCAGGTTTCTGAAGCATCTTGTCCATGAACTCAAAAAGACTGGTTCATGCCAGGCTCCCACACTTTATGTTTTGAAGCCTCAAGTGCCCTTCCTTCATAGCATCTGAGAAAACAATGTCTCACTTGAGAAAGAAAGAATTAGGCCACGGTCACACAGTCCTTTTGATAGGATTTCCTACTGTTCCCTCCCGCATTTAAGTTTGCTGATCAGACAGGCGAATCTGCCTCCCATGCTGAAGTGGGCTCACTCCCGCAATGCTCCCAGGTTTTCCTGGCCCTGGGAAAATCAAGTATTTTCTTGGCACTTGCACTTTGAATGCACAATTTCGCCCATCTGGACAGCCATCTTTCACAATGATTGTGATTAGGGCCGTCTGACCGCTCTGTGCAGGGTTTTTTTGTTTTTAAAAAAACTTCCATCTTTGAGCACTTGAGTAAACAAGCACTCATCCTGCTTGGAGAAAAGTCCTGCCTTCCATCCCCCGGCATGGAGACGGCCTTGAAAGTTTCTGGGGGAGGAAGCTGGAGGGTGGGCTGTCAGGTGAGCGGGCTTTGGCATCTGCCCCAGGAGTCCCCAAAGCTGTAGCATTAGGAGGGAGGGAGCCCCCAGCACCGGGGAGCGCGCCCAGCTAGCCAGCAGCATCGGGCGGAAAGGAGAACTCTTTCAAAGGTGCCTTTTTCTTTTCTTTTCATCAGGCCAGTGGCTGGAAAGTTGCTGCAGGGAGGGGAGGTGGGCAGGCGGGGGAGGTGAGCTTGCGGTTCAGGGAGGGATGTGTGAACATCCCAACTGGGGAAAAGAATATTCCAGTTTTAATTACATCAGGAACAAAGCGCAATTGCCTTGCCATGTGACCGCACCCTTAGATGATTAGACAGATTTGTCAGTGCCTACTAGCCATGGTGACTTTTAAGGGAGCTGCCACATTCAGAAGCAGTAAATCTCTGAATACCAGTGCCCAGAGGCAACGTCAGGGAAAGGTCTTGGTCTCTCTGCCCTGTTGTTGGACCTCCAAAGTAACTGGTTGGCCACTGTGTGAGACAGGATGCTGGACTAGATGGACCACAGCTGCCCTTCAGCCATTATACAAGGTACCCTTTGTTCATGCCAAAGGTGTTTTCACTCATGCATGGGGTGTGCAGCAACTTCCACAGATTTTTTCCCCCTTTGAATTGTAGCCCCCTTCTCAAATTCAAGTTAGATTTTATTTTGATACAAAATGAGTTCCGGAGCATCAGCAATAACAGAAAGAGAAGGCACGCAGTGCAACAAGCACAAAACAGTGAGTGCAGATTTTGGGGGGGGGGCAGAGAAGATAACGCCCTCCTCCGACAGACAGGCAAAGTTATTGGGATTCAGTCAGCCACTTGTATATCCCACATGCTAAGAGCAAGTGTCGCCCACTTCTAAGGGTCCCCCACTCCTCAGAGGCGCTTTTTAGTTGTTATGGGGAGCTGCAAAAGACCGGAAGATTCATTCTGCGCTCCTGGTTCCTTGGATCGAACCTCTTCCTTGGGGATCCAGCCCCAACTATTGTCCACTGTCCTGATGCTTAAATGTTTCCTAGATAAATTCCAAAATGGTGGACAGCAAGGACCATCACTTCAGAGCGTGACTCAGAAACAAACACAAAAGAATGCATTAGGAAGGGAAAAGTTTAAAACGTTGCTCGTGGGCTACTCTTTTTTGACGTTGTATAGTTGGCAACGCTGCACAGCAGTAAAGTATGTAAGATTCTGAGGCAGATTGCATGGATCTGAGAATGAGGGTGATTTGAAAAGAATGGAGGAAATGTCTGTTTTTGGCCTGATAGGATTCATTACCTGCTCCAGGCTTTTCTCTGGATACTAATGCTCTTTGAGTGCCTGTAGGCAGCACCTTCTGATAAGATGGGGATATAAATCTATTTTAATTAAAAGTAGAATGGCAGTCCTTAAAACGAGATGTCCTATTATTCTGGGCCAGGGATAAGCTTGACAGAAAATGTAAGGTAACACAGGGGTCAGAGTCGTGAGGCTAACACGTATGCTGATAAGACAGAGAGATTACCGTGTATAGAACCTGGCCCCAATACACAAAATATCTGCCTGCACATGGAATTATTGCGTCTTTCTTAGGTGTTCTGTAGAAAAGAGCTTCCTGCATTGGTCATATTTCATTTTTTTTTTGGTCACATTTTTTGTATAAAAAGAAAACATTATCAATGAAATTATCTTTCCAAGATATGAGGATCATTGCTGTACAACATGATCTTAAAGTGAACAACCCTCCCAAAATTGAAGACACCCTGTGAACTGTCCTCATTATAGCCATATTCCATACTCTGAAAAAACAATCTGCTAACAGAGGAGAGGAGAGGTCTCTTTTTCTCCAAATAAAAAGATAAGGTGATTTGTGACCCCAAAATCTGTAACTTTGAATAAACTATCTCTATACCATCATCTAGCTATCCCAAGAAACCATCTAATGGATTAAGCAGAGGGAGGAAAAGGAGGAGGAGAAGAGTTGGATTTATACTCCGCCCTTCACTTGGAGTCTCAGAGTGGATTACAATCTCCTTCCCTTCCCCTCCCCACAACAGGCACTCTGTGGGGTAGGTGGGGCTGAAAGATCTCTGAGAGAACTGCTCTTGAGATAAAAGCTCTGAGACAACTTGCAACTGACCCAAGGTCACCCAGCTGGCTGCATTTGGAGGAGTGGGGAATCAAAACCCTTTCTCCAATTAGAGTCCCCTGCTCTTAACCACTATACCAAATTTATATCAATACTTCCATGTCTCTCAAAATCAATCCTCAAAATGATTGAATCCTAAGTGTTATGAGACAAATGCCTTTTAGTTCAATTCACAAATAGGCAGGGATGGGCACATGGAATTTTTTTAAAAAATGCAAATAACTGTTTGGAAAGCACCCACCCACCATGTCTGGCAGACTTTTCTTGGTCATTGTAAGAGGACAATCAGCAATAAAAAAGAGCCAGCATGCCATAGTAGTTAAAACTAGAGCTGTTGACTGTAATTTGGAGAATGGGGTGGGGGCTGATTCACCACTCCTGCTCCACATGAAGCCTGCTGGGTAACTTTGGGTTCTCTCAGACCTCTCTCAGCCCCACTGACCCCTCTCAATGTGCCTGTTGAGAGGAAGGGAAAGGTGATTGTAAGCCGCTTTGAGACTCCTTATGGCAGAGAAAGGTAAAGGTTCCCTTGCTCGAAAGCCAGTCGAATCCGACTCTAGGGTTGCAGTGCTCATCTCCATTTCAAAGCCAAAGAGCCAGCACTGTCTGAAGACGTTTCCGTGGTCATGTGGCTGGCATGACTAAACACCAAGATGCATGGAACACTGTTACCTTCCCACTGAAGTGGTACCTATTTATCTACTTGCAATTTCTTGCTTTCGAACTGCTCGGTTGGCAGGAGCTGGAACTAGAGACGAAAGCTTACTCCGTCATGCGGCACCCGGGTCTCGAACTACTGAACTACTGACCTTCTACAGCCTGCAGTTCAACGTCTTAACCACTTGAGCCACCGCAGCTCCTATAGCAGAGAAAAGCAGGGTATAAAAACCCCACTCTTCTTCAATAGGTAGAACCTCTTTTGTTGTTGTGTTAGTTGAGGAACGTTAAAAGCATACCTCTCCTTGCTGATGTGTATAGAGATAAACAGAAAGTATAATCTCATTATTATGGGTCTTCATACTTCCAGGGATCAAATAATACCTTAGCAGGGATTTTAAAAGGGATGTTGGAAGCTACCTTTTTCTTATCAGCACACATGGGGGGGACACCCAAATTTCAGTCGTCTAGAACAAGGTGATTGGGCAAAAGTTATCATGAAATGGAGAGAGGGCTGCTATAGCTACAAGATGGAAAACAGATCACCCCCATCAATCTCTTTATGGTTTGACAAAATATGGAGATTTTATGTATTGGAAAAGATATCTTACCATAACCAACATAATGCAGATTTTTTAATTTTAATTTAATTTTCTAAAGTTTGGCTTCCAATGTTAACTTTTATGCTGTTGCTTTAAGAAGTCCCAAGACTGAAAAGTCCGATAGCTCCTCCACTCTCTTTGTGGCATAGGAAATTATGGGAACATTACATAATGGCAAAGGTAACTGAACAGTTGAATTTTAAATCCGTAGAGAAGTCAGATCTTGAGTCTATTTGGTACCCTATATTGAACTATTTGGAGCAACATGGTGAAATTTTTTTAAATCCAGAACCTGACAAAGGTTAGTCAATGTGGGAAAGGGGGCCAATGTTAAAAACTTGATAAAGGAAATATAAAAATACATGTATTTATTAAACACAACTTTAAAAATATGTAAGGGCCCAGTCACACGTTATTTATAAGTATCAAACGATAAAACAGAAGGGCTTGTAAACCTGACCTGACGCAAAGAGCTTGAGGATTATTTGGCTCTACAATCATAGGAAGGTGTTTCCTGGACAAGAAGTTTATACCTGAGAACCACTGGGCATGTGATTGCACTACTAGAGGCCTCATTTGTATTTTCTTGCTCTATGCCTGGTGGGTTATCTTGAAACAACTTGCTTCTGGTCCTTATTGTATTTATGCTCTGTATATGATTGTGTATGATTGTACTATATGTTTTTATAATAGCCAATATGTTCCTCATTATTGACCTCTGAGGAAGGCCTATGTAGGCCGAAACGCACCAGGTGAGGTTTACAAGCCCTTGTGTTTTATCATTTGATACTTATAAATAATGTGTGACTGGGCCCTTATATATTTTTAAAGTTGTGTTTAATAAATACATGTATTTTTATATTTCCTTTATCAAGTTTTTAACATTGGCCCCCTTTCCCACATTTGACTAACCTTTGTCAGGTTCTGGATTCTAGGTTTTAGGTTCAGGTTTTTTCCCCCTCCCCCTCTTTCTTTGTTCTTGTTTGAAATTTTTTTAAATGCCAGATCTATATAGATTAGTTTCAATTTTTATTTTTTAAAGTATAATAGAAATAATATAAGCATTTGAAACTGGAAAAAGGAAGAAGTCCCAAGTCATATATATCCTATTGATCTGGTACAGTTATAATTTGTTTGCTAAGTTTATGTTCTATTTAGCAAATTTTCAATGTTACTCTTAGATTGCCCAGTGTTTCCTAGTTTTATTCTGTTACTATAGTTTTATTATACAGCATTGGAAAATGTTATAACTAAGCTTTGAAGTTTACAATAAAATATTTAAAAAAAAAAAATGGAACAAGGAGAGTATCCCAAGAGAACCAACATTTGCAGACATCCCCAGATAAAATTTAGCTGTGTTAAGCAAGGTTGATATTACTCCTCACAGCCAACACACACCAGGGTCGTCACAGAAGATGCTCACCTAAGGAAAACCAACTATGAATTTACTAACGTCTCAGTTTTCCTTCATTTAAATGCAATCATTTTTTTAAGGCCAAGATTCTTCAGCTTGAAAGATTAGATGAAGAGAAGAGGTACATTCAGTTACAACCGACGTCATGGGCTCATACTTTGCATTCTGTACTAAACCTTTACTTAGCCTGGGTTCCTGTCTACAGATTCGTCTATATGCTTGTCATGAGTTCTCTTTTTGCCTACTGGGAATGGGGGAAAACATTCTGTCCCTCTGCTGGGAATGTCTGTACAGGGTGATTTCCCACTACAGCTGCCTCTGGGTTGCGCCGCCGTTTGCCCCGATACTATTTGTCAATTTCACACCCGAAGCCGCGGGGCTGCATTTTGACCCGCGGCTTTGCCCAATTTCCCCCGCAGTTTCGTAATCCTCAAAAAACATTCAGAGATCAATGAAGAAATGTTAACTTGGATGAAATCCATTTTGGAACAATATTTTACTGTCAGATTCCTTGTAACTAGCTACACACGCTTATCTAGTCAGTGAGATTTTTGTGGCTGTTTTCTGCTGGCCAAAGCAGTCATGTCCAAGTCAAGGTTTGTGACAATCACCCTTAGAATGTCATGTAAATGTTCGTCTTGACCTACACTTGGATTTCACAATTTTTACCTTGGAAAAAGTTTATTCGCAGATGTATGTGGCACCAAAGACAGTGAACATGCCTGCGGCAAATTTCTTTAGGTTGATAAATATATCAGGTAGGCCAGAATAGAAATCTAACAGACTATTTTCTTTGTCAATGTCTCTGAAATGATCGCTGGTTTGCAAATCAATTAGTTCCATCTGAAAAAAGTTACTTGCATCTTCTGGTGCCACTTCAAATGGATCCTGAAACATTCTTATTTCCTTTCCATGCTTATGGCAATCGGTGAATCTGTTCTGGAATTCCACCTGCAATAGGTCCAGTGCTTTGATGTGTCTTTCAACACTGAATTGTAAATTCCTGTCCACAAATTTTAGTTCATTGCAGCATGGGAAGTTTGAAAAGTTACCTTCACTAATTTACTTCACAAAAATGTTTAGCTTTGCTTCAAAAGCTTTTATTTCAGAATACATGTCACACACAAGCTTTCCTTTTCCCTGTAACCTTAGATTCAATGTGTTCAGATGCTCTGTGATATCAGTAAAGAAAGCTCGATCAAAAATCCATCCAGGGTCAGAAAATACTTATTGACCCTTTCCTTTCTCCTTGAGAAAGATTTCAACTTCATGATGAAGAGTGAAAAAGCATTTGAGGACTTTGCCTCTGCTGAGCCACCTGACTTCTGCATAGTACACTACATCTCCATATTCTGCATCTGTCTCTGAGAGAAGCGTTCGAAACTGATGACGAGTAAGGCCATGATACCTGATGTAATTAATGCTGGATACAACAATACGCATCACACTTTCCCACTGAAGAATCTTACTACACAAGGCTTGCTGATGGATGATGCAGTGAAATTGCATGGGAAGTGTTCCATTTAATTACAATATCTCTTCATTGATTTTTGCAACTATACCAGCTTTACTTCCCACCATATGTCTTGCACCATCAGTTGTGATGCTTTTCAGTTTATCTCAACTCTGACCAAGATTTTCTACTGATTCACACACCTTCAAGAATATGTTTTCTGCAGTTGTAGTGCCTTTCAAACTCTGCACCACACACAACTCTTCTATAATTCTTAAGCTGGAATCTCTCCCCCAATAAATATTAGTAGTTGAACAGTGTCTACAGTGCCAAAGAAAAAATTCAAAACTTTTTGCATTGACAATCAGTGACATATACAGCTGCTCTCCTAATTCTTCAACACGCCTGGTGATTGTAGACACATAAACTGACACAACTAACACAAGATATCTTATCAGGACACATTTCCTCCATTACTTTAACCATGCACTTTTTAACAAATTCACCACTCTCAGCAATACATTTAGTGACATGACAGCTGGCCCTCATGGTACACAGGTTCTCCTCAACATGCTTCCTAAAACTATTTTGCTGCAAAAACATTGGTTTTTAAAGAGAATTTATCTTGTTCACTCTCACCTCTCTTTGATATATTGAATAGCTCTTGTGACAGGATTCAAAGTGTCTTTTAACATTGTACTCCTTTGTACTGAGAGAGTTTCAAGACAGATTAGGCAAACTGCTTTATCCTTGTTTAAAACAAAGAAGTCATCAGTAGTCTATTTGTCATTAAAGACATGATGCTTATCTGTAATTTTTGTTTCTTTGAAACAGCACTTCCTTTTGCAGAAATCTTCTTACAGAATTTTTAGCAGAGCAACAGTTGCAGAGTTTCAATATTATTCTTGAATAAATAAAAATATGAGAAGTATAGTTTGGGGGGGTCTAACTGTTCCCTTTCCCATACTATCCACCCCACTCTAGCTGTTATTAGCTGGGGATTTTAATTTCAACCATGGGAAAGAAGAGAAGAGATCCCTGCCTCTATAGTTCTCAGGAGTCCAGGGGCCACAGGCACAGGCGAGGGAGGGTGTTTTGAAAACGGATTATGGATCTGGCTTATCAGGTGGCAGAGTTGCAATCCTAAATACACCGAATACTGTGAGATTTACTTCTTAATAAACACACTTCCTTAAGGTTTAAACTTTTTAATGTTGAATTGTTTTACGTGGCTTTAGGATTATTTTAATTGTTGTTTTATTCCTTTTGTAAACCACCCTGAGCCGGCTTTGGCTGTGAGGGCGGGGTATAAATCTGATAATAAATAAATAAATAAATAAATAACATCTACACCTGCTAATGCTTTAAAAATTGGGGCCCTCAAAAAATGGCAGGTGGAGAGAAGAGTGAATGAAAGGGCAGCCGCCCACCTGGAACAGACGATATGGCTCCAAATCATATGATGGGTGCATCTTGTACACCCATCCCTGCCTGCCAGCCGAGCCTCGATCATGAGGAGCAAAATGGCTGCCGGCGGGGAGGGGAACTTTGCTGGAAGGAAATCTGGGAAGAGGAATCCCATCAGCCTCCCTGCTCAGAGAATACCCCTTCCCTCCCAACCCCAGGGGCCACTCTCCAACTTCCGCCGTCACAGATGCACAAGAAGACTCCTAGCTGGAGTGGGTGGGGGAGGAGTGGTAGAAGCCAGGAAGGCAAAAAGCCAGAGCCACCAGCTCTTGTCAAGGAAGGAAGGATGCTTTTGCCTGAAGCTGCAGCCTCCCCAGTAACCTTGGAAGCCACTTGGAGTAGCCTCTAGAAATGTTCTTGTTATGTGCCAAGAGAAGACCACACACGTGGTTCAAGCTTCGCCTCCAAAGACAATAGCCCAAGCGGATCCTAGCGTGCACCTATGGGAAGGCTAGGATCCTAGAAGAGACCAATGGGAATGGTGTGCACTGTAAATAACCTATCATGGGTGTATGTGTTCATCACAGGAATGGGAAATCACAGAGATATAAACTGGCCTGCGAGCCGGGGCAGCTCTCCTAAGTTCTGACTGTGAGCAATAAAGTATGACCTGAAACCACGCAACACTGCATCAGTCTCAGGACATAGTTCCGTATGCAAATTATATGCCAGGTGCACAGACACATCCCTGCCTGCCAGCCAAGCCTCCATCATGAGGAGCAAAATGACAGCCGGGGGGGAGGGGAACTTGGCTGGAGAATGATGTGGGAAGGGGGAACACCGTAAGTTTCCCTGCTAAGAGGGCACGCCTCCCCTCTCTACCCAAGGGGCCACTCAGCGGCTCCTGCCGTCGCAGGTGCCTGAGAAGACTCCGAGCAGAAGCCAGCAAGGCAAGAAGTCAGAGGAATTGAGAATAGCTTTTGCTTGCAGAGGCAACCTCACCAGTAACTTTGGAAGCCACTTGGAGGAGCCCTGTTGGGTGGAGCCTCTAGAAATGTTCAGTACACAGAACACTTTGCATCCCTTTTCCTGCAAAACGTACCAGTCCTTTTACTGTCCTTTTCCTGCCTTTTTTGCAAAAGCAGACCAGACATCTCCTGTACCCATTCACACTGCTGCTTTATCTTCCTTAAGCACATACGTAGCCTCCAACATGGTAATGCATGGATGGGGGCGTGAAAAAGCTGAGTGGTACGCAGGGACGGCTCCGGATTTTTTGCACACTAGGCGAGGCTACCTTCTGGCACCTTCCCACACACATACACCGTGCGCCCACCAGTGTCTTTGCTCCTGATCTGGTTCTACAGTAAAAATTAGCACAGTAATACAATCAATACAATCAAATTGGAAGGAAAGACGCTCAATTCTTTGGGGTGACTTTTTTTCCTGGGGGGGAGTACCCTCTTCCTCTCCTCTCTTCTCCTCTCTTCTTCTCTTTTCTCTCTCCCTCTCGGATCCCCTTTTTAAAAGGAATGCAACTGACCAGCCTCAGACTGATTTCACACAAGAGCTGCACCACCGTCGTGCCTCTCTTTGCCCCATTTCTATTGGTCAATTTCCCACTTGAAGCCGCACGGCCGCATTTTGACCTGCAGCTTCTCCCAATTTCCCCTGCGGGTTTGTGATCCTGTTTTTTGAGGATCACAAAACCACAGGGAAAATCGGGTGAAGCTGCGGGTCAAAATGCGGCCGCGCAGCTTCAAGTGGGAAATTGACCAATAGGAACAGGGGCAAAGGGAGGCATGACGGCAGTGCTGCTCGTGTGTGAAATCGGTCCCAGTCAGGTGGAACTGGGGGGAGGGGGTGTCAGCTTCCGCCCCAGAGTTTTCTTCTGTGTTCCCTCCTCCCACATTCGATATTCTTTCCTCCCCTTTCAAAAATAAATACAGACTTTGGGAGGGCAGCTTTACCTCTCCTTCCCCCCCACCCCCATTTCCAAACCTCACCCTGTTTCTGGCCACCAAAGCCCTGAATAAACCTTGGTTGGACTTAAAGGTGCCTCTGGACTCTAAATTTGTTCTACTGCATCAGACCAACACAACTGACCACCTGGAACTATTCTTAATGACACAATTGGACTAAAGCCGAAAAGACGTTCAGTGTTGATGTGAATGGATTACAAAAGGAAAGTCCAAAGCTGTTTGATGCATATAATAGGAACGTGGAATGTGAGAAGTATGAATCAAAGTAAGCTCGAAATCGTAAAATGAGAAATGGAACGTTTAAACAGGGCAAGCCTGGGAGTGAGTGAACTAAAGTGGACTGAATTGGGATATTTTCAGTCAGAAAATTGCAAAGTGTTTTACTTGGGGAATGACAAACACAGAAGGAATGAAGTTGATCTAATAGTGAGGCGAGATGCAGCCCAGACAGCCAGGGGCTATAATGCAAAGTCTGACTGAATAATATCAACCAGACTTCATGGAAAGCCTACCAATATATCCATAATTCAAGTTTATGCCCCAACTCCAGATGCTGAGGAAGACATTGAAAGCTTTTATGCAAGTGTCCAGGAAGGAATTCATTGCACACCTAAACAAGATGTGCTGATAATCGTAGGTGAGTGGAGCGCAAAAGTAGGAAATAAAGCAGAATCAAATATTGTTGGGCTAGGAACAAGTAATGAAGCAGGAGAGTGACTCATAGAATTCTGTGAAGACAACAAGTTGTTCATTTAAAACACATGGTTCAGGTGGCCAAAACAGATGACTGTCTATGCGGACATCACCAGATGGCCCATATAGAAATCAAATAGATTACATCATTGGAAGCAGAAAGATGAAGAAGCTCTATTCTCTCAGCTGAAACAAGACCAGCAGCTGATCACGAACTGTTAATATTGAAAATTAGAATAAAGCTGAAGAAAAATACCAAAGCAGTCATAATGCCAAAATACCATTTAAGCAACATTCCTGAAGAGTTTGAACTCTCTTAAGTTCAAATGAACTACGGGCTGAAACCAGAGATATTATCAAGGAAGAGTGTGCAAAGACTATTCCTGTAGCCAAAGGAAAAGAAAAGCCTCAATGGATGTCTGATGAAACTTCTAAAACTACTAAAGATAGACGAGAAGCAAAAGTACAAGGTAACAGAAGCTGAATCAAAAACCTAACTGCAGTGTTCCAGCGGCTCACCCATAGAGACAAAGAGAACTATTATAATGACCAATGTAAAGAAACAGAAGAGAACAACAAAAAAGGAAGAAAAAGTAATCTGTTCCCCAAGATCCAAGAAATCAATGGGAAACTTGAAGCACAGTTAGGTACATTGAAAGATCAACAAAGAAATGCATTAATGGAACAGGATAAAATAAAGAAAAAATGGGAACAATACACTGAAGAGCTGTACAGAGGACATAAAAGGATGACCGATTTCTTCCAAGAAGCATCTTTTGAAGAAGAACCTACAGTTTGAGAAAGTGAAGTTATAACACATGTTAAAGTGTAGCTATCCCACAGGGAGGTATCTTGTTCAGCTGTGTGGACACATTCCTCAGAGAAAAGGCTGCAGCCAAAGCACACACAAACGGGAAAGCCGAAGTGAGAATTTGGAGCTTTAATGCAAAACAAATCTGGCCCGAAGGTCTAATAGCCAGAACACAGAGAACTGATTGTGTTCTTAGACCTTTTGATAGATCGAGTCAATGGAGGCAAGCGCTGTCTGAGCAGGAGGCATTTACCGTGTCTGCTTTTATACCGGCTGCCTCAGGGTCAAAGACAAACTCCTCATTATGCCTTGCTTTTTTATTCAGAGATGATGCTGACACAGTAAATGCAATTTATTTGGGGATCATGCAAAGGACTGTGGGGTCTTTTTCTATAAAGATAGGTGCAGCAGTTTCCATCAAAAGTTTGAAAATTAGGATTTTAAATATTTTGAATGCTATTTTAAAGGGTTTTAAAGAAAATAAAAGCAACATTCATAACACTGTTATTCTAGCCGCTTTCTTTGCGGTGATATATAGAAAAAAGCCTATCTCCTCAATGAGAATTACTTTTTTTTAACCAATGAAAGCTGGAAAGTCATATTTTGAGTTTCCAGACACATATTTGAGAACCTGGCACATATTCTGGTATAATGATACATTGATTTAATGCCAGGAGGCAACATCTGGGGAAGGCCTGGGCCCCTCGGCCCTGCTGCTGGCCCTCCAGAGGAACTGGTTGGCCACTGTGTGAGACAGGAATCTGGACTAGATGAACCACTGGTCTGATCCAGCAGGGCTCTTCTTGTGTTCTTATGCTATTAAATTGGCAATTAAAAAAACTACAACCAGGGGAAACCTGGAGCATGGAAGATGCAGCAGCTACTGGGAAACTATACAAGCTTGTCTCCATGTGGAAAACACCAGTTACAGCAGTTTGTACAAGTCACTTCTTACTTCAAGCAAACAGGCACCACAGATGCAGAGTTACCTCTTGTATTTTGTCCCCTTTTGGCCCCACTGTTTAATATTTTTTTCCTGTACTCCTGTATATACCTCGGAACTGTGGAGGATGAAGCGGGAGCTAAGACAGCTAGAGCGAAGGTGGCAGCATGCTTGCGACAAAGTGTCATGAACATCCTATAGGATGTTTATGAAAGCCTATGAGACGGTGAAGACCATGAAGAAAGATTACTACATGGCCTCCATTGTGTCTGTGAGCTTGCACCCAGCCAAATTATTTAGAATTATTCCGTCTATTACAACTCTGCTACAGGGCAGACCAAATAGTAGGAAATTGGCTATTGGCTGTGAGGCATTTGTGAGTTATTTCATAGACAAAATCATGACACTCTGCCATGACCTCCCAACCACACTTGAGACAGTAAGGGAACTAGAAGCCCCTTGTCTGTCTTCAGGTCCAATATTGGACCACTTCAGCCGACTCTCCCAGGAGAAAGTTTTGTTTTGGCCCCCAAAGGGGATTTTTTATTGCTTTTTTAAAAATACAGTACAAACTACAACTAAAAAAGAGGGAGGGGACCAACAACCAGGGAGAAATGAAAGTAAACCCACACTAAACTAAAAACCCAAGAGGAGGAGATCCTTAACCCAGTTAGAATCTATGTTAGTGATCTTTTCGTTAGTACACAATGCATGCTGTGAGTGCTATCTATCCCTGATCAAAGATTAGCTAGTTACTTGATATGGGAGAATTCCAGAGCATCCCCCAAGCTTGCTTCATAAAGGCAATTTACAGAGTCCTGCCTTTCTATCTCTGAAATCATAAGTTGGTTTGTGGGCAGCAGCGCCTTCTTCTGCAGTCAAGCCTTCGTCCGTCTCCAAGGGTGTGGAGCCACTCGAACCAGTTTCACCGTCTTCTTTGGTTCCCGGATGGCATTTCAGGAATTCCTTAGCCTTATACACGGAGTCAATCTTCTCTCTCTTATCATGTAGCTTAAAGATGACCCCTTCTGGAACTGCCCATTTGTATGCGATTTGATTCGTTTGAAGAAAGAGAATTAAATCTTTGTAACTCTTTCATTTTTGTCAAATTTCAAATGGAATATCTTTTAAAGTCTTAATAATAGCATTTCCCAGTTTCAGCGGAGTTGCTGATGTGGCTTTTAAAATTGGATCTCTAGTTTGTCTTCTTGAAAATCTGACTGTTATTTCTCCAGGTAGGCTATTCTTTTTGGTGTCATTGGAATACACCCTATACGCTGCATCCATATCATGCATTATTTCTTCTGCTTTCAAGCCCACTACTGGTGCCATAAGATCACTGAGAAGCTTCTTCAAGTCTTCCTTCGGTGATTCAGGAACTCCCTGGAATACTAAGGATCATATTCACTTTCTCCATTTGTAGAAACGACAGTCTATTTTCCTGGTGATTCTATTTGTTCATTATTTGGTCCACTCTCTTCTTCAAAATCTTGCTTTGGGTGTGCATCTCTTTCACTACTTCCATCGTTTGCCCCGTCTGCTTAGCTGTTTCAGCCAGCTGGAGCTGTGCTGTGAAAGTCTGATTGAGAACAGTTAACTGCTGGTTAATACCAGTGGGTTGGTCCATAACAGGCTTGAGCGTATCCGCTAGCAGTCTCATGACATCCATTCCCTCTTCTTCCAGCCTCAGACTTTGACCACCCATAAGTTTCGGTTTCATTCCTTTCCTCCCTGCGCCCAACATCTTGGTCGATTGTTTACAAAAGCCAATCGCTATTCACCATCTCTGAAAATCACTTACACTTTAAATCCGCTCTAGTAAATCTCTCAAAACAAGCCAAATGTTCCATTTTTCCCTTCCCCCCTCTCTTTTTCTGCAACTTTTCTCGCTCACGGGGTGGTTCCCTCTGCTCTCCATTTACTGAAAGGGGGGGGGGCCCTAAGGGATTTTCCAGTTAATTCAGAATTCGGTTAAATCCAGCTCACGTTCATTGTCAGCCACTTTCAACCTCTTTTCTGTTTCCACTGATTGCTCGATCTCCAGCACTTGTTCCGGTCAGCCTAGCTAGTGCCATGCAGCCACACAGCGGTAGGACCGTCAGGGCAGATGGGGGCCTCAATTCGCTGGCATTACACTGTTGAAGAGGCTATCCACCCCAAGCCCTATGGCTTGGAACCCTACCCAAGGGTTTCGTGGGAGAGCCGCATCAGCAGCTCCCCTCCAAACCACTGGTGTGCAAATCGCTCTCCCAAGCCTTGGGGAGAGCGACTGCCATCACCATACCATGAACCGGAAGTGTCTCCCAGGAGAAAGTTGACAGGATCTTGGCAGCTGTGAAACCCACTACCTGCCTCCTTGATCCTTGCCCTTCCCGGCTAGTGAAGGCCCACAGGGAGAGCATTTGGGTCCCTCTGGGAGAAATTGTCAACTTGTCCCTGTCTACTGGGACTTTCCCAGGGGCTCTAAAGGAGGCAGTCGTCTGTCCAGTCTTTAAGAAACCAGCACTGGACCCCTATGGTCCTGGCCAACTACTGCCAAGTGTCGAATCTACTGTTCCTGGATAAAGTGGTTGAGAGAGCGGTGGCTGAACAACTCCAAGCTTTCCTGGATGACGCTTCCATCCTCGATCCTTTCCAGTCTGGCTTCTGCCCTGGCCATGGGATGGAGAGAGCTCTGGTCACCCTTATGGATGACCTCTGTAGACATCTGGATTGGGGCGGGTGGCACTGCTGTTATTACTTGATCTGACAGCAGCATTTGACATGGTCAATTATGATCTGCTGCCCCACCGCCTTGCCAATGTAGGAGTTCAGGGGATTGCCTTGCAATGGTTTTCCTCCTTTCACCATGGTCAGGGACAGAGGGTGGCTCTGGGCGAGAGGACCTCCCTGTGATACCCACTGGAATGTGGAGTCCTGCGGGGGGCAATCCTCTTGCCAATGTTATTTAACATCTATATGAGCCCCTTTGCCCAGTTGGTCCGGAGGTATGGACTGGGTTGCCACCAATACGCAGATGTCACCCAGCTCTATCTGTTATTGGAAGGCCATCCATCCTCTGCACCTGATAATTTGGCCTAGGCTTTGGAGGCTGTGGCTGGATGGCTGTGGAAGAGTCAGTTGAAGCTAAATCCATCAAAGACGGAGGTCCTGTACCTGAGTCAGAAGGGAGGGGATATGGGTATCAGGCTCCCCATGCTGGAAGGAGCACCTTTGGTGCTAGCCCAGAAGGTGAGGAGTCTGGGAGTGACTCTGGATGCCTCCCTTTCCATGGAGGCCCAGTTACTGTATCCGCCCAATCTGCCTTTTTCCATCTTCGGTAGATTAGGTTGCTGAAACCCTATCTCTTCCCCCAAGACTTGGCTACAGTAACCCATGCAATGGTCACTTCTGTACTACTGTAACTCGCTCTATGCAGGCTTACCCTTGAGGCTGACCCAGAAATCACAGCTGGTGCAAAATGCAACAATGCGCCTGCTAATAGCAACACCTGTACGTGCTTATGTTTGGCAGGCACACTGCTAATTGCATTGGTTACCAGTAGAGATCCGGATCTGCTTCAAGGAGTTGATAATAACCTTTAAAGCCTTATACGGCCTGGGACCAACATATCTGAAAGACCACTTCTTCCCATATATGCCCTGAAGAGCACTACGCTCTATGGATCAACACCTCCTGGTAGTCCCTGGCCCAAAAGACATCCTTCTTGCCTCAACCAGGGCCAGGGCTTTTTCTGACCTGGCCCCTGCCTGGCGGAACATACTCCCCATTGAGATCAGGGTCCTGCAGGATCTACTTCAATTCCACAGGGCCTGCAAGTTGGAGCTGTTCTGCCAGGCTCTCCCTGAGGTGTTTGTCACTTTGTTAACAACTACTGGCTATGGCCAGGAACCTCCTACAACCAGGAAAAAATTCTTGTTATTAGCTGTGACCACCATTTTAATAATTATGATGACGTTTTAAATTTTCATGTTATTACATTAACTAATATATTTTGTACAAATGCCATGTTGTTACCCACCCTGAGCCCGCTTCTGGAAAGGGTGGACTATAAATGTGAAGAAACAAATAAAATAAATATATTTGTATCTACCAACTGAGGATATACTTTGTGCACCTGAACAGATGGGCTGTAGCCCATGAAAGCTTATGCTGCAGTCATTATATCTAATGGTAAAATGGCTGGCCCCCGTTGCAGTTAGGGATGTTCAAACATCCACTGGTTTAGTTTACCACCTTTTGTTGGTGGCAAACAGGGAGCCAACTGTCTGTCAATCAGTTTACTGTTTGTGAGCAGTTTGAGCCAGTTCACCAGGTTACTTTGCAAGCACAGTATGGTAAAGACCTGTGCACAGTGTTTCACATATGTGCATTCTTGGAGTCAGTGGACATCATCCTACTCCCCCCCCCCCGAACTCTTGTCTCAATACCCTGCTTGGAAGTCAATCATATAAATAGTAAGAAATGGAATAAATCAACCAGTAATAGTCACAAAACACTTATCTTTTGGTGTTCAATCCTAAATTATCAGAGTTATTTCATGCACACCCATGTTTATGCCATCTTATGGGTGGTGCAGCTCCCCCTTCACTTTATTTAATGATCTGGCCCAGAGGTGTCAAACATTTATTTATTTATTTATTTATTTATTTATTTATTTATTTATTTATACCTTCGGCTTATATACCGCCCTAACCCCGGGGGGTCTTTGAGTGGTTTACCAACCAATTTTTAACCTAGCTAGGGCCACATAGTCTACAGGGTGGTGACTGCCTACCAGCACCCCGGGCTAGTTGCCATCCAGCTTCCTTCTGTGACTTCAGATATTGGCATCCTGGTGCCCTTCTGGGGCCGATCTTCCAGGCAGCTTCCTTTAGCAGGTCTCGTCCTGGTGTGTGGCTCTGTGTTGGCTGCAGTTCTGGCTACTGTCCACAGGTGGCTCCGCCGCACTGCACCGCACGTCACCATGCTCTCCAGGCCTCCACTTCTCTGGGCTCTGCCTCCAACGTTGCTCCACCGGGTCGCCAGGAACTGCTCGCCACCATCACCGCTGCCGCTGCCACCGCCGAAACCTCCGTGTCACAAGGAGGAGGGGGTGCCCCCTGCCACCTAGGGCAGGTACCCACTTTTATCTACTTGAATTTATGATGCTTTCGAACTGCTGGGTGGACGGGAGCTGGGACATGGGCCGGGAGCTCACCCCGGAACTGGCCCATCCAGGGCTCTTATGTGGCCTGCAAGCATCTAGTACAAGGGACGGAACAGGAGACTGGTCAGGGGGAGTGGGTGGAACCACTCTGATTGTGGCTTCAGTTTCAGTTTCAGTTAGCCTTTATTGGCAATACCTTAAAAGAGGATTACTATAAAAGAGAAATACACATATAAAACCATACATATAAAACCAAGCATTTTGCAGACTACATAAGATTGCATAATCTTACTTAAAACAATTTGTTACTAAGTGTTGCTTATTTTGGTCGTTTTTCCTGTCGTAGATTTATAGCTGATAATAAAAACATGGCTACCTTCCCTGATATTTCAGGAGTGGAGTCATTCAGAAGATGGTGCATTTTTAAAGCATCAGGAAGGTCCGTCATGTTGGCTAAAACAAGGTTTTAAAGTCTAAAATGTGTATCTGTATAAAACTGACAATGCAAACAGATATGTGAAACTGTCTAAATACATCTAGAGTTACAATGGCAAAGTCTAGCCGTATATACTATATTATTATATCTCCCATGCAAGATTGCTGATGGTAGTGCATTGAATCTTGCTAGAGAAAAGCCTCTGCGCTGTTGTGGTGCTTGTATATCAGATAGGTATGGGGCCATTCGGCCTACCATGAGAAGGATCTCAAAGTTCAGAGAGGAGCGAGATTTGTTGGCTAAGCCGTACAGCCTTTGTGTTTCAGTGTCAAGAACTCTGCGTTTAATCATCTGAAAAGTTCCCATAAAAGGGAGCATAAACAGTGAGTCCAATGGGATGCCCATGGCCAGGGCTATTTTTGGGTAGGAATGCACAGGAACGGAGTTCCAGCTGGCTCCCGAGCTGGCCACACCCAGCAGGGACTCATTAGCATAATAGGCCACACCCCGCAGCAGAAACTCATTAGAATTGGCTATATTAGGGGTGTGCGGCCTAACATGCAAAGGAGTTCCTGCTACAACAAAAGCCCTGGGTTTTGACAACAAACAAGGTAAACAAAATAAGAAGCAAAAGGTGGGTGTGGCTGGGAACATGGGGGTGTGGCCTAATAGGCTAATGAGCTGTGCTGTCAGGGGTGTGGCCTAATATGCTAATGAGTTCCTGGTGGGTTTTTCTACAAAAAAAGCCCTGCCCATGGCAGTTATTTTGTACTCAGTGTGTGATAGTCAGTTAGACATGTTTGACTCTGTGAGGATTTGTTGTGTAAGGCTCCCTTGGTCTACACTGTAATGTAAATGCAGCCAATATTTTACTGTCCTAAGCCACGCACCAGATTCCACAGAATTTAGCCCAGTTTCTAAACATAAGGCTGTATAAGGTACACAGCGTGGCATTCCCATGATCTTTTGGAGAAATTTAGATTGAACATGTTCAATGGTGCCATTAAGTGCACTTATCCATATTGGAATACCATACATGAGTCGGGAGATTACTTTGGCCTTGAAGACTTTTAATGCAGCTGGTATGAATTGATTGCCTCTGGTGTAGAAAAATCAGGAAAAATCGGGAAGCATTGATGTTGGCCATATTTATTGCTGAGTTATGCTGTACAGACCAAGATGCATTATACTGGAAGTGCAAACCTAAATATTTAAAAATTTTAACTTGTTCAATTGGTTTGCCTCCAGTTGTCCATTTGAATGGTTTCCAAGTTTTGGAAAAGACAAGTATTTTGGATTTGTTTGTTATAAAATTTAAAAGACATCTGTTTAGTGAACACTTTAAACCAACTTTGGAGCAGGACAATAATACCATGTCGTCCGCATATAATAGCAGAGGGACATGGACAGAACCCAGTTTAGGCGCATGGCCATCAACAGCTTCAAGGTAAGGGGAGAGATCATTAAGGAACAGGTTAAATAGAAAGGGTGCTAATATACAACCTTGTTTGACTCCTTTATTTGACAGGATTTTTGAAGTTAATTTCCCTGTCAGTGACCATTTGATTTGACATTTTGTTAATGTGTATAGCTTTTTTATAAGATTAAGAAATCTCTTATCTATGTTTAGTTACTGAAGTTTAGCCCAGAGGAGTTCCCTGTCGATTGAACTGAATGCCCCTTTAAGATCTATGAAGTCAGCGTATAATTTTACATTGCTTCTTTTAACATACTTATTAATCAGGTGCTCTAATACAATGCAATGGTCTAAAGTAGTTTCCCCTTTACGAAATACCAGTTGTTCCGAGCCTAAGACTCTCGGTTCTGTCATCCATATGGTCAACTTAGATAGTAAACGTTTGGCATACAGTTTGCCCATAATGGAAAGCAGGCTGATTGGTCTATAGCTGGAAGGAATTGAGCAATCACTTTTTTTGTCAATTGGGACCACGATTGCATTTAACCATGCATCAGGAATAAGGCCAGATTAATCAATCATTGTAAAAAATGACGCAACGGGGGCATGGCAGAACAACCTCGTCTCTAGCTGTCAAGCAGCGTGGGAGCATCTGCCCAGTGCTCCAGTCTGTCCATATGGGTTTTCCTCTGCACCCTCTTCCCTCCCCAGGGGACCTTGTAGTGAGTTTACAACAACTCAGAGCTTACCAGCTGCTCTCCTTTATACAGTTTATATCTCCGGTACCTAGCATTACATTTTATGGCACACATGGCCCAGTCCGACAAAGTGACATTTATGTCAGATCTGGCCCTCGTAACAAATGAGCTCGACACCTCTGACCTGGCCAATCACCCAAAACACCCCTGGGAGGAAGAATTTCATCTACTGCACAAGTGCAAAAAGGTCCACAAGGCAAGGAAATGAAATTTCACAACTCAGCTATTGTGTGGCTGCAAAGTTTTTCAAAAGCTATTGAATGTGGTCTTTGGACAGGTGAACAAGTTGGATCTTTTGGCTAAGATCAAGTGTGTGTAGTTCACAAGTGAGTGTGGCTGTCAAATACACCATGTTGGACTTTCAAATGTTTCACCACCAAATTTATGGCATCTCTAAGTCCAGTCTCAAAAGAAGGAAAACCAGGCCAGTCTACATACATGGGAGCACCCCAAGGAAATTATATTGTGTACTGGAGTATCGTGTGCAGTTCTGGAGGCCTCACTTCAAAAAGGATGTGGACAGAATGGAGGAGGTGCAAAGGAGAGTGGTGAGGATAATCGGGGGTCTGGGGACCAAGGGCCCTAGGAGGAGGAAAGGCTGAGGGACTTCTTGGGAATGTTCAGTGTGGAGAAGAGGAGGTGTGGGGGGGACAGGATGGCTCTCTTGGAGTCTCTGAAGGGCTGTCCCTTAGAGGGGGGCAGGGAGCTGGAAAAGACATAAGCCTCTTTCTGCTTTTGTTACCCTCCTCCCTCATTCTCTGGGATAAGACAATCTGTGGTATAATAATTCAATGAATCCAAATTGGCTCAAAACCTTGTGTGAAGAGGGAGACCCAAACTTGCTACAGCATTGCTAAAAGAGCTCAGAGCTGCTGTCTGGCTTCCAAGAGGCATTTTTGTTGTTGTTCTGCTCACGGGCCGCTGCGAGGACCCCACTGGCCATTTCCTCTGCGCACAAGACGGCTCTGTCCAGGGATGTTTTTCCGTTTTTGACTGCAATCAGTGCTGCATTTCATGAAGTGCCTCTTGTGGCCACGGGGCTATTTTTAAATAAGCTCATTCATTAAAAGCCAGATTTTTACTTATGCAATTTGTCCACTGGTAGGGGATAACAGGGAAATCTGTCTGGTGTGTCACTAGACTGTTTTGACTCAAGAGGAATTTGTCTCCAAACAGAAAGTCCTTTCATATTTTTAAAAAACATTTTGTTTTCATTTTTTTTTCTGGAAAATGAAAAGCAAACAAGCCCAGGAATCTTAAGAATGTCATCAGTTAAATCATGAGTCCCTTCTTTTTCTCCTTTAAAGTTTGTATTTGTGTCCCAGGGAAAGGTAAACAAAGAGGTTGTAAGTTCCAGCCTGCGGGTGGCATCATGACTTGGGCATGGAAGCGGCACAGCCAGGCGCCCCACCACGGGGGCATTCGTGCCTCCCCGAAGCCCTTCAAGTCTCACTGAGGTCAGGGGCTGGGAAGTCATTTTTGCTGTCTTCTCCCTTCCAGAGTCCCAAGTGCTTCTTTTTTTATGACATCCTACCCACAGGACGTAGGTCAACCACCACACCTCATAATGCACCCTAGTCAGGAGCTCCCCGTCCACTATCCCTCTACTGGTATAGACAATACCGTAATGCGTCAGAGTCCCAGTCCAGATATTCTACCCGTGGGAACCAACCACCACACGGTAGCTTCACAGAGAAGGAAGATGCCTGTCTGCTCTCTGGTGTGCTTCAGTATCAGCAGGGGACAGTAATGGAGCTCCAAGTTCAATAAGGATCAGGTGACAAAAGCAGCCAGCAGAGTTCCACCTGGCCTTCGAAGGCATGATCTGCATTTTTCATCAGAACCTTTGCAGTCCACCAATATGTTTGAAACGGATGGAACAGGGGGTCAGTCTGTATTTAGCATTTGCTCAGTTGTTTTACCAAACCCACACTGGAACAGGAAAAGATGCAGTTCAAAACCACATTCAACTATCCCAGGCCAACACAGTACTGACTGCAGAGTCACCCTGGAATGGCCATAAAACAGCCATAAATCTATGCAGACACCCACCATAGAACCAGAGGTCAAATGAAGTGAAAGCCGCATGCAGTCTGGACACTGCCATAAAATGCGACACTCAATCAAAGTGAAAGTGGCCTGCAATGTAGAGGGGAATTTCTGTTCCAGTGTGGGTTTGGTAAGACAGCGGAGCAAATGCTAGATGCAGCTCGGGCCAGGGTCTCTTTCACAGCAAAGGCACTTCTAATAATTACTGTGCTTGAAACTCTTGCTTAAGAATACCAGAGCCAGGTCCACCCGCTGCTGTTCACAAAAATCCCATTACGTGACCCATGGGCTGCCTCCCACCCACCTCTGCAATAAATTTTCTGGCTCTGCTGAGACTGGGGACCTCTCAGACATGATGCCCAGGTGTGAGAAGAGGAGGAGGAACCCCACCTACTCCCTCCAAATGTTCATCAGTGCACACTTGGAACATCTCCAGAGATGCTCGACACATTACAAAGCAACAAGCTTGTGCTTGTCACCAGGTGCATTCTTAAAAGGGAGCTGCAGTCGATTCAGGCTGTGTGACAAGTAAACCCATCAGATAACACCTCTTTCACCAACAACTCTCTCTGTCATATTCATATTTGTTTAGCTTACCTTAAGAAAAAAAATCGGTAGGTTGACATCTTCAAAATGTGATGTGCAAAGAGCTCTGATCCACACTCAAAATACTAATTACTGCCTTCAGTCAGAGTCCTTCCAAGCCACGATGATTCGCTTTCTACCCAGCTCCACCATTCTAACCGTTTCCTTCTGGAACTAACACTACAATGTAAAATGCAGCTGCGCACCAGGCTCAGGCAAGTCTGTACATTACAGACTACACAGTTTGGGTCTGGGGTCCACACTTCTCTGTTCAGTCAGATGTGAGTTACGTGTTCTCATCAGCTCCCCTGTAGCTGCTGTCCAATTCAGATTGGTATCATTGCATGCTTCGAGAAGGGGCTTCATCGTCCCCTCCCCCCGAGCTATTTTCCTCACCTGAAATGGCCTTAGAGGAACTAATTGAGGAGATCCACGTGTGTCCAAACAGGCCAAATAGCACCCCTGGGGCCATTTCTAATACGAAAAATAGGAAGGGTTGCCAGCTCTGGGTTGGGAAATACCCGGAGATTTGGGGGGTAGAGCCTGGGGAGGGTTTGAGGAGGGACCTCAGCAGGGTATAATGCCTAACCCTAACCCTCCAAAGCTGCCATTTTCTCCAGGCCAACCGGTCTTCTGGCGATCATTTGTAACAGCAGGAGAGCTCCAGGTGCCTTGTGGAGGTTGGCAACCCAAAAACTAGGGGGGAGCAGGCCAAAGCCCTTTCTCCAAATATGACACCATCCTGATTTGAAACAGATGCTGCCGTGCGCATGCCGGAACCAAGGAACACAAGAACATCAGAGAAGCCCATGTTGGATCAGGCCAATGGCCCGTCCAGTCCAACACTCTGGGTCACACAGCGGCCAAAATATACCAGGTGCCCTCAGGAGGTCCAGCAGTGGGGCCATGTCTGACTGTTATGCAGGATGGAGTCCTGACTCAGTTCACGCACTCTGAAACACTTACGTACCCTCATCTGTCTGGTGAATTTAGAGTTAATTTAGAATTCACAATGAACCCTTTTTCTATGGGGTAGGGGAAAAGTGAACCAAGTTCCTTACTTCTGACAAGAATATTCGCAATATCTGTCGTGTGCGGCTGACATTTGCGTGTTGTATGGCCTTGCTGAGGACGAAGTCAGTCTTGCTGAGGCAACAATGACAGGGCCCTCCGGGGCAGAAGGGGGAAGGCGGAGGGGAAGCCTTCCTCTCTGCTGCACCCCCGAGCTCCTCCGCTCCATCAGCCTTCGCAAGCAGTTCTAGCAAAACCCGCAGGAAAGTTGACTGCGCTTGTTTGGGGGATGGATGGAAATTAAAAGGCCGTTTCCAGCAGACGTGCTGCATGAGGCCAAGTAGGTTTCTACAGAAGAGAGTCCCACTGAGTTCAGGGGGATGGGCTTCCAAATGGTTTTGCTGCTTTAGATTCAAGGTACTTTGGGGGTTGAAGTGGGCGATTCACTTCCATTCAGTAAGATCCAATGGTCCCCTTCCGCTAAGGTCCTTTCCGCACGTGGATCTCATCCCTGGTTTTATCAGAGTTCAACTCAGGACACAATACCTTGCATTTATCCCTCATTATAACAGCATCCATTTATCCCGGTGTAACAGGCCGAATTCACCTCCCAGTCAGAGTAACCCCTGCTGGGCCAGGCCAGAGTAACCCCTCCAGGGTTAATCCAGACTAACCCCTGCCAGACAAACCTCTGCCGGGCCACGCCAGAGTAACCCCAACTGCACAACACTAATGAGATTGAATTCATACCCCGTTCTTCACTACCCAGAGGAATCTCAGATTGGCTGACAAGTGTCTCATGGACCTCAAACCCTCAGAAGCTGACACTGTGCTGGTTACAATGACATTTAACTTACCACTCTATATTGGGGACTGTGAGACCCAGGTTCAGATAGTTTGGCATAGGCAACTTTATACCCGAGGGGTTACTTCGGCCCGGGGTTACAGGTTGTTGTGTTGTGCAGTTGGGGTTACTCTGGCATGGCCCGGCAGAGGTTTGTCTGGCAGGGGGTTGTCTGGATTAAACCCCAGAGGGGTTACTTTGGCCTGGCCCAGCAGGGGTTACTCTGGCCTAGGCTCCCGGGGTTACTCTGGCCGGGGGGGGGGGAATCCGGCCTGTTACACCAGAACAAGTGTGGGGCGAAAGCAGGGTGACCTCAATGTAATATGGAAAGAGAAAATACCCTGAGATAATTACGGGGGTGAACTCAAGGGTAGTGCAGAATGTAAATTTGAGGACAGGGTTGAACCAGGATTTAAGGTCTAGTGCGGAATTCTTCCTTTGACAGAGACAGGCACCTTCCGACCAATGGAGATTTGCCATACTGAGGGCAATGTCACCCCAAAAGTGAGCAATTCCCTCTCCACACTGGGACAGGAGGAGGGCTGGACTTTAAAGAAGGTGGCCCATGGGGGGCTCTGCATCCGCTTCCCCTGTTTTACTGCCCCTCCAAAGACCGTTCGGATGGAGGACCCGCAGAGAGCAGAAGCACCTCCCTTGAGCAGAGCCTTTTGTTGTTCTCCAGATCACAAGTACAAAATCCCTGGCCTTTGCCTCCTGGCTAAGTATCTGGGGAGTTAATGAGACAGATAAATACGGACTCTCTGCACCGGGATTAGTCACTTTGCAAGAGGACAATGGTGCTTTGTGTTGATTCGCAGCAGTGTTGTGACTGAAATGTTCATCTCATTGGCATCTGTGGGATGTGGCTGCTTTTGTAAAGTGGAAGCAAGAACTGGCTGGTGTGGCGCTTGGTGGGTTGGATTCCAGGGATCGGTTCTCCTGAGGGCGGTGCCTTCCACTGCCACGCGGCCCCACCTCCTGCTGACGATGCAGAAGAGCTTCTTGCACCTGGGGGAAGCGCCTGTGGAAAGGGCCACCATTTGGGAAGGAAGGTTCTCTGGAGAGGCAACCGCAACATTTTCTGACTAGATCACCTCAGAGGGTTTCAGCCATGTTGGTCTGCAGGGGAACTGCAGGGTCCGAGTCCAGGAGCCCCTAGGAGACCAACAAGAGCTTGGGTGTAGAAGCTTTGGAGAGTCAACGTTGCCTTGTATTGTCAGATACAAGATGGAATGGTGATCTTATTCCCCAGTCAGAAGGAATTCAGGGTGCACAAGTACAGTGAACAATGTAAAAAGCTTGATTAAAGCAGAGGGGAAATGCTGGGGGGCAGAAAATCAGCATCTGTAGTGAGACAAGAACCCTACGTCCCTGTTCAGCCCTGAGTGCTCCATCGTTCCATGTTAGTGGATGAAGCCAAGTTCAGCAATCTCATGTTGCAATCTCTCCTTGAAGCCTCCCTCATCCAGGTCATTCCATAGCTGAACTACAAGTGGGGCAGTCCTCAAACAGAGACGCTTCAAGGGGAGATGACAATGGGAGACCTGCTGAACTTGAATCTACAATTAACTACCCGGGGCAGGAAAGAGGGACAGCACAACGACTCCTCTAGGACTGAGGGTCCAGCCCAGGCCTTGAGGGAAGCGCTGCAGCCTGTAGGACTTTGTGGAGCCCCTGCCGATTGCCCCCTTTAAGCAAGGAAGCATCCTGTGTTTTGTGAGGTGTTTGTTTGGGCTTTTCTCTGGGGCACAAAGTGTTCCAGTGGTGTTTGTTCGGTAAGATTTCCTCCTTTTTGCTTTGCCTTCGGGCGAAAAAAATGCTTGCAGTTTTGGCTCACAGCTCAGCAGGAAATTTAAACCAGCAGCCAGCCGCTCCCTGGACCACCCCCAGCGGTTTTTTCATTCACACTGAAGGCCTATTTAAGTTGTGGGCTGAGCCCAAAGGTGAGTCCGCCCGGCGTTTCCCCGTGACCAGATGCTGTGGGATTTCGTTCGCTGCCCCTTTCTCCGACATGAGGCGTCTGCTGGGGCTGACAGTGCTGCTGGGGGCCTTCCTCCTCGCCCGCTCAGCTCCTCCAACCTGCTACTCGAGGGTGTTGTCCTTGGGGAAGGAAATCACAGAGAGTTACGTGAATCTACAGAAATTTGAAACTGTGGTGAGGGCTTTCCCCCTTTTTTACAACAGTCATTTCTCTGCGGAGATACAAACAGGGAGTGCAAAAGCCCTTTCCACCAAAAGTGTGTGTAATGTTCTTTGTTTTGACCACAGGAGCCGTGTGTGAAGACCCTGCCCCGGCTGTATCTGGATATACACGTGAGTTAGCTGTGCTGCACCTCCCAGAGGGAAAGCAGTTTGGGCCGGGAAAGAGAAATGTCCAGCCTCCGAAAAGGGACTGGGAATATCTCCAGGAAGTAACCGGAGAATGATGCCTTTAGGCACTTCTCTGGCAGGTGGCCTCCCTCGGAATCCGGGGTGCAGCTCCGAGGTGGCAGAGGGCAGCACGGGTGCCAGGCAGAAGTCAGCAGTAGCCGGGCCCTGCCAAAGCCTTTCATTGGGGGCTTTGGCAGGGGTGGGGTGGGAGGTGGCAAGTGGACTGGGCTGGATCTTCTTTAGAACGGGAGCAGGAGGGGGATGTTTCAGGACATGATCCTGCAGCTCATGTTGTTTTGTGTCCCATTCTATAGCATTGGAAAAAGTGCAGAGAAGGGCAACTAGAATGACAAAAGGGTTGGAACACCTTCCCTGTGAAGAAAGGTTAAAACGCTTGGGGCTCTTTAGCTTGGAGAAACGATGAATGAGGGTTGACATGATCGAGGTTCATAAGATTATGCATGGGATTGAGCAGGTTGAGAAAGAAGTACTTTTTTCCCTTTCTCACAATACAAGAACTCGTGGGCACTCCATGAAATTGCTGAGCAGTCGGGTTAGAACAGATAAAAGGAAGTACTTCTTCACCCAAAGAGTGATTAACATATGGAATTCACTGCCGCAGGAGGTGGTGGCAGCTACAAGCATGGACAGTTTCAAGAGGGAATCTGATAAACATATGGAGCAGAAGTCCATCAGTGGCTATTAGCCACAGGGTATAGATGGGAACTCTCAGTCTGGGGCAGGTGAGTCACTCTATTCTTGGTGCTGGAGGGGGCAGCAGTGGGAGGGGGCTTCTAGTGTCCTGCCCCACTGCTGGACCCCCTGATGGCACCTGGTATATTTTGGCTGCTGTGTGACAGAGTGTTGGACTAGATGGGTTCTGTACTCAGCATGGGTTCTGTAAGGGAAGATCTTGTCTCACTAACCTGTTAGTGTTTTTTGAGGGAGTGAACAAACATGTGGACAAGGGGGACCCAATAGATATTATTTACCTTGACTTCCGGAAAGCTTTTGATACAGTTCCTCATCAAAGGCTCCTAAGTAAGCTCAATAGTCATGGGATAAAAGGATAAATCCTCTTGTGGATCAAAAACTGGCTTATAAATAGGAAACAGAGAGTGAGTATAAATGGGAAACTTTCTCAGTGGAGGGTGGTAAGCAGTGGGGTACCACAGGGATCAGTACTCGGTCCGATGCTTTTTAACTTGTTTATTAACGATTTGGAATTGGGAGTAAGCAGTGATGTGGCTAAATTTGCAGATGACACAAAGTTGTTCAGGGTGGTGAAAACCAGGGAGGATTGTGAGGCACTCCAAAGGGATCTGTTGAGGATGGGTGAGTGGGCGTCAACGTGGCAAATGGGGTTCAATGTGGCCAAGTGCAAAGTGATGCACATTGGAGCCAAAAATCCTAAATATAAATACACGTTGATGGGGTCTGATCTGGCAGAGACGGACCAAGAGAGAGATCTTGGAGTCGTAGTGGATAACTCGCTGAAAATGTCTACACAATGTGTAGCTGCAATAAAGAAGGCCAACGCTATGCTGGGGATTATTAGGAAGGGAATTGATAACAAATCAGCCATCATGCCCCTGTATAAATCATTGGTGCGACCTCATTTGGAATACTGTGTACAGTTCTGGTCACCACATCTCAAAAAGGATATTATAGCATTGGAAAAAGTGCAGAGAAGGGCAACTAGAATGATAAAAGGGTTGGAACACCTTCCCTATGAAGAAAGGTTAAAATGCTTGGGGCTCTTTAGCTTGGAGAAACGACGGCTGAGAGGTGACATGATCGAGGTTTATAAGATTATGAATGGGATTGGGCAGGTTGAGAAAGAAGTACTTTTCTCCCTTTCTCACAATACAAGAACTCGTGGGCACTCTATGAAATTGCTGAGCAGTCGGGTTAGAACAGATAAAAGGAAATACTTCTTCACCCAAAGAGTGATTAACATATGGAATTCACTGCCACAGGAGGTCGTGGCAGCTGCAAGCATGGACAGTTTCAAGAGGGAATTAGATAAACATATGGAGCAGAAGTCCACCAGTGGCTATTAGCCACAGGGTATAGATGGGAACTCTCAGTCTGGGGCAGGTGATGCACTCTATTCTTGGTGCTGGAGGGGGCAGCAGTGAGAGGGCTTCTGGTGTCCTGGCCCCACTGCTGGACCTCCTGATGGCACCTGGTATATTTTGGCCGCTGTGTGACAGAGTGTTGGACTAGATGGGCCATTGGCCTGATTCAACATTGGCTTCTCTTATGTTCTTATGTTCTCTTATGTTCTTATGGGCCATTGGCCTGATTCAACATTGGCTTCTCTTATATTCTTATGTTCTTATGTTCCGATCAGACCATCTGAGAAAGGATACCACAGCAGTAGGAAGGGCATGGAAAGTGTGAGGGTCGTTGGCAGACAGAAATGTTGTTCTTCCTCTCCCAGAGCTGACAAAAGCAACTGGTGTTGGTTCAGGGCAAACAAAGATGTTCTTCAGGCAATGCACAAGGAGAACTGGAACTTGTGGAACTCACGGTCACAAGATGTAGTGGCCAGTGTTCCCTCTCAGATGAGTTAGTGCGAGCTAGCTCACAGTCTTTTAACCTCTGGCTCACACATTTTTGTCCTAGCTCAGGAAGGAGGGCTCCAGAGCAAACTGATTTATGCAGCAGCTGAATCGCTCGCTCACAACTTGAATGCCAGCAGTTCACAAAGTAGAATTTTTGCTCACAAGAGGAGCATTGGTAGTGACTGCTACTAGCTTCGGTGGATTTGGGAAAGGATTTGGAAAATCCATAGCGTGTACGTCTGTTAATGGCAACTAGCCATGCTAGCAGATCTCCATGTTCAGAGATATTGAGTGCCTCCGAATACCACAAAGGGGAGGCCGTTTGCCTTCCTGGCCTGCAAGAAAGCTTTGCTATTGGAAACACAGAGAGGGCCTTCAGCGTCTGGCCCAGCAAGGCTGAGTGGATACTCTGAACTCTGCAGACTGTTTCTGGAGGCTTCTGCAGCACTCTTTGAAAATCAGCAAGTGGAACCATCTAGCCAGAGTTAACCCCCAGTTGTTTGTAGCAGGGGTCTCAATGACATGTTGAAATCTCTCTTTATTGCAATAAAGTACTTAATGTCAAAAGTGAACATAGCATGTCCGGTGTCCTTTATATTGGGGCAGGAATTAAAGCAGGTCTTGCAAGCAGAGAGTCTCGGGCAGAATGGTGAAAGGGACAATGACAAAGTTTTCAGTTCACTCTATTGTTGTGCCAGCCAGCCAGTTTAATGCAACGGCATCTTCCAGTGGCTTTAGAAGAGGAACGGCTAACGGTTGCTTTTGAATGTCAAGTGGTTGCCTTGTTAATTTACTGATTCATCACTGGAAGTTTCTTCTGCTGCAGAAGTCTCCAGGCAGCAGGTGGGCTGTTCTCAGTCTGGGCATCTGGAAATGCCTTTGGCTGACTCACCTTCAGTCCACACGGGTGTCAGTTGCTTTCCAAGATCTCAGGCAGAGATCGTGCAAGATCTTTACCCAAGGTCTGGAGTTGGAACTGAGATCTTAGGCGTGTCGTGTTCTCTGCATTGAGTGACGGCCCTCCCCATATTTAGGATGTTTGTCAATTGCCTTCCCACGTGAATTGCTCACGACAGGTACAAAATGCTAAAGACTGTCCTTAGAACAAGCGTTCTGCTTTAGCCTGGCGTGCAGTCCAAACTATATGTACCCTGTTCCATTGAGAGCAAACCTCGATAGAGCTGGTGCCAAAGGTTGCTGCTCAGAGGAACAGGTCTCGGCAGCTTGCTTTGGCATCTTCAGGACTGTCCAAAAAGGGCACCGTCCGAGAATGGCCCTGACAGTCGAAGGGCCTCTTTCCCTGGTTCCTACCCTGCTGGCAGGTAGATCAGGGAGGTGAGGGAGACTCCTGCGGTCATTCACCCGGTCTCTTGAAGAGCTTCTGTGGACCTGAAGGTACCCTTTCATTTTTATTGTCCTTGGTAGGCTGCAGAGCCAGGGAAATTTACCGAGTGGGGCTGTCATACAAATTTTCACTGGTCTGATTTGAAATCTCCCAGCCTACGGTCATTTTGTCAACAGAGGAAAGTTAATCTAGGTTAATATAATCAATACAACAGAATCAGTATAAAAGAACCAAGAGTGAATTGGTCTTAATTGTCCTTGAAGATGCTGCACGGTCCATCGGAAGGGAAACAGACAACAGAAGAACAGGGTTTGCTTTGTTACCATGGATAAATTGCTTAACAGGCAGTGTTAAGCACTTTGAATTCCCACTGATTGTAACAGGATGTACACCTGCTTAATTTCCCTTAGAGGCAAACTAGACTGAGAGAGTTGCATGGATATCTTCTGCAAAAATGCACTCTGGCACAATTTAGTGCAGTATGTTTTGTAATGTGGGCTTTCACTCAGAGAGAGAGAGAGAGAGAGAGACTTCCGTAGGCACTGCGTAGAGGGAGGGCCTTGGCTGGCACTACTCTGCAAAGAAAAAAAACTGCGAAGAAAAGACAATCCTGTCTTGATTTTAGTTTGGATAAAAACTTAAAAAAATAATTTGTAGCTGGAAAAGCAAACATCTAGGAGATGTCTGGCTGGCTCCAATAGCACCGGTGGTCCATAACTCTCCATCCTATGGTTGCCAGTCTCCACTTGGGCCCTGGAGATCTCCTGAAATGACCACTGACCGCCAGACTGCAGAGATCAGTTCCCCTGGGGAGGATGGCTGCTCTGGGGGGCGGGGGCAGTGGCGTTGTAGCCCGCTGAGGCCCCTCCCCTCCCCCAAACCTGCCCTCCCCAGCATCCCCAAACCTCCAGGAATTTTCCACGCTGGAGCTGGTGGTCCTACTCTACCCACAAAGCATTATTAATCATTTTGCCCTATTTTCATTGCAGAATTACTGTGTTCTGGCAAAACTGAGAGAGTTTGTCGCACATCCCCGATGCCGGCGAGTGCCCCAAGTGACCGCTCTGAAGGACAAAGCCCGGAGCCTGTACACCATCATGACCTCCTTCTGCCGAAGGGTAGGCTTCCCTTCTCGCCTTAACCAGTGTGGTGTGGTGGGTTAAGTGCACGGACTCTAATCTGGGAGAACCGGGTTTGATTCCCCTCTCCTCCTCCACGTGCAGCTGTTGGCATGACCTTGGGTCAGACACAGGTTCTCTCAGAGCTGTTCTCTCACGTGGAGTTCTCAAAAGAGCTCTCTCAGCCCCACCTACCTCACCGGGTGTCTGTTGTGGGAAAGGGGAAGGAAAAGGGATTGTAAGCCGCTCTGAGACACCTTCAGGTAGTGAAGGGCAGGGTATAAATCCAACTCTCCCCCTCCTCCTCCTCCTCCTCCTCCTCCTCCTCCTCCTCCTCCTGTTATTGCCTGGTTCCAGGAGAGGTTCCAGGAGAGGATTTCAACAGAACTGGGTCAGGGTTGAACTTCCTGTAGGCTGTGACAGTCCACTCACACACTCTTGTCCCCCTTCACACCATGTCATTGCTGCTCGTCTCATAGACGTCGAGAGTTGACAATGTGACTGTACATGTCTAAGGCCAGTCCTTATCCTTCTGCTTCTAGCAATGAGGCAAAGTGGGATAGAAACGTCGTGAGTAGATTAATGTGTTTTCATAGCTGGATGTTTCTGGTCCGTGACTTTAGCGACAGCTGAACTTTGAGGAAACAGCACGATAGCATCAGAGTGCAGGAAGGCACGAGTGCTCCACAGGGCAAGCAGTTAAAGGCACATTGCTATGGTGCCCAATCTAGGGAATGAGAAGCATTTTTTATTCTCTTGACTCCAATGAACTTGAGTCACATGCATGCTTATGTCTCCCACTGCACTGAACCTTCCGTACTGAAATCCGCAAAATGGACTGGCTCTGGCTAAACCGAACAAGAGCCCTCTCCAAGCCAGCAAGCCAGTTTACCTTTGTGTGATTGAAAGAGGCATAACCAAGAGCAGCTGGGAATACCAAGTCTCCTGTTAGAGGCACCCAGTCTCCAGTGAGGGCTCAGAGGGGCACTCAGGAGTTGAGGCCTGGAACGCTGTTCTTTGGGACTCTGCTGCAAGGCCTACGCACTCCCTTTCCCTCTGCTGTTCCTGCTTCTGCCGCAGCCACAGCTCCATAGCTGCTCTGGCAGACACCTCTATGGAAACCAGTTCCAGTTCCCAAACTGGCCAGTTTTGCCATCTGGGCGGTCACACGCTAAACAATGGCTACCATTTTATCTCCCGGTGGCTGACTGGTCCTGTTATCCCGAGAGGGGAGGCTCCCAGGCTCTGGTGAAAAAAATCCCACCAGAAACGGGGTCGGGAAGGCTCGTATTCCTGTGTATGTGACTATAACCAAATTGAGAGTTAATGTCAAAAGTATAAACTTGAGGGCCCCTCAAGGATGTGAGGCCCAGGCCAAATGGCCCTGCTGCCCCCCCCCACCTGAATTTGGAAGGGAAACTTCTTTGGGCAAGGCAAGCAGTCCTTGAGAATTCCATCCCAGTTGAGGGGCAGGAAGTTAAGGTGGGAAAGTGTCTGAAACCAAAGGAAATGAGTGCACACGAGATGGAAGAGAGAAAGAGAGGGCAGACATGAAGTAAATGAAGAAAATTTCCGACAATTATTTGGCAAACCGGCTGACCTCAATGGAGAGACCAGGCTGTTTGTGGGCTCCCAAAGAAGAAGACTTTGACCATTGCTATCAGTTGCTGCCCACTGATCCGCCAGATATCATTCCTTGTGCTGTGGATCCAAGTACAGAACTCTGTACTTGGACTCTGGAGAAGAGGCTCTTCTCACGTTGTGGCCAGTTTGACGTGTTGCAGAAACCAGCCGGTGTTTGGGACAAGAGTGGCCCAGCAGCTCCATGTGAGCCAGCTCCAGCCTCCAGATGCAGATTGTTATCAAGACTATTTTTCTAAAACTCAGCCATAGTTTTTGTCCACAGTTTTGCTCTGAAGGAATAAGAATGAGGCTTACAGACAGCTGAACTACTGGGGTTTTGTTTGCAGTCGATGGGGATGTTTCAGGGCCCAGATTATTGTCTGGAGAATCACATTGCCCTGGGAATGTATCATTTGAGCACCTCTGTTGAGTCGCCAGCTCTGGGTTGGAGGTGGAGCCTGAGGAGGGCGGGGTTTGGGGAGGGGAGGAGCCTTAATGGGGTACACAGTGCCCCGGAGTCCACCCTTCCAAGCAGCCATTTCCTCCAGGGGAACTGATCTCTGTCACCTGGAGATCAGCTGCAATCCCGGGAGATCTCCAGCCACCAACTGGAGGGTGGCAAGCTGTGTTTTCAGGAGGCGACACAACTGCACAGTCCTCTCACATGTGAGCTACATAGTCACAAATGTGGGTTGTGTAGAAGTACAACTTTGTTCTCGCACAGATTCCATTCCTCTCAATATGGCCTATGCAAGAACCCTTCCCAGTGGATTGGGCCCTCTTGTGTCTTTTTCCCTCCCGGGAGCATTTTTTGTGTGTATTGCTCATAACCCAATTATTTCCTCTCCTTTCCCTAGGACTTGGTCTTTCTTACTGAAGACTGCAATGCACTGGAAATCCCCGTGCTTTCGCCTACCGACCACTCAGCCATTCAGAAGTAGGATTCCAGCACCCTTCAGAAAATGCTTGAAAAGAGACCAGCGGTTCCAGAGTGCTGTTGCATGAAAGGAGAGCAGCCTTCGGTCTTTCAGGATATGAGCCCCGGCAATCCATTTCGCAGGATGCCAGGAAATGAGATGTGTGCCTTGCATACCTTCTGAGCTGCCCTTTATATGGCATTTTAAAAATGTTAGCTAGTTTGGCTAGAAGTTTAGCTAGAGGTGAAATACTAGTGGAAGAGAGGAGTCGTTGGTACTCTTGAAATTACTATGCGTGTATCAAACAAAATAGATATTGTGAAGGTTATCATAGTCTAGAGGCTGTTCAGCAGCGGTAGAAGGAAGCATCAGACAAAGGCCGTGGGCATGAAATACTGGGAAGACCCCTTTGCCCGCCTTATCGGAATGAATGGGAGCTGTGCAAGAGGGGGCAGACCCATGCGGTCCAGTGAGACTGGCAAAGGAACTCTACCCATCATGCTGAGGACTGGAGAGGATAATCAGGACATGTCGCGGCTGACCCGGAGGGTATTTTGCCCAGTATGCGTAATGAGAAGCTCCATGGAAAAAGAAATGGGAAAAGCCGTTCCACGCGGAGGACTGATCCTCACTGGCTGCCTCTCAGTCAAGTACCCCCTTTCGGAAAAATAAAACCGCAGAAGGGCATTGATGTTTGCCTTAAGGTTGCTAATTGCCGGCCCGCGGTGAGGAGTCCAAATTGTGGTGGCGTGAAAGTCAAGACCTCGATTCTTAAAGTATCTTACTTGTTCCAGCTTATGAGCGCCTATCCTCCATATGAATTGCTTCCTGAATTTTGAGAAGATTATAATTTATGACCTATAAGTCTACTATCTGTTATAGCCAGACTTTATGACAAATTACTACAAATCAAGTTTAACGATTGGCTAATAACACAGAAAATGACTGGTCCAGAACAAATAATTTTAGACCAGGGAAATCTGCCACGGACCATTGCTTGGTCCTCTCCCACTTAATTAACAAACAAGTAAGATGCGCTTTGGTGTTTAGTCATGCTGGCCACATGTCCACGGAAACATCTTCAGACAGCACTGGCTCTTTGACTTTGAAACTGAGATGAGCACCGTAACCCTAGAGTCGGATTTGACTGGCTTTTGAGGAAGCAAAGGAACCTTTACCTTTACCTTTAAGATGCAGTCAAGTACCCATTGAAAGAGGTTGTCTCCATCCCTGCTTTCCACACCAACCTTTGGCTTCATCTTTGAGGTGCCACCTTTGCAGAATTCAGCTGCGGTGGAGGAATTGTCCCAAGAGGATGGGGAAACTATGCCAGGAATAAAATGGTTTCTCAAAAGAAAACATTCCCCAATATTTTCTGTTGCCAATTTCCATTGCTTTGCTTTCTTGTGCATACAACTGAAGAAAGTTCAGGGTACAGAATCCAGACCTAAGCTTAACTGTAACTCCTTCCTTGAAAACCTTGTCTAGACTACACCATGTAAGACTGTGGGCGAGAGCTTTCATGACAACATGACCTGCAAATAGAAAGTCAGCCTTCTCCCTGACACTCGAGTGCTCTGTCCGAAGAGGTTCACTTTTAGAGAGAGAGATGTCAGCTCCCACCCCCCACCCCCGTAGTCTGAAGTGCTCTGCTGAGCCCAGACTACAGGTTTGTGACCGCAGGGAGGGCTTAAACTTCATGTTATTTAGGAGATGCAGTATTAGATGCCCCATGGATTAATGTTAACCTTAAAAAGCAGTGACAAGAGGACTCAAAATGGATCATGATGACACCATTGGGTTGACACCAGGCCCCCAAATTTCATCTTATATGGGGGGGGGTGGAAATAGCATGGGGAAAGGGTGAAAACTGTTTCTCTGGCCCCAGCTCCACGGCTGCTTATTAGCACTGAAAAGGCACAGGGTGATATCCAGTCAGGGAACTCCCTTTAAATGTGTTGTGAAGCCTCGAGAAAGAGGATCGAACGGCTGTACTCAGGAACTTGTAGTCAGGACTGTGCAAGGCACGTTTGGTTTTAATTCCAGAACCAAAGACTGTACAAAGTTCTATTTTCTCCTGTTGTAAAGGCAGTAAACATAACGTAGATCACAAATAGGAAGTGTTTCTTTTTGTCTTTTTATTAAAAAGGTACTGAAAATAAATCAGAGGGGGAAAGAGCCACAAGGCGGTGGCACTCTGCACCCTGCAAGTTTTTATGAGACTGCCATCGACTCTTCCCTTCCTTTCCACAGTTTGGTGTCGTGGTTAAGTGCACGAACTCTAATCTGGGAGAACTGGGTTTGATTCCCCACTCCTCCACTTGCAGCTGCTGGATGACCTTGGGCAAGCCGTAGTTCTGTCAGAGCTGTCCTTGAAAAAGAGCAGTTTCTGTCAGAAGTTCTCTCAGTCCTGCCTACCTCACAGGGTGTCTGTTGTGGGGAGGGGGAGGGAAAGGAGTTTGTAAGCCACTCTGAGACTCCTTTGGGTAGTGAAGGGCGGGGTATAAGCCCAATCTCTTCTTCTTCAGTGCTCTGACTGAGGTCACCAACCCCCTAGAGTTGCCAGCTCTGGGTCAGGAAATACCTGGAGACTTTGGGGGGTGGAGCTTGGGGAGGGTGGGGTTTTGGGGAGGGGAGGGACCTCCGTGGGGTACAAGGCCATAGAGTCCGCCCTCCAAAGCAGCCATTTTTCTCCAGGGAAAATTTGCTCTGTCATCTGGAGATCAGTTATAACACCAGGAGATCTCCAGGCCTCACCTGGAGGCTGACAACACTGCCACCTGTGGGTGAGGTCTGGGGAGCTCCCAGAATTGCAACTGATCTCCAGACTGAAGAAAATGGCTTCTTTTGTGGGTGGGCTCTATTGACACCCCATTCCTTACACACTCTCTACCCTCCCCAAACCCCACCCTCCCAAGCTCCACCCCCAAATCTCCTGGACTTTCCCAAGCCAGAATTGGCAATAAGGTTGGTGCAGCTGGCAATTGGTGCAATTGGTCTGAAGGATGCACTGGATAGATTAAGAGGCTACCTGGTTGCACCAATTGGCAATAATTGGTGCAGCGGGAAAAATAATTTATACCACTTAACGCCTGTTTCATCAGTGGGATCTGTAAAATATATAAAAATACACATCTCAAGAATGATAGAGGATGCATCGTATCAAAGACAATTATTAAAAGACCGTGGTAGCTGAGCATATAAGAAACGTAGTTGATACACTGAGGGCCCGACGGTTAGAAGTCAGTACCTGCTGAATAAATCAATGTCAGTTTCCTCAGAGGTCCATTTGAGAAAACATTAAAATGCAAGTTCTTAAACAAAAGGTACCAACTGTTATCACAAATACACATCAGTTAAGTAATGGAGGTTATCTAGCCTGTAGAGTAGCATTGACATAAGGTTCCTATAACAGCTGAACTTCGAAGAACTGTGGCAAGTGTAACAATAAACTATTCATATAGACACTGGTACATAGAAACATGTATGTAAGCACACCTACATCACATATCCTGTTCCAGTGAGGATGGTGGGAAGCCTTCAGTTTTTGCAGGCCACCTTGTGTGTTTCTAAGAGAAAGGCAGAATAAGAATGTTACTTAAGAAATTAAATTAAAGAAGGTGAGGATGGGTCTTACAGGGCTCTTTTTGTAGCGGGAACTCCTTTGCATATTAGGTGACACACCCCTAATGTACATTAAGAGTGTGTCACCTAATATGCAAAGGAGTTCCCGCTCAAAGAGCCCTGATGGGTCAGACGATGATGCCACAATAGGGACCCAAAGTGGCTTATAAGATCCTCCTCTTCTCCAATTTATCCTCACAACAGACCTGCCAGGTAGCTCAGGCTGAGAGTTTGACTGGTCCACTCACATGAGTTGATCCTAGGACTGTGCATGCAAATATCCAGTTTGTGTGCCACCCCCTAATAGGGCAAATAATGCCTCTCAGGGGCTGTTTCAGGTTGGGAAAACTGGGGGGGGGCCTCTTCCCCTTGCACCGTGGTTCCAATCACATCCTTCTCCCACGGGGTGCTTCTAAGCTGAGTTGCCATGGGGAACCCATAGCTGCCATATAGCAATCACGGGGAAAACATAACATGTGTCATCTGGGCCACAGTCTCTGCGAGAAAGGTGGGCTATAAAATGAAACCGTCTGTTTCCATTCCCAGCTGGCACTTCACATATGTCACGGATGAGGGGTGTGGCATCCCAAACCAGGAGCAGAAGAGAAGAAGGCGCCAAGCAAATCGATACTCATTACGTACTAGAATGCTGAGGAACATGTCATTGTGTCCTTTTTGTGGTCTGGTATTTACACCCCTCTGGCCATCCCACCCCAGGACAATGCAGAGTGTTGAGCTGTTGGCTGCATTTGCTTTCTCATTCAGAGGGGCAGAGCTGGGTAGAGAAGCGGGAGGGAGGGCAAAGACCACCCAAAAGCTACTGTCAGCTGGCCTTGCCGGCCTGGCCAGTCTTTGGCTTGTCAGCAAGAGCTACAAAATCAGGAAGGTGGTTATGGTTGAAGGACCTGAAAGCCAAAGTCCTGCTTAAGGGGCAAGACAAGGGGGCAAAAAGGCTGAAGGGTGACTCCTCACCCCACCAGGGTAAAGCTGTCACCAGTTACTACAATCCCTGACTGGTGGCAGTAGCTCAGCCAGAGACCAAGGGACTAAGCCTCCAGCCCTCTTGGGTCTAAGAACATGAAAGTCAACCCTGCAAAGTAGGATGCACACAAGATGAATTATTCAGGTAGCAGTAGCCTATACAAGCTGCAACGCTGGATTCAGATTGAAGTCTTGAAATTTAAAAACACCGCACAATATAATTGAAGCGATTTTTTAAAATCAGGGGTATACCATAAAAAAACAGTGAGGATAAAATAATAAAGCTATAGATTTAAGTTAGGCACATTTACAAGCATTAGTTCAAGATCCGGATGCTACCCAGCAAGACCAAGTCCAGCAGGGTTTCAGCATCCAAGGCAAGGGCTCTGGCCAGCATGCCCCATCCAGAATCAAATAGTATCCCAAGTTAGATGTAGTCCAGACAACAGGCAAAACTAGAATGGAAGATCTTTATCCTCAAAGATCCACTGTAGTGAAACAGAGAGGAGCAACAGAAAGGAAACAGAAACTACAGCACGTTTTTTGTAGAAAAAACCCAGCAGGAACTCATTAGCATAATAGGCCACACCCCTGACAGCACAGCTCATTAGCATATTAGGCCACACCCCTATGCCACTAGGAGTGTAGTCATCCAGCCACACCCACCTTTTGCTTCTTATTCTGTTTACCTTGTTTGCTGTCAAAACCCAGGGTTTCTTTTGTAGCAGAAACGCCTTTGCATGTTAGGCCACACACCCCTAAAGTAGCCAATCCTAATGAGTTTCTGCTGTTGGGTGTGGCCTATTATGGCCAACTTGGGAGCCAGCTGGAACTCCGTTCCTGTGTGTTCCTGCCCAGAAATAGCCCTGAGAAACTAGAGACCGGAGAGCAAGAAGGACACTGCAAAGCAGAGACTGGGAGAGCTGTTGACCCTTTTCTTATCTGTGTTATGGAAACTTAATAAATAACTGGTTTATGCTAAACTACTGGGGTCCTTGGCATTGATAAGGCACCCTCGTTGGCATGGTTCTAGTGGACCAAACCAATGTATAGCAAATGGTACAACTTGAGCGATCAGGTGTATTGCTAATAAGGTGACTCAAGCAATCAGGTGAGTTTCTCAGTTAGACCAGACATTCTGCAGTTGCACTGGGTCCAGCTAAGCAAGCACCTTCTCCCACCCATGGGTTCAGGCACTAGCAAGATGGAAGGCACCCTCCCAGATTCTTGTGGCCTTGAAACTGCCAGGCCTCATGGTCTGGCCAGCACCTGGGCTCTCTCCCTTCTCCCTGTCTGACTCTTTGAAGCTACAAGCAGCTGGACCTTAGTTCTCAGAGAAGAAGAAAACTTCCATTATTTCCTACCTAGGCCTCAGCCTGAAACTTTGTTTGAATTGACTACTGAAAGAGACAATGATCTAATGCATTGCTCATATAATGGGCTGGTAGGGGACCTTGTACTGCGATTTGGCATTGGCTTTTCCCTCCATTGTTTTACCAAAGGGGCAGCCCAAAACCACATTCGAATACCCCAAGGCAATACCGTACTGACTGAGAAGTCACCCAAGGCAATACCGTACTGACTGAGAAGTCACCCCTGAATCTATGGAGGAGGTACCATAAAACCCGATGATCAAAGAAAGTGAAAGTGGCATGCAGTGCAGAGGGGAATTTCTGTTCCAGTGTGGGTTTGGTAAAACAACAGAGGGAAAAGCCAATGCAGAATTGCCCATAGCCAGAAAAGTCAGGTGCCTAATGGACAGACTTGGAGTATGCAAAGACCAGAGATGTGTATTTGTGATAACAGTTGGTACCTTTTGTTTAAGAACTTGCATTTTAATGTTTTCTCAAATGGACCTCTGAGGAAACTGTCTCTGATTTATTCAGTAGGTACTGACTTCTGTCGGGCCACCAGTGTATCAACTATGTTCCTTATATGCTCAGCTACCACGGACATCATTTCCCGAGAGAGAGACACCACGGTCTTTTAATAATAATTGTCTTTGATACGATGCATCATCTATCATTCTTGAGATGTGTATTTTTATATATTTTACAGATCCCACTGATGAAACATAGGCGTTAAGTGGTATAAATTATTTTTCCTGCTGCACCAATTATTCTTTTGCGCTTTCTTATCGCAGGAAACCAGGTAGCCTCTTAATCTATCCGGTGCATCCTTCAGACCAAAGGCTGTTCACAACATCTCCATCCGCAGTTTTGCAGAGATAATAATGGACGAAGCCCTGCCTCTCTTCATAGCTGCCGAGGGGTGGCTCTCCATGGGGGCAGAGAATTTTCCTGGCTCGGCGGCAGCCAACCCCCATAAAGTGCCCCGCACTCCCCACAGTATAATTCTATCTTAACGTTTCCCCTCCTGAGCATTTGCTCCTCTCATTGCTGCCTGTCAGTCTCCTCCGGTCATTCTGACTGTCAGCGCTGCAGGTAGCAATCAATCATTCTCAGCGGGGCCGCAGCCGGCAACAAAAGTAGGCATTTCTCTTCCAGCAAAACACTCTTGGTTTCAGTGAGGCATACAAATAAACTTCACATTCCAGTCAGAGTGCTTTGAACCCAGCAAGATCAAAGCATTTAAACAAAGCATGAAAACGGAGGAAATGTGCAGACAATGGTTGCCGTTTATCTTCCCCCTCTTCTGGAGGCTTGGTCCTGAAGAATATGATACTTGTGCTCTCTCTGACCGTAAGAGACATATTAAAAATACAGAACAAAGTCTGGGTCCAGGGGCACCTTTAAGACCAATAAAGTTTAATTCTGGGTAGAAGCTTTGGAAAGCTTCACAGTCACTGTTGCTGTTCCCAAACTGAATGCGAAAGCATCTCTTGACTCCCCTGCCTTTTAGTTTATGTGGGCTTCCATTCCTTTCATGTATGTCTCATGATTAAAAACAGTGCTACATTTTATGTTCAGAGAAATCCCATTTGATGCCACAAATTATCAGTAGCAATTTTTTGGAAGAGAAATGTGCAATTAATATCCCATGCCCCATAGAGAACAAGGGAAATAAACCCCGTTTACTTTCTGGAATGGGCTATTGAGGGTTTAGCCCAGAGGAACAGCAGTTGTCACCAGGACTCTTTTTGTAGCAGGAACTCCTTTGCATATTAGGTGACACACCCCTGATGTAGCCAATCCTCCAAGAGCTTACAGAGCTCTTCTTACAGGGGCTACTGTAAGCTCTTGGAGGATTGGCTACATCAGAGATGTGTCGCCTAATATGCAGAGGAGTTCCTGCTACAAAAAGAAGAAGAACTAATGACTACTTCTTCAGATATATCCTTCTGTTTTGTTTTGTTTTTTACATCTTACTCAAGCATGAATGTATCTAATTCTCAGCAATCCCTTCTGCATGTGGATATTTATTTCCACAGATAAGGGGCACACTCTACCCCAACAGGTTTTACCACAGACTCAGAGGACTCTGTGGGTCTGCAGAAAATTCCAAAAAGTAAAAGAAAAACCTTAGGGAGGTTTGAATTCCCCCAATACCTTTTGAAATGGCCATTGCAGGGATCTACTCCAGGCCCTACTGCATCAAAAGTGGGCAATAGACTTGCTGATAGCCATGGGGGGAGCAAGAAGCAGGACTGGCTCTGGGATTAGGGAGGATTTCTCCTGAAGTATGAATGGCTAAATAGCAGGGGGGTTGCAGCCAGGCCTGGGACTAGGATTGCCCACTCCAGGTTGGGAAATCCCTGGAGATTCTGTGGTGAAGCCTAAAGAGTGCAAAGTTTGAGGAGGGGAGAGGCCTCAGCTGGATATGATGCCACAGAGTCTATCCATTTTCTCAAGGGAAAAAGATCCTTGTTGTCTGGAGTTCAGTTGTAATTCTGGGGGATCTCCAGGTCCCACCTGGAGGCTGGCAAACCTAGGTCTAGCAGCACCCTCTGGGTGACTTGAGACCACCTGACTCGCCTAATTCAACTAGGCCTGGCTGCTTGTTCCTGTTCAACAGCAGCCACCCCATGAAAGTCAGTGTAGTGTAGTGTAGTATAATGGTCAGAGCTTCAGAGCAGGGTTTGCGAAACCCAGGATCTCAATATGACAAATTTATATAATAGATCAACAACTGGAAGTTATGCAGTGGCTTATAAACTTGATATGCTGCACTGAAGTGCCTGATAGTTGGGAGGCTGCTGGCTGAGATTTCCTAGCGCCTTGGTTCTGACTTGAATTTTGATCTCCACAATGGAAGGGAGATGCGGCTTTGAAAAAGAGGATGGAAACATGTTTATATGCCTAGGATACATGTTGCTGCATAACATCCAATCATTGATCTGCTATATAAATCTATCATATTGAGAACTTCGGAACTAGTAGTGTTACACTGTAACCTTGGGTCAGTCACAAGCTCTGGCACAGCTGTTCTTGAAAAAGAGCAGTTTCTGTCAGAGCTCTCTCAGCCCCACCTACCTCACAGGGTGTCTGTTGTGGGGAGGGGAAGGGAAAGGAGTTTGTAAGCCGCTCTGAGACTCCAAGTGAAGGGCGGGGTATAAATCCAATCTCTTCTTCTTCTTCTTCTATTCTTGATTTATAGCTCATGATTGCTGCATTTCAAAAGTTTGGGAACTTTATGTGTTACATTGTAACTCTGGCTTGGAGCGTTTGACTTTGTATTAAATACTTTTGGAGTTGGTATAAGAAAACTTTGATAACTGAATACATATTAAGAATATACAGTCATTTGGTATTTCAAAATATTTATTTAAAAGTATTGATATTTGTTAATTGCATTCGCAGTGTTCATTTGTTTTTGATAATTGGCACACTGTGTTTTCACCGTTTTTTGTCTACATCCCCTGGAGAAAATAGCAGCTTTGAAGGGTGGAGTTTATGGTATAATATGCTGCTGAGGTCACTTCCAAGCTCAAACCTCATCCTCCCAAGGCTCCACCCCCAAATCTTCAGGAATTTCCCAACATGGAGCTGGCAACCCTAAGAGGAACTGATCTCTGTATTTGGGCAATCCATTGTGACTCCTGGAGAGCGGCTGCTGCCACTGCTGCTGGAGGGCAGAGAGTAGGTGAGAGGCCGGGAGAGTGATGGAGCAGAAAGATTTATGGGGTGGAGGCAGAAAGAATGTGACAGGCATAGAGAGGGGAGAGAGGGAGTAAGAAAAGGGGTGGCATGGCGGAGAAAGAGTGTGAGAGAAGTAGGGGGAGAGGGGAAGAAGCAGAGGTGAGCGGGAATGGGATAGCCGCTCCTGCACATTTCTTGTGGGTCCTCACTTGTATTGGCTAAACCTTTAGGCTCCTGATGAAAGACAAATAATTCTTTCTACTGAGAACCAACAGGTTTGCCTGCTTCGGAGGTTTTTAAGCAGAGGCTTGACAGGCCCAGAACCAGGATTTTTTCAGGGGGATGCCAGGGGCACTAATTAAACAACCTATTTTAACTCCAAATGCCTCTGAGCTAGAAGCAGGTACCACCCTTTGGCCTGCTGGGCAGAGCAAGGAAAAAATGGAAGCCGTCCAGTGGAAAATGCAAAGGCCCCTCGTAGCTGACTGCACACCGAGGGTCTGCCGGGGTGGGCTTAGCACCTTGGCAAGTGTGTCCCTCCTTGCTGCCCCCCCCATAGCAGAGGCCGGGATCGGGCTTCCTTGAGCCCTTGCAGTGTGCCCTTGATGGGCAAGCACTGTTGCAAAAGGTGCCGACCGAGCCTCTGGCCGTCAGACCACCATGTTGCTTTGTCGCTTCCTGCAGGGTCCACCCAACCCCTCTCCTTCTGGGGGGAGGCCAAACCAGATGTGCACGGGAAGACGGTGCTCAGCAAGCAGTGACGCCTGGGCTGGTCGGGGGCAAAGGCCAGGCTGCGGCTGATTGGCTGCTCCGGGGTGCAGAGCCACACAGGCCTGCCTAGTCCAATGCCTGGACCATCCTGGCTCCCACAGCAGCATTTGGCCGACAGGCCCGCGGGCGTCCAACCCAAGGAGCAGGTGGGGGGAATCAGACCTTCCCCCATTTGCTTCTATGCAAATGAATCTGACCACAAAAAATGTCAAATTATGTCCCTCCCCCCCCCAAAAAAAAAAAAAGGAACCTGAACTGCCAAGCACTGCTTTGTGCAGCTCCCTACGTGACTCCTGCCAGGGCTAAATGCATAAAGAAAATATTGACTTTCCCTTGAACTTATTGGGAAACCATAGGCAACTTGTGTTTTTTTTTCCGGACTGCTCACATTCAGGAGGCAAGAGAGGGCAACACACCTCGGCTCAGGCAGGCAGGGCCAGGATTTCAACAGCAATCATGCCTCTGGGTTGTGCACTGTTGTGCGTTTCATGCAGGAGTAGAAGCATGCCAATAGACACATACACAAGAGTCTGAAGTTCTGCATGAGACCCTGTTGACTCCCCCCCCCCGCCCCGTGCCTGCGGCGTACGCGTGAACCTGGATTACGGGGCAAAGGAGGGGAAGCATTTTTTGTGGCAGTCTAAGCAACAGCCAGCTTCACTCATACTGTAGAAAAGGCTCCTACTGTAAAAATCTGGCGAAATACTTTTACCTGCTTCTGATGAAGGCACTCGAGACTGCAATGTGAAAGTACTCAGTGGGCCACTAGGTGTCACTATTGGCAAAACAAGGTCTCCTGGATGGCGACAAAGGCTTAGCAGGGTTAGATTCGAGTCCTGGAGCACCTTGAAGACCAAGGAGAGTTTCCGGGCAGGAGATCTTGAGAGCTAAAGCTCCCTTGGTCAGGTAGGGGTTGGCATGGAGATCTCTGAGTCTTTCTGGATCCCGGTTGGAAGGTGAGAGGGGGTGTTGGAAAGAAGGGACTCTGGATGCAGAGGTGCCAGGAGTACTACTATCAGCTTGACTAGAGGGGAGGAGAAATGCTGGGGGGGGGGCAGGAAATTTGCATCTGCAGTGGGTTAAGAGTCCTGTGTCCCTATTCAGCTCTGTGGGGTCAATGGCTCTGAATTTGTAAATCAGCTCAGGTTCAGCAATCTCATATTGTAATCCCCCCTCGAAGCTTCTCCATTGACAGGGTTCAGACAGAGCGGCAGAGTGCATACTTGCATGCTGATTGTGTCTGGGTCACTTAGCAGGGCTGAAGTAGTAAACATGTCAGCAGGCAATCCTAAGAAGGCTTTCCTGGGAATAAACAGACCTGAGGAAGATTCTGAGTAGACCCATTTAGGATTGCTGCTACTCAGATTAGACAATTGGGCCAGAGGGACCCATGTCATGCATACGTTAATATTTGCATCAGTTTATCTATCTGTTTATTTGCATGTTATAATTGCTGGGTTTACAGAGCACTTTTCAGCCAGAAGAAGAAGAAAAACCCCAACAAATCCAACAGTTCAAAATAAATCCATTGTGGTGGCAGGAAGCAGCGACGAAGGATAAAACTTTATTTATTTATTTATTTATTTTATTATTTGGTTTTATATCCTGCCCTCCCCGAAGGCTCAGGGTGGCTCACAACAGGGCACACATGCTGACTTTAAAACACATTAAAACAGTATAAAACCCAATGGAACAAAGGGCAACCTTCACCCCTGCTCCACTTCCATCCAGGGGTCCTTGCAGCTGCTATTTATTTGTGTGCCTGGGGGGGGACCCCACCCTGGGAAAGGGCCTGACATTGCTGTTCTTCTCTCAGAGGCGCCTCCCAGTTGCACTCAGCCATTCAGGTGGGCAGCATTGGGAGGGAGAAGGCTCCGTCCTCCTGCCCTCCTCTCTTTGCAGGGCTGAAGTGAGGCCAGAAGAAAAGAGGCTCACCGGGAAATTTGAGGCCCCCAGGCCTTATTGGCCACTGTGTGGAACAGGATGAGGGACTCACGAGCCACTGGATCTCATGGTCTCATAGGGCTCTGGTCATGTTCTTATGTCACATGGACAGAGTCCAATAGCACTGCACCTGGCTGCATTGGGTGAATACAAATCCCCGGGGTCAGACAGAGTGCACCCAAGAATGCTCAAAGAACTTTCTAGAGAGCTTGTCCATCATCTTCAGTGTTCCACAAGACTGGAAAAAACCAATGTCATCCCCATCTTCAAAAAACGGGAGGAAGGATGACCCAAATAAACTACAGACTGGTCAGTCTGATCTCTGTCCCAGGGAAGATACTGGAGCAGCTCTTAAAGAGATCAGTCTGTGAGCACTGGGAGGACAACTTGGTGATCTGGGGAGGTCAGCACAGATTTGTCCCCAACAGGCCCTACCAGTCCAACCTCATTTCTTTCTTTGATCAAGTGACAAGCTTACTGGATCCTGGGAATGCCATCAACATCATTTACCTGGATTTTAGGAAAGCTTTTGACAAGGTTGCCCACAATGTTCTGTTGGGTAAACTGGAGGACTGTGGACTAGACGGTAGGTGGACAGGGAGCTGGCTGGAGAACCACACTCAAAGAGTAGTTGTCAGTGGCATTTCACCTGAGTGGAGGGAGGTGTCCAGTGGGGTGCCACGGGACTCAGTTCGGAGCCAAGTACTTTTCATAAGAACATAAGAGAAGCCAATGTTGGATCAGGCCAACGGCCCATCGAGTCCAACACTCCAGATTACACAGTGGCCAAAAATACCAGGTGCCATCAGGAGGTCCAGCAGTGGGGCCAGGACACTAGAAGCCCTCCCACTGCTGCCCCACCAAGCAATAAGAATACAGAGTATCACTTGCCCCAGACTGAGAGCTCCTTATCTATACTTTGTGGCTAATAAGCACTGATGGACCTCTGCTCCATATGCTTATCTAATTCCCTCTTGCAGCCGTCCATGTTTGTACCTGCCACCACTACCTCCTGCAGCAGTGAATTCCAAGTGTTAATCACTCTTTGGGTGAAGAAGGACTTCCTTTTTTCCGTTCTAACCCGACTGCGCAGTAAGTGCCCCAGACTTTTCAATGTTTTTATAAATGATCTGGATGAAGGGAGGGAGGGGCAACTCATGAAATTTGGAGATGACACCATGTTGGGAGGAGTAGTGAACACACTGAAAGATACAGACAGAATTAGTGAGATCTGAACACACTGAAAAAGTGGGTGGATGTGAATAAGAGGCAATTCAACAAGGATAAGTGCAGAATCCAGCATCTGGGTAACAAAAATGGCAAGCATCCATACAGGATGGGGGAGCTACCTTTGAGTAGCAGTGTGTCTGAACAAGATCTTGGGGTACAGGTAGATCGTAAGCTAAATATGATGCAGTGTGATGCAGCAGCAAAAAAGGCCAATGCAGTCTTGGGGTGTATCAACAGAGGCATAATAATGGTGCAACGTGTTTTTTGTACCTAAACGTTTCTATTGAATGTATTTTGGAAGTTGTGAATTGTTGTATAGAAAATTAATAAAATCTAAATATAAAAAATCAGAGGCACAATATCCAGATTGCAAGATGTCATAGTCCTGCTGTACACCACATTGGTCAAGCCAGACCTGCTGTATTGTGTATAGTTCTGGAGGCCTCACTCCAAAAAGGATGTAGACAGAGTAGAGCAGGTAAGAGAAGAGTGAGGAAGACAATCAGGGGCCTGGAGAGGAAAGGCTGAAGGACTTGGGAGTGTTCAGTCTGGAGGAGGTCAAAGAGGGACAGGATTGCTCTCTTGAAGGATCTGAAGGGCTGTCCCTTGGAGGAGGGCAGGGAGCTCTTCCTGTTGACAGCAGAGGAGAGGACTTGCAAGAACGGGTTTAAATTAAGGGTGAGAAGGTAGTGGCTGGATATTGGGGGGGATTTCCAGTAAGAGTAGTTCAGCAGTGGAATGGGCTGCCTCAGGAGTTGGTGAGCTCCCCCCTCACTGGCAGTCTTCAAGCAGCAGCTGGAGGAAGACTTGTCAGGGATCCTGCATGGAGCAGGGGGGTGGTCTAGGTGGCCTGGAGGTCCCCTTCCAGCTCTGTGTGACCCCATGATTTTCGGGGCACTGTTTTCCCTGCCAAGTGGATGCGCGTGGAATCCCATACTTGTTCCCTTCTCGAGATCCCTGTTTTCCCAGGGCAATCATAACCGTATTTATTTTAGATACCTGCACCCTGCTCTTCTCCCCAAGGGAGACCCAGTGGCTGGCGTCTTCATCCCCTCCCCCTCCTCCTCCCTTTCCCCCTCACGGCAATCCCCCTCCGAGGCAGGTGAAGCCCAGAGACCCAGGGGCTGCTGGCCCAGCCTTCCCCAGGCAGAGGGGGGATCCCGGCCGGGGCGTGTCCCAGATGGGAGCCCAAGAAGACTCTCACCGCGCGACACCCCCGGCGCGCACACCTGGAGAGGGGCCGAGGGGCTCGGTGGCGTCCCAGAACGGTCGTCAGGATCGCAGGGACTCGCGGTCTCCCCGTTTGCAGATCCAGCCACCAGTTGAGCAGCAGCCCCATCCCACGGACCGGTTTCATCGGGTGCCCAAAGCCGCCTGGAGGTCAGGCTCCCCTCTTCTCTCTCTTGCCTGCGGAGGACACCTGAGAGCGAGGAGGGGAGCCGCGCCGTCCGCGTCCGACGACCCACCCCCAACTTGGACGGCGCTGCTGCTTGCACCCCGGTTGAATCCTGGGTCGGCGGCAGCCCAGAGACCCGGGAGGGACTCCACTCGGGGGGGGGGGCGACGGAGCTGCCGGTTGGTCGGCGGGCGGGCGGGCGGGAGCGCTCCCTGGCTCTAGGCGCGGCGGCACCGCCCTCCCCTCCCGCCGCCCCCTCCCTTCCTCCCTCACTCCCCCCCCCGCCCGGCGCGGGGCTCTCGGCCGGAGGGAGGCAGGCAGGCAGGCAGGCAGGCAGGCAGTGCGCGACCGGACCGGGCGGCTGGCGAGGGCTGGGCTGCCGAGGCGGGCCGAGCGGGAGGCGGAGGGCGGCCCGGAGAGCGCCCGGGAGGCGGCGAGGCGCCGATGCCCGGCTAGGGCGATGCCGAGCGGAGCCTTCCGGCAGCCGGCCGGCGACGGGGATGCGGCCACGATGGGCGGCGCCCGCTCCCGCCAGCCGCCGGTCTTCGACGAGGACGAGGACGGTGAGTAGTCGGGAGCTGTCCGCGGTGCTGAACGGGGCGTCCCCCGCAGCGGCAGGCAGGGCTCCGCCGCGCCCCCGCGACTCCTTTGGTCCGCGGCGGCCTCTCCCTGGCGAGTCGACGGACGCCCTCGCGTCGGGACCTGCCGAAACTTCCCGCCGCCCCTTGCCTTGCCTTGCCTTGCCTTGCCCTGCCCGCCGTTCCTGAGGCGCACCTGTTGCCCGCCAGAGTCGCTCGTCGCCGGTGGGACGGGGAGGCCGGCGTCGTGTGGATCGGCAGCGCTGACAATGCACGTAGGCTGGGACTCGAGATGCACAGCGCGGGTGTTGTGGGCTTCCTTTGTCTGAGGGACCTCGGGTGGAGTCCCTGCGGCCGTTTTCAGCTTGGAACCGGTCCTTAGTGGTGTGCTACCCGGGGGTATGAGAAAGTCATGGGTCTTGCGGGACAAGAGGTGAGGAATACACACGTCAGACTAGTGCAGTCGTTGTGCTGATCTCAAGTTGTCTTAACATGTAAATAACATAATAATGCTTTTAAAAAAAAACACCACCATATTGGGATTATTTTTGTAAGCAACAAGTGCTCCTGAACTTTCATGGGTGAGCAGGGGCTTCTTTCTGCTTCTGATGAAAGAGCTGATCTCAGCTTTTTCATCAGATGTACACAAAGGAACATATTCCTGAAGAATATAAGCATGGAGAACAATCCAGCCAAACTACAGGTGCCCCACTGGGTCTCATTTGCACCCTGTTGATTTCGGTTCTCTACATGAAACTGATAGATCTTTGAAGTGCTTCATTTTGGATGGGGAAGGTCAATATTACACATTTTGGAATATGCTTATCATTCATTAGTTGATCTTGCATTTATAAACATCTGGCATAATCTGGGGGGGTGAGGAAGCTTTTCCAAGACCCAAAGATTTCCATGGGCAAAGTTAAACAGAGGTTTAAATGTCTCCTATTGGAATCAAGAGGGCTTTTAAAATGTTCATGCATGACTGGATCAGGACCTCAGTGATTTGCCCTGAGTTACGATGTCAAACCATAAATTAGTTCCCAGGCTTGAGTTCTTGTGCTCCCCAGCCGCCGCCCCCCCCGGGAGAAAATTGTTTCCGTCGCTCATGCAAACAGCCACACAGAGGACTGGGCTGGGAAACTTTAGTCATTCTGAGATAAACAACTAGGCATTTAGTGTTACAGTTGTGGTTGTGGTTGTTTGTATTGTTGCACTTGTGGGAGGAACAGTCATTTGGAACCAGCCAATTTGTTTGTTTGGCATTCAAAATCTTAGAGTCATTCCAACCCCCTAAATGTGTTCAGCTTTGAATCCTAGAAGGATACATTCCCACGAGAAGACAGTTTGAGGCGAGTGCCAAATAATCCATATGCCTTGGCTAAAAGGGGCATCACTTGAATGTTGCCGTAAAAGCAGGCTCTGTTAATGCCAAGAACGCTCTACATTCTGAATGATCATGGATGAGAGAATCATAAAAGAATTCTTAAGCACCGATCTTAATTGGACTCAAATTGTTAGATTTTCCCTATTGTCATACAGGCTATTGTCATCACATGTTGGGTGCTCTGAAGAGCCATCATGCTCAAACATAGCTAACATTTGTATTCCATCCCAAATGGTACTTTTCCCTCACACATGGACCTCTACCATGCGCTGAAAGAATCATGGAAGAAAACTCAGTGGCCTGGCTCCTTTGGACAACCCAGCTGTGAGCATCTGCAAAAGTTTCACCATTCCATATATATGGTCATCTGAAGTCCCGTCATGCTGTCTGAAGAAGAACCCCTGCGGACTGATGCTTTGCCTCCTGCACTTAATAGTTGTAACTGGCAGATAGGCGTAGCACTGCAGATTTGTATCAGTCTGCATTTTAATATGTTGTTGAAGACTCTTACAGCCGGAGTTCATTAGTTGCTATAGATTTTCTGGGTTGTGTGGCCGTGGTCTTGGCATTGTAGGGCCTGACGTTTTGCCAGTAGCTGGCGAAACGTCAGGCCTACAATGCCAAGACCACGGCCACATAACCCAGAAAATCTACAGCAACTAAGTCTGCATTTTGTTTGTTAGTCCATTTCAAAAACATGCTTAACCAAAAATATATTAACAGAACTGCTACCAACAAGGTGTGCTAGGAATAAAATGCAAAATAACATCTGGTCCTTACAAGCGGCTGTCTTTCTGGTTTGCTCCATTGGAGTTCTGGAATACATTTAGTGGGCTGGTTCTCCAGAGGACTCACCCAAGAAACTGCTCTGGGGTGCCCAGTGAAGAGAGAATGGCTGCCGGAGCAAAGCTCAGCCCAATCCACCAATTGCTTGCTGAGGTGGCTGACTGGCATTCCCTCCTGGGCCCCCACTGCTGCCAGCCAGGTCAGTGGCGACGCAGGCCCAGGAAGAGTGTGCCTTCGCTTAGAGGATTAAAACCTTGAAACGACCCTGTCAAATCTGTCTTGTTGGTGCTTCCATTTCAACTTAGGTCGTTCCTTGGTCATGGCGATGGAGATTGCATTCATGCTGTATGGGTCAGCCCCATAGGGTTTGCAAGGCAGCGGTTTCCAAGAGGTGCTTTGCCATTGCTTGCCTCTGCCTTGAGACCCGGGACTTCCTTGGTGGTCTCCTGCCTGAGTGTGAACGAGGGCTGTGCTGGGCCACCCAGGTCAGGGCTTCTGGGGTGTCTTTCTGCTTGTGTCGCGTTGTGCAGCAGCCTCTGCAGCCTCCTCCATGGTGCCAATTCCACACATCAGACAGCCTCCTCCTTTGGACTGTCTGTGGGGCTCCAGGGAGATCGCAGGCCTTTTCTCTCCTGGGTCCAGCCCTGAGGAAGGCCCTGCCAGGGTACTTAGGGAGTCACGCAACACAACCTTGTTTGGTGGCAGGCAATGCTCCCTCTAAGCTGCTGAGTCTTGTGAGCAAAAATTCTACTTTGTGAGCCACTGGCATCAAAGTTGTGAGCGAGCAATTTGGCTGCTGGATAAATTAGTTTGCTGTGGAGCCCTCCTCCCTGAGCTGAGACAAAAATGTGTGAGCCAGAGTCTAAAAAACCATGAGCCGGCTCATGCTAACTCAGTTTAGAGGGAACCCTGGCGGCAGGTGAATTTCTCCTGCAGATTTGGCTGCGCTCATTCTCTTCCTGGTGTCTCGCTGATCTCTTAGGTGTTAAATCTGGAGTGCTTCTAGACCGGTAACGTGTGTGTTTTAAGCCATGTTTTAATTTTGATGATCAGATGATTATGATTTCTGTCCATGCAGCTTGGTTGCTTCATTGTTGGCTGCCTTCAGTCTAGGACATAAGGAGGGATAGAAATGATTTAAATTAAGTAACTAAGGAAAGGAATAAGTGGTGTGGGTTAAACAAGTCAATAAATGAACATTGCAGTGTCCATTCCAGCCAAGAATGTCACACTGATCCACACTGTCTAGCCTTTAAAAGTGGGCAGATTTCAGAATCAGCCACAAACCTGTGGCAAAGGCTTACTTGAGAGTCCTGCTGTGGTGCTGCATTATCCACGTGCACATCTCAGGGGTGCAATTAAGAAATGAGTCCCTTGTATGAGTCCCTGTAGAGTGAAATTCTAGAGGTGGAGTTCTATCGTTACAGTATTTCAGAGACAGGGGAAATATTGCTCTTGCTCAGCAGGCAGTGTTGCTTCAGAGAACTACAATGGACAAAACCCTATCCCATTTTTAAAAGACAGGCTGGGAAGAGTTATATAAACACAGGATTGTCTATTGTTGGACTGAATCCTACCTCACTGCAGTCCTGAACAAGGACTAGAGCAACAGTTTCATGATTCTGTAGTCCAAAAACCCCAAGTTCCCTTCGTCGTAGGAAAAGCTGAGCTGGAATATTCTGTATTGAAGTACGGGACCCATCCACCAAGGAATGCATTCCACTTGTAAAGACAGGCGTGGGTTGGTTTTAGAGCACGCTGAAGTTCCGTGCTCATTTGCAACGAGCCTGGCGAAAGGAAGTATAAATTACAGAAATGAGTTTACATGGACCATGAAGAAGCAAGACAGGAGGAAAATCGACTCACTTGAGCTGTGGTGCTGGAGAAGGCTCCTGAGCATTCCTTGGACAGCAAAGGTGACAAACAAGTGCGTATTGGAGCGTATAAAAGCAGACATGCCATTGGAAGGAAAAAATCATAAAACTGCAACTGACTTACTTCGGCCATGACATGTGGAAGAACTCACTAGAAAAAGCAATTGTGCTTGGATTGGTTAGCGGCAAAAGGAAACCGGACCACCAAAGAACATGGTGGCTAGACACCATAAAAGTCAACACCAGCCTGAACATGGAATGACTCAAAGAAACAGTAGAAGACTGAAAAATGTGGAGAGAGCTGGCCTGTAGAATCACCAAGAATCAGACACAACTGAATGGCTGAAAACAACAACAGCAAAAATGACATTTAATTTATGCATGACACCCCTGTCCCCTTCCCATCCTCAGAGGCAAGATTTTCCTCCCATTTTTCTTTCCATTTACTGACTGAGCCACTGTAGTTGTCTGTTTTCTTCTTTCGTGAAGAGTTCTGGCTGTCCTACCTTTCGCAATATAATATTTTGGCTGTTTGCTCAACCCAGGAACCTGAGGGAAGGAATGGGAGCCCTCTTTTAGTTATACAACTTAAATGCCACTCTAGAAGTTTTTATGTTCCAAATTAAAAAAATATTTTACTCAACATAGATGGGAAAGGTCAGGTGAAATTGGGGTTAAAATTTCTGATGTAAAACCAGTACGTGCATAAACTTTAGTTCTTGTGTTTCAGGCTAATGAGAGTTTCTTAAGCTATTCGGAGTTACTAAAATATGTTGAGAGGCTCTTGTTCCAGTGTTTTCCCCAAACACTCCAGTACACTTTCTTTGAGTATTCTCTGACTCTTTTGGTTTCCAGAAGGCTGGTGCACTCTTTCCAGTACCCAAACCCCTTCTCTTGAGTCACACACAGTTCTCGTCCTAAGTCTTTAACCGACTCTTAAGGTCTCCAAAGGCAGCTTCTAACCACACCAGACCAGGATCTCCCCACTCTTCAGAGCTAACTCCTTGTTTGACTGGGTAGGGGATTTTCTTCTCATTCTAGAAGATCTATCCCCTTCCTTTGGCCAGAATGGGAGTCTCCACCTAACTACCTGCTGGTCCTTGCCAACTTTTTCCAGTTCTCCTGTCTGTGTTAAAACTGTTCTCAGCCAGGGCTGCATTCCAAAACTGTCAGAACTCGACTCTTCTCAGCTAGGGCTGAAATCAGACTGAATCCTCCCAGTTTGGTGCAGTGGTTAAAAGCGGTGGACTCTGATCTGGAGAACAGGGTTTGATTCTCCCCTCCTCCACATGAAGCCAGCTGGGTGACCTTGGGTCATTCACAGTTCTTTGAGAGCTCTCTCAGCCCCACCTAGTTCACAAGGTGCCTGTTGTGGGAAGGGAAAGATTATTGTAAGCCGCTCAGGTAGTGAAGGGCGGGGTATAAAAAACAACTCTTCTTTTTCATCCAGTTTAGAAGTCTCTCTTAGCTCAGCTGATGCTAACCAATCAGATCTCTTGGAGCAGCCTGTCGCTCAAGGCTCTCTGGCTCTGGGAAGAATTAACCCTTCACAGTCCTTCAGCTGTTCGTACAGCTCTTCTAAGTTTTTTTTTAAAGTGCAGTCCGCCACACTCATGAAACTGGCAGCTTTGATTGTGGATACTCAGTGAATGAGAGGGGACCTATGATACAAAAGCCTGAAATTAACATGGCCTTAGAGAACTCACTCTGCAAGGAAGCAAAGCTAAGGGCACATAAGCCCAACCAGGCAGGTGGTATTTTGTAGGGGGATGAGGCCAAGATGGAAAATTGGGTGCTGCTCTTTTTTACAGTGGTCCATAAAAAGGTGCATTTAACCTCCTTCGAATGTTCATCGGCTTCTCTCTATGTGAGGTGGCTTGCAAAAATTCTGTGCATGATGAAAGCACTTATATTGAGCCATGACGATTCCCTCATTTTTTTTTTTTTTAAAAAGCGCCTCTCTCCGCCTGCTAATGAAATTGAACGCAGACAGGAAATCACTGCCTTCTCCTCGCTTTCACAGATGGGGTTTGTTTGTTTGTAACATTCACAGTTATATCTGGATCCCGTCCAAGCGACAAAATAATGAACTCTTATTTTGTCAATATTTTCCTCCTCATCTTATCTTCTGCCTTGATGAATGACTCATAATCAAGTCCAGCCTAAATAAACAGAAAATGAGAACGCCCGTCTTAAACGCGTGATATTATAGGAGTTCTGTGATGAACTGGGATGGTGGGGAAATGGGGGGCTGCTCTTATGCAGGAGGCCCACAGATTTGCCCACTCCTGTGCCTCACCAAGCACAGGACCCACTGAAGCAACCGAGCGCAGCCTTGTTTGTTTGTTTGTTTGTTTGTTTGTTTGTTTGGATTTATATCCCGCCCTCCCCGGAGGCTCAGGGCGGCCTTTGCATGAATGGGCTGGAGGAGACAGGATCACAGGGGGCAGAAAGTGCTGGATGAGGGAGAAGAAAAGGAACCACCAGCGGAATACAAGGCCAATGATGTTTCCTACGTGCATGGAGATCCATGAGAGCCAATGGAACCTACCCTTTTGCCTTCCCCTGGGCATAGAGGTGGGGTCACTGGGAAAGCAGAGGGGAAGGTAGTTGTGAATTTCCTGTGTTGTACCGGGGGTTGGACTAGATGACTCTTGAGGTCCCTTCCAGTCTATGCTTCTATGTTACTTCTCCACGCAAAAATATATATGGCAAGTTTCATTACTAATCAAGGTGAATTTGATTCTCCGCTGTGAAATCGCAAACTGAATTTGAGAATATACTTTCTCAGCCGTCTTTGCAATTTTTTTCTAAATGTGTTCCTTCTGTCTACCACATTTCCATAGTTAGCACTTCAGATCCACCTCTGCCTCATCTGAAACATGCCAGAGTGTTTTAAGGTCTACTGAATAAACAGCACAGTCAGTGCCCTTCGCCAGCCTCTGGAAAGGTTCCAGTCCACCAGCATGGCACCTGCCTGGCAACCCCTGCTCTCGGTGCTGGGCTTGAATGCTTGCCCAGCAGACTTTCAGGAATCCAGACTGCAAAACAGGAGAAAGGATCAAGGCAGGAGGCCGAGGAGGAAGAGAACTGAGCACAGCCCTGTGAAGTCAGAGGAACTGACTTCAGACTGCAGCAAGAACCTCACCACGAGGTTCTCTGTGCCGTTGAAGGCAGATGCTTCGTGGATGACCAGCAGATAAGCACATGAGGTCCATTCAAAGACACTGTGAGGGCAAGAAGCTTTTATAGCTCTTTTGAATCTTCAGAACAACTTTCCATGCATTTTCTTGCTGAAAGCCTTACAGTGAACCTATCAATCCAAGGCTGAGTCCAGGGGGACCGTTAAGACCAACAAAGTTTAATTCTGGGGAGAAGCTTTCATGTCCAAGCGCCACACGACTCAAACTTTGTTCTATTGCTTCAGACCAACATGGCGACCCACTTGGGTCCAGTAAACCTATAAGACAGACCGGTATGATCACCTCCAAAATGGGGGGGGGGGGGGGCTGAAGGAAAGTAGCTTGCCTAAGATCGCTCTGTTGAGTTCCTTCCAGAGTTGAGATGGGAATACTTCTTCCCTTCATATTCATACCCAAGGATACCAGCTCAAAAGCTCTAAGTTCTGCATTTCCGCCCAACAGCTGCTTTTCAGCTCTCAGCTATGCTAAACAACTAAGGTCACACCGGCAACAGGTCAGCTTTCTGTTGTTACACAGCAAGCTGATCTGAAACACAGAGTACACAACACCCATATTCTGGGTCCGGGAATGCCTGGAGATCTGAGGGATTTGCCTGGGCGAGTGGGGTTTAGGGAATGGCCCTGGGAGGGTATCAGGCCATGCAGTCCACCTTCCAAAGTGGCCATTTCCTCCTCCAGGAGGAGTGGAATGAAGGTTTTAAATAAGTAAACAATAACTACACCAGTTATTGTGGGGCAGCTGGAGATCAGCTGTCATTCCAGGAGATCCCCAACCCCACCTGGAGGTTGGCAACCCCATTATGGAGCACTGCCCTGCATCTTGCCACCGCTTCCATTCATGGAGGGGAGGAGCTGGCTGACGTCACTTCCACTTTTAATTTTCTATGCAGCAATAGTTTGCTTTACATGTGCAAAGCAACTTGTGATGGGATGAGCAAGTTCGTACTTCAAGGACAGATTAGGGTTGCCTGAATCCACTTTTCCAGCAGTGCCTGAGCTGTAAGTCCATTCCTGCTCATGGAAGAAGGGCTCCTGCAGGGAAATGTGCCAGGGGAACCCACATGGGGATGCAGGATCTCCCCCCCACCCCCGTGGAACTTCCACACAGGCAAGGAAGAAATATGAGATGGTGGGTGTTACTGTGTGAAGGTTTCATTCTTCTTACAACGTCTTTGCAAATAGATTCAGTGAGCATGAAAGCTTATACCCAGAATAAATCTTGGCTGGTCTTAAAGGTGCCAATGGACTCACTCAAATTTTGTTCAACATCTTTGCAAGCTGTTCTTCTCTGACACGGTCTTATGTCATGTTTGTGATATTTGCTTCCTTTCTTCCCCCAGCTTTCTTTGGGCTCTCACAAAATCTTTCACCCATTCTGAAGTGATTGTAAGAAGCAACCTGGATTTGTTGTGCTTCTTTCTGAATTTGATTTTATATAAGTAGTTGCATTTCGGATCTGTAAGGACAGGTTCACAGCTCCAGATAATTCCATAGAATATTCAGATCTCTTGGATAGCCTTTCCTCCAAAAACCCACAGCACCCAGCATCCTTTGCTTCTATGAAATTCACTCTCCAGAATTCTTGTTGAATACTGCTTAATGACTCTAATCTGTAATTAATACCAGTGCATATTTCCTGCCATCTAAAACTATCACTCTGAGGCGTCCACAGGAGGCAAAGAAGGCCTTGTGACCATCCTTTTAATCCTGTACTCAGTTAGGGAGGTCAACTGGGAAACTCTTGAAGGTTTGGGGATGGGACTTGGGGAAGGTGGGGTTTGGGGAGGGGGGACCTCAGTGGGGGGCAGCGCTGTAGAATCCTCTCTCCAAATCAGCCATTTTCTCCAGGGGAAGAGTTGTAATTTCAGGAGACCTCCCGGCAGATCCAGAGCTATGGTGGGGCATTTAGGGGCTCTGCCCCCTCAAATGTGAGGCATGCCTCACAATAGCTACTGCCCCTCTCCCGCCCCTCCTGTAACATTAAAAGGGCCCTCCAGCTGATCAACAGGAGCACATAGCCCACCAATCAGCTGGAGGGCCCTTTAAACCTTGCAGGTGCCCCTCTCCCTCTCCTCTGCTAAGATTTAAAGGGCCCTCTGGCCGATCCATGGGCCCTTTAAATCTTGCAGGAGGTGAGGAAGGGGGGCAGCTACCAGTCACACAACCTTCCCTGAACTGCAAGCAGCGATTGCTGCAGGGGCTGCCTGCACCTGCAAAATTGCCGCTTGGAGTTCAGAGGAAGTGTGTGGACACTCCTCCCCCACTCCCTTGCTGCCCCACAAAATTTCCCCCTGCCCCACCAATCCAAAATTTCTGGCTATAGGGCTGCCTCCAGGTTTCACCTGGAGGTTGGCTGCCCTGGTTCAAAAGTCTGTTTTTTCCTTCTTATCCTGCACTCTGCTCAGTGACTTAAAGGTAGTTGCAGGAACCTTCTTTGCACAAGCACAATTACTTTATCTCCAGGTTTTGGTGCCCTTTTTATTGTTTGAACACACCTGTTGAATGCATGCTGGTGGCTTACAATGGAAGCGCAATCACTTGCCGGTGGAGGGCTGCTTGAGTGGTGGTGAAAAGAGAAAGAAGTCTGATGTTTGGCTCCAAAGCAGCCTTGGAAAGTGGCCGAATTATTCGGATTGCTGTCGGAAAAGTGAAGATTAATGCTGTCTGTACAGGATGCCATCCTCCAGGTGGGACCTGGGGGTCCCCCAGAAGGACAGCTCATCTCCAGACTACAGATGCCAGTTCCCCTGGAGCAAATGGCTCCTTTGGAGAGTGGACTCTGTGGCATCATTCTGCACTGAGGTCCCAGTCCTCTTCAGGCTCCACCCCCAAATCTCCAGTATGGGGCTGAACCCTCGGGGGACTTACTTCCCAATAAATAGATGTGACAGATGGGGGCGGGGGATCTCATGCCTTCCACCCCACCCACCATTTCTGCCTCCTGAATGATCCCCTGCGGCAGCCATTTGCCATCCAAATAGTCCCCTCCTTCCCCAGAGAGGGCAAAACAGCAGCTGCTGCGAGCCCCGTCCCGAGAGAGGGAAGCAGGAACCATTACATCCTTCCCCCCCTTCCCTTCCTCCTCTGAATCTGAACCCTCAGTGGCTTCTTAGGACTGCCAGCTCTGAGCTGGGAAATCCCTGGAGTCTTGGGGGTGGGGCCTGGGGAGCCCCAGGGGTGGGGAGGGGAGGGACACCCACATGTTGCAATGCTCTATACACTCCACCCTCCAAAGCATCCATTTTCTCCAGAGAAGTTGTCCTCCATAACGTATGGAACAGGTAATTCCAGGAGATCTCCAGGCCTCACCTGGAGAGTGTCAGTCCTACTGTGGCTGCAACGAAATGCTTTAATACAGCAGATCTACTTCACGTCTAGTTTGGCCCTTGATCTGAAACTGAAACCGGACATGTTTAGCAGAAATACCGGTGGTGCTGGCCATGCTGCAAGATCCGGTAGATTCATACCCAGGCTATGACCACATTGGGTGAGCCAAAACCAATTTCCATCATTGTTTCAATCCAGTTCCCAGCCAAGGGGATTCTTGGATGGGCCAGCAGTTCAGGGGCCCCATGGCTCAGCTGGTTCCATCCTCTGCTGCTCCTACCTAGTACAGTCGTGTAGGGTGCAAAGCTCTTCCTCTGATATCCTGTCCGTGAATTTCCTGCATTGTTAGGTGGGGTTGGACTAGATGACCCTAGAGGTCCCTTCCAACTCTATGATTCTATGATTCTGCTAAAAAAATAACTTCCTGGTGTAAAATGGTCAAGATTTTGAGAATCTCATTTCTATATTTTTAAGATGGGGATAAAATACAGGGATAAGTAGGCATTCTTCTGGGACTTTGAGGGTGCCGGTGGGGAGTCCAGCAGACACCAGCAGACCCGTGGCTGGAAGGCTGGGGCTGGTTATTGGGAGCTGGAGCTACCCTGACGGGGGAGGGAGCTGCCCTGGGCTGGAGACTGTGGCCCCTGCCGTGCCTCTCAGACTGCAGACAGTTGTTGGATGTGGGTTTAAGGGTGACCATGCTGGGGAGCAGAGGGGGAAGAGAGGGTTGATACTGGGTGCTGCTGGAAGGGCCACAGGTGGTCTTGTGGGTGCTCAGAGAGGGGAGGGAACCCAGGCAGCCAGGTCCAGGGAATGAAGAAACTACATTGCGTGGACCTTGTCTGTAAGTAGAACTGCAAATAAGATTTCTTCAGGCATCACCCGGCCTCCTCAGTGATTGCCCCCAGCAGGAATGAAGGGTTGCCAACTCCCCAGCTCATTGAAAACCTCAGCCCTGGAAGGTGCCATGCCCCGAGAAGAGCCCAGAGTACAATGTCTCCTTTTTTCTGTGAGTTCTGACAAATATCTATGCCAGTGCCTGATGCCAATTTTAGTGGCTGTCCTCAAATTCTCTCTTTGGCTTCCTTTGATAAACGAGGGGTGCTGTGGCGCTGGGGAGAACAGAGAGGGCTTGGGATGGGTAGAAATGGCTGGGAAAGAGGGGGGGTAACGATGTGGTCTGGCTGCAGTGGCTTCATGAGAATGGTTAGAGGCAACCAACACAGAAGGACAAAACAGAAATCTGTTCAGTGTTAAGGTTGTTCTGCCTCCTCTACCCTCTGGGTAAGGTGAGGGAGAGGGAGAGGGGATTGCGTTCATCACTCTTTTTATTTACACGTTGTTCAGTAACTGTTAATAGCCCTTTTGTTCAACTTTATGCTTTCTTTTTTTGTAATTAATGACTGCAGAAACAAGCTAAATTAATTTTCTCCAATGTTATGACACTGTTGTCATGGTGGACTGTCTGCACTCATTGGAAAACCCAACCTGATCCATGTTTACCATGGTTCAGAAGGAAAAGGTGGGGAAACACCTGCTGTCAGGTTCAGACCCTTACCAGGAGTGATGCTTGTCTTTGTACCATGATCAATGACTGTGTAATGTTGCCCTATGCCATTAAGGCCAATTTTCGCTTTTGTAACCCCTGCTTACTTCACCCATCTGCCAGCTCTGCTTAGTACCTTATCTGTCCTCCCTGACTTTCCCAAAGGGGAGGAGCGTGTGAATGAATGCGTGGAGTAAGGTAGAGGTGCCACTCGTAACTTTCCCAAAGCTCTACCCCCACATGGTTCACAGGTCCCAGCTGGATCTGTGGCCTTGGGAGACAGGAGTCTTGAGATATAGCTAGTTGGGTCGTATACAGTAGCCTGGGTGAATGTGACGTATGTTTGACGGGTGGACCCCATGCATCGAATCCCATTCCTGTGCTATTGCTTGCCAGTTCTGGAAAAGGTGTTCACCTGACCAGAAGCCATGTCTTACCAATAAACCTGCTTAAGGCCTATTGGGTACAGAGTGGTTACTCCAGGACCTGTCACCTGCCCGGTCTAACAGGCAAGATCCCGAAGGCTTCCCGTGAGTCTGTGTGTGTTCAGTGCTGGTGAAGTCACTTCCAAGTCATGGTGACCCTCTGGGTTAATGACTTCCAAAATGTCTGGTCTTTAACAGCCTTGCTCGGGTCTTGCAAACGGAGGGCCTTTGTGGCTTCCTTGACTGAGTCCCTCCATCTCATGTCGCATCTTCCTCTTTTCCTGCTGCCTTCGCCTTTTCCCAGCATTACTGCCTTTTCCATTAGAACAAAGTCTGAGTCCCGGTGGGGCATCTTTAAGACCAACAAAGTTTTATTCAAGGTATAAGCTTCTGTGTGCAGGCCCATGGCTTCAGATGAGGGGCCTTTCTGCATTCAGTCTTTACTCCTGGTTTTTCTAGAACTCGAGGCCGTCTGCCTTTGATTTGAATCATTTCCTTTCATTCTGCATGTGTAATTATTCTTTGGCACTTCATGCTGGAAACTCAAGTCTCTGTGGATTATGCTTTCTGCAAACTCACGGAAGAAACTGTGTTTTGAGCCCAGATTGCTCTCATCCTTTGGAGAAGGAATAGTCAAGGCCCCGGCATGATAATTCTCCCTTCCTTTCAATGCCCCGTGTTCTCTTTTCCTTTTCACAGAGCCCTGGCTGGTGGGAGGAATTCTTCCAGGAAAATCGGAATGACATTGAGTGGATGAGGCATTTCAGTGTTAACAGGGCAATGTTCACAAGTATTATGTAACCGGGAATAACCCAGGGATAATATACAATTACCAACACTTAGTATCAAATCAAAATGCAAACCATCAATCCATCCATGTATCCGTTTTTGTTTTGAGGGAAATATGTGTGATTGAAGAATGTTTGGCTTAGAAGTGGTTCTTGAAAAACTGTTTTTTCCAGTAGCTCTCCCATCCTCCAAACCTCTGCGGACTCTAAAAAAATGAAAATGTCCAGCAATTGCCTATGAGGAAACATGTTATCATAGAAATTGGCTGCCTAACATAGACCAAAGAGAAAGAGGCTGAAACAGCAGACAGCAGTGGGCATTGCTTAAATATCCTCAGAGATAATTCTACTTTAAATAGTAGTATTGATTTCAAAATGGAGCAGAACAACAGTTTGCAGCAAAAGCACTTTTGGGAAGTGCGAGGCAACAGTGTGCTGCAAGCGGTCTGAGTGCTGATCTCCCTAAAATAAGTGCAAAACCAAGAAGAAGCCCCAACACAGAGCGGCAGTGAAAGCGGGAAGGAATGTAGAGTAGAAGACTGAGATGTGCTCAGAAACTGAGGGAAAAGGCAGATGCAGAAAGGACCACTGCGTATCGTTCCCATCTTCTCTTTCATTTCTTCTGTTCCACTAATGTATGTCCATGTTGATCTTTCAGCATGCTCAACCATACTTTAAATTTCCCCTTGATTCCCTGGATCTTGTGGAACAGATCTCTTGTTCCTTGCATATTCTTCCTTGATAATATCTCTGGTTTCAACCCATGGTTCTTCTGTTTCCCATTCACTTGAACTTGGTAATGCAAATCTGTTCTTTACATGGTTTTGAAACTCTTCAAGAAAGCTGTTTAGATTGTATTTTGGCACTATGAATGTACTGATGTTTTTCTTCAGCTTTATTCTACTTTTCAGTATTAACAATTCAGTTAACAATCAACTCCTGGTCTTGTTTTAGGAGAGAGAGAGAGAGAGAGAGTAGAGCTTCTCCAAATCCTGGTTCTAATTATGTAATTAATCTGATCTTCGTATTGATCATCTGGTGAAGGCCACAGATACAATTGTCTGTTTGGTTGCCCGAAACGTGTGTTTGTGATGAGCAACTTCTGGTCTTCACAGAATTATAGGAGTCATTCTCCTGCTTCATTTCATGCTCCTGGCCCCAAGTTTTCATTAATATTTGGAAGAGGAGGAGGAGGAAGAGATGGAGGAGGAGATTGAATTTAGACCCCACCCTTCACTATCCAAAGGAGTCTCAGAGTGGTTTACAATCCCTTTCCCTTCCACTCCCCACAGCAGACACCCTGTGAGGTAGGTGGGACTGAGAGAGCTCTCTTGAGAGCTGCCCTTCAGAAAACAGCTCTGAAAGAATTTATGACTGACCCAAGGTCAAACCAGCAGCTGCATGTGGAGGCGTGGGGAATCAAACCTGGTTCTCCCAGATTAGAGTCTGTGCTCTTAACCACTACACCAAACTGGCTCTACTTTGTTACATTCCACTCACCTATGATTAATCAGAACACCTTGTTAGGTATATGATCAATTTCTTCCTGAACACTTGCATAAAAGCTTCCAGTTCCTTCTGAGAGCCAGCTTGGTGTAGTGGTTAAGAGAAGCAGACTCTGATTTGAAGAACCGGGTTTGGTTCCCCACTCCTCAGCATGAAGCCAACTGGAGTCAGTCACAGTCCTCTCAGCTCTCTCAGCCCCACCTACCTCACAGGGTGTCATAACAGCGTCCATCCCCTTTGCTGGCTCCCTCCAGACTGAGGACTAAATGTTGCCTGTCAGCTTGGTAGGCGGGGCTGAGCCCCTTGGCCATCCAAGGGCCCCACTGCCTCCCTGGCTGGTTTCGTGCTTATAATGTATTTGATGAAAGTTTTATTGTAGGTCTTTATGGTTTTTGCGATATGCTCCTCATATTCCCTTTTTGCTTGCCTGATCACAGACTTGCATTTTATTTGCCACAGCCTGTGTTCCCTTTTATCAACCTCACTGAGACTAGCTTTCCACTGCTTAAAGGAATCCTTCTTACCTTTTACAGCTTCCATTACTTTGTTTGTTAACAATGCAGGCTTTTTTCTGTACCTATTTGTGCCTTTCCTAACCTGTGGTAAATATTTTTTCTGAGCTTCTAGGATTGTAGTTTTACATAGCCTCCAAGCTTCCCCAATGGTGCTGACCCTTTCTACTTTTTCTTTCAGTTTCTTCCTCACATGTCCCCTCATATCAGAGAAAATTAAAGTGGTTGTGTCAGTCAATAACAATAACTCAATAACATTATGGTCACTGTTCCCAAGTGGTGCAATCACTTTTACATCTCTCACCAGATCTTGGATGTTACTTAGGACCAAATCGAGGATTGTCTCTCCCCTGGTAGGTTCCATGACCATCTGCTCCATAGCATAGTCATTGAGAGTGTCTAGAAACTCAATCCCTTTTTCCCGACTTGAACACATATTGACCCAATCAATGTGTGGGTAGTTAAAATCACTTATTATGACACAGATTTTGTCTAGCCACTATCTTTAATTCATTCATCATTTTATAATCCTCCTCTGTCTTTTTTCTGGTGGGCGATAACAAACTTCCAGCGTTAAGCTTCCTTTTGGGTCCACTATTTCAACCCATAGCATTTCCAGAAGCAAATCCAATTCTCTTACCCTCTCAATCTTACTGGACTGTATACCCTCTCTGACATATAGAGCCACCCCACCTCTAACCCTTCCCCCCCATCCTTCCAATATAATTTATAACCAGGAATCACCGTATCCCATTGATCTTCCTCATCCCACCAAGTTTCTGAAATACCCACAATGTCTATTTCCAACTCCATGATTTTACCTCAGACACTTCTAGCATTTGTATAGAAACACCTATAATTTCCCATACATGTTAAGCCCGCAACCTTCCTCTTGCTGCCTCGAGACCTTGTCAGGCAGTCCATATCACTAGCCACAGTCTGTGGACAATTCCAATCCACCTCTCTGTAGAAAAGCAACAGCTACCCCTTCATCTCTTTGAGATGAGCCATCCCGAACTGGAGACTTTTCATCTTCTGTCAGCTTTCCCTCAATATTTAGTTTAAAAACTGCTCTGCCACCTTTTTGATTTTAAGTGCCAGTAGCCTGGTTCCTTCTCGGGACAAGTGGAGACAGTCTCTTTTGTACAGCTCCCTCCTGTCCCAAAAAGCATCCCAGTGCCTAACAAACTTGAACCCTTCCCCCCTACACCACCGTCTCATCCACGCATTGAAACTCCTGATCTGTGCCTGTCTCTCCAGTCCTGCGCATGGAACAGGTAGCACTTCTGAGAAGGCTACCTTGGAGGTCCTGGCCTTGAGGTTTCCTACCTAGAAGCCTAAATTTTTCCTCCAGGACCTCACGACTGCATTTCCCCACATCGTTGGTGCCAACATGTACCACGACCACTGGCTTCTCCTCAGCACTATCTACCAGCCTATCTACAACACATGTAATGCCCACTACCTTTGCACCAGACAGGCAAGTCACCATACAGTCAGTACGTGGGTTTGCCACCCAGCTGTCTACCTGCCTAAGGATCGAATCATCAACTGCCAAGAGCCTCCCTCCCTTCCTACCAAGAGATAGTTCCTTGGTGCAAAAGGATACCTGTTCACCAGCTGAAGAAGAGGTCCCTTCTGAGGGCACATTCCCCTTATCCACAGCACAGTGCCCTGTTTCCCCTCAACCTTCATGCTCCCTGACAGTGGCAGGGCTGCCAGATCCAGAGTGAGACATATCTAACAAGCCCCCGTGAGAGCTCCTGGTTCTCAAGGAACAAGTTTTCTCCCTTGAGGTCAAGGTGGCTGACCTGGAGAAGCAGAGACAGTCAGCCACCTTGGCCTCAAGTGGGCAAACTTGTTCCCTGAGAACCAGGAGCTCCTTACGCCGGGCACACACCCAAGACTTCTGTCCAGTGGGCAGATAGTCATACATGTGACACTCCCTGCAAAACACTGGATAGCCCCTAACCCCCTGCTCGCATTCTGGATTCATAATTGCTTTTAAAAATAATTATATATAATCCCCCTTTTAAAACCCTTTGTATTTAAGTGGTTCTCCTTGTAGAAGTCTACTTAGGGCCCCAGCTTTCTGGCTGTTCCTGGGCTTCTAACAGAGTCCCTAGGCTAAGAGTCCCTAGGCTAAGAGCCACAGGCCAAGACCTTCTGATGAGGTGCTGCCTTAAATAGAAGCCTCCCCCAGCAGAGGGCGTGGCCAGCAGCTATTCAGATTCACCAGGCACTCAATTACAGTCAAACAATGACCCTTTCTCACCCTATCTCAAGCAGCCAGGACTCTGCAACAACTCACCTCCCACACACTCCCAAACACAGTCCCCCTACACAGTCCCCTCAGCTAAATCACCTCAGCTGAAAGCAAAAAAAAAAGCACTCAGCCCTCTAGCAGCTCTGTCTCCTGCAACTTCTCAGAGCTCAGAGGAGGAAGGGAAGGTAATTGTAAGTTACTCCAAGACTCAGTTTTTGATGGAGTCTGATCAATATTACTTGATCAGACTTTGCTTTATAGCCCCTGACTGCCTGGGCTGCACCTCCTCTCCCTATTAGAGCAACTCCATTTTTTCTGCATTTATCATTTCCAGAGTAAAACACTTCATAATTTTCTGGCTGAAAACATCCTATCTAGTCCACTTTAGTTCACTCACCCTCAGGATTGCAATGTTTAAACATTCCATTTCTCATGTTATGATTTTGCGCTTACCTTGATTCATTCTTCTCACATCTATGTTCCTATTATATGTGTCAAACAGCTTTGGACTTTCCTTTTGCTTCCTTTCACATCCACAACTCAGTGTCCTTTCAGTGTTTATCCAGTTGCATCATTCAGGACAGCACTACATATACTTATCCTCTGTTGTTTCCCAGTATCCAATGGAGTGCTATCTGACCTGGGGGCCCAGTCTTCCAGCCCTACATCTTCTTTCGTTTTGGATTGTCTCATCATAGGGATTTTGATGCAAGAGATTATAAGAAGTGGGTTACCACTGCCTCCTTCTGCTCAAGGCTAACTAAGGTTAGCTGAAGTGGCACCACTTTTGTCTATGAAGGATCCTCTGCCAGCGTCACCTTCCACGACTGCTGCTGCCAAGTAGGTATCCTTTGAGGATTCCTGCATCCAGGGAAACACGGAGCAGCGTAAAAGGAAAAGAAACAGCTGTTACAGCTCTAAAATGTTCTGGAGATGGAAGTGGTAGATTAAGTCTTTGTTTAGGAGGGTGAATTCATTAGGGTCTAGTAGTTTGGGAGCTGGGACAGCTGGGTAAATTCCACACACATACACACATATCCACTGTGTCAGAACGAGGTGTCTGCAGGGCCTGTTTTCCAGCAATTGGCATGAACTCCTTCACAGCAAACCTAAGTCCTACACTTGGAGACAAAATACTTACTCTTCCACCCAGTGTATAACAGCTGCCTGGCCACATGTCATGTGGGACTGGCTGGGTGGGTCGGCTGGTTCTTTCTCCCTCTCACCTGCTTCCCCTCCTTTGGGAGGGAGGACTCTTCTCCAGGGCCATTTTGCTCCTGGTGCCTGGGTAGGGTTGCCAGCTCCAGTTGGGAAATATCTGGAGACTCTGGGGGTGGAGCCTGAGGAGGGAGGGGTTTGGGGAGGGGAAGGACCTCAGCAGGGCACAAGGCCATTCAGTCCACCCTCCAAAGCAGCCATTTTATCCAGGGGAAGCTGACCTCTGTTGGCTGGAGATCAATCATAATACTGGGAAATCTCCAGGCCCCACCTGGAGGTTGGCAACCACATGTCTGGAGCACATACACTGCACACACCCTTCCCCCAGGAGCCCCTTCTCATGTGCTCTGCTTGTCATCAAGTAAAGCAGATGTTGAACAATAAGAGACAATGTGAGCTGGCAGGCAGCTAGTAAAGTGAAGGCAGGTGATTTCTATGTGCTCCAGAGTACGTATTTCCCCGTATCTGCAGAAAAAACACAGGTCAGTCTACACACACTTGGTAATGGTCAAAAGTTTTCAGAGGAAGTTTTTAAAGTTATAAATGAATGTGACACAAGCTTAACAAAAACTGGATGTGTGACGTCTTCCTTCCAAGATTAAAATGTCCTGGAAAGCCATTTTATGGGAGTAATGATCCCTGCAGGTGAAGAACAAACAGCCTTCTTGCCTCGCCATTCATTCCTCTTCTCTCTGGTGTAGTCATTGTCTCCACAATTGCAGAGAAAATGACTGATTTATTGCTGGGAAGACCAGGAGACAGAGTTGCCCTGTTCCCCTGCAGTGGTGAACATAACTCATGTAATTCTCTCCAGATGAAAACAAAAGACACGGCTTTGCTGTTTTTTCCCCTTGTAAAAGGCGACTTCAAGGAAGTATCGAATGCAGCTCGAGTCCAGACTAGGCACCTTGAAGACCAACAGTGTTTAATTCTGGGGATAAGCTTATGTGTGCAGGCACACTGCTTCAGATAGAGTCAGGTGGGGTCACCGTGTTGGTCTGAAGCAACAGCAACAAAATTTGAGCCCAGGGGCCACCTATAAGACCAACAAGGCTTAATTCTGGGTATCAGCTTTTGTGTGCATTGAAGACGTGTGCGTGCACATGAATGCTTACACCCAGAATTCGACTTCGTTGGTCTTCATGGTGCCTGGCTGGATTTCAACTTTATTCTGCTGCTTCAGATCAGCATGGCTGCCCCACCCCATCAAGCACATAGAGGCAGCCTTCAGAAACGGCTCTGATGAGAGGGGCCTGCAAGCCGTGTCTCCATGGCTGTGCTCCCTGGTCTTATGGGGCTGAGGGGTAAGGGTGGCTGAATATGCCACTTAGGCATTACTGGCCCCTGAAGAAGGGTCTTTGCTCGCACAGGAAGGAGGTGCATAAGGAGCAGCGTGGAAGCTGGCCACCAAAAAGGACTCACCCCACAACAGATGACCCATCCTGAAAAGACTGCTAATGTAACAGTCAGACATGATGAGGTGAAAGCAAGTTGCTCACCCCTTGGGCTGACTGACTATGGGTCAACTAGCAGTTACGGAAAGCCAACTGATGTTCTGAACAATTCTCCTCTCCAGCGGCCGAGGGCTGGCCATCCTGCAGACCAACAGACCTGCAAGCTCCAGGATTCCTGGAAAGGAGGGGGGGGGAGATATGCAGGAGGATACTTTTAGTTTAAAAATATACTGGATGGTTGGGGGGAGGGTTGATGGACAGGAGGCTGTCCTGTCCCTGAAGGGGAAAACAGCCACTCAGCTGAGGGGGACGGAACGCTGCAGGGGGGAGCACAGCAGGAGCTGAGTTCAGGTCTCCCTCGGGGAGAAGGCAGTGATTGCTTGGGTCTGCCTCAGCAAAAGAGCCGACAGAGTGAAGGGTGGCTCTGGCCAGAGTCGTTTGGCTCTACCTCTGGGACAGATGAGAGCCCCCAGTAATTAGGCCTCTCTCTGGTAATGAGCAGACCACAAACCATTTCATCTGACTCTTGGGAAAGGGCAGGCTGGGGTGGGTGGAACCCTGCGTGGGTGGGAGGCAGGATCCAACCGAGTGGCCAGTCTGTGAAAGCCTGTTTGTGCCTGGAAGCAGTAAAGAAAATCCAGGCCACACTCTGAAGCCATCAGAAGCCCAAACATCTGTGCCTCAGCCAGGTGCCTCCTCTGTCTACCTGGAGACCTGTGCTGCTGACCTGTTCTTTGAAACCGACCTGTAAATAAACAAATCTTTGGTGTTGTTTATATAGAAATCCTGCCTTGGGGATCTCCATATTCTACTTGTGTACTGCAGATCTTACTTCACGGCAGTGAACCCAAAGCCAATAGACCTGCTGCCTTTACAACACCCAGTAACTGAGGTGAAGGTTTATAGTTTAAAACAAATCTCCAAGAATTCAATTCCTGCTTAAAAAAATAATAATAAACAGCCCCTGGTTGTGGGGAAGGAACACAGCTGCTATGTCTGCTAAACCAGTTTGGTGTAGTGATTAGGAGCATGGACTCTAATCTGGGAGAACCAGATTTGATTCCCCATTCCTCCACATGCAGCTGCTGGTGTGACCTTGGGTCAGTCATGAGTTCTTGTAGAGCTGTTCTCTTATGAACAGTTCTCGAAAGAGCTCTCTCAGCCCCACCTACCTCACAGGGTGTCTGTTGTGGGGAGGGGAAAGGAAGGGAGATTGTAAGCCGCTCTGAGACTCCTTTGGGTAGTGGAGGGTAGGAAATAAATCCAATCTCCTCCTCTTCCTCCTCCTTCTTCATCCAGGAGTCCACCAGCCTGGCCACCATTTTCTGGCTGTGGGGTAGAAAAAAACCTCCAGTGGGGATAATGTTCCCTTCTCCTACTATCTGATGAGGGGCAGAATTACAAAAACAGTGGTCCCAAATTTTTAAGACCTGGGGGGAGGGAATCCAAATTGATAACAACACTTCCAAAAACAAGTCAGGATAACTAAAACAGCATCCTACCCAAAATCCGGTTCCAAAATCATTGCAAAAAAATTGTGAGGTACGCTTTCCTTCTCTTCTGTTACTGTAACTTGTCTCCCCTCTGCTTTTTCTGTTTCCCTCCTCTTGAAACTCACTCTATTGGCCATCAGGGCATATTTTACTTGAACAACATATATATGCAGTGAAGAAAAAATGCCAGCCCATGGATGACACTGAAGATGCTTTCCGAAGGTGGCAGCCATACTAGTCTGCAGTAGAACAGCTGCATTCGAGTCCATTCGCACCTCAGGGATCAACCAGACTTTCTCAAAAGCTCATAGCCTGGAACTCTCGCTGGTCTCTAGGGTGCCCTGGAACTCCGATCTGGCTGGAGGGGTCCTGTTTCGAGAGTCAGGTCTTGGCTTCCAAGATACAAACGAGCAACGGGAAGGGCAGGGGGAGCCAGTGGGGAGGGCTGGTTTGCAACCCACTTTCAGAGGCTTTGAGGCCCACTTCTGGTCCTGACCCACAGGTTGGGAAACACTGCTCTAAATGACAGCCCCAAACCAAGCCCTGTGACACCCCACTGACCACTGTCCTCCAATCAGACCGGGAGCCATTCACTACCCCTCTTTGGGTGTGCTCATCCAACCAATTCCTTATCCACGTAGCCATCCTGAAACTTAATCCACAACCCTCCAAAATGCCAATCAAAAAGCCATGGGGAACCTTATCAAATGCCTTACTGTCATCCAAATGTACAACACCCATGGCATCCTCATGATCTACTAAACTTGTCACCCAATAGAAAAGGAAATGAGATTACTATGACAAGACCTCTCAGGGACAAATCCATGCTGAATATTTCTTATCACCAAATTACCCTCTAGATGTTTACAAATCAGCCCTTTTAAAATCTGCTCCAAGATTGTCCCTGGGACAGAGATTAAACTAACTGACCCATAGTTCTCCAGATCAACCTTCCTCTCCTTTTTAAAAGTCAGGACAAAATTCGCCGTTCTCCAGTCATCTGGCATGTCACCTGCCTTCCAAGAGGCCTTGAAGATAATGGATAACAGCTCTGCCAACTCCCCAGCTAATTCTTTGAGTTCTTGGGTGGACACCTTCTGGCCCAGAGAACTTATACCCATTCAAAGCACCTGAACAACCTCTGTGTTTATATCCACCTGCAGGTCTGACTCCCGAATACCAGGTGGGGCTCTACTCTCCTTCTGAGAGAAGAATGAGGACAAATAGGCATTCAGCATCTCTGTCTTTGTGTTATCCTCCATCAGGGTTTCTCCATTGTCACCCAGTAGTGATTCTATCACCTCCTTCAGCTTCTGTTTACACCTCAGATAACTAAAACAACAACAACAACAACCAAATCATCATCATTGTTATTATCATTATTATTATTATTATTATTATTATTATTATTATTATTATTATTATTATTTTATTATTAGCTTCCCTGGCCATTCTTAGCTCCTCCTGAGCTTTGGCCTTCCTAACAACCATCCTACAGTGTTTAGCAACCTGTAGGTTCTGTTCCTTGGTAATCCTCCTTTCTTTGCATTTCCTAAACATAACTTCTTTTTCTTCAGCTCATCACAGAGCTCTCTGTTCATCCACATCAGGTTCTTGGATCTCCTGCCATGTTTCCTTCTCATCAGAGTGGCAGTCTTGAAGCAGCGGCTGGACCAACACTTGTCAGGGATGCTCTAGGCTGATCCTGCATTGAGCAGGGAGTTGGACTAGATGGCCTGCGGGGCCCCTTCTGACTCTGATTCTATGATTCTACAAATAGCTTGAACCTACAACAACTCATTTTTTAAAAGAACCCAGTTACCCTTCCAACTCTTTTCCTCATGGAATCTTTCCCATCATCTCTCTAAATCTACTAAAATCAGTCTTACTAAAATCCAACATACGTGTTCCACTGAAAACACTTATCATATAAAAGAGAGGATTCTAACAACATATGATTGCTTCCCCCAAGGTGCCCAGCACTATCAATTCATCTACCAGCTCTTACCTATAAGTTAAAATCCAATGTAAAATAGCTAACCTTCCCTCGTCACCTTTTCTACCTTTTGAATGAGGAGGTTATCCTGCAGACAAATCAAGAAATTATATGTCTCTGGGTTCTTGGCAGAATAAGTCTCCCAGCACACATCAGGGAAATTAAAATCACCAACAGCCACTGGATAGGATGGTTTGGCCAGTTGTCTCAAGAGGAGAGCATCCTCCCCTTCTTCCCAAATTGGTGGCTTGTAACAAACCACACACATAACACCACTGGTCCGTCCATTCCTTACTCTCACCCAGACACTTTCCACAGGTAAGTTAAGCAAAAGTTTTATGAACAATGGATTGTGAAAGCATCCCTCAATAATGCACACTGAAATTCAGAGATTTCATTGTTTTACTGAACTTCCCAGTCCCCAAAGTCATTGAAATTCAGTGATGACTGAGCATATGCTGATTGGCATAGGCTCTCATTCATTTTTTCAGTCAGCTTTCTCTGAATGGTTCTCATCTTGCAAATTCTACCTCACATTTCTGCTTCTCTTCTTACAGTTAACTTTGACCACTTTCAAATTCTCCGGGCTATTGGGAAGGGGAGTTTTGGAAAGGTAAGTGCCATCTTATTTTATAGCAGAAATATGTGAGGTCCTTCCTTCTCAGCAGACTGAGATACAGAGATGCAGTGTTGGGGTGTTTTAAAATCTATAGCCCAATTAACCTGGTTGAACATTATTCTGTTCTTCAGTACATTGACAGAGAGAGCAACCTGAAGCAGGTCTACTGAGAATCCTACTCAGATCTACTAAATATGGCTTTTTATAATGAAATATAAATGTTACATTGATGACATTTTTCTAGTCTTCTCAGTCAGAAATTGGAAGCGGTTTTTTAATCCGGGTTAATTCACTGCATGAGACAATAAGGTCCACCTGCTGTAGTGAACCCAATTCCATCTCATTTCTGGATACAAGGTTTCATAAGAACACCTTGAATCAGTTATCAGTCAAAATGTTTATTAAGTTTACTGACAAAGATTCCTGTTTACATCCCCCACAATTACATAATAATGTACACAATTGCATAATAATTTACCATTCAGACAGTTCATGAGGATAAAAAGGAATTCCACCACACATCATGATTTTTTGGCAGACTCAAACAGATTGGAAAGGCAGTTACTTGACAGAGTAATACACTCACCTTTTGTTTTCAGTACACTCACATTTTGTTTGCAGTTAAAAGGATCCTCAAAAGGCAGTGGTGGGATGTGAAAATGGCCCTTTGATAGGTGTTCAAAAAGCCAGAAGCATCTGTGATGTATTAATTAGAACAGACTCCAGGGATGCCAGTCCTAATCAGGAAAATGCACATGGACATTTCAGATGTCGGTAATGTTCTGTCATCTTTCTCTAGAATTAAAGGAGTTCATACATCCAGATGGATCTTATAGTATAAGATTCAAGCATTTTTCTAACTGTAACTCCAAAGGAGTTGTGTCTTTGTGTCCATGCAACCTGCTTTATATATGCATCAGCTCAAGATCTGTAAGAACAAGGATAATAGAACATTGTTCAAAAATTAGAACTGTAATGTTGGAAGCTCTTCAGTAGTTCATTTTACTGAAAAAGGCCATACTGTAGATGATCTTAGATTCTGTGTTATATATAATCATACACACCATCCTTTTAACAGGATGGATGTATCCAAAATACTTCTCAGACAGGATTCATACTTAAAAGACACTCACCCCTGTGCTTCTTAATCAGAATATGGATCTCTCTTCCAATTTGTTATACTTGTTTTAGAGAATATGGCCACAAGTATCATTAATTTCTGGTATTTTAAATTAATGAAAGGGTATATAACTGTGTGTGTTCTACTGTCACAAAATTAATGAACTGTCACTTAATGAGTACTGGCCACAGCTGTTGGCAATCAATTAGCAACTGTTCATATTTATACTGTCATAATTTTGGTATGGATATGAGAACTTCGTAACCCTGCTAAGTCAAGTAGGCTGGTGCCAGTTATAAAGGAATTCGAGGTGTTTGCCGCTGAGTACAATATTATAAGTAAGCGGTGGGTAAGTTCCAGTTCAACTGTGTTTGTTTTCATTAGTGATTACAGCAATAGTGATGTTGGTTATACAAAATATTATTCAGTTTGAGGTTTAAAGAATTAGGCTATTACTTTTGAGCTTCAGGGCTTTGAAGAAGGACAGCTTTTTTAAACGGGTGTACATCTGGGCCCCATCACCCTGCCCCATTGCCACCTTCTGCTATCTTCAGGGATTCAGGCCCGTCATCAGCTTCTGCTGTCTTTGGGGAATCTGCGCTATTCCTGCAGTGAACTCTCTTTTAGATGCAAACTGTTAGCAGTAGAGAATCAGCAAATTTGTTTTATGGACTTTTATTTGGTTGTTATAGGTCTTTTGTATTCATACATGCTGTTGGTTAGAATATAAGTGAAGCTTTATTGCTCATTGTATTGTATTGTTCTAATAGCCTTTGAATATTGCTGTCAATATTATTGACAACTTGTTACTTGCTACCTACGCTGTGTAGGGATGCCAGCCTCCAGTTGGGACCTGGACATCCCCCAGAATTACAGCTCATCTCCAGACTATGGAGATTCATTCCCCTGGAGAAAAATGGATGCTTTGAGGGTGGATTTTGTGACCTTGAACCCCACTGAGGTCCATGTCCTTCTCAGGTTCCATTCCCAAATCTCCAGGAGTTTCCCAACCTGGACCTGGCAACCCTGTGCCCCCCCACCCCGTGCGGGGGACCAGGGGGGACCTGGCAACCCTACCTGTTCATCACATAAATAGGATTAAGATAATTTAACCATTTTCTGCAGAGATCACAGAGCTTTTACAAACAAAGCCAATAAGTATTTCCAAATACTAAGAAAGCTTTAACTCTAAGTGGTAGATACTACACTTGCTCTTAGCCAAAAGGCTGAAAAGTGATCATTCTAAACCACTGATTGTTCTAAAGCTTTGAAAACATTTTTATTCCAAGTTTATTGAGTACAAAAGATAACTTTTTTTTGGTAAATACAATTTATTATTGGATATATCACATGTTCATACAATTTAAACACACCAATACATATCCATTTTTCTTTCTCCCTCTCCCCCCCAAACAAGGCTTCCCGCACTGCACCAACCCCATTGATATTTCTCTTATGCAATTACATATACTACTAAACATATTTTCTTTTACTAATGGTAACAATTCAAAAGTCTAATTCTCTTTCAATTTCTTCTTAATAGCTATCAAAACAACTCAAACCACGCTTAACATCCCAGTTTTTCAACAAGTATTCTTGAAAGTCTTTCCAGTCTTCGAAAAAGGTTTCATCTTCTTCGTTGTTTAACTTTCTTGTTAATTTGTCCATTTCTGCCATAAACAATGTCTTTTTAATCCATTCCCATGTTTCAGGTACTTTATCTTGTTTCCAACATTGAGCAAAAGTCAGTCTAGCTGCTGTAATCAAGTACCATAATAGTGTTCTCTTGGCTACATTTATTTCTTCCATTTTAAGACCTAACAATAACATCTGTGGGTCTTTCTTAAAAGTACATTTCAAAATTTTTTGTATCTCATTGTGGATCTCAGTCCAATACTTTACTGCTTTATCACATGTCCACCACATATGGTAAAAAGACCCTTCATGTTTCTTACATTTCCAACATTTGTTAGACATACTTTCATTTATAATAGCAATTTTTTTAGGCGTCATATACCATCTGTACATCATTTTATAACAATTCTCTTTAACATTTACAGGTTGAAATTTTCATTGACTTTTTCCACAGATATTCCCAAGATGTCATTAATATCTCATTATTAATATTTACCGCCCATTTTATCATTTGCTCTTTTACAGTTTCATCCTCAGTGTACCATTTCAACAAAACCTTGTACAATTTAGAAATCATTTTTTTACCCTTCTCAAGCCATACAATTTCAATTTCAGTGTTATTTTCTCTAAAACCATGTTCTCTTTTATCGGTCTTAAATAAGTCATAAATCTGTCTATACTTCAACCAATCATATTCAAATTCCACATCAAATCTGTCTTTTAACACAAAGTTTTTCCCTTCTAATTTTAAAAGACTTTTATAAGGTAGCCAATCTAACCCTTGATTTCTTGAATATGGATTAATCACTTCTGCTGGTACTATCCAAAGTGGTTTTTCTTCAGAGAAGAATTTTCTATATCTCATCCAAGTCTCGAACAGTGATCGTCTTATAAAGTGGTGTTTGAAGAATTTGTCTATTTTTACTTTTCCATACCATAAATATGCATGCCATCCAAACTTGTTATCATGCCCTTCTAGAGCCAATAACTTTTTATTCTCAAGATTAATCCACTGTTCCAACCATGTTAAACAGACGGCATCATAATACAGTCTTAAATTTGGTAGTTGTAGACCTCCTCTTTCCTTTGCATCACATAAAATTTTCATTTTAATCCTTGGCTTTCTTCCTGCCCATACAAATTTAGATAATTCTTTCTGCCACGTATCCAGTATTTTCCTTTGTTTTAATATTGGAATAGTCTGAAATAAGAACATCAAACGCGGTAAAATATTCATTTTTACAGTTGCGATTCTTCCCAGTAATGATAGATTCAAGGTATCCCATTTCTCCATATCTTGCTGAATTCTATACCAAACCTTTTCATAATTATTTTTGAACAAATCAATGTTTTTCATAGTCAATTCAATTCCTAAATATTTAGTCTTTGTAACTACTTCACATTGAATTTTCTCTTGAAGTTCTGTTTGTCTTTGTTTCGTCATATTTTTGCACATCACTTTGGTTTTACTTTTATTAACGTAAAATCCCGCAACTGATCCAAATTCTTCAATTTTTTCCATCAATTGTGGTATTTTCTCGATTGGATCTTGAATCATGAACATTACATCATCTGCAAATGCTCTGTATTTATATGCAAAACCTTTCACTGTGAGTCCTTCAATGCTGTTGTCTTTTCTTATCGCTGTCGATAATATTTCCAGTATCCAAATAAACAACAACGGGGATAACGGGCAGCCTTGGCGTGTTCCCTTTTGAACTTGGAAGAAATCTGTTCTTTCTTTATTTATATTCAAAGCTGCTTTCTGTTCTGAGTAAATTGCCACAATCATGTTTAAAAAAGACTGTCCTATATCCATTTTTTCAATAACTTGCAGCATGAACTCCCAATTTAAATTGTCAAAAGCTTTTTCCGCGTCTAAAAAGAGGAATCCAACTTCTTTTTCTGGATGTTTGTCATAGTATTCAATTGCATCAATCACCACTCTTAAATTGTCTCTAATTTGTCTATTTGGTAAAAAACCAGCTTGTTCTTCCGCTATAGTATCTTTCAAATATTTTTTCAGTCTTTCCGAAATTATTTTTGCAAATAATTTGTAATCATTATTTAATAGCGATATTGGTCTATAATTCTTTACTTCAGTTAAGTCCAAACCTTCTTTGGGTATCAATGAAATATTTGCTTCTTTCCATGAATCTGGGATCCGTTTAGTCTTTCTTATCTCGTTCGACAGAAGTACTAAGATAGGGGTTAGCTCCTCCTTAAATTTCTTATAAAACTTTGCTGTAAAACCATCTGGACCTGGAGCTTTGCCCAACTTTGCATCTTCTATCGCCATTGTCACCTCTTCTTTTGTTACTAAACCATTTAATAACTCTTTAATTTGTTTTCCCAGCTCTGGAACTTCAATAGTCTCCAAATATTTCTTAATTTTCTGTTGATCAATTCCTTTCTTTTTAAACAGTTTGGCGTAGTATTTGAAGAAGACTCTTTTTATGCCTTTCAGATTCATAACATGCTTTCCATCTTCAGTAATCTTACTTATAAAATTCCTTTCTTTTCTATTTTTCAATTGCCACGCTAAAAATTTTCCTGGTTTATTTGCACCCTCAAATGCTTTTTGCTGTAATTTCTTCAGATTCCAGTATAATTCTCTATTTAATAGAACATTCAATTGATCCTGCAGAAAGTGGATCTCTTTAATAATTTTTTTCTTCCCTGGCCTTTTCTTTAATTCCTTTTCTTTTTGTCAAATTTTTTCATGGAGGTCATTTTGTTGTTGCATCCTTTGTTTTTTATCTTTAGAATTCAGAGAGATAAGCAAACCTCTCATTACCGCTTTGTACGTGTCCCATACGACTTGTATATCAGTACCTTTGTTCAAATTCAGTTCAAAAAAACTTTTTGTTTCTTTTTTTAAAGTTTCATTAATTAATTTTTGATCCAATAAGTCCTCATTAATTCTCCAATATAATTGTTTCGGTTTTTCTTTAGATATCCAAAGTAAAGGGTTGTGATCTGAATTGATTTTCGGTAAAATTTGTATTTTGTAGGTTTTCTGCGCCATCTCCTCTGACATCCAAATCATATCGATTCTGGAGAAGGAATTATGTCTGTTAGAATAAAATGTGTAATCCTTTGTCTTAGGGTTCCACTTCCTCCAAACGTCTTCTAGTTTCTCTTGTTTCATTAGCTGAAAAAAAATTTTTGGCAGCTTTCCAACCGCCTCTCCGCTTGCTTTGGACTTTCTGTCCAATACATTGTTCACTGTGCCATTGAAGTCTCCTGCAAGAACTATTTGATCATAATTTAAACAGTCCAACTCTTTCGTCAAATCATTAAAAAAGGTCTCTTTTGCACCATTGGGTGCATATATATATTTACAAGCAATGTCTTTTTTCTATTCATCATTATTTCCACGCCAAATATCTTCCTTCTTTGTCTGAGAAGATTTGTTTAGGTTCCAATTCTTTGGTAATGTATATCACTGTTCCTTTTTTCTTATTAACTGCTGATGAATGAAATTCTTCTCCCATTTTTTTATTAATCAAGTATTTATTATCTTGTTTTCTGATATGTGTTTCTTGCAAACAAATTATGTTACATTTTTGTTTCTCTAGCCAATGATTCACTAATCTTCTTTTGTTTGGTGAATTTAGTCCATTTATGTTCCAAGATAAAAATTTGTAATCCATAGTTGTTTTGAATTAAATATCTTTAAAATCATCAAAATTGTTCTCTTTGAATCTGTACATGTCTCCTTCCGTTTTAAGGGTATATCTCACCGAATTGTATGCAAATGATAATCCATATGGAATCTCCCATCTAAACCTGATACTCATTTCTTTTAACCTATCTGTTAGTTTCTTGAATTTCTTTCTGTCTTGTAAGATCGATCTCGGAATTTCTCTCAAAATTATTATTTTTTTCCCATTAATTTCCAACGGTTGTGTAAATTGCTTCTTGAAAACGTCTTCCTTCATTTTCGTAGTCACAAATTGAACAATCACATCTCTGGGTAATTGCTTTCTCTTGGCATAAGCTGAATTTACTCTGTAAATCAGGTCAAAGTCTGGATCCAAGTCTCCAACATCATCCCCTATATAAGTTGTCAATGTGTTAATTACTAAAGCCCGTAAATCCTGATCTTCCTCCTCTTCAATTCCTCTCAATCTCAAGTGATTCTGAGTGGCCCTATATTCCATCATGGACTCCAGTCTTGTATTTTATGACAGGGTTCTTTTGACTTTCTGTTCCATTTCTTCTGATTTTGTCACCAGACTTTTAACCTCTTTTTAAACTTCTTCTGTGTCTTTTTTTATCCCTGCCACTTCTGTTAGTACTAGTTCTTTCAACTCTTCCATATTTTTTTTCTGTACTTGAACTTGTACTTGTTCTATTTGCTCCAGTTGTATTTGCAGCTGTTGTTGCAGCTGTTGTTGCAGCTGTGATTCTATTTGCTTTCCCAAACTCTGCACCACTTCAGTCACCCGTTTCTCCATTGCTTCCATGGCAGCCTGCCACTCTTTTTTTTCCTTTGCAGTCATTCTTGGACTAGGTGATGAGGCAGCCCTTGGTCTTGACCTCAAATCCGTCTTGAAAGCGAGTTCAGGGCTAATCGATCTTTATATTATCAATCTTCAAGCCAAATCGCCACCTTTATAGCTTCTTCCAGTGCTTTTTCGGCTTAAAATTAACTTTTTAAAATTTAGTCCTCCTCAAAATGGCGGGCGCAATTTCTCTATGATTTTCTGGCTAGAGTAGGCTCCTTCGGAACTTCCTGTTTATCTGTCTGTCACTGTAATCCAACTTCCGGTGTCACACTCTAAACCGGCCGTCTACTTCCGGCACAGCCACATCGAAAACATCCACTCTAGCCTACTTCCTGTATCATAGAATCACAGTCAGTTTCGTTTCTGCCACGCAACGTTTAGTCTTAGCTGACCACAGGAATGCAAAACAAAGTCACTTTTCGGCTGTTTTCTCTAAAGGAAAGCTTTCTTTTTACTTTTAAATCAAGCGGATTAGTTCATTGAAGCCTTTTACGCTTATCCGTGCGTTTAGATTTTACGTTCTTCTTTAAACCGGTAAGCAATTGTTCATTTGTTACCTTACTTGTAATCTCGGGGTTTCGCAGTGCTTCTTCTGTAAACGATGTTAGTCTTGATGTTAAAGAGGTCGGTAGATGACGAATTTATGCTGAATTCTCAGCCCAGCTGGTATCTGTAGTGCTGATTTGCAACTGCCCTCTTCGCGGAAGGAGATCAAAGTGTAAACAAGCTTCCTCCGAAGCTTATCCACACCGATCTCAACTCCCTCTCAGGCTTGGCTGCTTGCTTGCCACCCCCCCGCCTGGGGAGTGCTGCGCTGGGCCAGGTAGAGCCCAGACTGTCGTCAGATACCGCTGTACACCCTGCACAAATCACAAAGTGTGTCAATTCGCCATTTTAACTCCGACTGGAAGCCAGTACAAAAGATAACTTTGATTGGAATAGGTTCCTAGTCTCAGGGGTCCCAGTCAAAACACTCAACAATGATTCTTCATGAAGTTCAGTTTATTGAGGCTAGTACGAGACACCATGAGCTCTTGTGTCAGGGATAACAAGAAAACCCCGGGAGCCCCAGTTATACCCTGTTCAAACAACCCCCCCAAACCCCCCTAAACCAATAAGCAAGCACCTAAAAGTGCAAGGAGACTAGAGCTGTTGCGTTATCAGTGGGAAAGTAGCACTAGGCAGCTCCAAGGCCACTTGGCAGATAAGGTAGTAGCAGAAGCAGGGAGGGAAAGCAAAAGGCAGAAACATCCCCCACATTTCAGTCCATGGAAGCTAGCTGACATCCTTCCCACCCCAAGACCCCCCTCCACCAGCTGTAGCAGGCCAGGCAGCATGGAAATCACGTAACAACCGAGGAGCATTGACATGACGGGTCTCAACCCACCCCCGATGTTCTGACTCAAAGTCCTTCCAGTCAACCAAGTAGTACAGTTGACCCCTCTTAAGCTTCGAGTCCAGGATCCGAGAGATTTCAAAATGCTGCTCACCATTCACTATCGGGGGGGGGCAGCCAGAGCTGATGTGGGCACCACATGTTCGGACCCGGGTCTTTTTTTAACAGACTGGAATGAAAAACAGGGTGCAGATGTTTAAGAGATTTGGAGAGGTCCAGCCGCACAGTGAACTCATTGATCTTACGCACCAGCCTAGTTTCTGACTAGGTTGTAAGCCCTTGATGTTCTTCATAGACACATACACAGAATCCCCGGGTTGCAAGTCCCACCCTTCAGACCGTTTTTTATCTGCCTGCGCTTTATAGGCAGCCTTCGCCTTGTCCAAAGTTTTCCCCGCCAAGGGCCAAACAGCACGCACTCGGTCACACCACTCATGCACTTCTCCACCAACCTCCCCCCCATTGTCCAGGAATGATTGAGGGGCCCCCTCATAGCCAAACACCATCTTGAAGGGGGACATTCCAGTAGAAAAGTGGAGGGTGTAGTTATAGCAATACTCTGCGAATGGTAGACAGTCTACCCAGTCATCCTGTTGGTAGTTGGAGAAACACCTTAAGAACTGTTCCAATGTCTGATTGGCTCATTCAGTCTGGCTATCCATTTCAGGATGATAAGCACTGCTAAGTCCCTTCTCCACCCCCAGCACCTTCAGCAGTTCCCCCCAGAACTTCGAGACGAACTGGGAACCCCTATCAGAAATTATTTTCTTGGGAGGGGTATGCAGTCTGATAATATGGTGCATGAAGGCTTTAGCCAGGCTCTGCGCTGTGGGCATCTTGGTGAAAGGGACGAAGTGAGCCTGCTTTGAGAAGAGGTCTACCACCACCCAGATAACTGTTTTCCCTTGACTGGGGGGAAGATCCATGATAAAATCCATGGAAATCACTTCCCACAGCCAGAAGGGGGTGGGCAATGGCTGTAGTAACCTGGGGGGTTTCCCTGGGTGGGGCTTACACATGAGGCAAGTTTGACAGGACTGAATGAACAAAGAGACATCTTTCCTCATGCCTGGCCACCAGAATTGGTGCTGCAGCAGCTGCAGGGTTTTTATATAGCCAAAGTGGCCCCCCAGCTGTGAGCCGTGCCCAGCCAGCATGACCTCCCCCACCCAGGAAGTGGGGACAAACAACCGGGAGCCCTTGTATCAACAGTCATTGTCTCTCTGCTCCAGGTCCCCTTCTTGCTCAATCTCTCATTGATTGCTCTCTGAGAAGCCTGCCATGAACTTCAATTCCCAGCTTCCCTCATTCCTCTCCTTGTGGGCAGTCGCCTGGCTCTGAGTTGTCACCGCCTCACCCAACTGTGAGGGAGTGAACATAAAGTCCAGTACCTCCTCCCTCTGGCTGTCATGCTGCAGAAGGTGGGACAGCGCATCAGCCAGGAAATTGGATTTGCCCGGGAAATGGTGGAGAGTGAAATTGAATTTGGAGAAGAAATCTGCCCATCATAACTGCTTGACATTTAGGTTTCAGGGGGTTTTATGATCAGTCCACACCTCGAACGGTACCCTTGCCCCCTCCAGCCAATGCCTCCAGGTGGATAACGCCAACTGGATGGCCCCTGCCTCTTTGTCCCACAGTTCCATTCAGTGGCATTGAATTTTCAGGACACATATTTCCCCTCCTGCCCCTCCTGCAGAATAGCCCCCCCATGGCCACATCTGAAGCATCGACTTGCACCACAAATTTATGATTTTCATCGGGATGGGCCAGCACAGATTCAGATGTGAACAACCGCTTGAGACTGTCAAAAGTGACTTGGCACTCTGATGACCATGTTAATTGAGCCCCTGGCTTAGTGCTCTCTGGCCCCTTCCCCTTGTTTTTTAACAGGTCCATCAGGGGTAGGCTAACCTGGGCAGTTTGCCAAAAAAAACTCTGTAAAAATTGGCAAATCCTAAGAAAGGTTGGAGTTGCCATCTGGTGCCGGGGGCTACCCACCTCAAGACCACTTGCACCTTGGCGGGGTCCATCTCCAAGGCTCTGGGGGAGATGCAGTACCTCAAGAAGTCAACTTCAAACTTATGGAATTCGCACTTGGACAGTTTAGCAAATAGCTGGTTGTCATATAGTGTTTGCAACACCTCCCTCACCAGTTTGACATGGGAGGCCTTGTCAGAGGACTACAGCAAAGTAAACAAGGGCCCCCTAAACAGGTGCTTGTGCAACCCTTCGTTGATAAGGTTCATGAAGACCCTGGGGGCCCCTTGGAGCCCAAATGGCATTACCCGGTACTCAAACTGCCCCAGCAGGGTGTTAAACGCCGTCTTGTACTTGTCACCTTTCTTTATGCACACCCAGAAGTACACATCTCGCAAGTCCAACTTGGAAAAAATCTTCCCCTCAGTCAGGAGGTCTTTAATCAACAGCAGCGTGTAGGCATTCGTGGCCGACACTGTATTCAGACCCCGGTAGTCAGTGCATAGCCTTAGACCCCCGTCCTTCTTTTTCCAGAAGATGATTGGAGTGGCAAAGGGGGAGGAGGGAGGGCAGATGAAGCCCCGAGCCAGATTCTTGTCGATGAACTTGCAGAGCTCCTCTTCTCCCTGAGACTCATCGCATACAACTTGCCTTTAGGCAACTTTTGCCCGGGGAGCAGTTCAATGGCACAGTCTGAATTACGATGGGGCGGGAGCTCATCTGCCTCCCCCTCCTCGAACACTCAAGCAAAGTCTCTATACTCAGGGGGAATGGTTGCAAGATCCTCCTGCACCAGGCATGCTTGTACAGTCTCCTCCACAGGGGTCGCCCCCCCCCACTTCACGTCCCACGAGTGATTTTGGCACTTGGGGGCAAAAACTGCACCCTCCAAGGAGGGAAAGCAAAAGGCAGAAGCATCCCCCACATTCCAGTCCATGGCAGCTAGCTGACACCTAGATATCGTCCAGTAATATTATCTCTTACCGGTATTTAGTCTTGTTTTAAATTAAAAATAATAAATCTCAGCCAATCCTATGGCATCAAAACAATACCAGCCATCTTTTCTTTGTGGCCTGCTTCATGCCGTGGCTTGGTGCTCTGCGGCAGAGCCTCATCTTTCCTCCACCTCTCTCTGTGTGGGCATTTTCACACACACAACAAATAACACACTTTCTAGCCCCTTTCAGTGCTCTTTGCAGCTGGACTATATTACTGTGTGAAATGGCAGAATCCACTTGCAAACTGTTGCTGAAGTGGACTGGAAGTGCACATTTCAGTTGATTGGCAGCTTTCTGCTTTACCACAGATCATGGCCTACGGTTGTTCCTCAGGGGTTGCCAGCAGTAGGTTGGGAAATCCTTGGAGACTGAGGGGTAGAGTCTGGGGTGGGAGGAGTCTGGGGATGGAGAAGGTGTCCTCAGGGAAGTGATGTCATAGATTCTCCCTCCCAGAGCTGCCACTTCCTCCAGGAGGTCTGATCTCTCTCTGGGGCCCTGCGATCTGGCTGCCATTCTGGGAGGACTCCAGGCCCCACTGGAAGTTGGTGACCCCTCATTGCATCTGAGTCAACCAACTGTGAGGCTGGCATCAGTAACCTGGGAAGAGACTTCATGTCAAACTCCATTTTGAAAAGGGATTTATAAGAGGGCTCCTGCTGAGCTACAAAAAATCTCTGGCCTGGGTAAAAGCCAAATAACTTCTCTATCACAGGGTGGGTCACACAGAAAGTTACAGTTCTATAATTCAAATAAGCTACTAAGAGGCTGCTCAGTCGAAGTGGGGAACAGGCAGGGAAACCTGCGTCACAGAGAAGAAGCAGCAGCAGGGGCCCCTCATAGGTCAATCTTCCCAGGAGCATGTGGCAGAACTTGGTGGGGGGAGGAAAGGTGCCAAGGGGGGCAGCTGCACCATAAGGAGAGCACACAGCTCAGCGAAGAGCTGGAAGAACAAAGTAAGCCTCTCTCCTTCCCTTGGCACTTCCCTTCCCCCTCCCCCCTTCAGGTAGCCAGGAGGGCTAGGAGAGCGCTCTCCTGTTTTTGTTCTGATTTATTTTATTATTTTTGGTGACATCAGAAATGACGTCATGCCTCCCGTGCTCCCCACACACTCAAAAAATCATCTCGTTGTGGGGCTTAGCTGGCATGCTTTCCGAAATGGGAGCAGGACCGTGGTAGCCACTTTACCCTGCCTGATACATCAAAGGTCCAAGATTCCAAGAGCAGGGGCTTCCTGGGTGGCCTCTTTTGGGCAGCAGGGTCCACAGAGCTCTATGGATTTCACCAGTCTCAATGGTCTTTATTATAGAGTTTGGAGGAAATTCTGAGAGCATTGCAGACTCTGTGATGGCTTCCCCCTTTTCTCCTCTTGTTGCTACCATCGACCCAGAACGGGCGAGGGAATGCGGGAGCTGGAGGCTGCCTGAAATGGTGGGCAACCTGGTGACCCTCCCACCAGGTTGCCCTGGTGTGCAGCTTCTAGTTCCTTGGAGGAGTCGTGCAGTTCCGCCCCAGCTTCTCCAAACCTTTGGCCAGCCTTCCCCATGCATCGCCTCCACATCTCCAGGAATTTCTTATGCCAAGGTTGGCAACCCAGACAGCTCAGCAGCAAAAGGTTATTTTGGCATGCATCCGTCCTTCACATTTATACCTCTCCCCAAAGTGTAGGAAGTCACCATGAGCCCCCAGCTCCTATTTGATGAGATGTGGAGCTAGAAAATCCATCCTGTTGATCTCTCAGCTGACACCACTTCTGATTTCAGGGCCATAGCCAGGGTTGTTTTTTTTTAATTCAGAGGGCCTTTTAATAAGTCAGGGGGCACCCCAAACACACCCCTGCGTGCACACACCCCAAAGGAGCTCCTGGGCTGGATGGGAAGTCGGGGGGGGGGGCATGCCCCGAGATGCCCCTCTGTAGCAACGGGCCTGTCTGATTTCAGATCCCTACTAGGAGAACATCTGGCTTGAAACAGTGGCAAGGGAGGGTCCCAGTTGCAGGGAAAGCTCAGCGGTCAAGCACATGCTTTGCCTGAAGATTTTCAGTCCCTGGCATCTTCCACTGCCACATGCCCATGTGAATTGGAACTGTCAGCGCCGGGTCAACATTTGGGACCTCCTCCAGGCCAGTAGAAACGGTTCCTCACTCCCCCTTTCCTAAAAACTGCTCCTACTCTGACCCCCCCCAATGCTTTTAAAAGGTACTTCTCTGGCCAGTATCTGGGAAGGGGCAGGATATTGGAGCGACCGGATCTATTTTCCTGTTGCTGTTTGGACTCTCTGTCTAATTCTAGATGCTCCCTAAAATTACAGAGGTTGCTATAGCAACCAGATCCTGTTGCGTATGGTAGTTAATTCAGCATCCAAAACCAGTCCAGTCGGATCAGGTGCTTTCTTGTTGCCTTCAGAATTAGAATGATGCCCAGTCAAGACTTCTGCCCTGTTCCAGAAGACTGCAGTTCCTACTCCTGCACCAACCCGCAGCGGCTGGGCTTCGCTGCTCACTATGGAGCAAAGAGACCCCTCTGTGGCCTCTTGTGAGTGAGCTGATCAGGAGGAAGCTGGAGGCGGCTTTGAAGGGGGGCGTTGCCCTGCAGGAGTCGAGCCTCTTTGGTCCAGGGGCGACACCCTTGGTCCTGCCCTAGAGCATAGGGTTGCCAGCTCTAAGTTGGGGGATCCCTAGAGATTGAGGGGGCTGATGTGATGCCATGGGGTCCACCCTCCACTCTGCAGGTCAGGGGAAACGCCTGCTAGGGCCGAATAGGCTTCCCAGCACTGCCTCGGCAACGGGTTGGGTCACTTGTGGGAGCCGCGGAGCCTGGGGCGGGTGGAGCCTGGGGAGGATCATAGAATCAGAGAGTTGGAAGGGACCTCCGGGGTCATCTAGTCCAACCCTCTGCACAATGCAGGAAATACTCAAATACCTCCCCCCACACACATCCAGTGACCCCCCGTTCCATGCCCAGAAGATGACAAAAAAACTCCAGGATCCCGGGTCCAACTGGCCTGGAGAAAAATGGCTTCTGTACCCCAAAGTGGCCATCAGCATTTCCCTGGGCAGGTAAGAAAGGGCCACAAGAACCAAGCACTGAGGCAACCCTTCCTGCCCTCCCTTCTCGTGATCTGCCTAAGTTCACAGAATCAGCATTGCTGTCAGATGGCCACCTAGCCTCTGCTTGAAAACCTCCAAAGAAGGAGAGCTCACCACCTCCTCCCGAGGAAGCCTGTTCTACTGAGGAACCACTTTAATTGTCAAGAAGTTCTTCCCAGTGTTTGGCAAAGACCATAGAGACTAGGGGAAATTCCTAGAGCAATCACTATGGAGGCCATTTTTTCCCTTCCCAGTCCTTAGTCTATCAAGGGCAAGAGATTGGGGCTGGGAATAACATAACAAGCAACATACTAGGGTGAGGATTACAGAAATCTGAATAAGCATAGCTTATTAGACATGGAACAAAGTACAGACACAATGCAGAAAAAATGGTATGACATCAGTAGAGCATAATGCAGCGACAATAGTGTAATACATGCAGCAAACAGATAATATACCCTAGACACAGCACTATAGTCCACAGTCCCTTTCTGTCTAGAAAGAGCCTTCCTATGTATTTATTTCAGGACAAAAATTGAAAGCAGAGTGATGGTGGTGTGTTTTAGTTCCCCTGCATGTTCTAACTGACAAAATGTATGTAAATAAATGGTTGAACATAACCTTGGTATGAAATATTATCATTTCATGTGGTTTTAGAAGCAAAATAACCTTTGAGGCTCAGTCCTCTGCGTGTGCAACTCTGAGTCTCATCCAGGTTGAGAGGCAAATCTACTTCTAGCTCTCTGCTCGCTGTATCAACTATATTTCACTGCCTGGCCTTCTTAAATTACATTTAAATTTAGTCCTGAAACTTCAAAAGCTTTTTTGTGCTATGAAGCATATTGCCTCCTTCTCAAATCCCTGGTTACTGCTGCATATTGGGAGGAACAGCACTGGGTACAATCTGTGGGGAAGTTTTCCTGCACAGGTCTGTTTTTGAAACAAATGGGAGCATGTATCAGGCAAGTAAAAAATTATCTATTTAGAATATCTAGAATATTTCTATGCTGACCTGCTCAAATCAAAAACACAAGCAGCATAAAAACTTTGGAAAATGAGTTACCAGGGTTTGCATGTTAAAAGCAAGGAACTGTGCCAGATCAACCGTGTGCAGACTGACGAAAAGATGTGTACAGATGCCATTAAGTATTGTCAGACATGGCCTGGCAACCAGCAGGAGAGTGAGGAATCTCTCCTTATAATATAAAAGAGTTTTGGTGTCTCTCCTGGACACGCTTCCACAGCCTTTGGCCTGCTCAGCTGCCAATCTCACAGTCTCCCAATCCCGTGGCTGCATTGGCTCGCTACGTTGGCTCGGCCCCGCCCACCAAAACGGTGGGCAGTGTTTCGCCCATAGTCTGGAGGGAGCCGGAGAAGGGGATGGATGCTCTGCCAAGAGAGTGGCAACCCCTCCATGGGGGAGACGGAGGCAGACCTAGCAAGTGGCAGCAAGCAGGGAAAGCACTCACCTTTGCTGCCCCTTATGGCCCCTCTCCCTCGGCCGTGAGGCCTGCACCACAGAGAAGGCTGCCCAGTGCCTTTCAAAGACTCCCCTACCTTCCTTCAGCAGTGGCGGCAGCGCCAGGGACAGCCTAGCCTAGAGGAAATGAGCTGCACCTCCTGGAAAGCCGGACTCTCTCCAGATGAAGGCACTTCTCTTGGCTCCTGTGTGAGACTAACTGTGACTGTCTCCTCAATGACTGTTGGTAGGCAACCAAACAACCAAGTTTGCTTCTGTGAGTAAAAAAACAAAGGACTTTCAGCATAACCCCCTCCCCCACTTGGCCACTTTCCTTTTTGGCTCCACCCAGGGCCGGCTTACCCACTAGGCAAGCTAGGTGCTCACCTAGGGTGCCTACCCAGCAGAGGCACCAAAATGCCCTCCGCCCCCCCCCGTGAAAATCCCCCTTCCCGCCCAGCGCCAGCAGCCGTGAGGTGCCCAGAAAAGCCGGCAGCGCCACTGGGAGGGAAGGGGCAGGCATTCCAACCTCGCCCCTTCCCCGGCTCTCCTGTCTGGCTGCTATGCGTCCACGAGGACTTAGAGCTGCCAAGTGGAACAAGCGCTGGAGATCGAGTGATTAAAACAAACCAAAGTGAGGCCGCTGGGCCAACAATGAGCAGTGAGTTATGAAAGGTGACTTAATTATATTTTAAAAGAACGCACCCCCCTAGGGAGCAGCGTTGGAAGTGAGCGGGGAAGGAGCCCCTACCCGACGCAGAGACTTAAAAGCATTGTAGCTAGGGTGGAATGGAGAAAAAAAGCCAAGAAACCCGTTGTAAGAACCTTACCAAAGCACACGTAGCCATTTGGGTGATTTTCAGAGACTTTCAATAACTTTTGGCAAAAGTAAACAATCCGGAAAGATGGCGGGGAGAAGGTTTGAGAAAGGACCAAAATTGAAACCAGCAGGCGGCATGAGTCCGAGAGCAGAAGAGAGCACAGAGATCTCTAAGCTGCTGGCCGACTCCTTGCGCCCTCTACTGGATCAGATGACTAGCATTAACCAACAGCTAATGAGTTTGAACCAGGATTTTACAGCACAGCAACTCCAACTCTCAGAAACTGCAAAAAAACCGGAGCAGATGGCTGAAAAGGTTTTGGAAATTGATGCCAATTCGAAAAAAGCAAGAAAAAGGATGCAATTGCTGGAAATGAAACAAGCTTTGAGAGAAAGTCAATTGTTGGAGAGAGCAAATTTGGTCCTTCGGTTTCAATGTGTACCCGAAGCTAAAAATGAGAATCTAAAGCAACTTTTGAGCGATGCATTGGCCCCAATGATGGATTTAAAAGTAGAATACCTAATAAGCAAAATGGATGTGGTCTACCAGGCCTACTCCATGTATATTAAGAAGAAGAATCTCCCCTGGGAGATTGTGGTGAGATTCTCAAAGAGGCACATAAGGGATTTAATCCTAAAAGTGACTGCAACTAAGCCCTTGAAAATTGGAGGCAATAACATCAGGATTCTAAAAGACATCCCATTTGAAATTAGGAAAAAGAGAAAGAAGTACAAGTAATTCTTTTCCTACAAACAAACAGCATTGTGTACAGGTGGTTAATTCCCGAAGGCATCACATTTAAACTGAAGGATAAAAAGGAAAAAATAGACTCTGTTCCAAAAGCCCATGAGTTCCTGAGGCTGTAACTGGGAGACCCAGAAGAGGACGTGAAGGAAGAAGAGGATAGCAAATCAACTGGCGAATTGGACTCTGTGTCTTCCGAGGAGGACTCTGACACTGAAAGGGGGTGGCTGCTTCAAACAAAGCTATCAACTGGGAGACGGAAAGGAAAAAGCAAGATTGAGATTCTGAAAGTTGCTGCAAAGCATTTGTTATTGAGATGTGTGGGGAAAGCAGTTAAAAGGAGGATTAGTGTAGCATATTTAACCATGCTCAATGGTTTTTTTTAAGCTTTTTAGACTAATATGTTACAAGCTATAATGAAGGTCTCAAATTCTTGGGGTTTTAGTTAAATGTGGTTATCTTTTCTTTCTCCTTAGATGTAGATGTCTCCCCTCCCTTATTTTCTGTTGTAGTTTGTAGTGTATAGAAAATGCAAATTTAAAAAAATCCCCTTCGGGGGGCATAAAAAAAAGAGAAAATGGCTGCTTTGGAGGGTAGACCCTATGGCATTATCCCCTGCTGAGTCCTTCCACCCCACCCCCAATGCAGCCTCTACAAGATCCACCCCCCAATTCTCCAGGTATTACCCTAATCAGATGTGCTTTATCCTTGGTGCCTGTTGCTAGGCAACCAGGTTCTGTCAGTAAAAGGCCCTTTCCACACCTGTTTTGGCCTTTCAGAGAAAACTCATTGGGGCCAGTCCTGATAGGGTTTCCAATTCCAGGTGGGAAATTCCTGGAGATTTGAGGGATTGAGCCTGGAGACGGTGAGGTTTGAGGAGCAGTGGGACCTCAGACAGGAACAATGCCATAGACTCCACCCCCCAAGCCAGCCATTCCCCCATGGGGAACTACTGTTGCCAATCTCCAGGTGGGGGCTGGAGATCACTCAGAATTACAACTGCTCTCTAGGAGGGAGGTGGAGGAGATGTAAAGCTGAAGCCTGGGGGCAGATAATAGTAGATTGATGGCTGGCAGGGAGGGATATCGGGTTGCCAACAGCAGGTTGGGAAATTCCTGGATATTTGAGGGGTGGAGCCTGGAGATGGAGAGGTGGGACCTCAGACATGTACAATGCCATGGATTCCACCCTCTAAACCAGCCATTCCTTCATGTTGCCAGTCTCCAGGGGAGAGATGAAGATCATGCAGAATTACAACCGCTCTTCAGATGGCAGAGATCAGTTTCCCTGGAGAAAATGGTGGACTCTGTGTCTATGAACTGGTTCTATGAAGACCTACAACACTTCCTAGAACTAACACCAAAAAAAGATGTCCTCCTCATCATAGAGGACTGGAATACTAAAGCAGGAAGGTAACCAGAATAACAGAGAAGTTTGGCCTGGGAGAACAAAATGAAGCAGGGCAAAGGCTAACAGAGTTTTGTCAAGAGAACACACTGGTTATAGCGAACACCTGCTTCCAACAACCTAAGAGGCGACTCTACACATGGACATCACCAGATGGGCAACACCAAAATCAGATTGATTATATGATTTGCAGTCAAAGATGGACAAGCTATCTAGTCACTAAAAACAAGACCTGGAACTGCCTGTGGCTCAGATCATGAGCTACTCATTGCAAAATTCAGGTTTAAACTGAAGAAAGTTGGGAAAACCACTAGGCCATTCAGATTTTACCTAGAAGAACTATGGACAGAGGTTCGTGACATTGTACAGGAGGCAGCAATCACCACCATCCCATAGAAAAAGAATTGCAAGAAAGCAAAATAGCTGTCTGATGAGGCTTTACAAATAGCAGAGGAAAGAAGGAAAGTGAAAGGCAAAGGTGAAATGGAAAGATTTACCCAACTGAATGCAGAAATCCAGAGAACAGCAAGGAGAGATAAGGAGGCTTTCCTGAATTACCAATGCAAAGTAATAGAGGAAAACAATAGAATGGGAAGGACTAGAGATCTCTTCAAGTCAAGGGATCATTCCATGCAAAGCTGGCCATGATAAAGGACAAAAGTGGTAGGGACCTAACAGAAGCAGAAGAGATTAGGAAAGGATGGCAAGAATACACAGAAGAACTATACAAGAAGGACCTCAATGTCCTTGACAACCACGATGGTGTAATCACTGAACTCAAGTCAGACATCCTGGAATGCGAAGTCAAATGGGCCTTAGAAAGCATTACTAACAACAAAGCTAGTGGAGGTGATGGTATCCTAGCTGAGCTATTCAAAGTCTTAAAAGATGATACTGTTAAAGTGCTGCACTCAATTTGCCAGCAAATTTGGAAAACACAACAGTGGCCACAGGATTGGAAAAGGTCAGTTTACATTCCAGTCCCAAAGAAGGGCAGTTCCAAGGAACATTCAAACTACTGCACAATTGCACTTGTTTCACACGCCAGCAAGATCATGCTCAAAAAGATCCCACAAGCTAGGTTTCAGCAGTACATGGATAGAGAACTGCCAGAAGTACAAGCTGGGTTTCAAAGAGGTAGAGCAACTACAGATCAAATTGCCAATATTTGCTGGATTATGGAGAAAGCAAGAGAGTACCAGAAAAAGATCTACTTCTGCTTCATTGACTGCTTCTGCTTCATTGACTATGCTTTAGCTTTTGATTGTGTGGATCACAACAAACTATGGCAAGTCCTTAAAGAGATGGGAGTACCAGACCACCTCACATGTCTCTTGAGAAACCTGTGTAAGGGTCATGAAGTGACAGAAAAGGATATGAAACAACTGATTGGTTTAGTATAGGGAAAGGAGTATGACAAGGATGTATATTGTCTCCTTGCTTATTTAATTTATATGCAGAGTACATCATGCAAAATGACAGCCTGGATCAACAACTTCATAAGAACATAAGAGAAGCCAATGTTGGATCAGGCCAGCGGCCCATCCAGTCCAACACTCTGTCACACAGTGGCCAAAAAAACCAGGTGCCATCAGGAGGTCCACCAGTGGGGCCAGGACACTAGAGACCTTCCCACTGTTGCCCCCCAAGCACCAAGAATACAGAGCATCACTTGCCCCAGCCTGAGAGTTCCTATCTATAAAGGTAAAGGTTCCCTTGCTCGAAAGCCAGTCAAATCCGACTCTAGGGTTGCGGTGCTCATCTCCATTTCAAAGCCGAAGAGCCAGCGCTGTCTGAAGACGTTTCCATGGTCATGTGGCCGGCATGACTAAACACCAAGGCGCATGGAATGCTTTTACCTTCCCACTGAAGTGGTACCTATTTATCTACTTGCAATTTCTTGCTTTCAAACTGCTAGGTTGGCAGGAGCTGGAACTAGAGATGGGAGCTCACTCCGTCATGTGGCACCCAGGTCTCGAACTGCTGAACTACTGACCTTCCACAGCCTGCAGTTCAGCGTCTTAACCACTTGAGCCACCACAGCTCCATTCCTATGTATACCCTGTGGCTAACAGCCACTGATGGACCTCTGCTCTATATACTTATCTTATTCCCTCTTGAAACCTTCCATGTTTGTAGCCACCACCACCTCCTGTGGCAGTGAATTCCATGTGTTAATCACTCTTTGGGTGAAGTAGTACTTCCTTTTATCAGTTCTAACCCGACCGCTCAGCAATTTCATTGAGTGCCCACGAGTTCTTGTATTGTGAGAAAGGGAGAAAAGTACCTCTTTCTCTACCTGCTGTATCCCATGCATAATCTTATAAACCTTGATCATGTCACCCCTCAGCTGTCATTCCTCTAAACTGGAGCCCCAAGCGCCTCAACCTTTCCTCATAGGGAAAGTTCTCCAATCCTTTTATCATTCTAGTTGCCCTTTTCTGCACTTTTTCCAATGCTATAATATTCTTTTTGAGATGTGGTGTCCAGAACTGTACACAGTATTCCAAATGAGGTTGCACCATTGATTTATATAGGGGCATTATGATATTGGCTGATCTGTTTTCAGTACCCTTCCTAATAATCCCCAGCATAGCATTGGCCTTTTTTATTGCAGTCGCACACTGCCTTGACATTTTCAGTTTGTTATCTACTACGATCTCAAGATCTCTTTCTTGGTCAGTCTCTGCCAGTTCAGACCCCATCAACGTGTATTTATATTTAGGATTTTTTGTTCCAATGTGCATCTCCTTGCATTTGGCCACATTGAACCCCATTTGCCACACTGATGCCCACTCACCTATCCTCAACAGATCCCTTTGGAGTGCCTCACAATCCTCCTTGGTTTTCACCAACCTGAACAACTTTGTGTCATCCTCAGATTTAGCCACTTCACTGCTTACTCCCAATTCCAAATCATTAGTAAACAAGTTAAAAAGCATCAGACTGAGTACTGATCCCACTCTAATGGCAAAAAGTGAAGAGGACTAAAGGGCCTCTTGCTCAGGGTGCAAGAGGAGAGCGCAAAGGTTGGCTTGAAAGTCAACATCAAAAAAACTAAGATCATGGCATCTGGCTCCTTGGCAAATAGAAGGGGAAGTCATGGGAGCAGTGACAGACTTCATGTTCCTGGGATCCAAGATCACTGCAGATGGTGACTGCAGCCATGAAATTAAAAGACGCCTGCTCCTTGGGAGGAAAGCGATGGCAAACCTAGACAGCATGATAAAAAGTAGAGACATCACCCTGCCAACAAAAGTCCGTATGGTCAAAGCCAGGGGTCTTTTTTGGGGGGAGTGCACCGGAGCACAGCTCCGGCAGCTGCAGAGGGCAGAAAGGCTCCCACCTGTCAGTTTCGGCCATACAAGCAATTCAGGAGTCTTTCAGGCAGCCGAATGTCAATTTCAGCCCCATTATATCCTATGGGCCATTGAAGTCAATGGTGAAAACATAGGGTATATTCTGGGGGCTGAAGAGGAGGGGGTTTGAGGAAGAGGCTCCAAACTCACAGGTAGCTGTTGGAGTCTCTCCCCAAGATACCCACCAAGTTTCAAGAACATTGGACCAGGAAGTCCAATTCTATGGGCCCCCAGCCAGGTTGCCCCCTGTCAGGTAGCCCTGCCATGATGGATGGAGGGGAGGGGAGGATGGCAATGGGCGAAAGATCGGTCCGCAGACTGATTACGGCGGGAGCCCTGGAAGAAACCGGCCAAGACTCCGAGAGCCTGGAAGGTGCCGTGGTGAGACGGAGGTGGAGTGGGGAACCGAGCCAAGACCGCCTGATGCGCTACCTAGATGAATCCCTCGCCCGCATCCCACAGATGATCGCAGAGGGCATCCGGGAGGAGCGTGAGCGACAAAGGCGAGAGGAGCCACCAGACCAAGCTCCCCAGGATCAACGGCCGGCGCCGGATCAAGGCCAGCAGAACGTACCAGTCGGCCCTCCGGATCAACCCGCGGGGCCAGGGCCGCAGGGGCTGCCGGGGCAACCACCCCCTCGACCTTGGGGGTTTTTGCCAACGAAACCTGCGGAACTGCTGGATGCAGATTTTGACGGAGACCCTGAGAAGTTTCCGTTCTTCCTCATGAGAGCCGAGAGGTTTATCGAGACTTGGGGCCATCTATTCCAGCGCGAAGAGCGTATGGTCGATGTCATAGCAGCCCACCTGAAGGGAGCGGCTGCTGACTGATATGTGGGACTTCACCAGGCTGATGGGCGTGAGTTGAGAGAAATCGATTCTTTTATGTGGGCTATGAAAGAGCAATTCGAGGACGCAAACTCTAACAAAGCGGCAAAGGCAGCGATCCGAGCCCTCAAGCAACGCACGCGATCGGTGAGAGACTACACGGCGGAGTTCCGTAGGTGTGCGGCCAAAATCCGAGGGGTGCAAGATGGGACCCTCGTGGACTACTACAAGTTGGGACTCAACGCGGAGATCCGACGAGAAGTCACCAAAACCCAAGACCCAGACACCCTCTCGGGATGGATACAAGCCGCCATCACGATGGAGAACCGGCTGAAAACCATTAAACTAGATGATGCCGCAGCGATAGCCAACAGCGGTCCTGCGCCGGCAGCGAGGGGGAAACCCCTACCCCGAACCCAAAACCGAGGGATGGTACGAGGGAACTCCGAATGAAGCAAGGTCTTTGCCTCAAATGCGGAGAAGGGGGCCACTTCGCAGCGAACTGCCCGACCGCATCAGCATCGTCAGGAGCGCCCAAGGGAGCCAAGAAGAAGTTCGACACCTCCACGCCGAAACCGGTGGCAAAGCCGAGGGGGCGAAAGCCTTGCAAGCCAAACCGCTCAGCGAGGCATCCGATTCATCTGATGGCGAAGTTGCGCCGCAGGGAAACGAGACGGACCTGCTGTGAACAGCGCTGAACAGCAGGTCTCGGACTCCCAGGCGCAAACCCCGGTGAGCAAACCCCCTCTCTTTTCTTTCTTACAGTGACTTTAATGGACCCGGGTCTATTGACCCATGTGAGGGTACGGGCTCTCATTGACTCTGGGTGTGGGAGAGATCTCATCAATCCCACACTAGTGACGGGACTGGGGGCGAAAGTTATTAAACTAAACGACCCCTTGATATTTACTCAGATGGACGGCTCCACCATGAAAGAACCCTGTAAATACGAGACTGTACCCTTGAGGGTGGGAATTGGGCAACATTGGGAAGAAAGGCCTTTCGTTGTTACCCCAGCTGCCCGCTTTCCCCTAGTACTCGGTAGCGCGTGGTTCTTTGATCACGATCCACACATCCTATGGGGGGACGGGAAAGTGAATTTCATCTCCGACAAATGCCAATCCCACTTATGGAAGAATGAGTGGGGACCCATGACGGGGGGCAACTCCTAGTGACGGTGGGGGTGGCGGAGGCCGAACTAGAAGGCATTCCCCCCGAGTATCACGACCTGGCCCCTGTCTTTGGAGAGGAGGAAGCCGACGAATTGCCCCCCCATAGAAACTCAGACTGTGCGATTGAAATTTTGCCTAACCAGAAACTACCGAAAGGGAAGTTGTATTCCATGAGCCCCTCAGAAAAAGTGGAGCTGAGGAAATTCATTGACAAAAATCTGAGTAGGGGTTTTATACGGCCAGCATCCTCCCCGTTTGCGGCTCCTGTGCTTTTCCGGAAGAAAAGGGATGGGGGGTTGCGGCTGTGCACCGACTATCGTGGCTTGAATGCAGTCTCTAACACAAACGCCTACCCCATGCCCCTGATAAAAGACTTGTTGGCTGCGGTGGCTGGGGGGAAGGTTTTCTCGAAGCTAGATCTCCGTGATGCCTACTTCAGGGTCCGAATTCGGGAGGGGGACGAATTTAAAACGGCGTTCAACACTCCTCTGGGCCAATTTGAATACCTAGTCATGCCGTTCGGGCTTCAGGGAGCCCCGGGGGTCTTCATGAACTTGATTAATGAGGTGCTCCACAAGTATTTGTTTAAGGGGGTCCTTGTTTACCTTGATGACATTCTTTTATATTCCCCCGACATGAAGTCCCATGTGAAACTGGTGCGGGAAGTGTTACGAACGTTGCACAAGCATAAACTGTTTGCAAAACTGTCCAAGTGTGAATTTCACAAAACAGAGATCCCTTTTCTGGGCTACCGCATATCCCAAAAGGGGATTGAGATGGACCCTGATAAAATCAAAGATGTGATAGGGTGGGAAGCCCCCAAAACACGGAGGCAACTCCAAGGGTTCCTCGGATTCGCGAACTTTTATAGATCGTTCCTATCGAACTTTGCCCAGGTGGCCCTTCCCCTAACTGACTTATTGAAAACCAAAGGGAAGCCACCCGAATGCACTCGACCCGGGGCCAAATTAGAGTGGTCGCCACAGTGCCAGAGGGCATTTGACAAATTGAAAGCCCTTTTTACGTCGGAACCTGTGTTAGCCCACCCAAATGAACTTAAAAGATTCATTGTCCAAGTTGACGCTTCTGATGTTGCTATGGGGGGCGATCCTCCAGGAGGGGGAGGATGGTAAATTACACCCCCTTGCCTATGTTTCCAGAAAATTTAACGATACTGAACGGAATTGGTCGGTGTGGGAAAAAGAAGCGGGATCGATCCGATTAGCGTTGGCTACCTGGCGACATTGGCTGGAAGGGGCGCGAGTTCCGTTTGAGGTCTGGACTGATCACAAAAACCTCAAGCTTCTCCGCTCCCCCGTTCCTTGAACGCCAAACAGCTGCGTTGGGCTGATTTCTTCTCCAAGTTCAATTTCACTCTGCATCACTTCCCGGGAACGTCTAACTCGCTAGCTGATGCACTGTCACGCCTCCCTCAACACGACAGCAAGAGGGAGGAGATTCATGACTCGGTCTTCACGCCTTCCCAGTTGGGAGGGGCAGTAACCACTCGGAGGCAGGCTAAACATTCCCCCCCAGCGCCAGACCCTCCTACCAATGATTGGGTGACTAAATTCTCTACGGCTATGTCGGACGCTGATAGAGAGGAGGTGGGGGGGAGACGGAGTTTCCCAAAATGTGCATGGCTGCTGGACTAAAAATGACAAGCTATTTGTCCCACGTTCCCTTCGGGGGAGGTGATGAGCTGGGTGCACGGGTCAAAACTAGCTGGACACACGGGGTTTGTGAAATCTCTCCAGCTTCTCCAAAGACAATTTTGGTGGCCAGGGCTTAGAAAAGACATTTCACTGTTCACGTCGGCTTGATGAGTAAACCTCGACCCGGTAAACCCCCGGGGGCTCTGCAACCCCTCCCCACGCCGGCTCGCCCGTGGGAAGTAATCTCTATGGACTTTATTACTGACTTACCCCCTAGCGGGGGAAAAACTGTCATATGGGTGATAGTGGACCTGTTTACGAAGCAGGCTCATTTCGTTCCGTTTGCCTCTATCCCCTCTGCCAAGAAACTAGCCTCTGCGTTCCTGCAACACGTAGTGAGGCTCCACACTTTGCCTGCTAAAGTGATCTCGGACAGGGGGGTGCAATTCGTTTCACGGTTCTGGAGCGAGTTGATGTCACTGCTTGGGGTGGAGCGGGGGGTCAGCAGTGCGTACCATCCAGAATCCGATGGGCAGACTGAACGTGTGAATCAGACTCTGGAACAATATTTGCGGTGTTTTTCCAACTTTCAACAGGACAACTGGCATTCTCTTTTGCCGTTGGCTGAGTTCTGTTACAACAATACTCAGCACTCGTCGACGGGGATGTCCCCGTTTAAAGCAGTACATGGATATGACGCCCCGCCTCTGCCATTTCTAACTTCTCCCGACCTCCCGGCGGGAGATGCTGGAGACTGGTGCAAACAATTGCAGATGGCGTGGTCATCGTTAGCCAAGACTCTAGAGGACGCTAAGACTGCTTATAAAGTCCAGGCTGACAAGAAACGCAACCTTGCCTGGATCCCAAAGTGTGGGGAGTTTGCTTACTTATCCACGCAACACTTGCGTCACATTCAACCGAGTCGCAAACTTGGTTGGAAATTTGTTGGACCATTTGAGATTGTGAGAGTGATTAATAATGTGACTGTCGAATTGGCGTTGCCCAAATCTCTAAAGTCTGTTCATCCTGTTTTTCATGTAAGGCTTCTTCGCCGGGCGCCTGAAGAGAACAAATGGAGACCGCGACGGCCGACCCCGCCTCCGCTGTTGGTGTGGGGGAACCTCACTACGAAGTATCGCAAATATTGGACTCTAAGATCTCTCGCAATCACTTGTTTTATCTTGTTGAATGGATTGACTTTGGGCCGGAGCAGAGGGAGTGGGTGCGGGCGGAACATGTTCTGGCCCCCGGCTTATCCGGGCGTTTCACAAGTTGTACCCCCATAAGCCAAAGGGGTAGAGTTATTTTCGAGGGGGCTGCATGTCAGGTAGCCCTGCCATGATGGATGGAGGGGAGGGGAGGATGGCAATGGGCGCCATAGTGGCGTGACAGGCGGGAGGTTGGAATCCGAGGGGTGTTGATTTATGTCTAGGGTGTGAGAGTGGAATGTGCATCTGGTAACCCCTATCTCTCGCAGACTGAACATTCTGACCTTGAGGAGTCAAGCTGCGAGCTTTACTATCGCTTTCAAAGCTCCGGCTTTCCTGAGAATAATGGGGGCGTTGGGAACTTCATTAGCGTAGTAACTTTCGATTCCCAGTCGCATGTTATTCCCTGATTGGTAGAAGGGGGGTCCCCATTCACCCCCTTCCCGGTATAACCACTTGCTTTCTGTAACCAAGTCATTCTGAACAATGTACCTGCTACAGTGACCTTTCTATTGCAGCTCTATAATAAATGCTATTCTTGCTTGAACCGCAAGGCATGGTGTTTTGCTGACTAGGTTAGGGCTTCTGACACCCCCATTCCCTCCATTGTTCTCTATGGTGGGAAAAGAGTTACTTTTCCCCACGGTGCTGTTAGTAGCTCTGGGGGGGAGGGGGTTTGAGGGAGAGGCTCCAGACTTTCAGGGTAGCTTTGGGAGCCTCTCCCCACATACACCCCCACGTCTCAAAGCAATTGGACCAATGGGCCTAATTCTATGGGCACCCAAACAGTGTTAGACAGTGTTATCTAGGCAATGAACATGAAATTAAGCAAACTCCAAAGCACTATGGAAGACAGGAGGGCCTGGCATAACGTGGTCCATGGGGTCGCGAAGAGTCAGACTTGACTGTGCAACTGAACAACAACAACTGTGTCATTAGACCCTGCTGAGGTCGCCACAGCGAATTGGCGCTGAGTGTCCAAGGCTGGGGCACTCTCCCAGAGCCTCTTTCTAGATCTTGTTGCATTTATTTCCACAATGGGCCTTATTCCTAGTAGGGACATAAAGGAGGTGTTGGCAATGATATGATTCTCAATGAAATACAAAAGTGATAACATAGTATGGTATACAAAAAAACAAAAAAGCACTGTAAAATATTCTTTCTTCTTTTGCACTTCAGCATAGTGCCTTGGATTGCGTTATTTTACAGTGCTTTTTTGGCAATGATATGATGTCACTTCCAGGAAAACCCAGAAGTGATGTCATACCTTTCTAGGAATCACTGGAAACTCTTTGGTAAAACCACAGACTTTCTGGCAGTTCCTAGAGAGGACAGACATCTCTTCTGGATTTTCTCTGAAAGTGATGTCATGCTATCAGGCCAATGCCCATTTTAAAAAAAGATTTCTCCCACTGCCATCTGAACAGCGGCAGGAAACAAGATGTGGGGAGGATCCTCTCCCCCCACTAGGGGGCTGGCAACCCTAATGCCATTCTCAAAAATAACCTCAAAGACATTTTTCACAACATTTTATTGAGTTAGTTATTTAAAAGTAATTCAGTGATTTGGACATAACTATACTCCAAGGTGAAAGTAAGGAGCTGTGTTATCATAAAAGTGGTGCTGTTTCAAATAACGGTACTTCTCATTATTCGGATTTGGGTCCATTAATTATTTTTAAAGCTCCGGCACTGGAAGAAGAAAGCTCCAGCACTGGTGGTCTGCCTCTCTAATGGTTTTGTTTTAAATATGTCAGAGACTTGACTTTCACGTTGGGGAGCTGATGTGACACTTCTTTTCCTTTGACACCCGTCAGGTGTGCATTGTGCAGAAGAGAGACACCAAGAAAATGTATGCCATGAAATATATGAATAAACAGAAGTGCATCGAGAGAGATGAGGTCCGGAACGTCCTTCGAGAGCTACAGATCATGCAGGGGCTGGAGCATCCTTTCCTCGTCAACCTGTGGTACGGAAAACTGTCTGTGATGATACCCTGACCCTCTCCCCAGTCTGGTGTAGTGGTTAAAGAGCACAGACTCTAATCTGGGAGAACCGGGTTTGATTCCCAACTTCTCCACATTCAGCTGCTGGTGTGACCCTGGGTCAGTTACAAGTTCTTTCAGAGCTGTTCTCTCAAGGGTAGTCCACGGGGGAGCTCTCTCAGCCCCACCTACCTCACAGGGCGTCTGTTGTGGGGAGGGGAAAGGAAAGGAGATTGTAAGCTGCTCTGAGACTCTGAGTGAAGGGCGGGGTATAAATCCAATCTCCTCCTCCTTCTCCTCTTCTTCTCCCATCCTGTGCACCAGGGGCTGCGCATCTCTGAATGAGAAACAGGGATACCGACGGGGGTGGGGACAGTGGTTGACCTTTTAACTTAAGTACAGGGGAAATGTTGTCACCCAAAGGGAAATGTAATGACAAAACCAGCTATGAGTGCTGCTCACTGTGATTTCCTGGCCTTCCCAGAAATTGCCTGTGAAAGCACAGAACATTCTTTTGTACAAACGAATGGTGAACGCCATTATATTTTTTAAAAAATGTCCAACTGAATGCTCCACCACCTCCCCAGCCATGAAAATTGCTAATGCTCCTTAAGGCTGCTCCTTATTGGAGTCTGAGGGGGGAGGGAGAGGTGATCTGACCAAACACCCCCCCTTCTCCAAACTATTTTTCAAGCATTAAAAGAGAGAGAGAGAGATTGGGTAAAAATAGCGCTCTGAAGCTGCCATCCTCCCCAGAAAGATCCCACATTCAGCATGTGCAGTCTGCCATGGAAACATTGTCTGGGTTCTCTGGAGTGTCTAAAATTGCAGACATTTTTTTTTTTTAAAAAAAATGTGTTATTCTTTACGTCTCGCTTTCGATTGCCAATCTCGCACTTCCCGCAAAGGCACAGATAAGCTATTCAATCCACTCCTTTTTCTTGGAGGTCTGTCTGTCGTCGTTGAATTAGGATGGAGGACAATGGAAGGGGGAAACTATTCTGCTCATCATAAAACTGTCAGGGTTTTTTTTTTGTCCCAGCTATATTGTATGCTGCAACAGAGATTTTTAATAAATGCTAATCACTGAACCTTATCTAAACTAATAAAGATTTATTCTTGTCCATCATCTGCTCTCCTTCCCTCCTATTTCCCCACAAGACTTTGGCTTTTCCGTATAAAATCAGTTCTGGTTTTGTTATTCTCCTTTGTGATACCACCGCTAGACACCCATCCAACAGGCCACTATTTCCTTCCATTGAAACCCCTCCTACTTCTCCCACTCACTTCCTGTCTTCTTCTCTCAGTTCATTTACCAACTTCTGGAGCGAAACCAAAGCACCGACTCCCAGATTCTTAGAATAGATCCCCCTGCCGCAGTTCATCCTGTGACACCTTTCAGTCTGACACAGAAGCAGCATTCATTAAAATCACTGTTGTTGATCTCACATGTATGTAAAGTGTTTTTCACTCTCCGCTTTGCGTGGCCTTTAAGCTCCCTGGCACGAGAACTGATACTCCATCCAAACTTATCCCTAAATGTGTAACCTGTTAGCGTGGACTACTTCATCATTGCTGCCATGAGCTATTTGTACATCAGGGAGGCAGGGAAGCCTGGATTCAGAGCCTTATTAAAATGAACCATTCTGAAACAGTCATGTGCCCATTTGGGCTTCCTCCAGCCTGGCCTAAGCGTATGGCAGTATTGTGCCAATGGGGGTAGCCAAGCAGCACACCTAGTCCTTTGTAGAAAACCCATGGAGTAATTCCAGTTTTAGTTTATTGTCTTAGCCATTGGCCATAACAACACAAAATACAACAAACATGGTGTAAAGTACTGGGTTTCGGGCCTCATGACTCGGACGACGACATAATAGAAGACGCGTTTTATTCGTACTTCACATAAGACAAGAACACACAGTAACGGCCGGAGGCCAACTATATACAGTCAGGGGGGACGGCCCCATATTCCTATTGGCGGGTTTGAATCGCCCGCCAATGCTGCCATTGGTTCATTACTGGCGAGCTCAGGAACCTAGTCCCTATTGTTCTCAGAGAGCGAAGCTTGGCTGTATTTCGCCAGCTCAGTCCTCTGATCCCAGGACACAACACCCCTCCCCCCATAGTTCGTCCCCTATCAGGTGACGTAGTCCTTTAAGTATGCTGGTGGCCTCCTTTCTCTTAGCGAACGTCGGGGGGCTGGTACCGGACTGGCGGGGCCCCTATCGGTTGGTCCGCCAGCGCAAGGAGCTTGGGCCTCTGGAAGTAGCCGAGGCGGTGACGGTGGCGGCTGTAACGGCGGTGACGGTGGCGGCTGTAACGGCGGCGGCAGCGGCGGCGGCGGTTCAGCTGCCACCGGGGCCCCCTCCGGATCCCGTGGACTCTCTGGCGCTGGCTCCGCTGTCGGGGCTTGCGGTCGATCGGATGATGGGGCGGCGGCGGTATTTCCCGGTAACTGGATTTCTGCATCGGGGTCTTGTCGCCTCCGGAGCTGGTCGACGTGTTTACGGAGGACCCGGTCCCCATCGGTTAGGACTTCGTATGACACCGGCCCGGTGGGTTTTAGTATGCGCCCTGCCACCCACTGCGGCCCCGCCCCGTAGTTCCGGAAGTAGACAGGGTCTCCTGGTAGGAAGCTCCGGGGCGCCTCCCTGTTCTCGACCAGTTTTCTCTCGGGGGCTCTGTCCGGGTGGAGTCTGTCTAATAAAGTGGCAGGGCGGCGGCCCATTAATAGTTCTGCGGGGCAGTGCCCGGAGATGGGGTTTGGGGTGGTGCGGTATGTGAGAAGGAAGCGGGCCAGCCGGAACTCCCAGTCCCCCTCCGTGATGCGGCTCAGGGCCTCTTTGGCGGTGCGTACCATCCTCTCCGCCTGTCCGTTAGTTGCCGGGTGGAAAGGCGCTGATCGTATGTGTCTGATAAGGTTCCTTTCGAGGAACGCTTGAAACTCAGCCGATGTGAACGCTGTCCCGTTGTCCGACACGATTGTGTCGGGTAACCCGTGCGTTGCGAATATTTTCCGCAGGGCCCTTATTGCCGCCTTGGTAGAGGTGGTGGACACTGGGCTTATTTCCACCCATTTTGAATAAGAGTCTACCGTTACCATGAACTGGAGCCCCTGGAACGGCCCCGCAAAGTCTATGTGCAGGCGTGACCACGGCTTGTGGGTAGACTCCCAGCTTTGGGTTGGCGCTCTCGGTGGATTGGGGCGGACCTCCTGACATCGTGTGCACCCTCGGACCCAGGATTCAATTTCTGCGTCCACCCCGGGCCACCACACGTAGCTCCTTGCCAGAGCTTTCATTCGTACGATGCCCGGGTGGGCCTCGTGCAGCGTTTCTAGCACCCCTTGTCTCATGGGCCCCGGAATGATCACCCTGTCTCCCCATAGTAAACACCCTTTCAATGCGGACAGCTCTTCCCGCCTGGCCTTGTATGCTGTGAACTCTGGCCCTGTCTGTTCCGCTGGCCACCCCCTCACCTCCCAGTTTAGGACCCGGGAGAGAATGGGATCTCGGGACGTGCGGCCGGCCACATCTGCAGCCTGAAGGGGGGTTTGGCAGTTCCTCCATCAGCAAGACAGCGGGGGCTGGGGCCGGATCTTCCCCTGTCTGCGGCAGCGGTAGGCGGCTCAAGGCGTCGGCATGCCCCAGCGCCTTGCCCGGCCGATGCTCCAGTCGGTATTGGTAACCCGCTAAAAATAAGGACCATCGCAACACCCGGGGCGACAAAACCTGCGGCGTTTGTTTGTCCGCCGCGAACAGTCCCAGGAGCGGCTTATGATCGGTTACGAGCGTGAAGGGCCGCCCGTACACAAAATTGTGGAACTTTTTTACCCCCGCCACCAGTGCCAAGCCCTCCCTGTCGATTTGGGCGTAGTTCCGCTCCACGGGGGACAGCGTGCGGGAGTAGTAAGCCACCGGGACCTCCCTCCCATCCGGTAGCTTGTGTGCCAAGACTGCCCCGACCCCATATGGTGATGCGTCGCACGCCAGGATGACCGGGAGCTTTTCATCAAAGTGCGCGAGTACCGCGTTTGAAATCAAGAGGACTTTAACCCCCGAAACGCCGCCTCCTCCCTCGCTCCCCATGCCCAAGGTGTCGCCTTATCCAGCAGCCTGTGTAGGGGTTCGGCTACGGCGGCTTTGTGGGGGAGAAAGGAATGGTAAAAGTTCAGGAGGCCTAAGAACGCCTGGAGCTCGGCCTTGGACTTCGGGGCGGGGGCCTCCACGATGGCCTTCACCTTGTCCCTCGCCGGATGCAGGCCTGATGCGTCTACCCGGTATCCCAAGAACTCCACCTCCGGCACCCCGAGGAGGCACTTTTCCCGCTTCACTTTCAGCCCCGCGGTTTGGAAGCGTTCCAATACAGTCCGGAGGCGGGCGGCGAAGCTTTCCGGGGTGGTCGCGGCGATGAGGACGTCGTCGAAGAACGGCGTCACTCCAGGGATCCCTTTTAACAAATCGTCCATTAGATTTTGGAAGATCCCTGGGGCCACACTGACCCCGAACTGCAGCCGCTTCACCCGGAAGGCTCCCCGGTGGGTCACTATTGTCTGTGCCTCGGCCGTGGCCTCATCTACCGGGAGTTGCTGGTACGCCTGCGCGAGATCCAGCTTTCCAAATATGCGCGCCCCCGCCAGTGTTGCTAGGACATGGCTGACCACGGGTACGGGGTATGCGTGCGCCTGAAGTGCCTGGTTAATAGTGCACTTATAATCCGCGCAGATGCGGATCTCCCCATTTGGCTTGACTGGTGTAACAATCGGGGTCTCCCATCTAGCGTTCGGGACAGGCTCTAAGACTCCCTGGGCCACCAGCCGGTCTAGTTCGGTCTCTATTTTTGGGCGGAGGGCCAGGGGCACGGTGCGGAAGCGCCGACGGATGGGCGTCACGGTGGGGTCTAAGTGGAGCGACACCGGGGGCCCTTTGTAACATCCCAGTTTCCCGTCAAAGACCTCCGGGAATTCCTTGCACACCGCCCCCCAGTCCCGCACCCCACATTTATTTACTCCCCCAATCGATATGCCTAGGGCCTCGAACCACGCCCGCCCCAGGAGACTCGCGAGATTTCCCTCTACCACCACCAAGTCCAAGTTCCCCTCAAAGTCTCGGTACTGCACTCGGAAAGTGCCGACTCCCCGGATGGGGACAGGGTTCTTTTGAAAGTCCACCAAGCTTAGTGGCGATGGACGTAGAGGGGTCCCCTAGTGGGCAAAGTCTTTTTAAAGTGTCCAGGGAAATGATGGACGCCGCCGATCCCGAGTCCACTTCCATGCAACAGGGGGACCCCTCGATCCGCACGGTTACTTGGATCTTCGGGGCAGAGGAGAGGTTGGGGTTGGGGAGGCGAAGTACCTGCAGTGGTTGGTCGGTGAGGTGGTACAACTCGGCGACCTCTTCCGTTGTCTCGTGTGCGGTGGACGATGCGCGGTACTGGGGGACCGACGATCTCGAATTCCGGGGGCCCTTGGACCGGCAGACCCGTGCGAGGTGTCCCTGCTTTCCGCACCCGTGACAGACAGCATCCCGGAACTTGCAGGATTTCCGTCCGTGGCCCTCCCCGCAGCTGGCACAGACAGCTCGGTTGCCGGAATACTTGGCTTGCTCCCTGTTGGCCTGCTGGAACGGCGCCGGCCGGCGTTGTTGGGGTTTGAGGGCGAAGACCTCGTCCGTCTCTTCGTTTCCGGGGCTTGGGCTCCTTCCAACCACCTGCGCGGCCGCGACCGGGCGATCCCCGTCTGCGGCCTCGTGGGCAGTGGCGGCGTCAAGGGCCTCGTCCAAGGTGAGCTTCCGGTGTCCCACCAACTTGCGCCGCAGCTTGGAGTCCGCCAGGCCCCACACGAACTGTGTCAGCAGGTTGTCCTCCACCTTCGGAAACCCGCAGTCCACGGCTAGCACCCTTAGCGCGGCTAGGAAGTTGGCGATGGATTCCCCTCGGGTCTGGACTCGCCTCTGGAATCCCATCCTCGTCGCCACTGTAAAGTACTGGGTTTCGGGCCTCATGACTCGGACGACGACATAATAGAAGACGCGTTTTATTCGTACTTCACATAAGACAAGAACACACAGTAACGGCCGGAGGCCAACTATATACAGTCAGGGGGGACGGCCCCATATTCCTATTGGCGGGTTTGAATCGCCCGCCAATGCTGCCATTGGTTCATTACTGGCGAGCTCAGGAACCTAGTCCCTATTGTTCTCAGAGAGCGAAGCTTGGCTGTATTTCGCCAGCTCAGTCCTCTGATCCCAGGACACAACACATGGTCAGAGGCTGGTAGACTGAGAGTACTCCCCTCACATTCCATCAAAGTGGGGAAGACCCTTCAATAACTTGCAGTAAGTCCTAAACTCATTCTTATCTTTTTTGCCGCCAGTGCAAACAAAGCCATTCTGCTGGTAACATGTGCATCTATATCAGAGAGCAAAAAAACCACCAGATCCTGATCTGAAGTTCCATTATGCAGAGGTACAATAGGTTAAATAAACCTTTGCCTAAGTGATTCGTGCCATACGCATCTCAAAATGTAATGCTTGACATCATCTACCTCGCCCACACCACATTGGCATATTCTAGAGGCGGCAGGGATACCCAAAAAGCGGCCAATGCAAACCATTGAAGGTATGGCATGGAATCTTAGGGCAGTAAAAGCCCTTCTTATCTCCAGAGTAGTTAGCTTCTCAAGATATACCGTCCTACAATGGTCACTCTTAAAGTTCTTATACAAGGGGGCTGTACGGCAACTTACCACCGCCTGGCGGTTCCCATGGAGTAATTTGATACAATTTAAACAGGACACCTATTAAATGGAATCAATACTTTGTTACAGGGGTAACATGGACCAATGGTCTGACTCCCTACAATACAACTTCATACCTTCTAAGCACATCTTCCCTGTCTCTGTCATCCCCCCCATTAATGTCTCATATGAGAAGTGTAAAATCTGGTCTATTTGCCAAGCTTTGCTGGGCAGAGGTTCTGTCCCAAAGACACTGCTGGCCTTTCAGGCTGTCTTCTGTCGCCCGGGAAAAAGGGATGACGCTTTCCTCTCTCTTAGCAGTGCCTGAGTGCTTGGCCTTGTTGTGCAATAACCTTGCGGCATTTTGCCTCCCCTAATTCGCTATTCCATATCGATGCTATGATTTCATAGTTGGGCCAGTAAGTAAGGTTGCCAACCTCCAGGCGGGGCCTTGGTGCTTCCCGGAGTTACCAGGGATCTCCAGACTACAAAGATCCGTTTCCCTGGAGAAAATGGCTTGCTTTGGAGGGGGGACTCTGTGGCATTGCGCCTCACCCTCCCCAGGCTCCGGCCCCAAGACTCCAGGAATTTCTCAACCTGAAATTGGCACCCCTAGTGGTAAGCAAAGAGACTGGTCTAAATGATGAATGCTTCCATGCATCTTACATTTTCAAGTTAACATTATAGGGCCAAGCTTCCATTTGGGCCCCTTTTGGGACAGAGTGATGCTCTTAACAAAGGGCAGTGTTAACCCTTCCACAAAGCAGAGTGAAACACACTGAACAGAGCATCTGGTGTTTCCCCTTCCACTAAGTATTTAATTGTGGATTGGACCTCATCTATTAAAATTGGACCTTCCACAATAGAGTGTCAGGTAGCACTGTCATGGAGTTGGAATGTGAGGGGAGTACTCTCAGTCTACCAGCCTCCGACCATTACTATTCTACTGTCTGTATGTTATCATCTTCCTGACCTTGTAGCGTCTCCAGCTGCAGAACTCCTCTGCTGGGAATCAAGAGCTTTTAGATTGTTATGCCTGCTTTTCTCGCTTGCTTTGCCCGCACACGCAAACTATACTCATTGGCTTCAGCTCATTTAGGGGGGTGTTTGATTCCACTATAATTTAGGGAGCCCTGCTGTTCCCGGGCATTCCTGACACAAGTTGTACACATGTCTTTAGTTATGATTCACCAATAAAGAGATTCTTCTACTGAAGCCCTGCCTTGTGTGACCTGACTAAGGAGCCTGACATAGAGCAATGCTCACTGTAAGTCTGAGGCATCTTACTCTGCTTAAGGGGAAAAAATTATTTCGCCTCTCTCTGCTACCTCTGCTTTGTAGAAGTCAGTAAATAAATGGAAGAAGAGGAGGAGGAGGAGGAGGAGGAGATTGGATTTATACTCTACCCTTCACTCGGACTCTCAGAGTGGCTTACAATCTCTTTCCCTTCCCCTCAGCACACACCCTGTAAGGTAGGTGGGGCTGAGAGAGCTCTGAGAGAACAGCTCTGAGAGAACCATGACTGGCCCAAGGTCACCCAGCTGACTGCATGTGGAGGAGGAGTGGGGGAATCCAACCCAGTTCTCCAGGTCAGAATCCGTTGCCCTTCACCACTCCACCACACTGGCTCCCTAGGAGGTGATGCTGGAAACCTCCTCCCTGCCTAGCAAAGGCCTTCTCCCCTCCGAATGGCGCCCCAAGCAGTGGCATGCTGGGCCAGTGGGGTGAAATGGCCCTCGTGTGGAATCGAGAGAAAGCCCTTTAGTGAATCTGGTTCCCTTCAGTCCCAGTGGGACTAATTTGATAAACTCAAAATAACTATAGCCATAGGAGATATTTAACATTGATATTAATTGTGGCTGTTTCCTCAGCCTATTTTGAAGTGAAAAATCTGGAGGCATATCCGCAACAATTTGCATGTCAAAACATTCACATCTTGGGGCATTACAAAACTTGAACAAATTGTGCTGCTTAAAAGAACCCAATGGAACTCAGCGCTTTGTGGCTGTTTTTTGAATGAGATTAGAAAAGATACAGTAAATATAGCTGACAGTTCCTCTGCATCGAAGAGTGGCTATGAAAACATCCACGGGAGTGGGTACTGTTATGTCCTGGGATTAGAAGGCAGAGCTGGCGAAATACAGCCAAGCTTCGCTCTCTGAGAACAATAGGGACTAGGTTCCTGAGCTCGCCAGTAGTGAACCAATGGCAGCATTGGCGGGCGATTCAAACCCGCCAATAGGAATATAGGGCCGTCCCCCCCTAACTGTATATAGTTGGCCTCCGGCTGTTACTGTTGTTCTTGTCTTGTGTGAAGTACGAATAAACGCGTCTTCTCTTATGTCGTCGTCCGAGTCATGAGGCCCGAAACCCAGTACTTTACAGTGGCGACGAGGATGGGATCTCAACGCCTTCCGTGACTCCATGAGCGACGAAAAGGACACCGCCGAGCACCGCATCGCTGACCCCGAGAGCAGCACCGCACCGCTCGCCGAGCATCGCATCGCTGACCCCGAGAGCAGCACCGCACCGCTCGCCCCGGCGCACGCCTTCCCAGACAGAGCCATGGCCGCCTCTCATGTAACACTGGAGCGCTTCGATCCGTCGCAGCCAGAAACCTGGGACGCATGGGTCGACCAGCTCATCAGCTATTTGGAGCTCAACGAAATCCGCCACCCAGACCAGAAATGATCGATCCTGCTGAACGCGTGCGGCACCCAAACCGTCCGCCTCGCCAAGAGCCTCTTGGTGCCCCGCACGGCCTTGGAGAGCTCGTTTGGGGAGATCCTGGATGTCCTCAACGCTTACTTCAGCCCCCGGCCGACCTTCCTGGCCAAGAGGATGGATTTCCAGAGGCGAGTCCAGGCCCCAGGGGAATCCATTGCCACCTTCCTGGCCGCGCTAAGGGCGCTCGCGGTGGACTGCGTGTTCCCGAAGGTGGAGGACAACCTGCTGACGCAGTTCGTGTGGGGCCTGGCGGACTCCAAGCTGCGGCGCAAGTTGGTTGGACACCGGAGGCTCTCCTTGGACGAGGCCCTCGACGCCGCAACAGCCCACGAGGCCGCGGAAGGGGAACGCCCGGCCGCGGCCGCCCATGTGGTCGGAAGGAGTCCAAGCCCCGGGAATGTAGATACGGAAAAGGTCTTCGCCCTCAGACCCCAACAACGCCGGCTGGCGCCGTTCCAGCAGGCCAACAGAGACCGGCAACCTCCGGCAACCGGACCGTCTGTGCCAGCTGCGGGGAAGGCCACGGAAGGAAATCCTGCAAGTTCCGGGATGCTGTTTGTCACGGGTGCGGGAAGCAGGGACACCTCGCACGGGTCTGCCGGTCCAAGGGCCCCAGGAATTCGAGATCGTCGGTCCCACCGCACCGCGCATCGTCCACCGCCTACGAGACGACGGAAGAGGTCGCCGAGTTGTACCATCTCACCGACCAGTCGCTGCAGGTACTTCGCCTCCCCAACCCCAACCTCTCCTCTGCCCCGAAGATCCAAGTAACCGTGCGGATCGAGGGGTCCCCCTGTTGCATGGAAGTGGACTCGGGATCGGCGGCGTCCATCATTTCCCTGGACACTTTAAAAAGACTTTGCCCATTAGGGGACCCCTCTACGTCCATCGCCACTAAGCTTGGTGGACTTTCAAAAGAACCCTGTCCCCATCCGGGGAGTCGGCACTTTCTGAGTACAGTACCGAGACTTTGAGGGGAACTTGGACTTGGTGGTGGTGGAGGGAAATCTCGTGAGTCTCCTGGGGCAGGCGTGGTTCGAGGCCCTAGGCATCACGATTGGGGGAGTGAATAAGTGCGAGGTGCGGGACTGGGGGGCGGTGTGCAAGGAATTCCCTGAGGTCTTTGACGGGAAATTGGGGTGTTATAAAGGGCCCCCGGTGTCGCTCCACTTAGACCCCACAGTGACGCCCGTCCGACGGCGCTTCCGCACCGTGCCCCTGGCCCTCCGCCCGAAAATAGAGGCCGAACTGGACCGGTTAGTGGCCCAGGGAGTCCTAGAGCCCGTCCCGAACGCTCGATGGGAGACCCCGATTGTGACACCCGTCAAGCCAAATGGGGAAATCCGCATCTGCGCGGATTATAAGTGCACCATTAACCAGGCACTTCAGGCGCACGCATACCCCGTACCCGTGGTCAGCCATGTCTTAGCCACACTGGCGGGGGCGCGCATATTTGGAAAGCTGGATCTCGCGCAGGTGTACCAGCAACTCCCGGTAGATGAGGCCACTGCCGAGGCGCAAACCATAGTGACCCACCGGGGGGCCTTCCGGGTGAAGCGGCTGCAGTTCGGGGTCAGTGTGGCCCCAGGGATATTCCAAAATCTAATGGACGATTTGTTGAAAGGGATCCCTGGGGTGATGCCGTTCTTCGACGACGTCCTCCTCGCCACGACCACCCCTGAAAGCTTCGCCGCCCGCCTCCGAACTGTACTGGGACGCTTCCAAGCCGCGGGGCTGAAAGTGAAGCGGGAAAAGTGCCTCCTCGGGGTGCCGGAGGTGGAGTTCTTGGGATACCGGGTAGACGCAACAGGCCTGCATCCGGCGAGGGACAAGGTGAAGGCCATCGTGGAGGCCCCCGCCCCGAAGTCCAAGGCCAAGCTCCAGGCGTTCTTAGGCCTCCTGAACTTTTACTACGCCTTTCTCCCTCACAAAGCCGCCGTGGCCGAACCCCTGCACAGGCTACTGGATAAGGCGACACCTTGGGCATGGGGAGCGAGGGAGGAGGCGGCGTTTCGGGGGTTAAAGTACTCTTGATTTCTAACGCGGTACTCGCCCACTTTGATGAAAAGCTCCCGGTAATCCTTGCATGCGACGCAACACCGTATGGGGTCGGGGCGGTCTTGGCCCACAAGCTACCGGATGGGAGGGAAGTCCCGGTGGCTTACTACTCCCGCACGCTGTCCCCCGCGGAGCGGAACTATGCTCAAATCGACCGGGAGGGCTTGGCACTGGTGGCGGGGGTTAAAAAGTTTCACAACTTTGTGTACGGGCGGCCCTTCACGCTCGTAACCGATCATAAGCCGCTCTTGGGACTGTTTGCGGCGGACAAACAAACGCCGCAGGTACTGTCGCCCCGGGTGTTGCGCTGGTCCTTGTTTTTGGCGGGCTACCAGTACCAGTTGGAGCATCGGCCGGGCAAGGCGCTGGGTCATGCCGACGCCTTGAGCCGCCTGCCGCTCCCGCAGTATTGTTAATGGAGGAGCTGCCAAACCCCCCTTCAGGCTGCAGACGTGGCCGCCCGCACGTCCCGAGATCCCATTCTCTCCCGGGTCCTAAACTGGGTGGTGAGGGGATGGCCAGCGGAACAGACAGGGCCAGAGTTCACGGCATACAAAGCCAGGCGGGAAGAGCTATCCGCCTTAAAAGGGTGCTTGTTATGGGGGGACAGGGTAGTCATCCCGGGGCCCATGAGACAAGGGGTTCTAGAAACGCTACATGAGGCCCACCCCGACATTGTACGAATGAAAGCTCTGGCAAGGAGCTACGTGTGGTGGCTCGGGATGGATGCCGAAATTGAAACCTGGGTCCGAGGGTGCACACGGTGTCAGGAAGTACGCCCCAATCCCCCGAGAGCGCCAACCCAAAGCTGGGAGTCTACCCACAAGCCGTGGTCACGCCTACACATAGATTTTGCGGGGCCGTTTCAGGGGCTCCAGTTCATGGTGACGGTAGACTCCTACTCGAAATGGGTGGAAATAAGCCCAGTGTCTACCACCTCTGCCAAAGCGGCAATAAGGGCCCTACGGAAAATATTCGCGACGCACGGGTTACCAGACACGATCATGTCGGACAACAGGGCAGCGTTCACATCTGCTGAGTTTCAAGCGTTCCTCGAAAAGAACCTAATCAGGCACATACGATCAGCGCCCTTCCACCCGGCAACAAATGGACAGGCGGAGAGAACGGTACGCACCGCCAAAGAAGCCCTGAGCCGCATAACGGAGGGGGACTGGGAGTTCCGGCTGGCCCGCTTCCTTCTAACATACCGCACCACCCCAAACCCCATCTCCGGGCATTGCCCCGCAGAACTATTGATGGGCCGCCGCCCTACCACTTTGTTAGACAGGCTCCACCCGGACCGAGCCCCAGAGAGAAAGCTGGTCGAGACCCGGGAGGCGCCCCGAAGCTTCCTCCCGGGGGAACCTGTCTACTTCCGGAATTACGGGGCGGGGCCTCAGTGGGTGGCCGGGCGCATCCTAAAACCCACCGGGCCAGTGTCATACGAGGTCCTAACAGATGGGGACCGGGTCCTCCGTAAACACGTCGACCAGCTCCGGAGGCGGCAAGACCCCGACACAGGGATCCAGTTACCGGGAAACGCCGCGGCCGCCCCAGCATCCGATCGACTGCAAGCACCGACAGCGGAGCCAGCGCCGGAAAGTCCACGGAATCCGGAGGGGGTCCCAGAGACAGCTGAACCGCTGCTGCCGCTGCCGCCGCCGTTACAGCCGCCACCATCACCGCCTCGGCTACTACCAGAGATCCAAGCTCCTGGTGCGGGCGGACCACCCGATAGGGGCCCCGCCAGTCCGGTACCGGCCCCCCGACGATCGCTAAGAGAACGGAGGGCACCAACATACTTAAAAGACTACGTCACCTGATAGGAGACGAACTATGGGGGAGGGGTGTTATGTCCTGGGATCAGAAGGCAGAGCTGGCGAAATACAGCCAAGCTTCGCTCTCTGAGAACAATAGGGACTAGGTTCCTGAGCTCGCCAGTAGTGAACCAATGGCAGCATTGGCGGGCGATTCAAACCCGCCAATAGGAATATAGGGCCGTCCCCCCCTAACTGTATATAGTTGGCCTCCGGCCGTTACTGTTGTTCTTGTCTTGTGTGAAGTACGAATAAACGCGTCTTCTCTTATGTCGTCGTCCGAGTCATGAGGCCCGAAACCCAGTACTTTACAGGTACACAGGTCAGCAGACCCCCAGGTGGAATCTTATTGATGTTGCAAGTAAAATCTGTGAATAAGGGTGTTGTTGTTGTGGTTCAGTCGTACAGTCGAGTCCGACTCTTTGCGACCCCATGGACCAGATCACGCCAGGCCCTCCTGTCTTCCACTGTCCTCTGGAGTTTGCTCGATTTCATGTTCGTTGCATCGATGACACTGTCTGACCATCTCATCCTTTGCCATCCCCTTCTTCTGTTACCTTCAGTCTTTCCCAGCATCAGGGTCTTCTCCAGTGAGTACTCCCTTCTCATTTGGTGGCCAAAGTATTTGAGCTTCAGCTTCATTATCTGTCCTTCCAGGGAACAGTCAGGGTTGATTTCTTTTAGGATTGACTGATTTGATCTCCTTGCAGTCCAGGGGACTCTCAAGAGTCTTCTCCAGCACCATAGTTCAAAAGAATCTATTCTTCGGCGCTCAGCCTTCCTTATAGTCCAACTCTCGCAGCCATACATTACTACTGGGAATACCATTGTTTTAACCATGCGGACTTTTGTTGGCAGGGTGATGTCTCTGCTTTTTATCATGCTCTTTAGGTTTGCCATTGCTTTCCTCCCAAGGAGCAGGCATCTTTTAATTTCATGGCTGCAGTCACCATCTGCAGTGAGGTAGAGAACGGCTAAGAGGAGAGGAAATTGGCCCCACCTGTTCCTATAACCCAGAGTCCGAGTTATCAGAAACTGATCTCACACTATTCCTGTGATTAACAAGTTGAAGGAAATAATGAACCATACGAACGGGGGGGGGAGATAAGTGAACGGAATCACTAATGGTTGTAAAAAATGCACTGTAATATGGCATTGTTATTTCGCACATAACTATGATTAAAAATATATTTTTAAAAGCATCAGAAGAGCCCTGCTGGATCAGACCAGGGATCCATTCAGTCCGGCATCTGATCTCATGGCGAACAATGGAGGGCCAAGAAGGGCCACAGAGGCATAAAATTTAAGAAGCTGGGTTCATAACCTCCCATGTGCCACGCATAATTTTTGTCATGCAACCTTCCATAGTGTTGTAACAGAGCACCGCAGGATCTGTGCTGCAGCGCTCCTGCCAGATTTCCTCCACACGGCGGCATCAAGTCATCCTGCTACAGTGATAAGAATTTCAGACTAGGATCAAGGGGAGCCAGGTTGAAATCCCGTCCTGTGCCACGAAGCTCATTGCGTGAAGCTGAATCAGGTCACTCTCTCTCAGCCTAACCTGCCTCACAAGGGTGGTTGTGAGCAATGCTCCTTCTAAGCTGCAGAGTCTTGTGAGCAAAAATTCCACTTTGTGAGCTCCTGGCATTAACGTTGTGAGCAAGAGATTTGGCCACTGCATAAATTAGTTTTCTCTGGAGCCCACCTTCCTGAGCTGAGACAAAAATGTGTACGCCAGAGGCTAAAAAACTGTGAGCTAGCTCACACTAACTCAACTTAGAGAGAACACTGGTTGTGAGAACAAAATGGAGGCAGGAAGGACCATTCACACAGCTCTGAGTTCCTTGGAGGAAGGGCAGGATAGGAATGGGAGAGAGAGAGGCTCCCAGGAGATGGGTCGAAATCATCCATCTTTTCTAAGAACCACCCTTGAATGGAGCTGAAGAGCCACCAGCCCTTGAGCCCCTTGCCTCAAACGGGGATATTTGCTCCTGGAGGAGTTGGGGCCATTAGAGCGTTAATAAGATGTCTCTTACGAGGAGAAATGTTTGGTTTGCTACGATATATGAGCTGACATCCACACGAGAAATAATACATTTGTTCCAATGTGCTGGTTTTAAATTAGCCGAATCAAGTCTCTGGAAATGCGTCTCTTTCCATTTGTGTGATATTTCATCTATAGTTAAGTCTGACTGGTCTTCGTAACTCGACCTGGGCTCAGACTGGAGGAGATGATTTACAGTACCGGCTGCAAGGCATTGTGGGATTTTGAGCACCCAAGCTCAAGAGCATAAATCATTTGTGACAGCTGCAGTGAGGATTCCTTTTTTTCTTCAGCAAGAGCAACTGGATGCTTAGACGACAATTAACTCAAAAAATGCCCATCAGGCACAAGACCCCATTTGCCTAGGCCCAGTAGGGAAGAGAACTGATGTTGCTCATCTGGAGATCAGTTATAATAGCTAGGAAATTTTCTGTAGGAGAAATGATGTGCTGTGGCTGGGGTACACGGTGATTTCTGGGAGATCTTCAGGTCTCACAGGGAGACTGGCAACTCCAGTGACCATTTAAGGGAAGATTGGGATATGTATTTTACCTCAGGACACATTCAATGACTCCCAACAGCAACAGCAAACTGCTTAGAATGTTAGAGGCAAAGGCCAATCAGGCTGCATATGCAAACAACCTCTGGCTATGGAGGGGGAATAGCAAACTGTTTAGAATGTTGGAGGCGGGACTCAGGCAATGCAGCCAGTGAATAGGGACAGCTTCTGAGTGACACATCATGGAGCCAACTGATTTAGGAGTGTGTGGAATATTCAGAAAGTGCCACCCCACTTCACAATTATATATAAGGAGAGATGTCCCAGTTGATTGGGGTTGAACCAGTCAAAATGCTGTAGTACAAATGACCCAGTCTGGTTCTTGTTTTTATTTAAAAATATCCCATTTCTTCACTTCTAGTTACTAGCTCCTTTTACTTGAGGATGATCTAAGAATCTTGGGGGGGGGGAGGTGTTAGTGCATGCATACTCTGTGTGTGTGTGGGCGTGCAAGTCCATGTGTGTTACTGCATGCATACAGGTGGTTGGAAAGCAGGTCCCTGTTGTATCAAATTTAAAAGAAACACATTTCCATTTCAGATGGCTTTATCTCTGGGTCCAAAGAGAAATGCAGGTGTACAAATTTATTATATGTAGATGTAACTTTTTTAAAAAAAGTTTTTCCATGATGCGCATGGAAAACCATTTCTGTGAACCAAGTTTGGAAAAACCAAGCGGGGGACCTGCAAGGACTCTCTTTACCCTCCCCCATTATTTCTTCCAACAGGCAGTCCCCATATCCTCCCCCTTTTCCATGCTTCCTTTCTCTTCCCACTCGCCAACCAACCTTTTTGCTGCCCCCCTTTTCACTTATTCCTCTACATATCTCCCCAGCGGGGACCTAAAGCAGCTTACATTGTTCTCCCTTCCTCCATTTTATTCTCACCACAACCACATGAGATGAGTCACTCTGAGAGTGTGTGACTGGCCCAAAGTCACCCGGCAAACATCCATGGCAGAGTGGGGATTCAAATTCAAATCTGAGTTTCACAGATACTAATAACCACAGCACCACACTGGCTATAATGTTGAACAGTAGCTGTTGAACAGTAGCAAGCAATTAGGCGTCATGCAAGTTGCGTGGTAACAAGTTGCCTAGTGGTTACTGCAGGGCATTGACCCTTAGAAGAGCCCTGCCCTCTCCCACCTGCCTTTTACTGATAGAAGCCAAGACCTGAAGGCTGGCAATGCTGTTGTGGTTGCCTAGCAACCTCCACAACATCACTGAGAGGGCATTTGTTTCTTAAAGCTACAGGTGCTTCTTCTATTGTTTTTTGAGGGGAAGGTTGACCCTCTATGTATTTTTGTTTTTAGATTTCAGATTTTTCTGTAAACCTGGGGCGTTTTTCAGGCTTGTTGAAAGATCTTCCTTGTCTGTTCAGGGCTCCTGTCTCTGGATTTGTATCCACAGATGTGGCCATTTTGAGAATTAATATACTTATAAAAGCTAGTGAGATCTCAGACTAGTGTTTTTGCCATGTGGAACTGCCATTCTTAGATTTAAATATTTCCTCTGAGATCCACATATATTAGTGAATGACTAATGGTGTTGAGAAGAACAATGTCTTGCATGGGGGGGAGGGGATTACCTTTTGGTGAGTCAGTTTGGTGTAGTGGTTAAGTGTGCAGATTCTAATCTGGGAGAACCAAGTTTGATTCCCCACTCCTCCACTTGCACCTGCTGAATGACCTTGGGCAAGCCATAGTTCTCTCAGAGCTCTCTCAGCCCCATCTACCTCACAGGGTGTTTGTTGTAAGGAGGGGAAGAGAAAGGCCGCTCTGAGCCTCTCAGTGAAGGGCGGGGTATAAATCCCATCTCTTCTTCTTCTTCTTCTTTTGAACATATCCCCACTTTCTGAGCCTCTTTCTTTGGAGTCGGGACTTCCACAGCCAATAGGGTCTCATTTCCTCAATTATTTCTCCAGGTATTCTTTTCAGGACGAAGAAGACATGTTCATGGTGGTGGACCTGTTGATGGGAGGAGATCTACGCTACCATTTGCATCAGAACGTTCAGTTTAATGAGGCAGCAGTGAAGCTGTATGTCTGTGAGCTGGCCCTGGCCCTGGACTACCTGCAGAGGTATCAGATCATTCACCGGTAAGTGAACAGCCCTGGAGTAAAAAAATAATTCCAACTGAGGCCAAAGCGCTGATTTGTTGGGGGTTTTGCCTAGAGAAGCTGGCACCAACAGATTATTTGCATAAGAGTGCCTTGCCTTTGCTTCCTCTATCAACAAATGCGGTGACCTGTTTGAGTACCACCCTTACTCTCCTGGTGTGTTGTTTGGGTACAAGCAGAGTGGGAGAAGGAAAAGGAGCAGCAGCACACTTGCTTAGCTGAACAGGAATGGGAAACTGAACACGAATTCAGTCCTTCTGTATTACTGCTCTCAGATTCCAGCTCTGAGGATTTCCTCTGATTCTAAGGGTTAAATCCTGGGTTCTAGACGCATTGCAGTGATCAGCTCTAGCTTATTATTTCAGCAAACTACAGGGGCAGACTAGCAGGGCTTGAGCCCTGCTTATAAAGCATGCACACACCACACCCGACACACACCCACTCCCAGTGATAGGCTATTTACATCACACTACTTATCTATTGGTTTGCTCCAGGATCCTGGTGAGCTATTGTTCTAAAGCAGCAAGCTTGACCCATTCCTGATACAGCTTTAGGAATGGCTGAGTCCCAATACATAAAACCCCCATATGTCCCAAAGCTCCTTAACAGACAAAGTCTCTAAGGTAGGCTGGTTTGCATCATTCACAGGTTGAACATCGCGGTTCTATCAGAGGGGTCACAGTCTCTGGGCTTGGGTCCGACATTACCGGTGTGGCGCTGGCAGATGGTAGCATATCAGCTAACGCTGCCATGCTCTGGAATGTGTAGGTAGCTTCTTCTCTCTCCTCTCTCCCCCTCCCTTCCTGGGATGCCGCTGTACGTTATCTGTAAAGTGTCCTTGAAGCTCTACTCTGCCTGCTCCTAGCTTCCCACTGAGAATGTAACCATTACTTTTGCCCGTGCCTTCAGGTGCCTGCTTATTGCCCTTAATCTATCAGGGGGTCATGTATGAAGGTCATGTATATCTACTGTTCATGTATCTTAGCCCACCATTCCTGACACAAGAGTTCATGGAGTCCTTACTATTAGCTATCATTTAACTAAAACTTCTGAAGGAATGTTGTTGAGTGCCTTGACTGGGAAGCCTGACATAGTGGCGTTGGCGTGACATTGGGACAGTGTGGCCACTTGCTCAAGTGCTACGACCGCTGGTCTGTCTGGCTGTTCGCTGCAGGCTCTGGTTCCTGTGGCCTTGGCAGCTCCACATTGCAATCTTCCGAGACCACTGACGGCAACTCTGGTTTGGCTGGGAGGAGATGGCAGCAGAGCTGGTCTATGTGCCTACGAAGGACCTGACCATCGTCAGTAGACACCTCATAGGACAGGGGTCCGGTAACTCGGATGACCTTGGCTGGAAAAGTTCCTCATGAAGACAGAGTCACCAGAGAAAAATCCTCTGGGTGCCTCTTGGCTCCCTGGAGATGGGCGGTGCTCCGGGGCTCGTTCTGGGTACAGCCTGTCTAGTTGGGTGGTTAGGCACCTGCCCATGAGGAGTTCCATGGGACTGCGGCCAGTGGTGGTGCTCGGGGTCACTCAGTGGCCAGAAAGGAAAGCCACAAGTCTATGGTCTCAGTCTCTGTGGACGATCCACCAGAGGGACTCCTTCATAGTTCGCGCCATCCTCTCTGCTTGCCCATTGGTGGCTGGGTGAAAGGAAGTGGAGCAGCTGTGCCTGATTCCTGGAATTCCCTTGAAGTGAAGGCTGTTCCATTGTCCATCACAACTGTGTTGGGTAGGCTATGTGTGCTGAAAATCTGTCAGAGGGTCTGGATCACTGCCTTGAAGGAGGTGGAGGTGACAGGCACCACCAACCATTTGGTGTAGGAGTCCACCAAATGAAGATTTGCCCTTGGAAAGGGCCAGCAAAGTCCAGGAGTAGCTGAGACCATGGTTTGTGGGTGGATTCCCACTGCTACACTGGTGCCCTAGGAGGTTCCGGTTGGGTTTCTTGACAGGCCTGACAGTGCTCTATTTCACTGTCCATGCCACACATAACTTCGTGCCAAGGCTTTTGTCCTCACTATTCTAGGGTGTGTCTCATGCAGGGCCAATAGCACTTGCTGGTGCAATCGGGCGGGAACCACCACCTGGCTCCACCCACAGTAGACAACCCTTGTGGGCTGATAACTCATCCTGGCAGGAGGAGAAGGCTGCAAATTCTGAGCCCACCCAGCTGGCGGGCCAGCCCTTCCTCACCCAGTCCAAAACATGGGAGAGGACCTGGTCCCTTGTGGTCTAGCGGGACACGTCAATTACCTGCTGAGAGCAGTTGGTGAGCTCCTCCATGAGCAGGATTTGGTGCGTGGGAGCAGGGTTGGGATCACAGGAGTGGAGCGGCAGGTGGCTGAGGGCACTGGCATGTACCATAGCTTTCCCTGGGCAGTGGAGGAGGGAGTACTGGTATCCTGCCAGGAAGATTGACCATCACAGCACTCGGTTTGAAAGCATCTGAGGGGTCTGGCTATGTGGTGCACCCGGTCACTCGGAAACCCAGAGGCACGAACCAGGTGAATCCTAGGAGACTCATGTGACTGCCTTCCACCAGCAGCAAGTCCAAAAGTCCATCAAAATTCCAGTACTGTACCCAGAACTTGCCCACCCCTCGTACTGACACTTCATTCTGTTGGAAGTCCAGCAGGGCAAAAACCAACAGGCCTACAGTAAGCCCCCCCCCCGGAACAGAGTCTCTTAAAGGTGTCCTCTGAAATTATGGAGATGGAAGACCCTGTGTTGAGCTCCATCATGCAGGGGGTTCCCTCGATTAGGATAGTCACTGTAATTTTATCGGGGGTGTCCCAGGGCAAGTTCAGTAGCTGCTGCTGGATGGAAGTGGTGTGCAATTCCATAGTGTGTGTGGATGCTGGGTTTGCTGTTGGTCATCTTCAGTTTCCTTTGGCATGGCAGGCTCAGGCAATGTGGCCAACCTTCCCAGAACCAGCAGGATCTCCGCTCGTGGGGCTCCCTGCAGCTGGTGCATGGCATCAATGTGGCAGTGTTGACAGTGCATGGTGGGGCAGTGGGGCAAGCATTGCAGCATGTAGGATGCTGAATCTCTTCTTCTTCCTCCTCAGATGTGTCCACGTGGTGGGCCGCTGTGGTGGGCCTCCACAATGATGGCAGGCTTTTTGTTTGCCAGACCTCTGCAATGAACTCGCCATGGCCTCCTTGAATTTGGGATTGCCCTTGGTGAGGAGCTTTCTTTGAATCCACTCATCCATCAGGCTGCACACCAGCCAGGCATGAAGCACGTCCTTGAGGTCATGGAAGTTGCAGTGCCAGGCGATCCTTTGGAGAGCCATAACGTAGGCCGTGATTAATTTGTTTGTGGTCTGGTTCCTTGTGTGGAACATGTGGTGGGCAGTGATGATGAATGGCTTCCTTTAGCCAATCCAAAATCGTCTGGTACTCAGTGTTCTTGAGTTCTGTGGGAGCGATCAGCGAATGGGCGATCTCAAAGGTCGAGTGGCCACAGACTTGGAAGAAGGTGGCGCGCTTCTTTTCCTCCTCCTCAATCTCAGAAGACTTGAGGAAGAACTCAAACCGGGAGATGTATGACTCCCAGTCTTCCACGGTGGTGTCGAATGCGTCAAAGTATCCTGGAGCGGCAGTCGTGGTCCCGGAAGCAATACAATGCATGTGGCACTGGAGCTCAGTGCGCGGTGTGGTGCTGGTGGGCACTGGACTGGCCCAACAGGATCCTATCCTCGTCGCCAATGTTAAATCCTGGGTTCTAGACGCATTGCAGTGATCAGCTCTAGTTTATTAAGTGATTTCAGCGAACTACAAGGGCAGACTAGCAGGGTCTGAGCCCTGCTTATAAAGCATGCAAACACCACACCCAACACACACCCACTCCCAGTGATAGGCTATTTACATTACGCTACATTACACTATCTATCTGTTTGCTCCAGGATCCTGGTGAGCTATTGTTCTAAAGTAGCAAGCTCGACCCGTTCCTGGTACAGCTTGAGGAATGGCTGAGTCTCAATACATAACACTAAGTATACTTCTCCGTGTCATGGGATGTGACAAAGCACATCTGCGCACACAAAGAAACAGACAGTTGTATTGTAGTAGCCCACAACTTACAGTCATCACTGCACAGTTCCATACTTTCCTGTAGAACAGCTCTGCTATACCGCACCCCTTATTCTTGGCTGCTTTAGGCTTCCTGTGTCTTCCAAAAATGGTCACTCATTGTCTAAACAGCCATCGAATGGCTCTCTCCAGTCAAGCTTTTAGCTCACCAACCTGCCTCTCCTAGGCAGAAAGACAGGCAAGAATGGATCCCCTCTAAATTCCATGAGACGTTTTCTTTCAGGTTTCAAAATCCCTCCTTTCCCCTTAAAATTCTCTTCCCAAACATAATTTTTTTAAAAAAGCCCATCCCACTTTTTGTCCACAATTACAATAATTATAAATTGTCTGTATCCATTTTCATTTCCTTAACTTTCTTTCTTGTTGATTTTCATATGATAAATTGGTTGAAATTGCTGCAACGGGTGCAGTCACCACTGGTAAGGCGCATCTCTTAGAAATATAGCTATGGAAATGCAAAGCATCTTATCAGAAGCATTTTGCTTTCCCGCATCAGCTGACCCTGGGTTAATAAGACATCACAAAGCATTTGCTGCATTACAAAGATCAATATCTGGGGAGCAAGTAAATACATAAACAAAGCCAAGTCATGCCAGTGTCAAAGTCCCAAGTAATTCAAGCTCAACAACAGGCCTTCAAAGAAGTTCAGTTTTATTGAAATCAGTACTTAGGTCGTCATTGAACACACTCCATGCCAGGAATGGGGGTCAGGCGGGAAACTGGACAATTATACACAATTCATACAAGACCTCCTGATGTGGGGGAACCAATAAGAAGGGGACCTGTGCACGCCCAAAGGAAAATGGCTTGCGGCTCCCAGCACTGAGCTGAGCTGAGCGCCAAGGACACAGGGAGATATAAGGGATGCACCAGGCGCACATACCAAGACATCTGGGAGGGGAAGGCAATGCAGGAGCAAGCAGGAGGGGGAAGGGAGTGAGCGCAAAACCCATGACGGTGTCAGCCGACAGCCAGCAACTGCAATAATCATATTGGAGCACTGGATTCTCCAAAGCATTGTGCGTGGGACTCTGTGGCTTCACAAAAGCTAAAAAAATGCTCACCTGGCAGCACTTCTTCCCATCAGTTTATCTGGTATTGTAATATGGCACCTCTAGGGGAGTTTTCTTGTGGGTCAACCAATCATCTGTTTGGTTGGATGACTATTGAGCTGTATTGAATTAAGCATTTGTCTCAGTTGGAGGACTCTCGATTATTTTCTTAATGTGATGCAGGACTTTTTTGTAGAAAAAGCTCAGCAGGAACTCATTAGCATAATAGGCCATACCAAACAGCAGAAACTTATTAGCATATTAGGCCACACCCCTGACAGCACAGCTCATTAGCATATTAGGCCACACCCCCATGTTGCCAGAAGTGTGGTCATCCTGCCACACCCACATTTTGCTTCTTATTCTGTTTACCTTGTTTGTTGTCAAAACCCAGGGCTTTTTTGGAGCAGGAACTCCTTTGTATGTTAGGTCACACACCCCTCATGTAGCCAATCCTAATGAGATTCTGCAGTTGGGTGTGGCCTGTTATGCTAATGAGTTCCTGCTGGGCGTGGCCAACTCAGGAGCCAGCCGGAATGCTGTTCCTGCGCTTTCCTGCCCCAAAATAGCCCTGATGTGATGTGTTGTCTTCTTAAAGTGCCACCAAAATGTAACAGTTTCTTGAAAGTAAGGGCTTTTAAAGGGGGCAGATATTGATAGCTTATATTCAGCAAGGATTTATACAAAATGTAATTAACAGATAAATTTTGTGTTTCTGTGTGTATACAGGTGTAATAGTGGCGTGAATATAATCTATCCAATCCTCATGATGTTGCATTAAATGTGTTATTTTTTATTATAATTGATTGTGTGTTTATACTGTGTGAACTGTGAGTTAGCTGAGCTACGTAAGCATATTTTTCTGGATTCTTGCTTTCTTTTGTGACTAAAAAATAGAGAACTTTGCATTTTGGGGGTTGTCACAGTCTTTGTTAGACGATTGCAGACACTCATAATAGTCTGACTCTCAGTCAAAGAAAGAGGATTATGTAAGAGGAGAGGAAAGATGTCATGAACTCCTTCACTGGGACAAGATGAGGAAATATTTTATTCATGTATGAAAGGAAATACCTCTTCTCCCTCTGTCTTTTCCTCACAACTTAGGCTGAGTATGTGACAGGCCCATGTGGGTTACATAGTTGTGCTTTGTGTCTAGGTGGGGATTTGAATTCTGGTCTCCCTAATCTTAGACCAAAACTTTAACAACTACACAATTCACATAGTGGATACTCAGTACAACTCTCCGAATGCATCTCAGAATCTACGGTAATTACTTGTTTCTCAGATACCCTGACCTGAAACTATGGGGGCCTTTGTCTGGTTGAAGTAGAGGCCAGGCCAGAAGAATCACCTCACTATCCATGTTTGCAGAACCAGCTCTATCTCCCTCCCCCCACCGTACAGATGACTAAGGAGAGAAATATTCCCGTCTCTTCTACTCCTTTTTCTCTAAAGTGGCAAGTCCCAGGATACCAAAATCACCTTAACTTCCAGCATTTGGGCCACAGGTACCTTTGACTCTGGAAAGCTCCTGCCCACAGAATCTTCTTGGTGTCTCAGGGGCTGCTGGACTCGACTCTAGCTGTCCCTACCCCAGGGTTTGTGCTGCAGGCAACAGGAGAGGTGTTCTTCTGTAGGGTTGCGAGGTCGTCATCCCCCCAGCTGCTGGTGGGGGATAGGGAGTGGGGTTGCCAGCTCTAGGTTGGGAAACTCCTGGAGATTGGGGGATGGAGCCCGGGGAGGACAGGGATCCCTCAGTGGGGCACGATGCCCTCCAAAGTGCCCATTTTCTCCAGGAGAAATCATCTCTGTAGTCTGGAGATGAGCTGTAATTCTGAGGGGTCCCCAGTTCCCACCTGGAGGCTGGCATCCCTATCTCAGTCCAGCCACAGAGGCCTCCTGGTTGCTGGAGGGATCGACGTTCCCCTTCCCCCTCCCATGTCCTTTCTCTCCCTCTGTTGTTTCTTCACAGACAGCGTTGTCCACTGAAGATCCCCTCCCCTCTTATCTTTACCAACACAAGCAAAGAAAGCCAGCCTGGTGCCTCCTGAGGACCTGCTAGGTCACCACAAAGACAAGCAGGGCTGACCGACTGAACCTGAAAACCTGACAGCCCAAGCAACTTCGTGATGCTACCTGGTAGCCAGGGGGGATTGCCCCCCCGCTGGGAAATCCCAGAGGGCCAGATAGTCTGGAGGGGACTTTGCCCCATGCTGCCCCCTGTAGTTTACGCCCCCGACCACAAGGCCTCAGCTCAGTGACACAACAACAGCTTCTTTATTCAACCATTTTGAGAGTTCTAAACAGGCTTTATTTTTTGTGCATGCTAGCAAGCTGTAATACGGGTGGTGGGGAGGGGCAATTTGTTCCAGAAGTCGCATTTTTAAAATGATTGGGGCATTTGATTTGCATGTGTTCCTTCTTCCTAAAGGGTTCATTTGAGCCTTGAATAGGAGAAAGGATATTTTTAACGATTTGGTTAATTTTTGTATTGGTAGATAATTTTTTGGTTGGTTTGATGAGGAAGAAACCTTTAAAAAAAAAATCCCGTCTGCCAAACCCTCACTTTCGTAAAGGTCACATTTGCATGATTCATTTGCTGCCCCGAGAGCGTACTTCAATCTCTCCACCTGGGTGATGATTTGATTGCTGGACTCAGGATATTGCATTAATCTGTAAATTACATTTCCATTTTAAGAAACTCAATTTAATTTTAGTAATCAAGACAGTTTCACTGAGATCCTGTGAAACAATCAACGTCTCGATGTGTGCCAACTAGTCTCAGCCACTTAGTTTGATGAATACCAACCATGCAGATGTAATGGCACCAAGGAATACATCTGTTTTTAATTGTCCAGTAATAATTTCATGTCAAGGACATGTACCTCATAATAACTAGTACATGATGAGCCCCTTCTGGTTAAATTTCAGAAGCGTCACTACTTGGCAAACTTCTAATGACTGAAGGGTTCTGACTAGGCGGAAGAGAGATAAGTGGAACGAGGTCGAAGGGGCTTTTTCTGTCCTCCTGCAGATGTTCCTCGTGGGTGGAGGGGCGGGGGAATCAAATGGATGCCCTCAAATCATAGAGATATTTTTTATTTCAGAGCAAGGATACTTCATGTTGCACAGCCCAGATTGGAATCCTGAGGTCTTTTTTAAATGCCTCTCCAACATGAAAATAAACACAGCAGAGGAGATATTATTTGCAGGTGATATTCTTTTCATATTACTAAATTAACATAAGAACATAAGAGAAGCCAATGTTGAATCAGGCCAATGGCCCATCCAGTACAACACTCTGTCACACAGCGGCCAAAATATACCAGGTGCCATCAGGAGGTCCAGCAGTGGGGCCAGGACACCAGAAGTCCTCCCACTGCTGCCCCCTCCAGCACCAAGAATAGAGTGCATCACCTGCCCCAGACTGAGAGTTCCCATCTATACCCTGTGGCTAAGAGCCACTGATGGACTTCTGCTCCAGATGTTTATCTAATTCCCTCTTGAAACTGTCCATGCTTGTAGCTGCCACCACCTCCTCCTGTGGTAGTGAATTCCGTATGTTAATCACTCTTTGGGTGAAGAAGGACTTCCTTTTATCTGTTCTAACCCGACTGCTCAGCAATTTCATGGAGTGCCCACGAGTTCATGTATTGTGAGAAAGGGAGAAAAGTACTTCTTTCTCAACCTGCTCAATCCCATTGATAATCTTATAAACCTCGATCATATCACCCCTCAGCCGTCGTTTCTCCAAGCTAAAGAGCCCCAAGCATTTTAACCTTTCTTCATAGGGAAGGTGTTCCAACCCTTTTATCATTCTAGTTGCCCTCCTCTGCACTTTTTCCAATGCTATAATACCCTTTTTGAGATGTAGCAACCAGAACTGTACACAGTATTCCAAATGAGGTCGCACCAATGATTTATACAGGGGCATTATGATACTGGCTGATTTGTTTTCAATTCCCTTCCTAATAATCCCCAGCATAGCGTTGGCCTTCTTTATTGCAGCTACACACTGTCTAGACATTTTCATCGAGTTATCCACTACGACTCCAAGATCTCTCTCTTGGTCCTTCTCTGCCAGTTCAGACCCCATCAACGTGTATTTATATTTAGGATTTTTGACTCCAATGTGCATCACTTTGCACTTGGCCACATTGAACCCCATTTGCCACATTGACGCCCACTCACCCATCCTCATCAGATCCCTTTGGAGTGCCTCACAATCCTCCCTGGTTGTCACCACCCTGAACAAATTAGGTACTGAGGTGGGAAATGTATTCTTAGCTCTTGCTCCTAAGTCGCCTATTACAGAGTTCATGGAAGACTGCTCTGTTTTAAGAAGACCTTGTGAAGCATACACTTAGGACTGTTTTTCTAAATGTAATCTCTGATAACCACAGAAACATAAGAGCTGTGCTAGATCAGACAAGTGAGGCATCAGGTCCAGCGTTCTGTTCCACACCATATGAGCGGCCCTGCCAGTGAGTTCCCCTGGAAGGCCAACAAGCAGACCAAAGCCTTTCACTGGTATGCAGAGCGCTGGTATACCTCTGAATTTAGAGGATCCCTTTAGTCACTATGGCTAGTAGCTACTGATGGACTTTTACTCCGTGAAACTGCCAAATCCCCTTTTAAAATCATTTAAGCCCATGGCTGCATCCACTGGTAAATTCTAGCTCGCCTCCTCATGGTACACCTTGGATAACACTAAAAAGCTAGAACTCCCAACAGTGGGAGGGCTTCTAGTGTCCTGGCCCCACTGGTGGACCTCCTCATGGCACCTGGTATTTTTGGCCACTGTGTGACAGAATGTTGGACTGGATGGGCCATTGGCCTGATCCAGCATTGGCTTCTCTTATGTTCTTAGCTTCTGGCAGCCAAACAATCGTAGGATCTCCTGGCTACACTACACACATGGAAGCAATCAACCAATCAAACAGTCCTTCTCAGGGCTACTTGACAAGGGGTATAGGAGGCTGCATATGAATCTTCCAAATGAATATTGAGGATATAAGCAAGGCTAAATGCCAGTTCTTGTAGCAAAACTTTCTGGCCAATAAAAGAGATTTAGCTATTGTTCAAGAAATCTTGATAATGAAAATCAAGCCCACCACAGAGTGAAAATTGCAGGATATGATGCTATTGGCATCACATGTCATCCTACCTATAGCACAGTGACTTATGCCCAAAGCAACATTGAAAATGTGAAGCTGGTATTGACCAACTTCCACAATGACATCCGCCCAATCATAGTAGAAGTACATGTTGTCAACATTTAAAAACCTCCTGCAGTTCCTTGGCGAATACATATCCTATCAACCTACCCTCATACGTATATGCTGGTGACTTTAACAGCCACCGTGGAAATTGGAAATACATGGTTAATGATAAGAATGGTGAAGAACTTGTAGACTGTGCTGAAGAGCATGGCTTGCATCTCGTTTTCAATGCTAAAGAAAGAGGCACCTTCAGATCAGTGACAACCCTGATTTAGCATTTGTTTCATCTGACCAGAGAAGTCTAGATCCAGGTGTGTTCTTGAGGCGCTCCCACGCAATCAGCATGGACCTCTAATCCTTGAGCTAGGGATCCAAATAACAGTTATCAGATCTTTTCCAAGACCATGTTGGAACTTTAAGAGGGTGAATTGGAAAGGTTTCAGTGAAGATCTGGATAGGTGATTTAGATGGGTCTCTCCCACACATAATACCTACTGCTGATTCATTGGAGCTGTTATATCGATGGCGAAAAGGTACATTCCTCGAGGATATTGAAAATAATATATTCCAGGCTGGACTGACCAGAGCGAGAGGCTGTATCAAAATTTCCTTGACAGAAAAGACCCAGAAGTAGCAGATGAACTGCTCCATGAACTCAATGCTGCACTTAGACAAAAATGAACCCAAGAAACTGTGAAACTGGATTGTAAACATTCCAGTAGGAAAGCCTGGAGCCTGTTGAAAAAGCTAGGCACATTGGGCCATAAATATGAACAAAGAAATTTCTATGGAATCATGGGAATTTTTGTGGAAAAGATCTTTTAAAATGTCTACTTGTATCAATGTAAAAGAAAATTGTTATAAGATGATGTATAGATGGTACATGACACCAAAAAAGATTGCCAATATTAGTATGGATAAGAACTTGAGTAATAAATGTTGGAAATGTAAAAAAGTAGAGGGTTCTTTTTACCATATGTGGTGGTCATGTGATAAAGTGAAAGCATACTGGTCTAATATACATTGTGTGATGCAGAAAATATTGAAAATCCCAATTGAAAGAAAGCCAGAACTTCTTCTCCTCGGTTTGACAATGGAAAAAATTCCACAAGAAAAAAGGACACTGTTATGGTACATGATTACGTCGGCGAGAATGGCCTTTGCTCAGCAGTGGAAAATGGAGAAGGTGCCAGATATACATGACTGGTTGAGAAAATTGTTATTTTTAGCGGAAATGGACAAAATGACAAAGAAATTAAATGGACAAATGGCAGAACAGTACCTAAAAGACTGGGAAGGATTGAAATTGTATCTAGAAACTGAATATAGAATGAAGGGGAAAATATATAATTTGGATACGTATGGATATTGAACGAGAAGTGAAATGAATTTTGAACTGTATGTACTGTTATATATAATATGTTGAAATTGTAGAGGTTATATACAATTTAAATGTGTTACCTGGTTTGTCAATGTATTTAAGTCTAAGCTTGATTGCCTTATAATTTTTTTGTTTGTTATTAGCAGTGTTGGAAGCCTATTAGGGGGGTGGGGGATTGGGACGGGGATCTTCTTTTTGAAACTGTATTGGTAACGTGATTGGAAATGTTGAATATATCCCAATAAAAATTTTGTTTCAAAAAAAAAGAAAAAGCTAGGCACAAGCTCACCTGCCCTCCAAGGAAACCCAGAGGTAACATCAAACTAGATAGCTGCCTGACTGATATCCCTATCTAGAGCGCCAAGGGATCAAGATTCTACAGTCAGGATAAAAAAAGAACTCCAGAGTTTGAAACACGCCTGCCCTGAAGACTGTGAGCTGTCAGGGGATTTCCAAGGCACCAAGGGCAGAAAGGCACCAACTGCATCCATAATGAGTTACCGATCAGCAGCGGGACATTCACTAAGAAATGGCTTGCAAAGTTTATTACTGACATCACGAGAACAGGAAGACTCCCAGGGGAATTCAAGAAAGCAAACATAGTTACTATACTGAAACCTGGGAAACCAACTCATCTGGTGGAAAGTTACAGACCTATTTCCCTTCTGAGCTCCTGTTATAAACTCCTCAAGAGGCTAATCCTGAAGAGAATCAGTGACAGAATTAACGAACATGTCCCTGTAGAGCAAGCAGGATTCAGACCCGGTGATAGTTGTGAAGACTTAACAGTTTTCATTGAGGCAGGGTATCAAAAGGTTCTTAAGACACCAGCAGTTTTTGTTGACCTGACTGCCGCTTATGACACAGTCTGGAGGGATGGTCTGTTGTACAAATTTTTACAAGTTTTCCCCTGCAGAACATTATTTTGACTCCTAAGCAGCATACTGAGTGACAGAACTTTCTGAGTAATTATGAGTCAGTCAATCAGCAAGCGGAAGAAACGGAATGACAGTATACCCTAGGACTTAGTCCTCACTCCAGTTCTTTTCAATCTATACAGCTCTGATGTTCCCGAGATGATATCCAGGAAGTGTGGTTATGCTGATGATTGCAGTAAGGCACAAATCAGTTTAAAAGACTGAGGAAATACTGGCTAGGGACCTCAAAATTTTGGCTGACTACTACTGTATATGGTAGCTTATCCTAAGTCCAGGAAAAACAGAATGCTCCTGTTTAATAACAATCTTGCCAGCCATGAACTGAATGTCTACTTTAATGCTGCCTGACTTTCACACAGGCCTCAGATGGGGGCGGAGCTCACCAGAGTGGCACTCCAGGAGTGAGGTGCCAGGGGGCAGGCACATGGCGAAGCCCTGCCCCCTTACTTCCTGCCGCTTTCTGCCTCCAGCCCTCATTCGGGCCCAGGAGGAGGCAGAAGACGGAGGTAACCATATACCTAGGTACCTTGGCATTACCCTGGATGGTATCTTGAGCTATAAACACCATCTTTCCAAAGTAGCAGTGAAAATACACATGTGGAACAACATTCTCCAAAAATTATGTGATACATCTTGAAATGCGTCTGCTACAATACTTAGGTGCTCAGTTTTGGGGTTGGCAGTACTGTAGAATATGGTGCTTCAGTGTGGCTCAAAAGCCCCCTTGTCCACAAACTTGATGTTCAACTCAACACAACAATAAGAACCATCAGCAGATATATTAGACCCACTCTGACCTATTGGCTACCCACATCGTACCATATTGCTTACCCGCATCTCTGAAGACAAGATGCTCTTCTTCGTGAATATAGGAAGATCATCGAAAATAGAGAATTGCCCATCCACAAAGACATGGCTGACGTGGGACTAAGATCCCAACATCCAGCAATAAGATTTGCACAAATTCTGCAATCACACAATTTCATTCTAGGGAATGAATGGTTGTGAGCATGGATGCAATCAGCTCCACCTGATATCCATAACCTGATAAACACTAACAAGAGGCCCTCAGGATTTGACTTGCTACATAAAGTATGGAAAATGGCTAATAGAATACAAACAGGCTTTGGGAGTTGTGCAGACCTGTTGTTTAAATGGGGCAAAATACCAGGACCCGAATGTAATTGTGGTGCCCGTCAAACTATTTTCCTTCCATCACAGGATTGTGAGCATCATGCTTTCCAAGGAGATGTGATGGAGCTCTTTGAACTCTCCCCAGTTGCAACTGAGTGGACTGAAAACTTAGATATTAGTATTTAGGGGGATTGCCCAATCGGTCTGCATACCCACTGTATCAACTTGATTACATATTTTATATTATTATATGCTTCTTGTGTGTAATTCTGCCATACAATAAATAAATAAATAATAGTGGCAAAGAATTCCACAATTTAACAATGCATTGGTTAAAGGATTTTTCCTTTTTTCTTCATTCTGAATGTGTTGCCCACCAACTTCACCTGAATGCCCCCAAGTTCTAGTATTATGGGAGAGGGAGAGAAAACTCTCTGTCTCTCTGTCTCTCTCTGTCTCTCTGTCTCTCTCTGTCTCTCTGTCTCTCTCTGTCTCTGTCTCTGTGTGTGTGTGTGTGTGTGTGTGTGTGTATTTTCTCAACTGAAAAGCCACATTTATAGCCTGCCTTCTGACCTGATGGACTTTTAGAGCCACTGGTGGTCTTAGCTGTGGGGCAACCACAGCAGCTGCCCCAGACCCTTTATGGGGGGGCTGTGCTGGGGGGGTGACTGCCACACTGCAGCCCTGGTTACTACTGTACTCTTTGCTGTGACAATGGAAGAGTCGAAGCTGTGGGAGCTGCTTCCAACTGCCACGCCCTTGCTCTGACTGTGATGCTGCAGCTGCCGCAACTTGGTGAGGGGTGGGGGTGGGGGGTTCTGCTCCCACAGGCCACCGTACAGTGCTGCCTTGGCAGTCCCTGGCTGCCTCTGGGTCCTGTAGCTGAGCAGCCCGACACTCTGTTGGCCAGGCAGGATATCAGCTGGGGGAAATCCCTTCCCTTCGTCCAGAATCTTACTGTGTGTAGGACAGGTGTTGCCTAGCAGCCAGATCTGTCTCATCCGTACCACTGGGATGCAAGCATCACAGCCAAAAAATTATCACCATTCATTAGCCAAATAATTAACAACATCCTGCGCTTTTAGTGGTACCCCTCCAATCTGCTGCCTGCCTCCTACAACTGAACATTAAGGCTGGCCTTAAATTTGGTTTGCCCTGCCTCTGAGATCTCATATTATCCAAATAGCTGTCAGGTTCCTTAGTCAGGTCACACAACGCAGGGCTTCAGAAGAAGAATCTGTTTATTGGTGAATCATAACTCAAGACACATATACAGCTCGTGTCAGGAATGGCCGTGGATAATGGAGGCCCCCAACTTATAGTGAATTCAAACACCCCCCTAAGACTAAGTGAAGCCAATGAATACATTTCGCACGTGTGGGCAAAGCAAGCAGGCAAAGGAGAAAAACAAGTTAAAAGCCGTTGATTCCCAGCGTGGTGTCCTGCAGCTGGAGACACCACAAGGTCAGAGTAATGATAACATACAGGCAGTGAAACAGGACTGATGAGAGACCAGGAGGAGGAAAGTACTCCCTTACATTCCATCCCCATGACAGGGCTACCTGACAATAGCCTAGCCCTTCATTTCCTCCATTTCCCCCTTTTGGACTGCAGGCATTGCCTGATGCACACAGAAACATACCTCACATAGGCTTGTGTCTGAAATGCCGATTATTACATTGATGACACACCTCATGTGCTTGTTGACACACCATGGCATCACGTCTGAATTGCGTGACTCCCGAGGCAGCACCAATATTCAAAGAAAAGACAAAAGGGTTTCTCGTTTATTTATTTATTCACATTTATAGCCCGCTCTTCCCGGAAGTGAGCTCAGGGCGGGTAACAGTATTTCACTTATACAAATACAATAATACAATAAAATTAAATTTAAAACATCGTCATAAATATTAAAATGGTGGTCACAGCAGATAGCAAAGAGATTTTCTGGTTGTGGGAAATTCCCGGCTATAGCCAGTAGTTGTTAACAGAGTGACAGGTACCTCAGGGAGGCCGTATATGGATGTCTGCTTCCTCAGCCGAAGGCCTGGCGGGACAGCTCCATCTTACAGGCCCTGCAGAATTGATCCCACAGGCCCTGATCTCAATGGGGAGCATTTTCCACCAGGCAGGAGCCAGGGTGGAAAAGGCCCTGGCCCTGGTTGAGGCAAGGCGGATGTCTTTCAGGCCAGGAACTACCAGGAGGTGTTGATCCATAGAGTGTAGTGCTCTTTGGGGCATATACGAGAAGAGGCGGTCCCTCAGATATGTTGGTCCCAGGCTGTGTAAGGCTTTAAGGTTTGTTCTGCAGCCATTTTGTTGTCTATCTTGTTTAATTGCTTCATGCTATTACAGCAGTATTGCTTTCCTCTGTTTCTCATTGTAAATGTATTTCAGCTGTGTTCTGGGAACCTTACCACCATCTATTACATGTATTCTTATAGGAAAACGTGTTCCAAATTAACAGCGCTTGACTGTGACAAGGCTCTCTACTTCCCAAGCCATCAGTGTGCCAGTAAACAGAGTGGTTAGGTTTGCCAGCTCCAGGCTGGGAAATATCTCGGGATACTGGGGGTGTAGCCTGGGGGTGGTGGGGTTTGGGGACTTCAGCGGGATGTCATAATACAGATTCCACCCTCCAGAGCAGCCATTTTCTCTAGGAGGGCTGATCGAATACTATAATAGTGGGAGCTCTCCAGATGCCCCCGGGAGGTTGGCAGTCCTCATAATGCTCCATGTAGTGTTTGTGGCAGAGGTGAATTCACACTCTTTGCTATCAGCATCCTCAGTGGGGCGACAGAGAGCCAAGCAATGCGATCAATGCTCCCTCTAAGCTGCGGAGTGTTCTTGAGCAAAAACTCTACTTTGCGAGCTATTACTGGCATTAAAGTTGTGAGTGAGCAATTTGGCTGCTGTATAAGTTAGTTTGCTCTGGAGCCCTCCTTCCCGAGCTAAGACAAAAATGTGTGAGCTGGAAGCTAAAAACTCAGCTTAGAGGGAACACTGACACTGAGAGTGTGACTTCGCCAGGCCTCGCCCCATTTTCCTCCCACAAGTTGCCAGCTGTGGCCTGGTGGTGACCCTGTCTGCCCATATGCCAACACAAATTCTTCCCAATAGACATGCTAGACCAAGCAATCATACATTCCGAGGTCTTCTCTGATTCCCAAAATCTCCAGGAATTTCCCAGCCCAGAGATGGCAACCCTGCATTCTTAGCTTTCTGATGAAAAAAGAATGTGCACTTCTCTGAGCATCATCTGTTCAGAATGCCACATAATATATTTTCATTCCTTATTTTGCAGAGATATCAAACCCGACAACATACTACTGGATGAGCATGGTAAGTTGGTCAAGAATCTTCTTTAAAAATTGGATTGTAATCTTTTAAAGATGTCCTGGTGTGGCTTATAAGGAAAAATTAGACCTCTTCAGTGAAAGGTTTTGGCTATTCATTCACACAATCCCAGACATAATCCAGACAATGCAATTTACAGCTTGAATGAAGATGTTAGCCCATTTGATTGTTAGCCCATTGTGTTGTCCTTCAAGGAGCTTTTAACACTCTTATGGACTTAGTACTTGATAACTGGACTGTGTAATAAGTGTGCCAAGGGAAATGGAATGTGAGGTGACCACAAGCTGATGCCAGCTGCCTGGACTGTGAACACGTGCCCAGATGAGGGAAGCCTCTCTCGGAGATGATGAGCCAGACCAAGGATGGATCCACGGGTTACCTGCCACTCCTCACCTGCAGCACAGCAGAGATGAGCCAAGCACCCTGGCCACAAACAGGACACAGAAGCCAGTAAAAGTATGCTGTAGAGGAACACATGTAACACAGGGAGACCTGAACATCTCCACAGAGACTCCATGAGCAGAAACCTCTGTCAGCACGCAGGCACATCTTCCCCCACACACACCTTCGCCAGATACTGCACGTATGCTGCCCGGTATGACAAAAGATCTACTTGCATAAAGGGGTTAGGCGACTGACGCTTACCTGTTTGCCAGAGCAATCATCGGGCCATCAAGACTAACGACCCTGGCCACTTCTGCTCTCTTTCTCTTCCTCTGTACCTGACCCCATCCTATCTTGCTGGCTCTCCATGTAAGTGCTGCCCAGAGTCCCTCCACGTGTTCTGCCAGTTCAGAATATGACCCTTTTTCCATTATAGTTTCACTTCATCACGTCAGGACAGGTCAGTATTGCCCAACCAACAAACTCCTGCTAATGTGAATGTCTCGCTGTACCTTTCTGTCTATATTTCTTAGATATGTGTAATGGTGTGCGTGTTTGAATTTATTGTATGCTTGTGAAAACTTCTCAGTAAAGAAACCAATTCTTTAAGATTTGGTCTCTGCGTTTATTTCTGGATTACTGGACTAAAAGCAGGAGTCCTGTATACAAAAGTTATTGTTCCCTGTTTTGCCAATTGTCACTTAATATATCCAAATTCCCCGTCTTTATTAATAAATCAAGGCAATTTGGCTAAGAATTGCATGCATGACTGGTGGCCCAGGAGGTGGGGCTGAAACACTTTTGGGGAGGGAGGTGGGGAGGGAGGTGAGAAGGGGTGTCCTTCCCTCCCCAATACCCTCAGAGGTGGTCCTGATTAAGTCTGGCAAACACTAGACGTCTGGGAGAGAGGAATGCTAGCCTGGCTGTATCACAGACATTCCAATCTTGTGTAGGCAGGGAAGAACTCTTTGCCTGAACACCACGTGGTGCCTTTTCCTCTGTGAGCATCATCAAGTGAGCACAACAGACTCATGGGTAGCAAAGAGAGCTCAGCAGAACATCTGCCCTCTCTGTGTCCTCCCATTGCGGCGATCAGTGCTGGCAGAGGCCCCCACCAAGTGCTGCTCTTGTGCCCCCAGCCATAGCTCTAGGGAGCAAGTGAGCAGTCCCTGCACGCCTCCACTGTCCTTCTCTTTCCTGCCCTCCTCCTCCCTGCCCCCGGCCCCCTTTGACCTCACAGTGAGATTTCTGAGTTTCTTTCCAAGCAGACAAAATCATACTTCCTTTTCTTTACCCAGCCGACATGAAAGGTTTTTTCCCCCTTCAACCCCATCTCCACATTAATGGTCACAACAGCACGTCCCCAGCTCTTCCAGATTGCCTGTAACTGGACGCAGGGACATTGTCACGGGTGGCGTGTGAACAGGGCTTTTTTTGTAGAAAAAACCCAGCAGGAACTCATTAGCATAATAGGCCATACCCAAGAGCAGGAACTCATTAGCATATTAGGCAACACCCTTGACAGCACCACATATTAGCATATTAGGCCACACCCCCATGTTACCAGAAGTGTGGTCATCCAGTCATACCCACATTTTGCTTCTTATTCTGTTGACCTTGTTTGTTGTCAAAACCTAGGGCTTTTCTTTGGAGCAGGAACTCCTTTGCATGTTAGGCCACACACACCCTAATGTAGCCAATCCGAATGAGTTTCTGCTGCTGGGTGTGGCCTGTTATGCTAATGAGTCCTGCTGGGCGTGGCCAACTTGGGAGCCTGCCAGAACTCCGTTGCTGTGCATTCCTGCCCCAAAATAGCCCTGCATGTGAAACGTATTTCCATTCTCTATTGCACTGGCTTTTGGGAAACATTTTCTACCATAAGTAAAAATCAGGAAACAAAAGCTGGGGGGGAGTGAAGGACAGAAGCAATAGTAAGAACTTCATCTCGGCAATGGGCTTGTAGGTTTAGGGGACTTCTCAGAGCTCGTTCAGGCAAGTTATGTCACTCCCCCCCCGCCCCAAGCTCTGAAGTGTTGCTCCACTCCTACTGCAACTAATGTATTTATGTGTAATTTTGAAGGACTTATTTTTCAATCTTTGTCCACTTTATTGAATCAATTGAAAGTTTATTACTGATATCTTGGCTGCGTTCAGACTGGCAGTTTGCAGTGGGAGCCAGTCATGGCAAAAAAGCCCTGGAATAAACTGCTCCGGGTTTTCCCGGTCACACGGGGCCGACTGATGCGGGAGCATCCCGGGAGGAGGTGCACAGGAGCGTTCAGACTGCTGGCCTGGAGGCATTTCCCTGGTAAATGGCTTTTCCCTGGTAAATTGGCTGGATGCCTATGTGTGTATGAGCGCATGAGCGCTCATGCACTCATACACACATAGGCATCCAGCCGATTTGGGGAGGATCCCATTGCGCATTGGGTAGTAGAGCAGAGCACAGCCAATCATATGTGCCTTATGCGGTAGAGCAGAGCACAGCCAATCATATGCTCCAGTTACATGCTCCGGGAGCAATGCGGGTTGCTCCCGGCTTTTTAGCTGAGCGTTCACACTTCTGGGAAGCAGACTGACGCAGGATAAAGGCGCTCTCCGGGATTTGCTACCACTTGTAACAGGTATCTTCTTAACGCAGGAGCAAAGCAGAACAGCACGGGTTGCCTACAGGTGGGGAACGCCAGGCAGATGTGCCTATGTGAACGCCCCCTTTAATCCGCTTGGGAAACACGGCCGAAACGTGGCTATAATGGGGCAAATTGCCAGTCTGAACTCAGCCATTGATGACAATTTAATGATTTTTAATGGAAGTGATACATTTTGTGAATTTGTTGAGTGGTTCCCACAGCCTACCTCCTACTGTTACGTTTCCCCACATCTGACTCTGATCAGATTTCTTTTCTGGACACACTGATATATGTTCATGAAGGTTGTTCATGAACATATATCAGTGTTCAGATAAAAAAATTCTCATTTGCATTATTCTGGTTTTCAGCTGCCGTGCCTGATTAGAAATCTTCCTTTTAGTTCCTTTTTACGTATTAAATGCAAGACTTCATCTGCTTCTGTGTACCTTGCTGCAGCTGAGTCCTTGGCTGAGGAATTTTATCAGTGTGGGCATCCTAACAGAGCTGTGACATCAGTCTGGAATCGAGCTAATTGCAAACCTAGGAAGGAATTGTTTGTCCACTCTGAGCCCATATAGGGGGATTGTTTGTTTTTATAATATATATTATAAATATATTATTATAACATAACATAACAATATAAATAACAGTTTGTTTTTACACAGTTAAGGACAATTGCACTTTAGTGCAGTGGTTAAGAACAGGGTTTGATTCCCCACTCCTCCACTTGCACCTGGTGAATGACCTCAGGCAAGCCATAGTTCTGGCACAGCTGTTCTTAAAAAATAGCATCTTCTGTCAGAGCTCGCTTAGCCCCACCTACCTCACAGGGTGTCTGTTGTGGGGAGGAGAAGGGAGAGCAGTTTGCAAGCCACTCTGAGACTCCTTTGCGTAGTGAAGATAAATGCACAGTATCACATCTGGGCCACAAAAATGTCAAGCACAAATACTGGATGGGGATACATTTCTGGGGAGTAGTGTATGCAAAAGAGACCTTGGGTAAGAGTGCAATCTCCCTAGAAAGAGAGAATGGCTGAGTTCAGACTGGCAGTTTGAAGCGGGAGCCAGTTGTGGCAAAAAAGCCCCGGAACAAATTGTTCCGGCTTTTCTGGGTCACACTGCGCAGACTGATGTGGGAGCATATTGGGAGGAGGTGCGCGGGAGCGTTCAGACTGCTGGCCCAGAGGTGTGGCTGTAAACAGCTTTCTCCTGGTAAATCGGCCATATGCCTATGTGTTTATGAGCGCATGAGCGCATATGCGCTCATATACACATAGGCATCCAGCCGATTTGGGGAGGATCCTGTTGCACTGGCACCACATTGGGCAGTAGAGTGGAGCACAGCCAATCATATCGCTGCTGCCTTATGTGCAATGCAGTTTGCTCCCAGCTTTTTGGCTGAGCGTTCATACTTCCAGCAAGCAGAATGCAGCGGGATAAAGGCACTCTCCGGGATTTGCTACCACTTTCAACAGGTATCCTTTAATCCCGGGAGCGAAGCGGAACAGCACGGGTAGCATACGGGTGGGGAACACCAGGCAGAGGTGCCTATGTGAACGCCCCCTTTAATCCGCTTGGGAAACGTGGCTATAGCGGGGCAAATTGCCATTCTGAACTTAGCCAATGATTCAGTTTTGGCTACATTTATTGGTCTCTCGATACCTTTGTAAAAATGAGTAATCTTAACTACATCATAAATCTTAACTGTATTAACATGCAAATGAGTAAATATTAACTGCATCTAGAACAAGCAAAGTGAAAAGGAACAGTTCTCTGGTTCAGTGAACGAATTTGAGTGACTTCGTATGGGTGAAGCTGGGAAGAGAAACTTGCAGCGATATTTAACCTTTTGTTTTGTCGGTTTAAATTATAGGGCATGTTCATATCACGGACTTCAACATTGCTACCGTTGTGAATGGCTCAGAAACAGCTGCCTCATTGGCTGGGACCAAGCCTTACATGGGTAAGTCTTACTGACCCTTTTGAAGATAGCAAAGTTTTTTTTAAGAACACCCACAAAATAAAAAACAAAAGAACAATAGCAAAGATAGGACTTTTCTTGCCTTAACAACTATACATAAAATCCTTTGAAATAGTAAAAAGTCCTCTTGAAGTGGTTTGACATTTCTATAAATAATTTGAAGCAATATCCAACCAAAAATAGGAGCTTCTAAATGTCAATGAAAGCATTAAGCATATTGTAAATCTGGATTTTATGAACTTCATCAGAATGGTTGTCTTCCTGCAAATAGAAAGTATGGAGGATGTCCAAAGGCCATATACTTCTAACCCTTTTTCATCCCACAATTTAGGACATTCCTAAGTAGTCCACATCATTTAGTCCACCTGAGACTTTGAGGAGGGCATCTTTATCTAATTTTCAATGATCTGGTTTCCTTCTTTGATCATGTGATGAGCTTACTGGATCGTGGAAACTCTGTTGATGTGATTTACCTGGATTTCAGTAAAGCTTTTGATAAGGTTCCCCATGACATTCTAGTGGGCAAACTGGAAGACTGTCGACTAAACTATGGGACAGTTTGGTGGATAGAGAACTGGTTAGAGGACCGCACCCAAAGAGTGGTGGTCAATGGCATTTCATCAGATTGGAGGGAGGTGTCCAGTGGGGTGCCGCAGGGCTCGGTTTTGGGCCCAGTATTTTTCAATATTTTTATCAATGATCTGGATGAACAGGTAGAAGGGCTACTCATTAAAGTTGCTGATGATACCAAATTGGTTGTTGTTGTTGTTCAGTCGCACAGTCAAGTCCAACTCTTCGCGACCCCACAGACCACATCATGCCAGGCCCTCCTGTCTTCCACAGTGCTTCGGAGTTTGCTCAATTTCATGTTCATTGCATCGATAACACTGTCTAACCATCTCATCCTTTGCCATCCCCTTCTTCTTTGACCTTCAATCTTTCCCAGCATCAGGGTCTTCTCCAGTGAGTGCTCCCTTCTCATTTGGTGGCTGAAGTATTTGAGCTTCAACTTCAGTATCTGGCCTTCCACAGAACAGTCAGAGTTGATTTTCTTTAGGATTGACTGATTCGATCTCCTTGCAGTCCCAACTGTACCGGGGAGAAGACGGTGTCAGTCACTTCCTTCCTTTGGTGCGGAAGGCAGGAGAGGGTGTCGGCTAGGAAATTGGACTTTCCTGGAAGGTACTTAATAGTGAACCAGAACCTGGAAAAGAATTTGGCCTACTGCAATTGTTTAGCATTAAGGTGGCGGGGGGTCCAGAGCACCTACAGGTTCTTATGATCAGTCCACACCTTGAAAGGCACACAGGCTTCCTCCAGGCAATGGTGCCACGTCATGAGCGCCAACTTGACCACTGCTGCCTCCTTGTCCCAAACCGTCCATTTCCTTTCTGCCCCTGAGAACTTTTTGGACACATAGGCAAAATGGCCCCACCCATTGCCACATTGGAGGCATCCACTTGGACTATGAATTTTTCATTCTTGTTGGGGTGATGGAGGATGGGCTCGGAAGTGAATAGGGAATTCAGATTTTCAAAAGCCTGTTGGCATTCAGAGGACCAGTCCAGCTTGCTCCACCCCTTCGTAGCATTGGGCCCCTTTCCCTTAGTCTTTAACAAATCAGTCATGGGTAGGGACACCTGTGCAAAGTTGGGAATAAAGGCATGATAGAAGTTCAAAAATCCTAAGAAATGTTGAAGCTGCCATCTCATTTTGGGGGGTTCCCATCCCAATACATCTTCAACCTTTTTAGGGTCCATCCCCAATCCTTGTTGGGTGATGCGGTAGCCCAAGTCTATTTCAGCCTTATGGAACTCATAGAATCATAGGATGTTAGAGTTGGAAGGCACCTTGCAGGTCATCTACTCCAACCCCATGCACTCTGCAGGAGCATAGCCGAAAGATAGTCCTACAACATACCTGAAAGATGGTTGTCCAGCCTCCACTTGAAAACATCCAGCAAAGGAGCATCCACCACCTCCTGAGGCAGGCTGTTCCACTGCTCAACCACTCTTACAATTAGGAAGTTTCTCCTGATATTAAGCCGGTAATGACTCCCTTGTAATTTCCACCCATTAGCTCTAGTCTTGCAATCCAGAGCAAGAGAGATTAGATCTGCTCCATCTTCTACATGACAGCCCTTCAAATATTTGAAGACTGCAATCATGTCCCCTCTAAGACTTCTCTTTCCCAGGCTAAACATACCCAACTCTTTCAGCCTTTCCTCATAAGACTTGGATTCCAACCCTCTCACCATCCTGGTTGCACTCTTCTGGACACACTCAAGCTTGTTGACATCCTTCCTAAAATGTGGAGACCAAAACTGGACACAGTACTCCAGGTGAGGCCTGACCACAGCAGAATAGAGCGAGATTACTACCTCCCGCGATCTGGACACAATGCTTCTATTAATGCATCCTAAGATTGCATTAGCTTTCTTTGCAGTCACATCGCACTGCTGGCTCATGTTGAGCTTGTGATCAACCAGAACACCTAGATGCCTTTCACATGTGCTGCTGTCAAGCCAAGTCCCTCCCATTCTATATCTGTGCCTTTGATTTTTTGTACCTAAATGTAGGACTTTGTACTTATCTCTATTGAAATTCATTTTATTTGTCTCAGTCCACTTTCCAGCCTATCTAGATCATTTTGTATCCTGACTCTGTCTTCTTCAGAATTAGCAATCCAACCCAGCTTCGTGTCATCTGCAAATTTGATAAGCATCCCCTCTATGTCTTCCTCCAGGTCATTTATAAAAACATTGAACAACACCAGGCCCATGACTGAGCCCTGCGACACTCCACTCGAGACTTACTTCCACGTAGACGCAGAGCCATTTATGAGCACTTGTTGGGTATGATTTTTCAACCAACCATGAATCCATCCAACAGTTGCACCATCCAGCCCACACTTAACCAGCTTATCCTCAAGGATATCATGAGAAACTTTGTCAAAGGCTTTACTAAAATCTAGATACACTATGTCCACAGCATTGCCAGAGTCAACCATTTTAGTAACTCTGTCAAAAAAGGAGATAAGGTCAAAAAAGGAGATAAGATAAACTCACATTTAGATCGTTTGGCATACAACTGGTTATCATAGAGAGCCATCAAGACCTCTCTCACTAACTTCACATGTGAGTCCAAGTCTTGTCTCAGCCCACTGTTCCAGCCTATCGAGATCATTTTGAATCCTGACTCTGTCTTCTTCAGAATTAGCAATCCCACTCAGCTTCATGTCATCTGCAAATTTGATAAGTATCCCCTCTATGTCTTCCTCCAGGTCATTTATAAAAACATTGAACAACACCGGGCCCATGACTGAGCCCTGCGGCACTCCACTTGAGACTTCCCTCCACATAGACGCAGAGCCATTTATGAGCACTTGTTGGGTATGATTTTTCAACCAACCATGAATCCATCCAACAGTTGCACCATCCAGCCCACACTTAACCAGCTTATCCTCAAGGATATCATGAGAAACTTTGTCAAATGCTTTACTGAAATCTAGATAAACTATGCCCCCAGCATTGTCAGAGTCAACCATTTTAGTAACTCTGTCCAAAAAGGAGATAAGGTCACAAAAGGAGATAAGATAAACTCACATTTAGATCGTTTGGCATACAACTGGTTATCATAGAGAGCCATCAAGACCCCTCTCACTAACTTCACACTTGAGTCCAAGTCAAGAAGAAGAAGAAGAAGAAGAAGAAGAAGAAGAAGAAGAAGAAGAAGAAGAAGAAGAAGAAGAAGAAGAAGAAGAAGAAGAAGAAGAAGAAGAAGAAGAAGAAGAAGAAGAAGAAGAAGAAGAAGAAGAAGAAGAAGAAGAAGAGGAGGAGGAGGAGGAGGAGGAGGAGGAGGAGATTGGATTTATACCCCGTCCGTCACTTGGAGTCTCAGAGCGGCTTACAGACACCTTTCCCTTCCCCTCCCCACAACAGACACCCTGTGCGGTAGGTGGGCCTGAGAGAACTCTAACACAAACTGTTCTTTCAGGAACAGCTGTGCCAGAGCTTGTGACTGACCCAAGGTCACATCAGCAGGTGCAAGTGGAGGAGTGGGGAATCAAACCCGGTTCTCCCAGATTAGAGTCTGTACACTTAACCACTACACCAAACTGGCTCTCTTGAGAATACACCAACACATCATCTAAGTAATCAACTACTCCCTTGAATAGATGCTTATGCAAAACTTCATGAATCAAGTTCATGAACACCCCAGGAGTGCCAAGCAAGTCAAAGGGCATGACCACCAGAGGTGTATTAAACGCAGTCTTATGCTCATCCCCCTCCTGGATTTGAACTCGAAAGTAGGCATCCTGCAAATCAAGTTTAGTGAAGATTCTCCCCTTGGCAGCCTTCCACAACAAGTCTTTTATGAGGGGCAAAGGATAAGTGTTAGACATTGACACAGCATTCAAACCTCTGTAGTCAGTACGTAGCCGAAGCCCTCCATCCTTCTTTTTCCAGAAAAGGATGGGAGCAGCAAAAGGGGAGGTGGCTGGCCTAATGAAACCCCGTTCTAGGTTTTTGTCAATGAACCATCGTAATTCCTCTCTCTTAGCAGGGTTCATGGCATATAATTTGCCCCTCAAGGATTTTAATGGCACAATCAGTTTTTCTATGAGGGGGGAGTTCATCAGCCTCCCTTTCTTCGAACGCTCTCCCCAAGTCTCGATATTTCTCTGGGATGCAGCTCAGTTCATCCTGAGCAAGACACACATGCGCGGGAGTGAGTTGTGGCTCAACCCCCCACTTGGGAGTCCACTGATGAGCCTTACAAGGGGGGTCCAAAAAAGTCATCGTGCCCCAGCTCAATTGTACATACGGGTCATGGGCTGCCAGCCATGGGTTCCCTAACACCATTGGGAATTGCGTGGTGGGGTGTATTATGAAAGCACTCTGTTCCCAGTGTCCTGACACCCCCACTGGCATAGTCACAGTTTGATGTTGGCACAACTGCATGGTGGTGCCGTCCATCTGGGTAAAAACCACGGGATCGTCTAACTTTACAATCCCAGCCCCATGCCCTGTAACTGGTGAAGGGCCAATTAGGTCGTGGGAGGAACTGGAGTCTAAGAGGGCTCTCACCCTCATTTGGGTTTCCCCCTTCCGGGTTCAATATAGTCACAGTCAAAAAGAATAAAGATGTACCGTCTCTCACTGCTTCTTGCACCGGGGAGTCATGGACCTGTTGGTGGGTGCCCTTCACAACAGGTCCCAGTTGTTTCCCTGCACCTGAGGCTCATCACTCTTGCTGAACGTAGGGGTGCTCGAAGACAGGAATTCAGCTGCTTGGAGGGCTCTGGGAGACTTGGATCTTTTGGAGGGTGCCTTCCCCTTCTTCTCACGAAACTGATCCCATGGCTCCTCACGGAAATCACGCCTGGCACCCCGGACCCACTGGGCTCGCTCGTCTTCCCGGGACCAGGGGCAATCAGCAGTGTAGTGCCCTGGCCTACCGCATCTCAGGCACAACCCCTTCTCAAAACGTTGTTCTCTCTCGCCTTGTAACAGAAAGCCTCGTCCTTGCGCTCCACACCCAACTCCCCCTCCTCTTGCAGGCCCGCATTGATGGTAGAGCTTCACCAAGTAGTGCCAGTCCTCAGCCTCGCACGACACTTGGATCCAACCCACCAGAATGAGGGGATTACCTTGGGCCTTCTCAAGGAGCAGGGGGCTAAGGCCTGCATGATAGAATTCGATGAGCACCTCTTCTGGCCATCCCAAAAGCTTGGCCATTGTGGCCTTAAATTCATTGGAATATTCTTGGACCGACCAGGTCCCTTGTTAGATTCCTTGAACCCGGGTTCGCGCTTTCTCCATCTCCAAACTGATGCCGCAGGGTTTGCATGAAGGCATCTACATCTCTCAGTTTGGGGGCTGCCACATTGTACAGGCTGACAAACCAGTTGGCTGCACATTGTTGTAAGCGTGATCCCACAAAGTTGACTCACTGGTCATCTGAGGTGAAGGTGTGGCCCCACTCTCGCAGCATCTTGCACACCTGAATCGCAAAGAACGCTAGCTTGGCCAGATCCCCATTGAACATTGCTTCCAAGGCATCCCTTGGCCATTCTCGCTCCAGGCGGCGGGGGCTGGTTGGGAAGGAGGTTCTGCCTCTCCCTCTTCCTCATCTGCTGCTTCCTCCCCATCAGAGGTGTACAAAGCTTCCTTCTCCATCAGCTCCTTCACCACCCTCATGAAGTTCTTGATCAGGAACTGGAGCCCTTCTTTAAGCTCCTTCACCTCAGCATGCACCCCGGCCTGTACCCACTCGTGCAGGGGTTCATCTTCCCACTCGTCATGCATGCGGCCCAATTCCGGATCATCTTGGAATGAGTAGGAGACTCTCCGCTACTCCCCCTCCGCCCCCACTCAGGCCTCTTGTAAGCCTGGTGTGCTTCCCAGCCCGACTTGTTCATCCCAACAGTCGAGGGGTTGAAACATGACTTGCTTCATGACTTGTTGATTTGTGGGACTTCTTCTTGTGTTCCTCAGGGGCAGCCCTGTCGGGTTCAGAACTGGTGCTGGTGCCAGCCCCATCGCCTCCATCTCCGTTCCCCATTCTCAGAGGAGGGAGGGTTCACTGGATCGGAGATAATGGTAGTTCTGGCAATCTGTCAGGTCCTGCAGTAACCACTCTGTACACAATATTCCTTAAGCAGGTTTATTGGCAAGGTATGGCTTCTGGTCACGTGAACACCTTTGCCAGAACTGGCAAGCAATAGTATAGGATTGAGGTTCAAGACATTGGGGTCCTCCCATCAACCATACGTCACACACACTCAGGCTACTACAAGTCATGAAAGAATATATAACCTAACTAGCTGTATCTCAAAACTCTTGACTCCCAAGGCCATAGACCCAGGTGGGATCTGTGAACAATGCGGGGGCAACTTCAGGAAAGTTACAAGCCACACCGCTACTTCTCTCAATGCATTCATTCATGCGCTCCCCGCATCCCCCCGTGGGAATGTCAGGGAGGACAGATAAGGTATTAAGCTGGCAGATGGGCTAAGCAAGCAAGCAGGAGTGACAAAAGCAAAAGTAAGCCGGAATAGCAGAGGCCAACAATACGCAGTCATTAATCATGGCACAGAAACATTTACCCCTGGTAAGGGTCCGAACCTGACACTGTGCTGAAGAGCTACCGGCTTCTCCTTCCCATCTCTCTGTTTGGACCCCTAGTGTATGTAAACCCCTCAGTACAACTTAGCTATGATGCTTTTAATTCCTCATTTGTCTTGACACCATCTCATTGTTTCCGGTTGACAGCCTCATTATTCATTGTTTTACATCTTTTGAAAAAACAGATTATAGAGAAGGAAGCGTAATTTTCATTGGTATTCTTGAGTCAGTCAGAGAAAACTAACATTACTGTTTTGCTTATGTATTTCTTCCTGCCATTTCCAAAAAGCCTCTTGGTAGGGTCCCCCTCCCCCGCCCTCCTTTGCAGCAATTTGGCTGCTGCATAAATTAGTTTGCTCTGGAGCCCTCCTTCCTGAGCTCAGACAAAAAAATGTGTGAGGCGGAGGCTAAGAAAATGTGAGCTGGCTCACACTGACTGAACTGAACTGGCAGAGACTGACCAAGAGAGAGATCTTGGAGTCGTAGTACATAACTCAATGAAAATGTCTAGACAGTGTGTAACTGCAATAAAGAAGGCCAAGACTATGCTGGGGATTATTAGGAAGGGAACTGAAAACAAATCAGCCAATATCATCATGCCCCTGTATAAATCATTGGTGCGACCTCATTTGGAATACTGTGTACGGTTCTGGTCACCACACCTCAAAAAGGATATTATAGCATTGGAAAAAGTGCAGAGAAGGGCAACTAGAATGATAAAAGGGTTGGAACACCTTCCCTATGAAGAAAGATTAAAGCGCTTGGGGCTCTTTAGCTTGGAGAAACGACAGCTGAGGGGTGACATGACTGAGGTTTATAAGATTATGCATGGAATAGAGCAGGTTGAGAAAGAAGTACTCTTCTCCCTTTCTCACAATACAAGAACTTGTGGGCACTCCATGAAATTGCTGAGCAGTCGGGTTAGAACAGATAAAAGGAAGTACTTCTTCACCCAAAGAGTGATCAACATATGGAATTCACTGCCACAGGAGGTGGTGGTGGCTACAAGCATGGACAGTTTCAAGAGGAGATTAGATAAGCATATGGAGCAGAAGTCCATCAGTGGCTATTAGCCACAGGGTATAGATGGGCACTCTCAGTCTGGGGCAGGTGATGCACTCTATTCTTGGTGCTGGAGGGGGCAGCAGTGGAAGGGGCTTCTAGTGTCCTGGCCCCACTGCTGGATCTCCTGATGGCACCTGGCATTTTTGGCCACTGTGTGACACCAAGTGTTGGACTAGATGGGCCATTGGCCTGATTCAACATTGGCTTCTCTTATATTCTTATGTTCTTAACTCAGCTTAGAGGGAACACTGGCCTGGAGATCAGCCAGAATTACAACTGATCTCCAGAACAGAGATCGATTTGCCGGGAGGATATGGCTCCTTTGGAGGGTGGACTCTGTGGCATTACATCCCTGCTGAGCAACCCCACCCTTCAGACTTCAGCCCCAAATTCCCAGGGGTTTCCCAGCCCAGAAGGGGCAACCCTGTCTGAGTCCATCTAATTTTAGTTCCCCGACTAGCCTGATGCTGCATGGAAGTCCACAAGGAAAGCACCATGGTAATAGTGCAGACCTTAGAACTCTAAGCCATACCAGTTTGTTACTGTGGTAACAGTAGGATTGCCAGTTCCAGATTGGGAAAGACCTGGAGATCTTGGGGGGTGGGGCCTGGGAAGGGGAGGGGACTTCAATGGCCATGTGAATAAATCCTTCCTCTGATTGACTTGAACTTTTAACTCTCAGATTTAGTAATGACCCCAAAGTACTGCATTTTTTGTGTGATCCCCACCACTGCCTCCGCCATACTCCTGGTTTTAAGAACAACACTAGAATGATCAAGAAATGTTTGAAACGGGTTTTTAGAAGTTACCTGAACAGAAGTGTGACTCCTTTCCATGGAAGGGGGCTTGACTGGGAAGCCTCTAGGTCTGGGCCTGCAGTTTTGAACAGATGAACAACTAAAAAAAAAAATCATCCCATTTTTCCTTGTAGATGTGGATAGGAAAACTACTTTAGCAGTTGCTAAATATTTAGCTGCCATGATTGGCTGTAAGAACAGTAAGATCTTGGCCTGTTCAAGACCTTTGAGCCAAAAGAACAATAAGATAAGAAAGAACAGATGAAGAAAGACGGCTAAGCCAGTCGGCTCAAACGCTTGGTTGGCTCAGCTTCTCAAAAACAATCACCTTTTTTGGTCTTCAATTTTAAAGGGAGGGTGTGAATTTCTGCCTAGCTTAGGAAATGTGCTTTTCAGATACAGACATAAGGAGGATTTTATCGGCATGTGGTCCTGTCCTGCCACTGTGCTTTTTATCATAGAGAGGCAGCACAGATTATGTATATTTATACAAACTATAAAAAATCAGAAGAATCCGTTTAACAGGACATGCTAAGAAGAGCCGATGAGGAAGGGTGGCTAGAGTATGAGACTGGGATCTGGGAATCCCTGCTCTGCCACGGAATCTTGCTGGGTACTTGCAGCCTAACCAGCCTCGCAAGGCTGTTGTGAGGATAAAAGGGGGGGAAACTGCTTTGGGTCTCCATTTGCATATAAATGAAGTAAAATTAACATAGTCTTCAGGCTTGGAGATAAGCAAAAGATGGATGAGATCCACAACAGCAGTGGCTCAGGAAACCTGCTCCCAAGATCCCGAACTTGTTCCTTCCACAGGAGCATGGAGAAAAGGCAGAGGGAATGTCCCTAGGAAGCACCACCACAGGTTGAATACTGCTGGAGCAGCCGTGTTTCCTCCTGAGCTGTGCTTCTGTCTCTGCAAGTCAGAGGCAGAAAGCTACTAAACAAACTGCGACGTCTGCATTCAAATGTCATGACAAACCACAGTTAACAAGCCAGGTTCATACAATGATTTAGAATCTCTGTTTTGCACCCACCAACAAACTAGCCTGCATGCAGACTTCACACTAAGCTGGAGCTCAATCAAACCATGATTAAAGTACATACTGTGGTTTATTATTTATTATTTATTTTTGGCATTTATATCCTGCCCATCCCGTAAATGGGCTCAGGGTGGGTCACAACATTTCAATAAATACAATAAAATTTAAAACACATCAAAACATATTAAATCATGCTCGCCGGAGGGAGAATCCAGGCTGTTGACGTAACTAGGTATGGCCGGTTATCAGTGGGTGGGGACCACAACCTCAAGGGGGCCATATGTGGACGCCCGCTGCCTCAGCCACAGGCCTGGCGGAAGAGCTCCATCTTGCAGGCCCTGCGGAATTGAGTAAGATCCCGCAGGGCCCTGATCTCAATAGGGAGCCTGTTCCACCAGGTGTGGGCCAGGGCGGAAAAAGCTCTAGCCCTGGTCAAGGCTAAGCAGACATCCTTTGGGCCAGGGACCACCAGGAGATATTGACTCTTAGAGCGTACCCAAGGCGTATATGGGAAGAGGTAGTCCCTTAGGTATGTTGGTCCCAGGCTGTATAAGGCTTTGAAGGTAATTACCAACACCTTGAAGCAGATCCGGTACTCAACTGGCAGCCAATGCAGCTGACAGAGCACATGCTGAATGTGAGCCCACACAGGCATTGATGTCAGCAGGTGCACCGTCACATTTTGTACCAAGTGTAATTTCCAGATCAGCTTCATGGGTAAGCCTGTGTAGGGCAAGTTGCAGTAATCAAGCCTGGAAATGACCATTGCATGGGTCACCATAGCTAAGTCCTGGGCGGAGAGAGAGGGCTTCAGTAGCCTGATCTGCCTAAGATGGAAAAATGCAGATCTGGCGACTGCAGCAACCTGGGCCTCCATAGATAAGGAGGTATCCAGTGTTACTCCCAGGCTCTTCACCGGCTGGGCCGGCACCAGAGGCGTCCCTACCAGTGTGGGAAGCCTGGTGCCCACTTCCTAACCCCCACGACCCAGGTACAGAACCTCCATCTTCGATGGATTCAACTTCAGTCAACTCTGCCACAACCATCCAGCCACAGTGTCCAGAGCCTCAGCCAGATTTCCAGGAACGGAGGATGGATGGCCACCCATTAACAGATAAAGCTGAGTATGACCAGCATACTGGTGGCAACCCAGCCCATAACTCTGGACTAACTGGGCGAGGGGGCACATATAGATGTTAAATAACACCGGTGAGAGGATCACCCCCTGCAGCACTCTGCCTTCTAGTGGGTACCACAGGGAGACCCTCTCACCCATCACCACCCTCTGTCCCCGACCATGGAGAAAGGAGGAAAACCATTTCAAGGCAGTCCCCTGGACTCCTACGTTGGCATGGTGGTGGGTCTAATAACAACAGCAGCGCTGACCCACCTCGATCCAGATGTCTACAGAGGTCATCTGTAAGAGTGGCCAGAGCTGTGTTCATCCCATGGCCAGGGCAGAAGCTGGACTGGAAAGGATCAAGGATGGAAGCATCATCCAGAAAGGCCTGGAGCTGTTCGGCCACCGCTCTCTCAACCACCTTGCCCAGGAAAGGTAAATTCGACACTGGGCGGTAGTTGGTCAGGACTGTTGGGTCCAACGATGGCTTTTTCAAGAGCAGGCGAACTACCACCTCCTTTAAAGCCTCCGGAAAAGTCCCAGTAGATAGGGACAAGTTGCTGATCTCTTCCAGGGGAACCTGAATGCTCCCCCCACAAGATTTCACTAGCCAGGAAGGGCACGGGTCAAGGAGGCAGGTAGTAGGCCTCACAGCTGCCAGGGTCCTGTCAACTTCCTCCCGGGTGAGTCGATTGAAGAGGTCCAATAGCGGACCAGAAGATGGACAAGGGGCTTCCAGTTCCTTTACTGTCTCAATTGTGGCTGGGAGGTCCTGACGGAATGTCATGATCTTAACTGCGAAATAGCTCACAAATGCCTCACAGCTGATAGCCAATTCCCTGCTATTTGGTCTGCCCTGAGGCAGAGTCATAATGGACCAAGTAGCTCTAAATAATTGGGCTGGGTGTAAGCCCGCAGATGCAATGGAGGCTGCATAGAAATCCTTAGCAGCCTTCACTGCCATCTCATAGGCTTTCATAAGCATCCTATAGAATAATTCTTCACTTTAAAGCCCTACATGGTCAGGGACCAACCTACCTGAGGGACCACCTTTCCCCATATGTCCCCCAGAGAGCACTGTGGTCAGGGGCTCAAAACCAGCTGGCCCTCCCGGGTCTTAAGGAGGCTAGGTTGTCGATGACCAGGGCTTTCTCAGTGGCGGCCCCAACCTGGTGGAATGAGCTCCCGGAGGAGATCAGGGCCCTGCAGGACCTTCTACAGTTCCGCAGGGCCTGTAAAATGGAGCTCTTCCACCAGGTTTTTGGGAGCCTCTGCCATCACCAATGAAGAACATCAGATGGTGGAATGGGAGAGGGCCCTGGATTCTGGAAACTGCCACCAGCAGCCTAAAGAACAGCAAGTTCTGCAAGAACCTCCAAAACGAACACTACGAGCTGACTGTGAGCGGAGAACTGTGAATGAGGGCTGCTACCGTTTATGGACAACAACGATTACCAACTATCACTAGCACTTTACTATGGTTTTAGAATCGTTTAATCATAATTTATGCTTTTAATGTAATTATCTGTTTAATGTAAGCCACCCTGAGCCAGCTCTGCCTGGGAGGGTTAGAGTAAAAATTCAAATAAATAAATAAATAAATTAAATGGTCGTCTGTACTCAGGGCGCTTTCACACACACTAAATAACACACTGGATTTTATTGTGTGAAATGCCCAAAATCCACTTGCAAATGGTTGCTAAAGTGGACAGAAACTGCATTATCTAGCATGGGCAGGGGGTTGGTCTGTGTGGCCCCTTCCAACTCTATGGTTCTACGTGTGGAAGCGCCCTCAGTGTCATCACAATGACTTCCTTTACCAGTTTCGGATCTCGAGAAAGCGGCTGCCACCCAATCTCACCTCTAAACTGATTATTTTATTGTCATAATATGCTTGTACCTTTCAAAGGAACACTATTTGCTTTATGCCAGAAGTTTATGGCCAGTTTCCCAAAATTATTCCTCCTTGCCAGAAGGCAATCAGAGCAGAACCAAAGGCACGAGGGAAGTAGGGAGGGATGAGGAAATGCCGGGAGCCCTCAGAGCCGAGGCCTTGGCTTTTGGCTGACGTTCACAATATGCGTCTGTGTGTAGCCTCAGCGAGGCATCCCCAAACAGGATGAAGCCAGCTGTCTTGTGCAAGGCCCGGCAGCCAAAGGCCAAGAACAAACCTTTATTTGATTGGCAACCTGGACAGGCAGCAGAGGAAGACGCAAAAAAAATGAGTCCGTGCCAGAAGCCGGTTGTGAAAATGTCATCTGCTGCTGAAGTGGATGGAGCACATTTCAGAAGATTTCCTGCAGGACCAGCTGGCTTTGGACCACTATAAGCTAGTGATAAATTAATTTAAAAAGGGATATGGCTAAGGGAGAAATCAGAGATGGACTCTACTGCATGGATTTTTTACTTGCTAAGCTCAACACCCCTTTCTACTGGCAGAGTATATCCTTTTTAAAAGGCGGAGTAGGCTTTGGGAGCCTTGTCCGCCTCTTCTTTTTATTTATTCGCTCCACTGCCAGATAGAGGTGTCAAGACTTTCGTCAAAATAAATCTGAGATCTTCTTTCCCTTCTTCATCCATAGCTTGGAACTTTAGCATCAAATTAATTTTCTATACATTTTCTGCCATCAACCTTGTTAATTCTAAATATTTGTTTTTGTAGTCTGATGAGAACAATTTCCATTTTAAAAGCGTTTCATTGATATTTTAGATTTACTCCAGCAGGTGGCGCAGTATCTCAGTCTCTTGTTGATTGACAGCTAGTTCTGGGGGGGGTTGACTGGAGCGGAAGTCCCTCCTCTCTTCTCTTCCGTTCTAAGCAGGATTTTCCCCAGCATCGACATTTTGTTTTTTATTTACTTTTTCAAAGTTCGTGCCACATCCCCCAGAAAGCAACTAAAACCGCAATTACTGCATGGATTTTCCATCAGCATTTTACTGAACAGAGATGAAGTTGCCTTATATGGGATCAGTTCATCATCAGTATTGCCTACTTCAGCGGCAGTTCTCCAGGGTCTCAAGCAGAGAAAGGTCTTTTCACCTCACCTCCCGCCTGGCCCTTTTCAACTGGAGAAGCGGCTAGGAATTGGACCTGGGACCTTCTGCATGCAAAGTGCAGGCTCTTCCACCGAGCCCAGGTCCCTCACCATTGGTAACACACCACTACAGAAAGGAAGTTCCATAAAATCCTATATACAGCCTCATAAGGACTGTTTTTTTACAGTGCTTCAGCAATACATGTGTGTGCATGACGGCTTTTCGGTTTATCCTTTGGAAGTGCAAATGAAGTGAGCGCATAGCAGAGTGAGTTGTGAATTTCCCGCACTGTGCAGATGGTTGGACTAGATGACTTTTGAGGACCCTTCCAGCTCTATGGTTCTATGTCTCAGCACATATACAGACCAGATCCATCCAGGAAGAGAGCCAAGTCAACGTCTTACAGGTGCTGTCACAATGCAGTTGGTCCTTCTTTACTGCATCAACAAATAAACCACAGCAACAACACAACAATTCCATCAGAATAAGAACAAGACATTTCCACACATTTTCGTCAAAGAAATTAAGATACATGATAATAATTTAAAATATCCCTAATTAAAACCATGATAATTCACCTCACAATCCAAAGGGTAATGACTCAGACTAGCAATAAGTATGCAGGTCAACCAAGCGTACATCAGTGTGTTTGTGTCTTTATGACAGTGGCAACGAACCTGTTTGGAAAACAATGAATTCATCCCCATCTGCCAGGAGTAATACTAGTTTATCCTGATCTGACCTTAACTTGGAAACGAGATGTGATGATCCTCAGAAATCTTTTGTGCGCAGCCTCTAATTTTGGACACTAGAATGGAACAAATCCTCAATGGGCCTATAGTTAGAATAGCAGGCTCTTTTCATTGTGTGGGACCCCACTGACACAGCCTTCTAACACTGCAAGTGGTAGAATATCTCTGCTCATAATTCATTATAGCAATAAAGTGCCCTGGACGAGTCAGGTGAGAAAGATGTTTCAACCTGTAAAGGAGGGTTGTTCTACTAATCCAGCACTGGTCTGAGCACTCTGGTATGACAACACTCTCCATTATACTCACAGTTTGGCTGTATGGAAGGCTCCTCTTCTGAGCCACTAATCTCAGTACAGAAGTTTGCTATGAATTAGCCTGCATCTCTCCAGATGTCAAAGTTAGGAGGCCCGGAGATGTACAAAAGATAATTTATAAACCAAGGTTATAAATAGGGTTCCCAAGTACTTACCATCTGGGGCGGGGGACAAATGCTCCCCGGCCGGACCAGTCTTCCTGGTAACGCACCATGCCATCGCCAGGAAGTGATACCAGGTACCATCGAGTTTCCAGCCCCATTGCCAGAATGTCGCCTACCATTCCTTCCTGGGATGCGACGTATCCATCCCCCGCCAGCACACGGTAAGTTCTTGGGAAGCCTAAGTTATAAACCAAGATAATTCTACTCCCTTAGTACCCTAATGTATGAGGGAGGCTGGGGGAGGAGGCCTCCTTTCTAACCTTTAACTGTGAATTTAGACCTCTACGGCATGGCTGTAAAGCGAAAAGATGTACAAACAAGTACAAGCAAAAAAACTACAAAATCGGGAACAGATAGATGGGCTGGAGCGGCTCTTTCTTTCTGTTGTCCATTTTGGATTGTGGTTGTATTTGCATAAAGATTCAGGGGCAAGATGAATGAGCACTGAAAGATAAAAGCAAATGACATACTGTAAAAATAAGAACAAATTCAAAAACAATGAAAACAGACATTATGCCTTAAAGCTGCAGCTTTTTACGTTAGAAGAGCATTTTGTTAAGACTCCAAAATGAAGCATTCACTTCTTCGGCTGGCGCACTGAAGTGTGTAAATATCATTGAAGCTGCTCATGTACAGTCATGGCAAAGCTGTAATTTAACACATTAAGTAGTAGCGACAGAACCACGGAAGACACCAGGCCACAAATTGTAATCTAGGACTGTGGTTCTTAAACTTCTGTCCACAACCACCCACCTACCAAGCAGGCAATATTATAATCAAATGTTCCCTAAACCACAAGTGAAAAATTAGGGCATACAACAGCACTATAGACAAGGCAGCTAATTTATATTTTGATCTAGGCAAACGAGAAACCAGTTTTCAAAAAAGGGCCAATTTTTATTTGCGCAGTTTTGACTGGCACTTTTGGGAGCCTGTTTTGGTCCCTCATCCAAGGCTCTCCTTGGTTATTTCCTTTTTGGGAGTTCATCATACAGACTCGGGCCCTTCCTGCCGTCTCCTTTTAATCCATGTTCACTGCAGTGTCCTCCAAGCAATTCTGCACTGAAATTGAATTCAACCTTCTTTTTATTTCGGCTTTTTTCCCCCATTCTGTATTACATTACCTCCCTTCAGCGGTCGGCCTGGTTTCAGCCCATTGTTCCCCGAGGTTTTTTTTTATGCTGTTTTGCTGCAGTCTTAAATTGCCTCGACTCGGACACTGAGAAAATTCAGAGGGGCAGGCAAATGGGGAAAGGACCTTTGTCACACGGATGGTGGAGGTATAAGCGGGGGTGCCCCAAGCAAGGAGGGGTGGGAGGCAGTCTTTGGACCAGGAAATAACATAGGTCCCTTCAGGCCTTTTTTGGTAGAAAAAGCCCAGCAGGAACTCAATAGCATAATAGGCCACACCCAACAGCAGAAACTCATTAGCAAATTGGGCCACATCCCTGACAGCACAGCTCGTTGGCATATTAGGCCACTCCCCCATGTCTTCCCTTGTCTTGTGCGGGTGCCCCGCAGCTGAAGGCACGGGGGGGGTTGCCGGGGGGTCGGTCTGCAGGCCTTCCCTCTGTAGCCCTGCACGCAGAGGCTTTGGCTGTAGTGGGCGTGGCCAACTCTGAAACCAGCCGGAACTCTGTTCCTGTGCGTTCCCGCCCCAAAATAGCCCTGGGTCCCTTTGAAATGCAGAGTCCTCTTAATGTGGCAATATATGATATGTAGTGGCTCAAAACTTATTTTGGGGTGCAGAGGTTTTGAAAACTCCTCAATATTTGTGGTTGGATGTAAATAAGGAACTGGGAGGTGCAGCTAAGGACCTGGGAACCGACTTCAGCCAGGGTGTTCCACATTCATCATGTCCTGTTTTGTAGTGCAGGGGTCCCCAACCTTCTTGAGCCTTTGGAATTGTAAGTTACTCTGTCCAATTTACTCTAAAGTTATGTTCAAACCATAAATAAAAATTAACTCACTGTTTGTTTAGCCCTGTGGTCTGGTTGTTCACGGTCCGAAGGGAAGAAACACACACACCACAAGCTAAGAACTCGGCTTATGCTTAAATGGACATATTGGGCTATGAATAAATGATGGCACCATGTGAATGAAGCTGTGTTTGAGTCCTGGGCCCCAATAGCTCTGTGCAGTGTCTGTGTGAAGGGTGATGGCTCAACTTTTGGCATTTCTCACAAGCTTTCCTCTAAGCCTCAGCCAGAAAGCAAACAGTTTGAAGAGTAGCTCTGCCTGGTAGCAGGGCAGAGTTGTTTACCCCTGGGAGAGGACAGAGGAGGCTTGCCAGGTCCCCCTGGTCACCAGCAGGGGAGGGGGAGGGGGTAGATGTGCCAGATCCAAGCTGGGAAACTCCTGAAGATTTGGGGATGGAGCCTGGGAGAACAGGTGTTATGTACTAATGGCGACCACGCACGCGGTCGCCTTGCCATGTGGCCGGGCAAACTAGAATAGCTTTGCATCCCTAGACAATAGAAGGAGAGGATCCTAGAACCAGCCTATCAGCTCGCCCGGATCCTCAAGGGAACCTATGGCTGCAGTAATTTTGTACATAATCCTATCAGGGGTGTGGGTGGGTGTGTTGGGTGTGGTTTGTACTCGTATTTAAAGCGGCCTCTGGCTGACTACTGTATCTCAAGTTTTTCCTAATTCTGAAGTAAAGTGTGAGCTGAAATCGCTACGCTAGGCTTCAACCTCAGTACTTTATAACAGGGATATCAGTGGGGCACATTGCCACAGAATCCACGCTCCAGAGCCTCCATCTTCTCCAGGGGAACTGATCTCTGTTGTCTGGAGACGAGCTGTAATTCTGGGGGGTCCCCAGGCCCCACCTGGAGGCTGGCATCCCCAGGAGTCTGGCTCTTGGGAAAGGGCAGGCTGGGGTGGGTGTGGAAAAATCCAAACTAGTGGCTAATCAGTGAAAGCCTGTTTGTACCTATAAGCGTTCTAAAGAATTCAGACCATGCTCCAAAGCCACAGCTAGCTTCAATTTACATGCCTCAACCAAGGCCGGGCTTCTCCCTTGACTGTCTGGAGGCCTGTGCCACTGATCTAAGCAACTTGTAAATAAATAAATATTTTTAAATTTACATACAACTTCAGTGATCTCCATGTTCTTCTTACTCACCAACACAAAACTTACCTCACGGCAGCAAACTTAAAGCCTTTACACCTGCTATCTTAAGATTAACTGATGGGAAGGTTTACAGCTCAAAACAAACCTGGTTCCCCAAAATTGTAAGAGGCTGTGTGGGTCCCCTCAGTTAGAAAGAGAAGGAGAAGAGGTTGGGTTTATACCCCACCCTTCACTCAGAGTCTCAGAGCGGCTTACAAACTCCTTTCCCTTCCCCTCCCCACAACAGACACCCTGTGAAGTAGGTGGGGCTGAGAGAGCTCTTTCCAGACCTGTCCTTGAGAGAACAGCTCTGAGAGAACTCTGGCTTGCCCAAGGTCATCCAGCAGCTGCAAGTGGAAGAGTGGGGAATCAAACCCGGTTCTCCCAGATTACAGTCTGCACACTTGACCACTACACTAACTGGCCCGTTACAGTCATGTAGTAAAATTTCAGAGCCAAAGGGGAATTTCATAGTCTAACCACTGGGCCAAAGTGGTTCATCTGTTTGACTCTGAACAGACTAAACCCTTTATGTTTAACTGGGCCCGACAGCATGTCTGATTTACAAGGGACAACCTAGAGCAAGAATGCCCAAGTGGCTGGAGTGCTGGGCTGGGGAGCCACAGGTTCCTACCCTCACTCTGCCGCGGGAGGTCGCTGGGTGGCCAGTCCCCCTCTCTCAGCCTGGCCTGCCACACAGGTTATGGTAAGGACGGGAGAGAGCCCCGCGCACCACCCTGAGCCTGGGGGAGGAAGGGAAGGAGGGACAACCGACCAAGAAACAGATTCCGGCCGGGAGCCGGGTTGGTCTGCAGCAACAGAACAAAATTTGTTGGTCTTAAAAAGTGCCACTTGACTCAAACTTTATCCGAGAAATAATCACCAATCGCTGATTGTTCCAATGTAAGACTTTTCCCCTTTTTCTTTTTTCAGCTCCAGAAATATTCCAGACATTTGTGGATGGAGGTCCAGGATACTCATACCCTGTAGACTGGTGGTCTTTAGGAATCACAGCGTATGAATTACTGCGGGGCTGGGTAAATGTGTAGCCTTCTTTTTAATCGGGCAATAAATTCCATGTTTGTAGTCCAGGCTGATACCATATGTACGATCCCATATTTATTGCCAAAATATTAACCATTATACAAGTACAGTGTCTTTATCTGCACACCCTGGCGGGTGATGTGCAATTTGCTCCTGAAAGACCATGTTTTTAGCAGTGGACTTATGTCAAATGCTGCTACTTGCTAGCATTTTACTTTGTTGGGTTCCTCTTTGTATCTTGCCACAGAGGCCATACGAAATCCGCTCAGTCACACCGATCGAGGAGATCCTCAGCATGTTCAAAATAGAGCAAGTTCACTACTCCTCCGCTTGGTGCAAGGGCACGGTGGCACTGCTCAAGAAGGTAAGGGGGAGAAGTGGCCCTCTTGGGAGAGACGGGAGGGGCCACCCTGGAGGACGGACCGGATGCTGACTCCTCCCCAAGATGCGGTCAGGAGGTGCTGGCAGTGCGCAAGCAGAAGGGAGGGGGCGCCTTAGAATAAGGTCCATATAAGGCTGGTTGTGTTAAGAAAAGGTATTCTTAACTCTTAAAGAAATCCATACGGTGATAGGAAAGGCAAGATGGGCACTCTAGCTAGCCATCTAACTAGGAAATGGAAAGGGAGTCAAGGGACACGTGTTGTCCTCTGGGAGGCTGGGAAGAGAGCAGAAAAAGAGAAAGAAGGAACTGGAAGAAAGATTGCTAAAAATAGCAATCTAGGTAACAAAGGTCCTTTCCGCACTAGACCTTAAATCCTGGTTCAACCCTGTCCCCGAACTTACATTCTACACTAAACTCGAGTTCACCCCTGTAATTATCTGGGGGTATTTTGTGTTTCCACATTATATTGAGGTCACCCTGGTTTTGCCCCACATTTGTCCCGGGATAAACAGATATAACCAGGGATAAATGCAAGGTATTGTGTTGCAAATTGAACTCTGATAAAACCAGGGATGAGATGCAAGTGTGGAAAGGACCAAAGAGAGAGAGAGAGCACTTAAAGGAATGATCCATATTGTTTACTATGTTTTTAAATATCTATACTGTGTTATTGTATATCTATGTGTCATACTGCAATGCCATTAAAGGTATTTCTTAAGTATGGAGACTCAACAATGACTTGATTTCAGCAAGTGATTTCAGCTTTATTTGTAACAGCAAACACCAACTAGAACACGCCAACAAGCACAGCTCCTTCTTTTAAACTCTCCCGGGCTGTCAAAGCCACTCCCAAATAAGTTAAGGTCCAATCAGATTACAGGGATAAAGGCCAATCATCTTTGTTCCCTCCATACAACATATTTACACAGTCATTGGTTGTTTTAAACACTTCCACAGGAAGGGCCAATAGGAATGTTACATCTTATGATCCTGTACATAAACTCAAGCTTTACATGGTAAAGAATAGGCAGCATTCACTGTTAAGACATAACAGTATTTGAATTTGAATTTGAGAGAGAGCAGCAGAGCAGACAAGGGAAAGTTGACAGGAGGGTCTGACTGGTCCACCTCACTCATTCTACTGCCCCCTGTACTGTACTGGGGCACGAGGCACTTTTAAGAGACCTTTCACCGTCCCTCATTTCCAGCCGCCTGGGCAGCCTGAGTCCTTGCTTGTTTGTTTTCTCTGTTCAATAAAAGCTGTTCTAACAGATCTTGAAAAGAAAGCTGTCCCAGAGCCCACCAGCAGCAGAGACAAGTCACACCTACCTAGATCACTGCTATTTCAGCTTCATGAATGGTGGTGAGAATGATGAGTCTTTTCGTGGATTCTTAAGAGGAGCAGAACTAAACTTTCTTGTTGCCTGTTTGAATAGCATGGCTAAATTTTATCTAGGCTGTTGTACAGAATGCACTAGCCTAGCAAGTCGCAGCTGCAAGACTTACCTCTTGTGGACAAGGATGAGAGCCACAGGTCCCCCCATATTGGCCTCCTTTGGAGCCAGACTCCTCGGGCTGCTCACCAGCCAAGCAACTGCTCGGGAAACCAAATCAGCAGCTGATGTTGAGGTTATTGGGGATATGTACTTAATAGAGCAGAGTTTGCCCAGTCATAGAACCATAATATTGGCTGCAGTAAATAAAATTCCCAAGAAGTATATTGCAAAAGTCAAACTTGCCTTCCTTCAAGTAGATTCAGTTCACATTCAGGCTGCAGTCGAAAGTAGAGAGAAGAACCTGATCTAAAGAATGCTAATCCCTGTCACAGATGGCCAGCTGAATATGTATGTGGGATCGTGTATGTGGAAGTATGAGGACACAGTTTCTGCAGGAGAGGCCTGTAGAAATGTGTGAGACCATGAAGGGCCATGAGGCAAGTGGGCACAGGACCGGGGGGAGGGGTCAGAGAGCAGTTCCCAGGGGAAGAACAAAGCGAGGCATCCCACTCGAGGAGATAACACCTCCACACACTTAGAGTGATGTAGCAAAAAAACCCATTGTCCAGTCATGCACAGTCACTCACTCCAACAGAGGTGGGAGGCAGCTACAGGTGTCACTGGCCACCTGTTTCCAAACAGACCCTATCATGTCATGGACTTGCTTGTGATGTTGGAAAAGCTGTGGGGAGAAAGCTACCTTTTCCCACAACTGGTGGTCTTGCAAATTTATTTACAATTTTGGTTACAAATTATAGATTACATTAACAAGCTTACAGACCTTATTATTCCGCCCAATCCTGAATTATTATTATTGAATTTATGGCCGGTCAGGGGTCCACCTGAATCCTCTAAAAAGTTAAATATTTTAATCACAGCTGCAAAAATCTTAATCACCAAATTTTGGAAAGACAAGGAACCTTCAAAAATCCAGTTATGGTTACACAAAATTTGGGATCTCTTTATGCTGGAAAATTTTAATATTTACAACTCAGAAAATCAAACGGAAGATGATTTATCTAACTCTTTAAATATCTGGTATCCAATCTTAAACAAAATGAATATAGACAAATTTGATTGGGAATCAATCAAAGAAACTAAATTCAAACTTTTATTATTCAATTAAAAAAGAAAAAAATGGCTACTGGCCTACAGTTCTTTTTACATCTAGTTTAGGGGGGCTACCTTTCAATTGTTTTCCTTTTGTGGTCTTGAGTTTCATGAGAGGCACATTGTTCATACCTTATAGTTACATACCATATTTAATGTTTACTAGGTTTTGTTGCCTCCATAGATCTTAAATTGTATTAATACAGTTTTATCATTAGTGTTTCATGTCTATGTATTTCTGAATAATGTTTTGACTGGCTTTCCTTCAGTTGTGTTGTATATTATATGTCAAAAAAAATAATAACAATTTTTATGTTTTAAAAAAATGGACTTGCTTGTGGCAGCAACAGGTGAGGCACAAGCCCCCTCTCCAGGTCCAAGGTGGGATGCAGAGACACTGGCTGAGTTCAGACTGGCAATTTGCCCTGCTATAGCCACATTTCAGCCACGTTTCCCAAGCAGATTAAAGGGGGCGTTCGCACAGGCACATCTGCCCGGTGTTCCCCACCTGTAGGCAACCCGTGCTGTTCTGCTTTACTCCCATGTTAAAAGATACCCGGAGAGTGCCTTTATCCCATGTCAGCCCACTTCCTGGAAGTGTGAATGCTCAGCCAAAAAGCCAGGAGCAACCCACGTTGCTCCCGGCACATATGATTGGCTGTGCTCCACTCCACTGCAAAAGGCACATATGATTGGCTGTGCTCTGCTTTACCGCCCAATGCTCAATGGGATCCTCCCCAAATCGGCTGGATGCCTATGTGTGTATGAGTGCATGAGCGCATGAGTGCTCATGCACTCATGCACTCATACACACATAGGCATTCAGCCAATTTACCGGGGGAAAGCCACTTATAGCTGCCCCTCCAGGTCAGCAGTCTGAACACCCCCACACACCTCCTCCCGGTATGCTCCCACATCTGTTGGCCCCATGTGACCAGGAAAACCCAGAACAGTTTATTCCGGGGCTTTTTTGCCACGACTGGCTCCCACTTCAAACTGCCAGTCTGAACTCAGCCACTGTCTCTGGAGCCCACTTTGGCAACATAGGGGAAAGGGCCTTTGGGGCTGCAGGGTGGCTTGGCCTGGCCCTGCGCACTTCCAAAAGCCTCAGATCAGGATCCAAGGGATGGTTATCGCCGCCTCTTTTCTTCTACATTAACTTTAATGCTTGGTCTGCTAAGAAGTGTCAGGAGATTCTTGAGGCTCTTAATTCCTACCACCTCTAACTGAGTGCCACCATTTTTAATTGCAGCTCCTCACAAAGGACCCTGAGTGCCGGGTTTCCAGCCTTTCTGATATGCAGAGTTCCCCCTACTTGGCCGATATGAATTGGGATGCTGTTCTTGAGAAATCCCTTGTCCCAGGTTTCGTACCAAATGTGAGTCAATGTTCCAGTCCATCAATATGATGGTGCCAGTTCCTCTTTCCTGAGATGGTGGGGGAGGGGGACGTATTTTAGAGCTCGGGTGACAGCATGAGCCTCTTCTGACAGTGTTGAAGGAGAGTGCAGCTCGATAGGAAAGGGGCAATCTGAGGGCCGGGGAGAGGCATCGTTCCAATAAACACAATGAGCATCTAGAGAAGGAAGCTTGGGTGAAAGGGAACCCTGGGAACATGGAAACGTCAGTTTCTGACGCACACCAGAAGTGATGTCATGACATTGCTCAGGACTCTCTGGTATTTGGGCAAAAACTCTATGATAAAACCAGCTTCTACCCTAGAGTTTTTGCCCAGACACCAGGGACTCCCCACATCCCCAGTGATGTGGACATCACTTCCTGTGCACTCCAGAAGTGTCATCAACACATCATGGGCGATAGAGGCCTGAGTTTACTGCCAGCACGTTCCCCCCCACCTGTTGCTAGGCGATGCATGGCAACCCTGTGCTGCAGGCTGTGTTCGTGCACCACAGCCCTCTAATGCCTGCTCAGCCTGTAGATTAAAAAAAAAAAACACAAAGAGATTCATACGAGTGCCAGAAGTTCTCCAGCTCTCTCTCCTCCACAGGAAACTGACTCTTTAAGGGCTGCCCTGAATTTCTAGCTTCTTGGTAAATAGTTGTCCTGTTTTGCTGTCATTGCTTAGAAATGTTGTAATTCAAAAGCAGGCTTGTAATATCAAGAATATTTCTGTGTGCCCTGACTGGATAGCCCCGGCAAGCCCAATCTCATCAGAACTCAGAAGCTAAGCAGGGCCGACCCCGGCAAGTACTTAGATGGGAGACCTCCAAGGAATACACAGAGGCAAGCAATAGCAAGGCACCTCTCTGAAATGTCCAAGCCCCACTAGGGGTGCCAGAAGCCAAATACTCACCAAAAAAGAGAATATTTCTGTGCCTTTTATGTGATAGTTTTTACATGGCCATAACGATTTGCAGGAATGCAAACCTGTATCTTTTCTGGTCTTGGTCTACAGATATGTGAGGAGCAAACGCAAGGTAGAAGAGGCAATTGGACCACTTTTGGGAGTAGAAGGAGAAACTCTGGTGGAGGACAGAGAAAAAGCAGACAGGCTTAATGACTTCTTTGCCTCTGTTTTCTCCCAGAAAAACTCGAGCCCACCTAGAGATGGTAGAGGACTTAACAGGACACCTGAGTGTCCACTTGACATTGACAGGGGGGTTGTGGAGAGCCACCTGGCTGCAGTGGATGAATACAAATCCCCTGGGCCAGATGGCGTGCACCCAAGAGTGCTCAAAGAACAGTCTAAGGAACTTGCAGAGCCTCTGTCCATCTTCTTCAAGGCCTCCTGGAGGACTGGGGAGGTACCACAAGATTGGAGGAGAGTGAATGTTATCCCAATCTTTAAGAAATAGAAGAAGGACGACTCGGGAAACTACAGGCTGGTCAGTCTGACTTCTGTTGCTGGGAAGATATTAGAGCAGATTTTAAAGGGATCGATCTGTAAGCATCTGAGGGACCACTTAGTGATCCGGGGAAGTCAGCATGGTTTTGTCCCCAACAAATCTTGTCAGACCAATCTGATTTCCTTCTTTGAACGTGTGACGAGCTTACTGGATTGTGGGAACTCTGTTGATGTGATTTACCTGGATTTCAGTAAAGCTTTTGATAAGGTCCCCCATGACATTCTGATGGGTCAACTGGAAGACTGTGGACTGGACTAGAGGACAGTTTGGTGGATAGGGAACTGGTTAGAGGACCGCACCCAAAGAGTGGTGGTCAATGGCATTTCATCAGATTGGAGGGAGGTGTCCAGTGGGGTGCCACAGGGCTCGGTTTTGGGCCCAGTACTTTTCAATATTTTTATCAGTGATCTGGATGAAGGGGTAGAAGGGCTACTCATTAAATTTGCCGAGGATACCAAATTGGGAGGAACAGCAAACACCCAAGAAGATAGAGTTACAATTCAACAAGACCTGAATACTCTAGAGAAGTGGGCAGTTGCAAACAGGATGCAGTTCAACAAAGATAAATGCACAGTATCACATCTGGGCCACAAAAATGTCAAGCACAAATACTGGATGGGGGATACTTTTCTGGGGAGTAGCGTATGCGAAAGAGATCTTCGGGGAAGAGTGGACTGTAAACTAAATATGAGCAGTCAACGTGATGCAGTGGCAAAAAAGGCAAATTCAGTCTTGGGTTGTATTAAAAGGGCCATAGCATCGAAATTGCAGGAGGTCACAGCCCCTCTGTATACTGCCTTGGTCAGGCCACACCTGGAGTACTGGGTGCAGTTCTGGAGGCCTCACTTCAAAAAGGATGCTGGCAAAATCGAGAGGGTGCAGAAGAGAGTGATGATGATGATCAGGGGTCTGGAGACTGAGCCCTACGAGGAAAGGCTATAAGGGCCTTGGGAATGTTTCATTTGGAGAAGAGGAGATTGAGGGGGGACATGATGGCTTTCTTTAAATATCTGAAAGGCTGTCATTTGGAGGAGGGCAAGGAGCCGTTCCAGTTGGCAGCAGAGGAGAGGACCTGAAGCAACGGGTTTAAATTACATGCAGAAAGGTATCGGCTGGATATTAGGAAAAACTTTTTCACGGTCAGAGTGGTTCAAAGGTGGGATCAGCTGCCTGGGGAGGTGGTGAGCTCCCCTTCACTGGCAGCTTTCAAGAAGAGGCTGGAGGAATATTTGTCAGAGATGCTTTAGGCTGGTCCTGCATTGGGCAGGGGGTTGGACTAGATGGTCTGTATGGCCCCTTCCAACTGTATGATTCTATGGTCATGAAGGTATTTTTTTGTTTTCTTTTTGTTGTTTGTACAACAAAATGTAAAGACATCTTTTGGAAAAAAAACCCTTTCTGTTTCCCACAACAGAAAGGAAGGTTGAATTGTGACCCAACATTTGAACTAGAAGAAATGATTCTAGAATCAAAACCTCTTCATAAGAAGAAGAAGCGACTCGCTAAGAACAAAGCCAGAAATGACACCAAAGAGAGCTGCCCACAGGTAAAATGGGGGGGGTGTGGAACGTGTTCCTCCACTCAAAAAAGAAGGCAGAAAGATTTAGACCATTCAATTTCATTTTTAACATTGTCAAAATATGTATTTCCAGAAACTTATGTAAATGCTTCTGTTTATCACAATCATTATGTGACTTAGAATCATAGGATGTTAGAGTTGGAAGGGACCTTGCAGGTCATCTAGTCCAACCCCCTGCACTCTGCAGGAGCATAGCCAAAAGATAGCTCTACATACCTACAACATACCCAAAAGATGGTTGTCCAGTCTCCACTTGAAAACGTTCAGGGAAGGAGCATCCACCACCTCCCAAGGCAGACTGTTCCACTGCTCAACCACTCTTACAGTTAGGAAGTTTCTCCTGATATTAAGCCAGTAACGACTCCCTTGTAATTTCCACCCATTAGCTCTAGTCTTGCAATCTGGAGCAAGAGAGAATAGATCTGCTCCATCTTTTACATGACAGCCCTTCAAATACTTGAAGACTGCAATCATGTCCCCTCTAAGTCTTCTCTTTCCCAGGTTAAACATACCCAACTCTTTCAGCCTTTCCTCATAAGACCTGGATTCAAACCCTCTCACCATCCTGGTTGCCCTCTTCTGGACATGCTCAAGTTTGTCAACATCCTTCCTAAAATATTGTGCCCAAAACTGGACACAGGACTCCAGGTTAGGTCTGACCATAGCAGAATAGAGTGGAATTACCACCTCCCGTGATCTGGACACAATGCTTCTGTTAATGCATCCTAAGATTGCATTAGCTTTCTTCACAGCCACATCACACTGCAGGCTCATGTTGAGCTTGTGATCGACCAGAACACCTAGATCCCTGTCAAACGTGCTGCTGTCAAGCCAAGTCCCTCCCATTCTATATCTGTGCCTTTGATTTTTTGTGCCTAAGGGTAGGACTTTGCACTTATCTCTATTGAAATTCATTTTATTTGCCTCAGCCCACTGTTCCAGTCTGTCTAGATAATTTTGAATCCTGACTCTGTCTTCTTCAGAATCAGCAATCCCACCCAGCTTCGTGTCACTTCAGGATTTACAAATCCTTGCATCTCAAATTATGAAATTTCTGCTGTCCATTGAAAATAAGCAACTTCACTTTTTAAAAGTGTTCTGACATCAGGACACAGCTGTTCTTTAACAAAGTTAGTTAGTCACATTACCTGTTACCAAGCTTTGATTGAACTCAGTTGTGTTGCTGCTTATTTTTTTAATTTCATCATCCTCTTTTTAAAGAACATACATCTACAGCAGTGCCTGGAAACTGTGAGGAAGGAATTCTTCATATTCAACAGAGAAAAGTAAGTATCATATATCACTGAAATAATTTTTCGATCTCTCTCTCTCTCTTCTGTCTCATTTGTTTAAAATACTTATAAGTTCACCCAGGCAATGGGAGCCCAAGACAGGTTACTGATTAAAAAGCATATAAGGCTGCGGTCACACACACTAAATAATGTACTTTCAATCCACTTTTAGTGCACTTTCCAACTGGAGTTTACTGTGTGAATTGGCAAAATCCAGTTGGACAGTGCACTGAAAGTGCATTATTTAGTGTGTGTGACCGCAGCCTCAGTCACACAAAAGAGTTTAAAAGACCAACCCTCTAATTAGAAGCCTGGGTGTTGTGTACCAACTTAGACCAAGCACGTGGCTTTCCTGTACACACAGTCAGTGAGGTGACCAGAGCTTCAATCTAGAAAACAGTGGACACATAGGATCCTGGTAACTGCCTATCGGCTGTCCAGGATCCTAAAGGAACCCTATCAGAGATGAGAGTATGTAAATAGCCAGTCACGGGTGTATGGGTGTGTGTGGGTGGAGTTGTTGTTGGGTATTTAAGCAGCCCACGGGCTTGCTCTGTATGTCTGTATCTTCTGAAATCTCTGAGTAAAGGTATGAGCTGAAACCTCTCAACAATGCGTCTCACTCAGTACTTTTCACTGGGTAAAAAAAAAAGTTTCTGGTTGCAGCCTAGGGAGACATCAGGCAAGCCTCAAGGGGAAAGGGGCGAGAGGTGCTACCACTGAAAGAGCCCCGTCTCTGGCTGCCACCTGCCCCCATTCTTCAGGCAGGTGGCCAGACAGCAGAGCCTGGGAGAAAGATTGTAGCTGGTGGCTGGACAGTATGGGAGGAGGTCGTCCTTTAGAAAAACTCCCACTGAAAATAGATTCACGTGGGTCGTTGTGTTGGTCTGAAGCAACAGTGGCACCTGTAAGACCAACAAAGTGTGTGCCCACAAAAGCTTATGCCCAGAATTAAACTTTGTTGTCTTATATGTTCCACTGGACTCAGACTTTGTCCCACTGATTTTTTTTTTTTAAAGAAGTTAGAATGTCACCAGCAGCTCATGGGTAGGCTTTCTACAACCATGCCAAAGGGGACTCTGACCCAGAGGGAAGAACACCACAAGGGTTCCTACCAGAAGCCAAGATGGAGCCTTCAAGCACCAGTCTTAAGGTTGCCAAGTACTTACTGTAATTCGGCGGGGGGACACAGTCCCCGGCCGGAACATTCCTCCTTGGAACACCCACGCCTCATGATGCCATTGCAATGGCATCGTGCACCGCATCTTTCCCCCTCCCGGGAATGGTCCTACGAGAAGTACGCATCCCCCACCGAATTACAGTAAGTTCTTTGGAAGCCTGACCAGTCTCTTCTTGCTTCTTGCGTCTTTTTCTTAAAAAGCATTTGTGTGTTCATACAGGAAGTAGCATTTTATTTCAATTATAGAACAATTAACTGTTTCAGGTGATCGTCTCTAAGAATCACAGATATTACATATACACTGAAGCATAATGTTAAAGCACCTTAATGTCATTTGCACTTGCAGTTAAATCTTTATCGGAAAAACAGTCTGAGGTATTTATACAGAATTTAAACTTACAATACAGAAATGATTTTTAAATCACAGGGCAATGCATCGAGAGACCATGGCTTGCCAGCCTCCCCCCACCTTTTTTTCCTTTTTAAAAAGAGACCCTTTTGTGCATGTGTGTTTATCCTTCACTTCCAGTTGCTCCAGGAATTGCCGGGAGGCTAGCCAAGATGCCCATCAGCCATTGCACGCAGCCTTTGTCTTTCTCCTGAGATGAGGGATTCCTGCCTGAGAGCCGGCAGCCGGGGAAGGGAGATGAGAATGCCTGTCGTGGGCAGCTCTGATCCCAGCTCTCTGGTCTCAGTTCAGGGTCTGAGGAAGAGATTCAGTACTGGAGAATCAACTGAACATTCATTAAATTTGTGATATTTCCCAAATATGTACAATCCAAATGTTATTCTACCTGCGGAATTTCATTAGCTTCATCTTCCTCAGCCCACATATACACATTCCATCTTTTGCTGTTCTAGTAGAAACTTCCACACATCACTTTGTGTTCTCACCCCCCCCCCACATACACACACACATTCACACACAGAAACAAGCACAAAAGCGCACAGGTATCTCCCAGCAGGTCCAATCTTACCTCTAAGGCATCTGGGGCGACTGCCCAGGGCCCTGCATTGGGGGGCGGACTTGAGGGGGAGAATCCACTGCTTTTCAGGGTTATTGTCTTTTTAATGGAGACAGAAATCGGCGGGGGGGGAGGGACTGAATCATATGCAATATTTACTTTCCTGACAAACCTGCACTTTGACTGATTGTCCTGGCCACCAGGTGGGAGAACCACAAATTACAATGGTTCTCAGGTAGGGTTCCCAAGTACTTACTGTGTGGGAGCAGGGGACTCATGCTCCCCGGCCAGACCAGTCCTCCCTGTAACGCACCATGCCGTTGTCAGGAAGTGACGCCAGGCGACGCTCTGGCAATGGGGCTGAAAACTCGATGGTACCATTGAGTTTCCAGCCACATTGCCAGAGTGTCGCCTAGCGTCACTTCCTGGTGATGGCATCATGCACGCGTCTTTCCTTCCCCCGGGGATGGTCCTGCCAGGATGTACCCGTCCCCCGCCAAAATACAGTAAGTTCTTGGCAAGCCTATTCTCAGGTCACAGTCCAAAAGTCACCATACAAAAGCAATCAAAGATCAAATCACGTATTCCAAAGGGCACATCAAAAGCAGCCCAAGGGTCAAACAACAAGAACAGGTATGATGTCAATCAGGCAACTTACAGAGCAGCTAACAAGACCAAAGACAAGCTACTCAGAAGCTTGCTGCAGCCTCTCTGCAGCCTTACGATTGGAGTTCCCCTACAGGTGGAGCTAGGTCCCGCGTTATGCTCTTCCTCACAACCTGTGTCAGCTTCTTTACTCATGAGGAGCACCGGGTCCCAGCTCCTGTGGTGACCAATGCTCCCTCTAAGCTGTGGAGTCTTGTGAGCAAAAATTCTACTTGGTGAGCTCCTGGCATTACAATTGTGAGCGAGTGATTTGGCTACCACATCAATTAGTTTTGCCCTGGAACCATCCTTCCTGAGCGAAGGCAAAAATGTGTGAGCTGGAGGCTAAAAAAATGTGACCTAGCTCACTGTAACTCAGCTTAGAGGGAACACTAGTGGTGACTGATCAGTCTGTCTTAGTGTTTCCTTAACAGAGGGGAGACATTGGGATTCCAGGCACACACTCCTCTGTAGGGTTGCCAGGTCTGACTCGGAAAATATCTGGGGACTTTGGGGGTGGCGCCAGAAGACTTTGGGATGGGGCCAGATGCAAGGATGTGACATCACTTCTGTGACATCACATCCTGTGATGTCCCTTCCATGTCCACCTCTCACATCCAGAAGGTTCCTGTGATTCCACGGTAGAAGCTTACGCTTTTAACACAGTGGTTGCTCTCAACTCATTCTCCACCCAAGCCACAAACACCCTGGTGCCCTTTAGGGTTGCCAGGTGAGACTGACAAGCCAGCAGGTGACTTTCCAGGAGTCTGTGGGAGAGGGAAGGAAAGAAGCACAATTGAACTCCAAAGGGAGTGCTGGCTGTTATGCTTTAAAGGACTGCGTTCCTTTTAAATGCCTTCCCTCCATTGGAAATAATGGGGGATGGGGGCACCTTCTTTTGGCACCCCTAGTCCAATCTTTTTGAAATGGGGGGAGGGTTTGAAGAGAGGCACCAGATGCTATGCTGAAAATTTGGTGCCTCTACCTCAAAAAACAGACCCTCCCAGATCCCCAAATATCCACTGAATCGATTCTCCATTATATCCTATGGGGACCAGTTTCATCTCCGTATGGTATAATGGAATGTCCAGCAGACATCCACCCCTGAAGTGGGGGGTGGGCATCCAAATCAGGGGATCCCCTGCCCCCGATGGGGGATTGGTGACCCTAACTCCTGTGCCTGGTCCATGCCTCCGCCCTAGCCGTTTGCCTCCTCCACTCCTGGGGTCTCTTAGGAGACCAGGGATTGTCTGGTCACAGGTGGGTCCATGCTGAGGCCTCCAGGCCTGAGAGCCCTGCTAGCCTGCCAGGCCTGCTAGCTCTGGGTCACTTTGTGGAGGCCCTGAGATACTGACCTCACAGGAAGGGTCTTCTGAGGCAGGGCTTGGCGATAGGTTGTACTCCTTCAATTACGAGGACTCATCTTCCCATGCTGCCCCAAAGTGGTCCGTGATACTGATTGAACAACATAAAATGCATCATCTATAACTTGGCATATAAAGTTAGCATATTTGTGGAATTTAAAAAGTGTAAAGATCTTCATTTTCTATTCTGTCTTCATTCCCTACACTCAGATGTATACCCAGTACTTGAGGAAGAGTGGCTTCACCCTGTGCTACCATCGCACATGTGCCTTTAATTTTTTGCCACCTGAAAGGCAGGAAATAAAAGCTGTAGAAGAAAAATTCTGTAGTAAACAGAAGAAACAGTATTATTTAGAGCGAAAGTCTCTTATAAAGTTAAATATGTATATTTCTAGAGTATAAATTTTTCCCAGTGTTCCCCAAATGTCCTCCTTTTTCCACTGGAGATTTGGGGACAGACTCCAGGAAGGCCAAAGCTTAATGCTACGTAGTCCCCCCCCTCTTCCAAATATGTCCTGATCCCTGCAGTCTGGAGATCACTTGTGAGTCTGGGGGATCTTCAGAACCCACCTGGAGGCTGGCAACACTCTTTGCAAGACAAGCCCTTTCTCACTTGGGAAGAGAAAATGTTCCACAGGAGGTTCCTCCCACCCCGCCAGGTGTTACCCAAATCTGTATACACATGAAGGCCCTGCAGTGTGCAAAGGCATCCTCCTGCTAGCATAGAGCAACAGAGCAAATATGTGTATTTTCAGTACTTTCCAATATATTTAAAATCTTAACCCCATGCATACCACAGTCCAGATTCAGACCAACACTCAAAAGAATGAGGGGCAATAAGCTTCTTAAACAGAAAAGGGTTTTTATTCAAGGCTTTTCTTTCTTTCTTTTTTAAGAGATGCTGGAATTCTCCAGGGACATGGAGTTTTCAATCTGTATACTGAAAACTTGCGAACTTTTAAGCATTTTTTAAAGAATTTTGTTAAAGAGGTTCTGAAACTCCGTCCCAGTGTGTTCCCCTGGGGGAAAAAAAGTCCTGGTTTTATTTAATTACCAGGGGGGAAACCCAAATTATTTTGAGCAACTTAGACAACAAAATGGAGGTTGTCAGAAAGGGGAGAAATGCAATGGTAAAGCAACCCAGAACCACGCCCTAATACACAACCCGCCTGTTGCGAAATAAAACAGAAAACAGGAGAACGAGACATACAAGTCTGGTCTTGGGGAGAAGGGGGGAGGGGAGGTTGTCCTTCCTGGCCATTGAGTGGCCTTAGGAGCATGAAACTCACCAGGCAGGTCCATGGAGCAAAGAGGCGCAAGAGGGAAAGTGTGTCGTTGGGGAAACTGGATGACTCCAAACCAGCTACATAAATTGGGACCAAAGAGGTGCTGAGAATGAGGAGGTGGAGTTGGCAGCCAGACATGACAGCAATAAAAATTGAATCTTTCTAGAGAGTAACAAGTACGAAAAAGAATTTATTTACATTGTGGAGGAGAAGTTTCTCCTTTGGGACTGAATCAAAAACATTCTCTTTTGTGAGATCTGGAAGTCGGAACAACAGCTGGGTTCTCGCCATGATGGAGAAAGGGCAGGAACCTTCCTGTCGGGTCACTGAGATATGGGAGAAATTGCCGGAATTGGCCTGTTGCTGATTGTTTTGGAGATCTGGGTCATTATTTAAGACCAAATTGTCAGGAAGGAGGCTCTGAGGCCCTTGGGGGAAATGGCCCTCAGCTGAGCCCCTCGGGGGGGGGGGGCCTTTGCATGACAGGTGGAGGAGCCGCCCTGCATTCCTTCATGCCCTGAGTGTGACTCATTGCCATTTGCCACTCGTTTAATGCAGGCCCCTTCTGTTATGGCGAGGTGTACATGTGTACAAAAGGGGGGTCAAAGGTAACAAAATGTCAAACTCTGCTTAGTTTGCCATACTTACAGGGGGAGGGAAATTCCTGAAGTGGGGGTATGAATGGCTGAGTGTGTGAACCGCTCTATCATAGGTGCCGTAACTCTTCCTTAAGATACCTTCCTCCTAGAGGGACAACCTTGAGACCGAAGCTTTGCCAGCTTGCTATTGTAGATAATGGGATCGTATATTCCCAGGTGTGTGTGTGGGGGGGGGTGGTAGTGAATGTAAGAGCTAGGTGGGATAGTCGCAAAGTGTGATGGGTTATTCTTATGGGGGCCCTGTTTGAACTGTCTATATCTTTGTCTATATCTTTGAACTTTCCCGCCAGAACCTCAGTTCTGACACAGTACTGTTCTAGCCTGGACCCTGCTGATAGCTCAATAAACAAATCATTGCCAAAGAGACTGTTGTTGGGAGTCTCTTGTCCAGGAGTCCCCATGGAGTGAGAGCATCAACAGTGCTCCTCAAAGTGCCCCATTTTTTCCACTGGAAAACTGAAAAAGTCCTCAGACGTTCACGCTAACGATTTAGTGTGTGAAAAACCATACCTTAAGAAGCATTTTATTCTTTCTTAAAGGAAACATCTCATAGGAGTTTCTTTTCTTTGAGTTTTCCCCCTGAATTTTTCCAGGTTTTCTCTAAATACTTATATTTGGAGGTGACAGAAAATGGTGGTGAGAGGAAATAGAGTCAAAATGGAAACGGCAGTCTATTTTTGAAGGGAAACGGCAGTCCATTTTTTAACACCGGGCTCTTTTTACTTGTGCAGAGTGGTTTGGGTGTGAATAAAGGAGGTCTGGAATGCTCATTTATTTATTTATTTATTTATTATTTGGATTTATATCCTGCCCTCCCCGAAGGCACTCCATTGCTGACTCCTGCTCAGGCCCCAGTGCACTAAAAAGTCCCCCAACTCTTTCCTGTTTCAAGCAGTTGCCATTTCTGCATCTTTAATCTACATCTTTAATCCACATGGCTCCACCATTCAGCAGCCTGTGAAACCTCCTGGCAATGTTTGGGCTGTTCATTTTCACTGTACATCAAGGAGGGGTATCCGTTCCTCAGGATGGATGGAGGAATGCCATTGCCTCCTGACCTGGGTCCTGCTGAGCAGAGCTTTGACACCCTGTGACACTCTGCACATTGCTCCAATTTCCCAAGAGCCTACAGTTGAGCGTCTCTCTCTCTCTCACACCAGAGGTATCCAGGAGGGTGGCTCATTATAGCCAGTGGGTCCAAGAGAGAGGAGATTCCCAAAAGAGAGTGGGAAGACAGTGGCACATGCTGGTCTGGTGCGCAGCATGAGGAGGGTGGGCCTTCCTCTTTCCAGCTGAGTCCCACCCCTTCCAGGGATCAGGAGCTCCTCCCATGAACCTAAGTTAGGCTGGCAGACTTGCCACAGGGCCTGATCTCTCAGGTGAAAATGTAAAGGTAAACCTTCTGGCTTGTTATCAAGGGAGAAATGCAGAAGAAAATCAGCTCCTCTGTCAGTGCTGCCCTAGATGACGCGCAGCACTGCAGGGGTCAAACACAAGCATGGTCCTAGACGCCAAGGCAGGCCCCACCCTTTCCCCCTGTTCTGCCCAAGAAGGCAGAAAGGAGAAGCAAGTTTCCCAATGCAATAGTTCTCCCTCTTCCACCAGGAGCTCCGGCTCATGGTGGTGGAGGTCCTGATGGGTGTCGTAGAGAACAGAGTCCTTTGCTGGACCCAGACTCAGAGGTCTTGGACTAGTTAGATGCCTCCCCAAGCACAGAGGAGGGAGGGCGCTCAGAGGAAGAAGAGCCACTGGTTACCATCCTGCAGACTTGTCTTTTTTCCTCAGGAGGTCTTTTCAGAGCTGCTGCCTAAGGTTCTCGGTATTCTTGAGATCCCAGAGAGTGAAACCAAACCAGACCAGACAGAAGAGCCAGATGTGGCTAGACCAGCAGGCTTAGCTAGGGCCTCCCCGTGTGCAGGAACCATTTCTTGCGACCTTCCTTTCCCTTCAGTTTTCGACAAGGTTGTCAAGATGGAATGGGAGGCCCCTGCAAGGCCAAAAACCAATCACCAAATTATTTCCCAGCTCTATCACATGGCTCTGGAGGAGGCAGAACAGACGCCCCATGGGAGATGCTCCAGGGGCAGGTTCCAATGGACTTCTCAGGGATTCCTATGATAAAACGATTGACCTGGCCTTCCGCAAGAACTCTGAGGAGTCCTCGGAAGCTTCGTGGGCTTCCTCAGCAGGCTCAGTGTTAGTTGGAGCCATTTCTCTTTGGGCTTCCAACCTCACTTTTGCTGACAAGGAAAAGAAATTCAGGGTGACTTAAAGAAAAATTGTCCTGAGAGTGGCTTTCACAGCAGATGCGTCTCCAGATACCATCCAGCTTTCATCCAGAGCCAAGGCTTCCAATGTCATGGTGCGCCACAACACCTGGCTGCACAGTTTGGAAGTCAGGCACCACTTCCCAGGCTCAGGTGGCCGGGGTCTCTTTCAAAGGGTTTGGCCTTCATTCCTTTTTTAAAAAAATATTTTTATTACATTTGATTACACATGGAATGTTTTGCAAATATACTCAATCAAAGAAAGGGCTAAAAACTGTTACACTCTATGCGATTAATAAACAATAAAATTACATTCTAACATAAAATAATACAATCAAAGCAACACTCCATAAAACTAAACTAATGAATTATAAAACATTATATGTATAAAATCTAAATCTCTTGAACCATACTGCTACTTAAACCATTTACTTCACAGCTATTTTAGTATCTTAATCAAGGCAGTTTCATCAACTCATAGTATTTATGATTCTCAAATGAAGACTTGCTAATAGGATTGTTATCCAATTTTTCCAACACTGTGTTCCATTTACTATGAAAAATCTGGTATGCCTTATATGTATTTTTGACATTAATAGTCGTAGAAATCTTATCCATAACATAATAATCCCAAACCTTGGAATACCATAGGTTTATAGAAGGGGGAAGAGGGTTTTTCCAAAACTGTGCTATCGACGTCCTAGCGGCAGTTAATAAAATAGTTAACAAATCCTCTTTAGCCTTAGTAATATTGTCATTAGGCCACCAGTTTAATAGAATACATTCTAGATTAGAGGGAAGCAGCTGGCCTGTCAAATCTTTTATATGTGCAATAATTTTCTTCCAAAAGGACTGGATTACCTTGCAGTCCCACCAATTATGTTTGAAGGTACCTGCCTTCATTCCTAAAGTACATTCAGGTTTCCACTGTCTCTGCAAATAGTTTTACCATCCTTTTGCCCAAATCCCAGACATCTTCAGGAAAGGGAGCGGCATTGCCTGTACATCAAGAGTTATTATATTGATAGAACCTTGTAGTCTTGCAAAACAGCAGACTGACCCCGGTTTGTTGGATTAAATGATGGCAACCCTACGTATGAGTGTAGTCAGAGCCTGGGTTTGCCAACTGCCTGGCAAAGAAATGCCCTGCTCCTTTAGCGGACACTTAATGGGATGTTATTTACCATGTGAAATATTTACCTCCATGCAATGAAAAGCTTCAGTGGCCCTTTCCCATATATTAAGCCTCTATTAAAGAGGCAGAACATTTCCCCCCCCAGGACTTTTGACAACCCACACAGTTTCTCATGGGCAAGTGGGAGCTGCCAGCAGATTTACATTCCAGCAGGTACCTTGTGGTACTGCCAGTTGCATGAACTACGGAGAGGATGTGTTCCTTTGAGCGGCTGATGCCATTCACCCCACCTCCACGTGGAGGCACCTGAACCTGCAGGTGGCACCTCCATATGGCTCCAGTTGAGTCATGACTGCCCAGGCAGCCCTGCCCACCTCTCCAGGCATTTCCAGCATGCCACTCTGAAACAAGATCTCTTGTCTGTATATTGTTTTGGGTGGATATCGGGGCAATAGATCTTCAGCCTCAAGTCTGCCTCTGTGTGCATTTTGTTTCTTCCTCAGGCTCAGAAAGGAAGAGCAAAGTGGGAAGACGGGTGGCACGGACACCAGAGCAACGTTTGGCAAACTTCAGGATGGACACAACAACAATGTCCTGGGACAGGGCTGCACACGGGGCTGCTGCAGCTAAGGGCAACCGATGCCCACAGGCAATTCAATTGCCCAACGGGCTGGTGGAACCGGCCTGTTTGTGCATGCCCCGAGACTTCTCTCCAACCCTCCTCTCAGCAAAATTGACTCAAAAATGGAGACTGTCAATCTTTGAAAAGCACAAGCCACTGGCCCACCAGTTCTCATGCCTGAACAGTGACGACACGTTGACGTTTTACAGTTCCTTCTAGAACAAAAATTGAAAGAAGCCATTCTGCAGTTGTCACCCAACACTTTGCTCCGTCCGACACCAGTGGAAATATTCCATCGACACGAATTGCAAGAAGCAAATCCATTTTGAGATCTGGACCATTATGTCGCTGCTCGGCATCGTCCAGGCATTTGTGCCAAGTTCAGAAGCGTCTGTCTATAATGTAAATATTGTGATGTCGTGCCAAACCAAAGGAATGGTCACAGTCCCTTGCTTGGACGCCCTGGGACTGAAAATCTTTTCTCTGGGCCACAGTGTCGCTCTGTGCCCTGTCAAGCCAGCTGCGTCCTCGACATGAGCTGGCCATAGCTGGCCGTGCAGACTGGCCAGGTGCTGATTGTGCAGAGAAATGTCCAAGCAGCCCCCCTGGGCATGCAGATCTCTCACTGGCTGGCTCTTCTCCGAATCGGGAGGATCCCTTCTTTTAAGGACAGCAGACGCTTAAATTACATGACATCTGTTAAAGCATGTCCAGTTCCCATGAGTACTATGGTGGTAACAAAACAAAGCACAGCCCCTTGCTTTAAATCCTTTACATGACTATGATTGTTTTGATGTGGTAATAACTGAAATGCCTTCAAAGGACAAGGAGAAGAAGAATTGGATTTATACTCCGCCCTTCACTTGGAGTCTCACAGCAGTTTACGATCTCCTTCCCTTCCTCTCCCCACAACAGACACCCTGGGAGGTAGGTGGGGTTGGGAGAGCTCAGAGAGAACTGGGACTGACCCAAAGTCACTCAAGCTGGCTTCAAGTGAAGGAGTGGGGCTTTGGGGGGCTCTGCCCCCTTTCTTAAAGGCACAGCCCCACAAGAATTTCTCCTGTAAATGCTTTTTTAAATCATTTAAAAACATTTTTAAAAGGCGTGTGCTCCTTTAAGCAGAGTAGTTGACTAATTCCTGCACTGAGCGAGGGCGTTGGAGTAGGTGACCACTAGGATCCCTTCTAACTCTGTGCCAAGAAACTGGTCTCCTTTAAGAGAGTTTTTCTGCCTAAGTGTTAGCTTTCTCGACTATAGAAGTCATCGCCCCCACCCGCCGGCTTGTTATCAGAATTGTTGCTCAGGCTGGCAGAAGTGATTAACTTGCAGCAGCTGAGAACTGTCATCTAAAGTGGTTTAACAGCTTGCAATTTAGAGATCTACCCTGGTCACAGCTTTCTATTGGCTTAATGGCTTTTCTTTCTGCACTGAGAACTCCAGCCCCACCAGCAAAAAATTTCCCCCACAAGCCACAAAATCCCGGCTACGGGCCTGGGGGAACCAAACCCAGTTCTCCAGATTAGAGTCGGCCCACTCTTAACCACAGCATCAAACTGGCTCTCACTTCCATTGTATGGAATAAAATTTCTTCTTCGTCTCCTCATGACCTTCTGTCTTGTGTCTTTTTTTTTTTAATTGTTGTTTTCAGGCTCAATGGAACATTTTCTACTTTTTTGCCCCTTTCTTCTGTTTGGTAGAATTTAACTTCACACCTAGAATGGGAGGAATCTAGAAAACAGAAGGAACTTCAGAGAGTCACAGCCTTGCTTGAAAATGTTCTTAGAAATCAGAATGGGAGGCAACCAATACCTGGTGGACCAGATGCATGCTTCAGGAAAACACATACCAGTGCTCCACCCATTGGTTCACCCATCATTTACCAGTCAAACACTGTACTCAGTCTAGTCACATGACCACCTCGCTGTAATACAACCCTCTCATATACACGCCAAACCTAACAGCTGCTCTGAGAAGTAATTTATACATACCCATTTACTCTCTTACATATGAGCAAATAAAATTATTGTTATGGACATTTTCAAGCTGGATGACCATCTTTCGGGTATGTTGTAGGTATGTAGGGCTACCTTTCAGTTACGCTCCTGCAGAGTGCAGGGGGTTGGACTAGATGACCTGCAAGGTCCCTTCCAACTTTAACATTCTATGATTCTATGGCACTGGTGCTTGCACCATTTGCAGGAGAGTGTTAAATGAGGACGGGAGGATCTGTGTTCAGATCCCTACTCAGCTGCAAAGCAATGGAGAAGGAAATGCATTGTTGGATATTGCACTGTAGCGATTCACTTCCTGGGTTTTCTTCTCTGGATAGTTACCTAAAGGTGCCTGGATCCAGCCAGAGGGACTTCAGACCAGTTGCAAACCCCCAGCTTGGCCTACTTCGGCCCCGGTCATAGGGGCCAGAAAACGTGGGGGGGAGGCATGGCAGTTCGCCCCAGAGCAAAATAAGATGCGGTAGCCCGATCACACGGGCCACCAGGTTGCCACGCTCCGGCCCCGAGTGCCGATCACACAGCACTGCTACAGCGCGGCAAAAAAGCAGCACAGCAGAGCAGCAAGCTGTGCTGTAGCAAAGGACGCATGTGTCACTGGGGGGGTGGGCTGCTGTCGGTGTCTTGCGTATGCGCATGCCTCATTCAGCGTTGGTGCACATCCCATGGAAACTTACAACATCCAGAAACCCCAGGGACATGGGCCGGGGTCAGAAGCCATGGAATACTGGTGCTCCCATGATCAGACGCTGGCCTTTGCCCCGGGGTTTCCGGAAACTAGTACTTCGACCCTAGTAGTTTTTTACTCCACATTTTCCACGGGAAGCCGCAGGTTGGCCACAGGAGTGCTACACCTCCCAGATGTGCTGGTATGATAGTGCATGGAAAGTCTGCAGGGCTACCGTGCCTTCAGTGGGGCAAATGCTCCATGTGAACGGGGCCTTCATAGTGTTGTTGTGAGAATAAAAGCTGGTGTTTTATTGGAGAAAAAAATATATATATTTATCGAGACTACAGAGATGAGTTTTCCAGGAGAAGGGCAACTTCAGAAGGTGGACCACAGGGCATCGCATCCTCACTGAGTTCCCTCCCCAGACTCCACCCCCCAAATATTCAAGATTTTCCTAAACAAGAGTTGGCAACCCTATCTTGAGCTCATAGTCTCCCTTTTGCTCATAAGCCCCGCTCCTCCGTTTAGTGGGGACACGGCCGGGCTTTTCCGTGCTCTCGTTGCAACCACAGTAGTAGATGGATTGGTTGCATGAGGCTGGCACCTGCACAGGGACCGGGACTTGCATGCTTTCTAGTGCGGAGGGAGGAGACTGGGCACAGAACCACAGAGTCAGTCGGCTCCACCTACTATTGGTCTTGGCTCTGCTACTGTTGACTGCATAAAGGGACCTCTGACTCCTGAAAGCTTCTCCCCTGGAAAACGTGTTGTTCTCTAAAGCCCTACTGGACTCGAATCCAGCTGCTCTACTGCAGAACCCACACGGCCACCCAGCGGAGGCTATCTGAGCACGGGCCGGCTTGGGAAGCGTGGGCAGCAGAACTCACCCCTCCCCACCCATCATCGAAACTTGTTCCCTTCGGCCCACTACCACACTCTTTTTCCCATCCGCAGTTTCCATTCTCTGCCTTGTAATTTAGATGCAACTGTTGTAGATGTTTGCATGCAATTTATGCAATGCTTACAGATCAAAATATATTTAAAGCTGATTTATTTGTGCACAAGTAAAAATGGGGGGGTCCATTTAACCGGAAGAATCAGATGCAAGGAGACAGATGTGTGTGAAAAACGCCGTCAAGCCCCAGCCAACTGACTTATGGCAAACCCCAGCCAGGGGCTTCCAAGGCCAGTGAGAAGCAGAGGTGATTGTGCCACGGCCTTCCCCCTGCAGGGCCTTCTTTGGAGGTCTCCCTTCCACACACTGACCCAGTTTTGCTTCCGAGATCTGACAAAATCGGGCTACAGACCGTGCCACCTTCCCTCCCAAGGAAGCGCAGGCACAAATATGGAGTCACAATTCCACTCCACACCAGGGGAAAGTGAGCTCTGATCAGGATTTCCCAGTTCAGACCTCAGATGAGAAAGCTGACCTTTATCCCTATGTAAACAGGGGTGGTCTTAGTGGCTTGGGGGCCCTGGGCAAAAGCCAAGGATGGGGCTGCAGAAAGAAACACTGCCATGCATTGACCTCCCCATCCCTCGCTGTGGCCAGCCCAGCCCCAAGTGAGAAGCAGCCGTCCCGAGCACAGCAGACACAAACAGCTGCCTCTGGGCATGCATGGGCTGGCCAGAGGACCAGCTCCTATAATGACTGCCCGGGATGTGGGCAGGAGGAGCATGCGCTGTGGCAAACTGGAGGGAGGGAGGAGTAGCGCCCTCTGCCGTCACCAGTGGGAGGCCCCAGCCCCAGGAGTGCCTGCTTGCCATCCTCCCCCCTCCATCAGGGGGTGGGGCTGTGGGAGGCGGGGCCCTTCCCGGGGCTATCTTGGCCTCTCCGTCTGCCTGGCTACGGCGTGCAATGGCTGCACAACCAGGTGGTAAGGATGCCCTACAGCTGCCCTGAAGCCACTGCAGAGAGAGCCCAGCAACAGGGGCAGGGTGGCAGAAGGACAGGGAGGGGTGCTCCGAGACTGGGCCCCCTGCCAGCACCAGGACTGGGCAGTTGCCCTGGTTGCTCCATGGCTACGATCGCCCTTGAGCGTAAAATCAGGAATACAAAAATGGGGGGGGGGGGGGTTTCGCTTGCTCAACCCAGGAAGCAAAGTAGCTTTTGCTTATAGAGAAACGTGTGTGTGTGTGTGTGTGTGTGTGTGTGTGTGTGTGTAGAGAGAGAGAGAGAGAGAGAGAGAGAGAGAGAGAGTGAAGGGAGGCTGCTGGGGTGGGCATCATCTTGCCATATTTTTCTTTCCATGGCACTTGAGCCTAATGACATTACTGTATTGCCAGGACATTCCCAAAATATCACCACGACAAGGACGCCAGATTTCCTGATCGGCAGTTCTGATTAAATATTGGCCAAGGCCCTTTAAATGTTTAATTGCAAACTGTCATGAAAAGATGAATGGTGCTTTTAAATGGCAATGACAACAGAAGTGAGTACTGGAGTATTTCCACGGTGTTCATGTCAGAGCCTGAGTCTCTGTTTAAAAATATCGCAAACAAGTTATCAGACATAAAGGAGTCTAATGCTCAAGCTCAGGGAATGTCAGAAATGTCTGTTTGCTAATTTTCACTGAGTTCATTGTTCTGTGTTCTCTGTATCGCTTTGCGCTTGTGTAGGTATGCTGGCAGTAACGTGGGAGCTTCTTCCCTGCCGCCTGGTCTTATCACGGTGGCCTTGAATGTGGGCTTTGGGCTATTCTTGAGCTTATGAGAATTTTCCAGTCCTGTGAAGACGAGGGGAGGAGGGAGTCGTCTCCCACCTATTAAGTAATTCTCCCGGCGGGAGTTTCCCGCGCGCACGCTTACAGTTCATTTGCTAGTCGCAATTTGCATCACACTATAACTCTGCTTGCATTGCTTATTCCCCCCATTCCTGACAATGACCCCAACTGTGGGTTTTAGCAGTGTATTCCAATAAAGCCTTTCTTTTGGTTAAGAATGCTTGGACCTACTTGCTTTTAATCCTGACAGGGAAACTCTGTTGGCAAAATATCCCGAACGTGACTCTTGGCCCCTGTTCCTGCTGCAGTGGAGCCAGCAGGGGCTGATGTCACAGCAACCACTGCAGCATCACAGTGCCAAGCAAGGACGGGACGGGCATACAGGTGTTGTCTGGATACCTGCAGGGAAGTTTGAATATTCTTTCACAAGTGCACCTCCAACTCCTGGGGCAAGGAACCTTCAGTCTGTGCTTGCACGTAAAGCCAACCTCAGCCAACCTCAGGGGGGTGTTTAAATTTCTCGGGGGGCACCTAGTTGATTTAATAAAAGTTAATTAATTTCAGTGCTCTGCCACTTTTTGCCCAGTCACACACAATCTCCTCCTCTTCCCCCTCTGGCTGAGTCACTCACTCTCTAGGCAGGGCAGGCAGGCAGGAAGGGAAGGTGGTGGAGGAGTATGCGACAGTGGACAAGATCCCCTGCCTAAGTAGCCAGGCCCATGAAGCAGCTGCCACTGCCGCTGCCGTGCACCTCCTCTTCCCCCAGCAGCTGTTCCTCAGTTGACAAGGCTGCGGGGGAAGGCAAGGAGAGGCCTGTGGGGCTGCTGACTGGCAGGCAGGGAAAGGGCGGTGGCAGCGAGTTCTCCGGGCAGCCCAGAGAGTTGGGAGGGGCTGGGCTGCCAAGGAAGTTGGTTCTGTCAGTAAAAAGACAAAGGAATGAAGGCCTTTCCAGGGCTTTGTAAGGAACTCATTGGGACCAGTCCTGACTAGGGTTGCCACCTCCAGATTGGGAAATTCCTGGAAATTTGAGGGATGGAACCTGGAGAGGGCAAGGTTTGAGGAGGGGTGGGACCTCAGACAGGTACAATGCCATAGACTCCACCCTCCAAACCAGCAATTTCCTCCCAAGGAATCGTTGTTGCCAATCTTCAGGTGAGGGCTGGAGATCACTTAGAATTACAACTGCTCTCCAGGAGGGAGGGGGAAGGAGATAGAAAGCTGAAGTCAGACAGACAGGTAAAGATAGGTTGATGGTTGGCTGGGAAGGAGATAGGATTGCCAACTCCAGGTTGGGAAATTCCTGGAGATTTGAGGGATGGAGCCTGGAGAGGTGGAGGTTTGAGGAGGGATGGGACCTCAGACATGTACAATGCCATAGACTTCACCCTCCAAACCAGCAACTTCCTCCTGGGGAACCATTGTTGCCAATCTCCAGGAGAGGGCTGGAGATCACTCAGAATTACAATTGCTCTCCACGAGGGAGGGCAGAAGTCAGCTGCAGTCAGAGGGGCAGATAATGGTAGGTTGATGGTTAGCTGGAAAGGAGATGCGGTTGCCAACTCCAGGTTGGGAGATTCCTGGAGATTTGAGGGGTGAAGCCTGGAGAGGGTAGGTTTGAGGAGGGGTGGGACCTCAGACAGGTACGTCATAAACTCCACCCTTCAAACCAGCCATTTCCTCCTGGGGAACAATTGTTGCCAATCTCCAGGGGAGGGCTGGAGATCACTCAAAATTACAACTATTCTTCAGATAGCAGAGATTAGTTCCTCTGGAGAAAATGGTGGACTCTGTATCATTATACCCTGCTGAGGTTGCCACAGCAAACTGAACCTGAGTGCCCAAGGCCAGGGCACTCTCCCAGAGCCTCTTTCTAGAGCTCTTGTATTTATTTCCACAATGGGCCTTATTCCTAGTAATTCCATAATAGAGTCCACCCTCCAAAACAGCCATTTTCTTCAGGGGAGATAATCTCTGTGGTCTGGAGAGCAGTTGTAATTCTGGGAGATCTCCAGGCCTCACTGGGAGGTTGGCAGCCCTGTTTACTTGACAGGGAAATGTGCTACTTTGAAAGAATTGTGTAGTTCTTGGGATAAGGCATAAAAAGGTATTACACATGAGTGTTTCAGTCTCACTTTATAAGCTCCGTGCCAAATACATCTGCCTCACGCAGGAGCTTCATGAAGAGCTGTTCCTTTCTGCTACAGTTTGAGCAGGCTGAACCATCAGGGTAAAGGGAAATGAGGTCTGCTAGCCTTGGGAAAGTGGAGTCAGACAAGTCTGTTTCTGCTGAACATCAGCTGTGAGGACTGGAAGGACGGAAACCACATGTGAATTCCACACTTTGCTTGGGGGGAAAGGGGTAGACCAAGGAGGGGGCTTTGCTATTCTTATCTCCACAAAACTTCAGGCCACAGTCACTGAACTAGACTCATGTGATCAGTGGGCCCCAGCTGCAGTTACTAAATTTTACCATCATGGTCTATTAGTCATAAATTGGAAGGTTCACTTACCATGAATCTCCCTTCTTGGTGATCCTAGGGCAGGGCAATCTGAACTTATGAAAAATAGCTCCTCCCTGGAGACAGGTGGGGTCACTGGCAATTTTGATCCCCTTGGGGGAGGAGTGTCTCCTCAGGTCCCAGTCTGGATCCAAAGCAGTCCACTTCTCATGAATGAAACAACAGAGGAACAACAGAGAAGGAGGGGGCGTGGCATCGGCGGATAAGATGGCGGACGCTAGTGGATAGAGCTCCGACCGACCCGACCTTTCCCCGACCAAAACTCAACCTACTAAGAAGCTGTTTTCTTCACTCCTGACATGGGAAAATCTAACGGCCACCGTGCCAAACCCTGCACACCTTCTTCCTCGCAATTCACAATGTATTTTGGCGCGGACTCCTCTCAAAGCGCCCGACGCGGGAATCACACCGCCGATCCCAACATGGCCGCCGGTAACGCAGCCTCCAACGCAGCTACCAGCGCTGAGCAACAAACCTTCAATACAGCACTAATCAAATCGGAACTTACCGAAATGTTTAATTCATTTAAATCAGAAATGCTTTCAAACATTAATGACTTGCTTAAACCAATAACGGAGCGACTGGAAGCCCTGCAGCTCACTGCACAGAAGATCTCCCAAACGGCTGATACGGCGCTTGAAACATCTATTACCAACCAGGAAGATATTCAGGAGCTGCAAAAACATGACAATTGGACACATGAAAGGATTCTGGTTCTAGAGCACCGCACTAAAGAGCGCTTCCTCAAACTCAGAGGCTTTGAGGAGAAAGTTGAAGATTCAACTGATTTAATTGCTTTTGTCACCACATGGCAAGCAACTATCATACCCCTAGAGGATGACTCAGCTCCAATGATTATCAGAGCCTATAGACTCGGCTCAGCAATTTCAGACCAACGAAGGGGTCCTAGAGACATTTTAATAGAACTACTGGACATCCGAATGAAACAACGAATACTCCAAGAAGCAGAGGTAAAGGGCAGCTTCAAGTATAACCAATCTGAAATCATGATTTTCCCTGACGTTGCCCCTGAAGCTCTGCAGATCCACCGCTCCCTAAAGCAAGTAACACAACGTCTCCAAGATGCAAACCTAAAATACCGCTGGCTATCTACAGGCTATTTGCAAGTTCGCCACCGTGGTTCCACATACTTTGCAGATGATGCAGACTCCGGAGCAGATCTTTTGAAGGCCCTAGGTCTGGAAGAAGTTCAACCCATGGACACCTCTCAAACAAAGAAAAGAAAATGGAACAACAACAACTCACCACGCAAATGGAACAGAGTCCCTCCAAGACGCCGTTTGTCTCCTTGAACATTTAGTTAAATGCTAAGTGTTTCTTTTTCTACCCTACAACATCGGCTGTATAATTATACCATATTATTCCTTTTTCTTCTTTCCTATATTGTTAGGCACAGTTTCTTAATGAGATTATATCTTTATTTCACCAATGGTCGGGGGGGGAGGCGGAGCCTTGCTCTGTCACAAAGCCCTACACGATGCTTTTTGGCCTGTGGGCCACATTAAGTCTTTTTTTTTTCTATTTTCCCAGACCACGGGGAGGAGCATGTTACGCTCCATGTGGGTGCATCCCACACACAGAGGGTCTTTGGGACTTACTCGAAGATATCATTGCTGTACTTTTTTGTTCAACGTATTACACACTGCAGAAAGTGTTTTTTTATACTTAGTTATGGGGTTCTAAATGGGGGGAGGGCTTATGGGGTGGGGAGGGCGGGGTTTAGGGATATGCAACGTTTGACTTCTTTACTGTTTACAGTTCAGTTAATACAGTTGATAATGATGCCTTATCATTTATTGATTATTATGTCCAATGTTCTTTGCAATAGTTATAAAGTTTATGAGGTTCAATATATCTTAATAGCTGTTTTCGTTTGGCTTATACAACACCAAGCTTTCCTGGCTGTTTCAATGTTTAGAATTTTAAAAATCTCAAAACATACTAACTTTAACTGCTTGATACCTTTATATGGCTGGCCAATACCCTTTATAGTCTTAATGCCAATTTCTTATACGGCATCTATTCAATCTCAATGGATCTAAAGATTGTTTCCCTCAATTGTCGAGGTTTAAATGACAAAATAAAGGCCAAACGCCTTGCTACCGATTTCAAAAATACAAATACCGATATTGCACTCCTGCAAGAGACTTACATTAAAAAGGGCCCCTTTGCCATAAAGTCAAACTGGTTCCCTACGCAGTACCTTGCATATGGTACCTCAAAATCCCACGGAGTAGCAATCTTAATTGCCAAAAATGTTCTATTTTCCTTAGACGCAATGGAATCAGATCCAAATGGGCATTATATTTTTGTCCGAGGCACTCTTTGCGGAAGCTCTGTTACTCTAGCGTCAATCTATGCACCAAACATAGGCCAACTTGAATTTTTAAAATCAACCCTCAACAAACTACAACTTTTTAATAAAGGCCTTATTATTCTCGGAGGAGACTTTAACTACCTACTGCATAGACACCTTGACAAATCAACACCATCTAAGAAGTTAAAAGGCGCTGATGCTTCTAACCCATTCAAACTTCTAATGGAAAAACTATCTCTTAGTGATGTGTGGAGATCTCAACACGGGTTTGAGAGGGACTATACATATTACTCCTGTCAACACAAAGTTTACTCTAGGCTCGATTACATTTTCACCTCCACTACCACTCTTCCACTCTTTCGATCCTCGGACATTGGGTGCATGCGATGGTCGGACCATGCCCCAGTTGAATGTACTCTCAGACTTGGAGACAACAACAAACGAAGATATAATTGGACTCTTAACAAAAATTTATTAATAGAACCGTTAGCCAAAAATGAGCTTTACAATGAAATACAGCAATATTTCAAAATAAACCAAAGCTGTGGAACATCCAACTCGATAGTGTGGGAAGCGTCTAAAGCGATGATCCGCGGCAAAGCGAAAGCTCTTGCTTCAGCCTGTAAAAAAGAAAAATCGAAAAAGAAATCTGAACTTCTAGCTCTTATCAAACAACTCGAAATAAAACACAAAGAAACAGGCAGTAACCGTATATACCAAAGACTAAGCAATGTAAGAAAACAACTCGAACTACTCGATTCATCTGCTTTGTCACAACGAAATCTACTCTTTAAACATAACTCCTACATTAAAACTCTAAGAAACTGAGATTTCTAGCATGGAAGCTTAAGAAACGACATTCAGACCGATGGATACACAGCATCAGAGACACCAAGGGCAATCTACATACACAACCTACTGAAATCATCAAAACCTTCGAAACATTTTATTCGTCACTCTACACATCATCGCAACCTAACGAAGATAATATAGCTAACTTTCTAAACCTCCACCTGCCCTCAAGAACGCTTTCAGAAGAGCATCGAACCCTACTTAATGCAAACATCAGCCCAGAGGAAGTGACTGCGACCATTAAAACTCTCAAGAGTAACAAAGCTCCAGGCCCAGATGGCTTTATCACCGAATACTACAAAATTTTTGCAGCATCTTTGGCTCAACCTCTAGCTCAAGTCTTCAATGAAATCTTACATTTGGGTCAACTGCCAGACACCTGGACAAATGCCAACGTGACTTTACTACCAAAAAAACTCAAAGATTTGACTGATCCCAAAGCGTACCGGCCAATTTCACTTCTCAACACCGACTATAAAATTTTCGCAGCGGTTTTGGCAAATAGACTAAAAAAAATAATTGGCGAGCTTATAAATAAAGATCAAACAGGATTCATCCCGACACGGGACATTACCGACAATATCAGAAAAACGTTCAATATTATCCACTACGGCAGACTAAAACCCATCCACAACTCTTTGCTATTAATGCTCGACATCGAGAAAGCCTTTGATACTTTGGAAACCCCCTACCTATTCCAACTGTTGAACAAAATGAACTTCGGAGACAATTTTCTCAGAGCCATTACAGCCATCTATAAAAACCCTAAAGCCAACTTGCTTATCAACAACACCTTATCATCTACAATCAACCTACACCGTGGGACGAGACAAGGATGCCCCCTGTCGCCCCTCCTCCACTGGCCATAGCTCTACGCAACAACTCCAAGATCAAAGGCGTCACAATCGACCAGAAAGAATTCAAAGTAAGTCTGTTCGCTGATGACCTCTCCATTTACATAACAGAACCTCAAACATCGCTGCCAGAAATTCAAAACACTCTAACCTCATTTGGTGCGATAGCAGGATTGAAGGTCAACCCATCCAAATCTACCATCTATCCTATTCATATTACCAACGCGTCAACTATACAAATCCAAACTGACTATCCCTTTCAGTGGGTAACAAAATCTCAATCATATCTTGGTATCAAACTACCATTACATATGACTGATCTTCTTAAATTTAACCACATTCAAATCAATAAAGAAATCAATGAAACTATGCTGAAATGGGACAACAAACCTTTATCTTGGTTTGATCGAATTCAATCATTTAGATCCTTTATCTTCCCTAAGTTTTTATTTTGCCTACGAGCCCTACCTCTTTCTATACCAACCGCCTTACTCACAAAATGGCAAAATAACACCACCAAATTTCTATGGCGCCAGAAGACACCGCGAATCAAACATTCCACAGCCAGGCGACCGCTCAACAAAGGAGGAACCGCAGTCCCAGATCTCCAATTATACTACTATGTAATTCACTTGGCTAATCTCTTAAGATTATATCATGACCAAGAAGACTTAGACTGGCACTTTATGGAAGAAAACTCACTCAAACCGTACTCCTTTAAAGAAATACTATGGTCCGATCACCCTCGCCAATGGCTTAAATCATTATATAATCCTTACCTCAAATTGACACTCCAAATTTGGTTCAAATTTAGGTCACAACTGACTTCAACACGATCACTTCTCAGTACCTTCACAGGCCAAGACTGGTTTCCTCCGGCAAGAGATCACAACTCCTTCAATCAATGGAGAACAAGAGGCCTAACTAGATTAATTGACCTCATAGCCCAAGGAAAGCTTCTACCCAAACTAATTTTAGAACGAAAGACCAACTCTCAACTTGCATGGTTTGAATACCTCCAGATCCAACACCTGCTAAAGGATCATCAACTCAAAGTAAACCTCAATAAACCTATTACTAGCTTTGAACTATTAATGAAAAACCAAACTCAGAAAAAAGGACTAATCTCTAAAATCTACAAGCTACTTTTAGATTCTAAATGCAATCAAACACCAAGTCACCAAATGGCCTGGCAAAAAGACATCCCACAACTCACTTCAAACGACCAATGGATAGAAATATGGAAATCTCATGCCAAAATTTCAAACTCTCAATATATACAAGAAGCAGCGTTGAAAGTACTGCATAGATGCTACTTAACCCCGGTTCGGCTCTCGCACATCTACCCCAAAACATCACCATCCTGCTGGAAGAAATGCGGACAAAAGGCCACTTTTATTCATACATGGTGGGAGTGCCCATATGTAGCCCAATATTGGGACTGAGTCATTCTTTCCATCCACTCCTTAACAGGTCATCACTTACCCAAGGATCCAAAATTAATTCTTCGTCACCTATGGCCTCCAGATAGTCCCTCTGAAAAAGACAAAAAGTTAATTAATACCTTAATAGTTGCAGCCAAATTGTCTCTAGCAAGCAAATGGAAATCCAGTACCCTTCCCTCTACTCATCAATGGCTCCACAAGGTTTGGGACCTATTTCTTCAAGAGAAAGTCTCCCTATGGACAAACGCAGAAAACATTGAAAGTCACTTACTTGATCCCCTCGATATGTGGTACCCAGTCCTTGACAAAATGAATATTGATAAGTTTGCCTGGGAAAACGTAACTGACCCCAAATTCAATCTGTTAATCTGTGGGTAAATCATTTTCCCAAATTTCAATGTTAACCTCACTACCTCTGAACTCCAAAATGGTTGGTCATGCCATAAAAGGTCAATAGTTCTAATCCTTGTTTGCTTGGTTGTAAATGTACTTTTTTTAAACCTAACCTCTACTTGTTTATCTTTAGTCACAACTTAAATATTTTTGCTTCTACCATACTTTTACATTACCTGAACTGTACTTGTATACCACTGTTGTAAAATTAATAAAAAGTTTCTGGGGAAAAAAAAAAAACAGAGAAGAACGATGCAACAGAGAAGAACAAAAAATACAAACCCCCAAACAACCAACAGCCCCCCAAAAAGGAGAGAAGCGCTCTGCAGAGAGAAGGTGGGAGAGCCTGGGCCAGAAAAACTAGCAGGATACCTATGGGAGACCCACCAACCGGATTTGGACCAGAGGGCCCAGCAGCATACCTTAAACGGGTCACAGGCAAATCTGGGAGAACCAGCTCCACTCCTTGGAGGGAAGAGACTGCCCCACTCTAGAACCACAAAGAAGGGAACTTCACTGTAAGTGAAACAAACCTACCATTCTCTGGTGGGGCAGGGTGGGGCAGGTGGGGCAGTCTGAACCTATGGGACATAAAAAAGCAGTATGGGACATAAAAAGCACCTTAGCCTGAAAGGGTATGCTGCAAAACCCTTCTACCAAAGGCTGCATCAGCAGAAGCTGCCTTAGCAATGTGGTAGTGCTTGGTGAAAGAATGCACTGACCTCCAAGAGGCTGCAAGACAGACCACCTGTAGGAAGGGACAAGCCCCATAAGCCTCCAAAGCTGCCATTCCCCTTAACTGTTAACTGTTGGGCTGTTACACCCAATGGGGGGGGGGGTCAGGGCCCCTGGCTTTGTATGCTAGATGAATACACCCTCTGACCCATCTCTTAAGGGTGGAAGTTGATACTCGTTTCCCCATAGTAGAGCCCTTCTTAAAGGACACAAATATGGAATCTGTCTTGTGAAAGGATTTAGCCCTGTCTAAATAGAAACTCAGTGTTCTCCAAATGTCTAAGCAATGCCATTCTCTTTCTTGTTTTGGATTAGGACAGAAGGAGGGGACGACTAATTGCTTTGACTATAAATCAATCAACCAACCTTTATTGGCATAACCTACAGAACCTATGGCTCAATTTGCAAAGAATATTGACCGCCTTCTTGAAGCTTCATACAGAAATTTTGCAACAGTTTCAATTATTGCATGATTCTGGGTTGTCAGCAAAAAGTAAATCCTACATTTATCAGGTTTCCTTGAATACTTTCTCAGCCATGGCTCAATGAATGTAAAGCGCAAGTCTGAGTAGAAAGTACATGAAAGAAACACACGTTCAAGAGTTTCAGTCTCCCGCTTAGTGCAGGAACACAATCTACTGTTGAATGGGTTTTTTTGGAAACTCCCATATAATACTGCTGATGTTGTTGTTGTTGTTGTTGTTGTTGTTCAGTCGCACAGTCGAGTCCGACTCTTCGCAACCCCATGGACCAGATCACGCCAGGCCCTCCTGTCTTCCGCTGTCCTCTGAAGTTTGCTCAATTTCATGTTCATTGCATTGATGACACTGTCTAACCATCTCATCCTTTGCCGTCCCCTTCTTTTTTGACCTTCAATCTTTCCCAGCATCAGGGTCTTCTCCTGTGAATGCTCCCTTCTCATTTGGTGGCCAAAGTATTTGAGCTTCAACTTCAGGATCTGGCCTTCCAGGGAACAGTCAGGGTTGATTTCTTTTAGGATTGAATACTGCTCATGGCAACACGTTAAACCTTGCTATCATATATGCTCTGCATTGCTCCGGGGTTGTTAAACAAGTTAGATACTCAGCCCTATGCCCAAAAGGTAAAAGCTCCAAACTAAGGGATGAGCATCTACTTTTTGCACGGCTCTCAAGAACCTGCCTCTCAATGTCAACCAGTCTTTGCCTGACCAGCCTAAAAGCTGACTTTTCTGTGTACAGAGATAGATCTCCAATGTTAAGCCCAATTGACTTGATTTTTTCTTCCATATGACAAAGCCATGTAGAACTCTGCTAACATATGAGCAATAAGACCATTGTCATCTCTTTTAAAGAGTAGTTGTAATCAAAATTTAATGCCAATAATCTATACTCTTGTTTCAAAGAGTCTTTGGTTTGTTTCTATACACACGGCCGCTTATGGTACACATGAGGGCAGGCCCAGAATCTTGCGAAGAAAGACTGAATTCTTTCCATGTCCTTATTAAAGGCCGCTAGCCAAATGGGAGCTCCATAGAAAATTCCTGCACTAAGTTTATGATTAAATACTTTAACTGCAGCAGGAACTTATTGATTGCCTTTAGTAAAGTGAAAATGAGTAAGCGCTGACAGGTTACAGTTTGTGGATTTAATCATTTCCTTCCAATGTGGGACCCAACTAACTCTGTGATTGAAACTGATTCCAAGATATCGGAAAATTTTACCCTGTTCAATCTGATTACTTTTTATACTCCAACTTAAGGGTTTCCACACCATGATTTCTGATTTTTTAAAGTTCAGCACCAACCTATTTAGTTCACAATAATCCCAGAAGCGCAAAAGGAGTCTTTTCATCCCAATCCATGTGAGGGAAAGCAGGACTGCGTCATCCGCATATAAAAGCAGAGGCACGTGAGTAGACCCAAGTCTTGGACAATGTCCGTCCATTTCCTTCAGAAAAGGAGCCAGATCATTCAAAAAGTGATTGAACAACAGTGGAGCCAAGATGCACCCCTGCTTTACCCCCACATTAACTAGATTTTTTTGGAGTAAATAGCCCCTCATGAGGGCATCTCACCTGGCAAGCTGTATGTTGATGCAGATTTTTTATCAAGGATAACAATCTCCAATCGATCCCATAAGCTATGAGTTTCCTCTGAAGCAAATCTCTTGGAACAGAGTCAAAAGCACCCTTGAGATCCAAAAAAGCTGCAAATAGTTTGGAGCCCTGTGCTTTCTTGTATTTATTAAATTGCTTTGACTATGAAAACTTGAATTGACCTTTGGGACAAAGGTTGGTTGAGTACTAGGACCGCCCTGTCATTATGAAAAAATGCAGAGCTCTTTATCTACAGAGAGGACCCCGCGCTCTGACACCCTCCAAGCAGACGTGATGCCCACCAGGAAGACTGTTTTAAAGGTGAGCTCCTTAAGCTGGCAGGTGACCATGGGCTCGAAAGGGGCCTGAGAGAGAGCTTTCAGAACCATGCTGAGATTCCAGGAGGGAAACCGAAGGGAGCGAGGAGGGTTCAAGAAGGACGTTCTTCTAAGAAATCTCCTGACATGAGGGTGGTGAGAGAAACTCCACCCCTTCTTGGCACCTCTAACCACGGATCTGGCAGCTACTTGTCTTTTAAGGGTGCTTGTAGTTAAACCCTTATCCAAACCTGACGGGAGAAAGGCTAAGAGGTCACCACTACTTCAGCCCTATACAGCGCAACCAGGCCTGAAGAACCTGCCAAGTACTGTTGTAGGCCCTGTTGGTGGAACCCTTCCTAAGGCCACTAAGGTATTTATAACCTTGTCTGAGTAACCTATCTCCCTAAACTGAGACCTCTCAACCTCCTGGCTGAGAGTCTTAACATCTCAGGCTGCAGATGGAGCAGAGGCCCTTGACAAAGAAGGTCCCTCCTGACTGGAAGATGCCATGGTCCCTTGGAGGACAGCCTCATGAGCTCCTGGAACCGTGGACGATGTGGACAAAATGGGGCCATTGGGGTTACTTCTCCTCTTAGGTCTGTGACCCCTGGACCACCCTTTGAATTAATTGGGTAGGAGGGAAAAGTGTACAGGAATTGATCTGGGCACTTGCAGCTTAGAGCGTCTATTCCTGTGGCTTGAGCACATCTCTTTCTTGTCATGAATTTTGGAACCTGACGGTTGATCTCTGATGTGAAGAGATCCACCTTTACTGAGCCAGATCTGTGACAGACCTGAAGGAAGATCTCCCTGTCCATCCAAGCCATTCACAGCAGTGCCAGACCTGCTGACCTTCTCTGGGAAAACTGCGCTGTGCACTTTCAGACGGGTCTCTGCTCTTTCGCCCAAGCCTGCTGCTGTTTCTTAGGTGCTCACACCCACACGCCCATCACTGGATGACTGAGACATCGAATGATGGTTTGCATGTGTGGAACAGCTATAATGGAACCTTTGCTACAGAGAGTGCTTTCGCATAACCATAGAAAACAGTTCAGGCATTCACTTGAAGCAGTCATAACAACATCACCAGCGTCCAACAATGGACTGCAGAGAATGTCCCGTCACCTGCCACAGAGAGGGGAGAGTGAAATGCAGGTCCCTTACTGGAGGGTGTCAGTGGACAGCAACAGAGGTACCAGGTCATCACCCATCCATGGCCTCTGGTATGGGCCCTCTGTCTCCCTCCTGCTTCAGCTCAGTGAAGGGTGCTGGGATACTCCCGGTGAACCAGCTGCTGCTGGTGTTACCAAAGGATGAAGAAACGTGCAAGAATCAGTCCTTGGGCTTAAAGGATGCCATAAATGATGACTCAATAGCCTCCTCTCTTATTGAAAGTAAAGCTAAAGCTGCTGTTTACAGAAGACAGAAGGGAAAGTAGTGTGGGTATATCCCACTCATAGGTGTGACCAACGTTCAGTAAGTGTCTACCTGCCCGAGACAAGGAAGTTTCCAAACTGGTTTGGCTGGCCAAGAACATGGAAAAGGATCACTTGCACAAAGAATGAAGCAATCTTCATCGTTTTATTAGAAATATCCATGGTATTCTACATCATATGTACATGGTGCAAAGTAATCTAGGAAAGACATCAGAAATTTTACTGCTAACCAGAACGCCAGGAAGAGTTACGCAGAAAAACCAGCACCTCTTTGACAGGTGTGCTAGCAAGTGTCTGACATACTTCACTGCTCTTTTAAGTAAGCCAAAAACGGTGACATGGTTTTCTGGGCTAACACAGCTTTAATTTCTCAGATAGGAATGTCTGAGCGTCTTTTGGTGGACTATGGGCCAGGAGCCGTCTGCAGGAATAGAATATGCAACTTTCAGTGCTACTGAAGGCTAACATCTTTTAAACCACAATCTCCTTCAGCAGAGATCCTTTTGTGTTTGTTTGTTTATTTATTTATTATTTGTATTTATAGCCTGCCCACCCCGCAAGTGGGCTCAGGGCGGGTAACATCAAAAAAAATACAATAAATACAATTAAAACTAAACAATTAAAATAATAAGCATTAAAACACAGTCATAATTCTAACAAATCAGCTGGCTGTGGGTTCCCTGGCATATCGTTTGGGTTGATGGATGGATGGATAGATGACAACCACCTCAGGGAGGCCATATAGAGACGTCCGCTGCCTCAGCCAAAGGCCTGGCAGAACAGCTCCGTCTTACAGGCGCCGCGGAATTGAAGAAGATCCTGCAGGGCCCTAATCTCGACTGGGAGCATGTTCCACCAGGCCCTGGCCCTGGCCGAGGCAAGACGGACGTCCTTTGGGCCGGGGGACAACCAGGAGATGTTGATCCATAGAGTGCAGTGCTCCTTGGGGCGTATATGGGAAGAGGCGGTCCCTCAGATATGTGGGTCCCAAGCTTTAAAGGTGATTACCAGCACTTTGAAGCAAATCTGGAAGTTCTAGAATTGAACTGCGTGCTGTACTTTGGAGAAAGGAACACTGACCTCTGCTTCTGGATATACCGACCCACTTGCTGGGGGGGGCACCAACACTCTTAAACGTGAAATCCCCCTTTCGTCTTTCTGGTGGCAGTGGTCCACTTGTGGGGAGGGGGAAGAGCAGGCACCCAACATCTTAAGGAACACTGTCAGGGAACAAGCCCACTGTTTCCATATCTTGAGAGAACAAATATAATTCTCTGAGTCTCAGGTAATTGTAACGGAGTCCAAAAAACAAGAGCTTCATACCTACGTGCTCCAAACACCACATTCTCTCAGCTAATTACCATACAAATGGGGAAACCTGCTCTATGGCATAGTTAATGTAAGAGGCTAATCCTGCCACATTTCACTTATCCATCTTTCGAAAGCCCAACTTCTTTGAATTTAGAAAGCTGGTCTTCTTTTTCTTTGATGAAGTATCCGCAGAAAAAGCAGAATCCCGGAAAACAAAGATCTTCTCTTTCGTGTCTGAGAGCTCAATGGCCTCTGCAGTGCTGGCGGCGTCGGTCTGAAGTTGTTCCAGCAAACGCTCTGGATGGAAGAACGTGGCTTTTTCCAGAAGGGCCAGCTGTTTTTGCTTCAGCACACTGAATTCAGAAAGGGCAAAAGGAGCATTTCAAACATCTGTCGTGTGCAGGATCCAGGAGGTGAATCTATACTACACAAGGCTGAATGTTTGTTAGAAAATCTGGCATAGTTTAAGGTGGTGCAGCAGTCAGAATATGGCACTATGATGACCTGGTAGACTTGGGTTCAAATCAGGCCCGTAGCCATCACCTGATGTCTCTCTCGGCTGGGAAGTGTGAGGAGGAGGGAAGTCACTAGTCCTCCCCTCCCCCTGCTTTGTATGTGAGGGAGGAAGGGAACATGTGCATGATGTGCACATACCAAGCACTCACTCTACTGCCTTGGCTGAAGCCAGCATGCGGCCGAAGGAGGGGAGACGAGCAGATCTGGCACGGCCAGAGAACTGCTTTGCACACCCTTTTAGGCCAAACAGAACCCTCACAGGCAGATACAAAATCCACACAGTTCTCCAAGGCAGTAGCGGCGGCGCAATGGCAGCAACGGTGGTGCCAAAGTGGGAAATGGCTTCCTGTTCCTCCAGGTCTCCCCTTCCCGAGGGTCTTGGAGTGGCGCTGCTACTGCTGCTGCTGATCACCCTGGCGCTGAATGCGGCCCAGTAAAGAAGATGGTATGGAAGGCAGGGCTAGGGCGGGGGGGGGGGGAGTATGGAGCCACAGGCACTGACCAGCTCTTCTAGGGAGACAGATGAGTTTATTTTAAACTGCCCCCCTGTTGCCCCGCTAACAACGGGCCTGGCTCAAGTCCTCCTCTGCCATAAAGCTCACTGGGGTGACCTGAGCCAGGCACTCCCTCCCAGGTCCATCCGCCTTTGCAGGGCTGTTGTGACAGAAAAACGAAAGGGGGGGGCCTGTATGCTGCCCTGAGCTCCTTGGAGGAAGAGTAGCAGGATAAAGGGTGACATGTGATTCTGAAGATCTGATCTGTTAGCTTCATTGTATTGATAAAGGGATCAACCTGCAGGACTTCACAAAGGCACACGTGGGCATGAGACTGGAGTCTTAATACGTAGTTGTACTTAAACAGGATACTCTGGCGGGCCAACAACAGGGGACAGAGGCTGAGGCCTTCCCCCGATGCTGCCTCTTGTCGCCGGGATCTAGAGTTTGCTGCCTCTGGCTATGGAGGCTCCCCTCAGTCGCCCTGGCGAGAAGCCACTGGTGGACCTCTCTCTCCTCCGTGAATCTGTCTCATCCCCTTTCAAAGCCGCCACTGTTCGTGGCCGCTACCACACCCACTGGCAGTGAACCCCACCGCTTCCACATTTCCACACGGAATATGTCCTGTGACAAAAGGCAAATCATGAAATCCCAACTTCTGCCCACCCATCCCGCAAAAACAGGAAAAAAAGCTTTTCCAGACCTTCCGTCCCTGTTGACAGAATTCATTTTCCCCAAGTTGGCCTTTATCATCTCTTGTTTCAATTTGACTTCTAAGGTTTTCCACGACGGTTGGTTCCTCCTGAGGGAAAGTCTGAGGAGAGAAACATGCTTCATACATATCTTGCAAAGATAAACAGAAAAAACCTTATTTATTGAATAATTTTAATCGCCCCTGGGACGCCTTCGCCTGAGAAGGAAGGGACAAGGGGGCTGATCCCAGACACTGCCCCCCGCCTTCTTCTCAGCTGAGTCATCCCCCCTCCGCATCACCCTGTCGGCTGGAAGGACCGGTGATGTGAAACGGATGCCGCAGGCAAAGGGGAAGGGAAGAGGCAGGAAGGGACAGAGTGTGGCAGCTTGGCAGGGGAAGGGCCCAACAGGACAGGCAGGTTTTGTGCTGGAAGTCTGCGGGGGGGCAGGATACAGCCGGCAGATGCCTCAGACATGCAGGTTGGTCCTGCCCTGACCAGGATCGCCCGGGCTACCCCAACATCATCAGATCCCAGAAGCTAAGCAGGGCTGGGCCGTATTTGGGCAGGAACCCTCCCAGGAAATCCCGGGCTGCTGCAAAGAAGGTGGCAGTGGCCCATCCCCTCTGTTCCTCTCTTGCCTTGGGAGCCGGGCCACTGAATCCCCCGGGGGACTGTTTGCAGGGCCGCGAGAAAGGGAGGGGAGACCGTATCCATGGCGGGCTGGCGGAGGGGGTGGGCCGGCAACAGACGTGGGAAACGGGGGCTCTCCTGACCATCGCTGGCCCTGTCAGCAGAGTCTTGGACCCCCTGGGGGCGGGAGCACACGACCAATACTTAAGGGGCTGCGCCATCCCACCCACCATTCTTTGGCTTCAGACAACGTGGCCCACCCTCCCATCCCTTTAACTGGTGTAGTTTGGTTAAGGGGTTTGTTGCGCGCGTTTCATTTCACGTCATTTATTCTTTGTCACAACTTGGCAGTATCAGCATGGGGTCGGACCCGTTTTCAGGAAAACCAGCCTGTGTGCCCATTTCCTGAGACTGGGGATCCTCTTATGGGATTCTGGCATGAGGGGCAAGCAGAGCACCCAGCCCGGGGGCCTGGCCGGGGATTACCCTCACGCCCAGGTGGCAGGGGAGACCACCTCTGGGTGTCCGCCCTTGTGGTACCCAGAAACCTGTCATCCCCAGGTGTACACTGGCTTATCGAATGGCAGGAGGCCAGTCGAGGGATTGGATCCGGCACCCACGCTGTGCCAAAGCGTACTATAGCTGTAATCAATAAAGTTGTGGCCTATTTTCCCATTTTTCTGAAATCTATGTGTGAGCGTGTATTATTCCAAGTGAACTATATTCAGGGGTTTGTACTTAGTCCAGGGATGACTAAGGAACTCTTGCATGGATGCTCGTGGGCACTCCATGAAATTGCTGAACAGTCAGGTTAGAACAGATAAAAGGAAGTACTTCTTCACCCAAAGAGTGATTAACACATGGAATTCACTGCCACAGGAGGTGGTGGCAGCTACAAGCATGGACAGTTTCAAGAGGGAATTAGATAAACATATGGAGCAGAAGTCCATCAGTGGCTATTAGCCACAGGGTATAGATGGGAACTCTCAGTCTGGGGCAGGTGATGCACTCTATTCTTGGTGCTGGAGGGGGCAGCAGTGGGAGGGCTTCTAGTGTCCTGGCCCCACTGCTGGACCTCCTGAGGGCACCTGGTATATTTTGGCCACTGTGTGACACAGAGTGTTGGACTGGATGGGCCATTGGCCTGATTCAACATTGGCTTCTCTTGTGTTCTTATGCCTCGCCCCTCCTCATGGTGCTGGGGCCGCAAACCTTCAGCCAGCGGCAACCTGGCAGCACTTTCCTCCAGCACCACCCCCAAAGTGACTCTGCCCGTGGACTCCCACCCGATGCGCAGGATATATTATGCACACTGATGAGAGGGAACAGACAGCGGGAGGGGCCACTTCAGGAAATGGAGGGCTGCCCCCCCTGCAGAGGTTCATAAGCTCCACTGGCCATGATCGCGAAGGTTTTGCTTTAAACCCACTTCTTCAAATCCCTGCTCCCCCCCCTGAAAAGGGCAGACTCATCATTCGTCTCCTCCTTCTGTCGCTGTCTAACAGCTCTATATGTGGCCACACATTCCTTTAAAGCGCCTGGAATTTCCTGGGGAAAACATCACCCAGCCCCCCCTTTACCTCTTCTGACAGCTGCCGGCTTCTTCTCCACCGCTCTCTCTCTTGAAGACGGCTTCAGAGTGTTTACTGGCGACCAAGCCCAGAACGGAAAGGAGCTCATCTGGCGAGTGTGTCGGCAGGAGCAAGGGCATGAGTCTCTGCAAGGCTCCCACAGGCACGAGGGTCCACTTGGTTAAACAGGAGGCTAATCTCAGCTCCTACCATAAAATAAAGGAGGTAACAATTGGAATAAATATTGGGAAACCAAGAAGCGTTTCTCAAACTGCACAGTGGGGGGGAGGCTGGTGGCATGAAAGCACGGGAAATACAGCCAGGCCTTTTTCACACAGGTACCTGGACAGCCCAGGTGAACCCAATCTTGGAAGCTAAGCAGGGTCGAACCAGCTGGTATTTGGATGGGAGACCAGCCAAGGAAGTCCAGGGTCATGACATGCCAGTAGTCCATGGTAAACCACCCCTGAACGTCTCTGGCCTGGAAACCCCTACGGCGTCAGCGTCACCACAAATGGCTGCAACTTGATGGTCAAAAACAACAATAGGGCCATGCTATAGTGAAATGGTTCCATATATAGTACAGTTTGATTTAAGCTCCTACTATGCAATTTCAGATTTCTGCTTGTTTTCAGACTTCTGCAGCCCGAACCGTATTGTATTGTTTATTGGATGTCCGATCCTGTTGATCACATCGACTTACACAGGGCTTTTTTTGTAGAAAAAGCCCAGCAGGAACTTATTAGCATAATAGGCCACACCCCCAACAGCACAGCTCATTGGCATATTAGGCCACACCACCATGTTACCAGTAGTGTGGTCATCCAGCCACACCCACTTTTTGCTTCTTATTCTGTTTACCTTGTTTGTTGTCAAAACCCAGGGCTTTTTTTTGGATCAGGAACTCCTTTGCATGTTAGGCCACACACCCCTAATGTAGCCAGTCCTTATGAGTTCCTGCTGCTGGGTGTGGCCTATTATGCTAATGAGTTCCTGATGGGTGCGGCCAACTCGGGAGCCTGTCAGAACTCCGTTCCTGTGCCTTCCTGCCCAAAAATAGCCCTGGACTTACAGTATGCAGGTAACTGATGAATAACATACAGCTTTTTTCACTGCATATCCCATACCATAGGGAAAGAGAGGGGCGGATTCACACAATACCCTGGTTAGCCATATACTGTTGGCTTTCAGACCCAGGATTGCTGCCATCTAATGCATAGTAAAGCTATTCAATTCCCAGAACAGCATCTGCATGCATGCATCATGGAGCTATTTTGAAAACAACCCTCTAGTCTGAGAAGAACAAGCCAAAACTGTCAGCTAAAGACAGCTCCTTTCGGAGAAGGGATCGATGCTCCAGAAAGGAACTCGGCTGAATGCAGCACTAAAGAATCGGTCTTCTGCAGTGGTGGGATGGGGCTGCCGCCACCGTGGAGAGCTGCAACCTTGTGGTTAGAGGGAAGAAGGAGCCATTTTGGCAAAAAGCCACACCGGGAAGGCAGAAAAGCTGGGGGGTGGAATATGCCTTTTTATATATGTATATTTTGGCTGCAGGTATTGTTTACTATATTGTATTTTCCTTTGTTGCTGTGTTGTAACAGTCTTATGTTTTGATGGTATTTTATTACAGTTTTAATATGATATATTTTAACTGGTGTATAGGTCTGTAAACTGCCCTGAGCTTTCTGCGAAGGAAGGATAAAATGTTTTAAAAGATTCCCACCCCCCACCCCCCCGGCTATCTCATGTTTATAAATCCCTTCATTTTAATTCTTTTGTTATGGTGCCATTTTAATAAAACATTGTTTCTAATAAAATGACCAGAACTCTGTATACTTGGGAAAAAATCAAAGTGTTTGTAAAAATTACACGGGTGTTCTTGCATTGCCCATTTGACTCCATTTAATTGTATGGCTACTAGGGACAGACTGGCCAGTGCAGGACCATGGGCTGAGTTCTGAACTGGGATCCGGTCAGAATCCCCCCCCCCCGCCACGCCCTCAGCCCATCCTATGAGGATACAATGGAGGGCAGAAGAACTATGTAACCTGCTTTGGGTCCGCACTGGGGGAAAAGGTGAGGGGTAGCTACTGTTGAACAGAAGCAACTAGCCAGTCCTGGGTGAGTCACGCAAGGAGGAGGAGGAGGAGGAGATTGGATTTATACCCCGCCCTTCACTTGGGGTCTCAGAGCGGCTTACAAACTCCTTTCCCTTCCCCTCCCCACAACAGACGCCCTGTGAGGTAGGCGGGGCTGAGAGAGCTCTTGACATAAACTGCTCTTTCAAGGACAGCTCTGACAAAACTATGGCTTGCCCAAGGTCATCCAGTAGCTACAAGTGGAGGAGTGGGGAATCAAACCCGGCTCTCCCAGATTAGAGTCCACACATTTAACCACTACACCAAACAAGTCATGTGGTATCCAGTTGCCTGGTGGCTGCTGCCAGGCCTGGCCCCAAAGAGTTCTCCCTTAAAGGTCAAAACATCCCTGAAAAAGGTCCTGCCCTCCCCATCCCTTCTATTTACAGAAACCAAGGTTTTAAGGCTGGCAATATTGTTGCAGTTGCCCATCAATGGCCACAGAGAACATTCATTTCTTAAAGCTTAGAGGCTCTGCTTCTATTATTTTTGGGGGTGTTTAACCCCTACTGTTTTACTTTTGATTTTCAGATTTCAGATTTTTCTGCAAACCTGGGGCTTTTCTTGGGTTGGTAGAAAGATCTGTCTGGTCTGTCCGTGGACCCAGTCTCCAGATTTAGGTATCCACAGATGGGTCCACACTGAGAATTGGATCTACTGATATAGGGCAGGGTGGGCACAACTTTTTGAGCCTGTGGACACCTTTGGAATTCTGACACAGGGTGGTGGTCACAACTACACAATGGCCTGCACAAGAAGGGGGCGATAGCCACAACATGTCAAGGAGCGAGGTCATGCATAATTCTAACAATAACTCTCCAACATTTCAGGCAGAAACATTGCTTTAACTGGAAGCCTTTTAAAATGAACATGTTGTTTAAAAATATTTCTCACATACACCTTCAGTCACACAGTGATGTGGTGGCAGCTGCTACCAAAAGATGTGGGATTTTAAAAAAAAAAAAAACTACACAGCCAATGGCCAATCAGAAGCCCGCTCGGCCAAAGCTACACCTGGCCCTGCCCGCTTCCCGAAAACACCTGATGGGTGTCAGGAAATAATTCTCCTTAAGTTAAAAAAAAAAATTGCATGTCCTTACCTTGGCATAAAGTGCCAGAAGGGTATCCATTTCTATGTTCTCCAGAAAATTTTCAAGAACCACTAGATTATGCTGAACTTCTCTTAAACTAAAATTTAAAAAAGGCAACAATATTATGTTGAGAATCAAGATACATCCTCCAGCACTTATGGGAGGCCCACAAGATTTGCCCCTGTGGTTTCTAGAGCCCAAACTGCAACCCTGGAGGCTTTCAACAAATGCTGCCCACAGAATTAATGGGTTATACACCAGCCTGCTTTTCCACTTCCAACTTTCCAGTTGCAGTGATGGTGTGCGATGACCTCCCATTACGTTTCTTTGCTCGGTGTCTGAAGGTGTGGTGCGTAAGTTTCTCCTCCCCTTACTCAAGGGCAGTGTTCCCTCTAAGCTGAGTTAGTGTGAGCTAGCTCACAGTTCTTTAGCTTCTGGCTCAGAAAGGATGGCTCCAGAGCAAAATAACTGATGCAGCAGCCAAATTGCTCACCCATGACTTTAATAACCAGTCGCTCACTAAGCAGAATTTCTGCTCACAGGATTCCACAGCTTAGAGGGAGCCTTGCTCAAGGGGTGGGATCCCTGGCCACAGTAGCTCGGGTAGCAGCGGAAGAATATTGAAATTATTCTGAGGCCCAGTAGGCAACAGATAGTTCATTGTTGATGTTTTGGCACTTCCTCTGGCCAGCTACTCAGTTCACGGACTAATCCAAGTAACGCAGCTAATCAGCCTCCTGGTCTTGGGGCCCTTCTTTACACTCGCTTTAAATTTCAGCTCCCCTTTGCCTTATTTAGGAGCTGCAGTGGCTCAGGTGGTTAAGACGCTGAACTGCAGGCTGCGGAAGGTCAGTAGTTCAGCAGTTCGAGACCCGAGAGTGCCGCAAGACAGAGTGAGCTCCTGTCTCTAGTTCCAGCTCCTGCCAACCTAGCAGTTCGAAAGCAAGAAATTGCAAGTAGATAAATAGGTACCACTTCGGTGGGAAGGTAACAGCGTTCCGTGCGCCTTGGTGTTTAGTCATGCCGGCCACATGACCACGGAAACATCTTCAGACAGCGCTGGCTCTTCTGCTTTGAAACGGAGATGAGCACCGCAACCCTAGAGTCGGATTCGACTGGTTTTCGAGCAAGGGAACCTTTACCTTTACTTGCCTTATTTAGGTAGCGTAATTTCTAAATCTTCTGCCCAGCTCCTTCCCAGCTTTGGATTATCTACTGATGTGGTCACCTCCTGAGCCAAAAGCTGTGGATATGCTACCAAGTCCAATTCTGCTGTTTATGGCAAATAATAAACAGACAGTCCCCATGTCTGAAGAGGGGCCATGAAGGCCGTACCAATGAAACCGGCCGTGGGAGAGGAAGCCAGGGGGGCGCCTTGCCTTTGCCTGTGCAGGCACACCAGCTGCTTCCGCTTCGTCACTGCCTGCTGCAGGAGTGCAGATGCTGCTCCGCCTGAATGCAGTTTCTCCGCGCTGTTTGCCGCAGCCGCTCGCTCTGGACTCCGCCTCTTCCTGCTCAGCAGAGAAAACTGTCGCTGAGCCAACTCCTGATGCAGCAGCTCGTCCTCCATCTTTTTTTCCACCTCTTCGATTTCCTGGATTTTCAAAGCAAACAACATGACACACTACACCAGCAACACAGACTAAGGGAAAAGAAAGTTTGATTCCCCCCCGGCAAGATTACTTCTTTGCCCCGTGTAAGAGAGCTCCGCTGAAGCCAGGGAAGGCACGTTCTTCTGCTTGCAAAATGCATCACTTTCTGGAAGAGGATTTGGGGCTGATTCTTATTTTTATTTTTTGGGGAGAGGGCAGGGTCTTCGAAGAAAGTGCTTCACTTTCTTCAACACACTGTGAGTGAATCGTCCTCCACAATGACAAATCTGATTGCAAGACAATGTTAGTGATATTAAATAGGGAAACGGTTATTTTTCAAAGGAAAATGGGTGCAAAAGCGGCAGCTGATTGATGCTGCAACCAGCAACAAACCCTACACAGAAAATGTAAGATGAGTCTTTCAGGAAAGGTTTTTGCTACCTTCCCTCCGAACCTCCTTTCTGTGTAGAAAACGTTTGCTAGAAAATTCTCTGCTCGGCCTGCATTCCCTAATCCCAAGCTCCTGGCATGCTGTTTGTGCGTTAATTGCAATTGTCTCATAGCAACAGCAGAAGGGGGGAAAAAAACCAGTGACATCACTGATGTTGCTATGTCACTTCTGGGTACAACCCAGAAGTAACACAGGGAAGCTCTAGGAATTGCTCGAAACTGCATGGTAAAACCAGAGAGTTTCCGGTGATCCCTAGAGCTACCCTTTGTTACTTCTGAGTCGTACCTAGAAGTGGTGTGGGGACATCAGTAATGTCACCCCTCCACCCATGTCCTGCTGGTTGTCAGGCTCTTAAATGGCAAGTGATCAATACAGTTGGAGGGAGAGGAATTCGGCCCACAGCAAGTACACCCTCTTGGCATGTTGTTGTCTCCCCTCCTCGCCATTCCTATAGTTGCTTGACACAGAAAACACCTTTTTGGCTTGTTGCCCATGCAGGCAAGAAAAGGGAAAGGACTATTAAGCCCCCTGGGAAGCTGCCTTGCATACAAGCCCCCATGACTGCGTCCTATTGGTGGGCACGTCATGTGGTCCACACCTGGGGCAGCACTATCACAAAGAAAGGTTCTGCTTTACAAGGATTCGTACATCTTGTTGCCAAAACCTTACCGTTTAAATATACTGGAACAAATATACTGGAACAAATATACTGGAACAGCTGAAACCACATCGCTATTTTGCAAATTGCATCTTAACAGAGATTTTAAAAGCTTTTGAAGTCGTCTCCGTTTTGCAGAGTGGCACTTGGGGGGCTGCCAGAAGCAAAACGGGAGCATGCCGTGTTCTCGCAAAAGGCTGCCTGAAATACTCTCCAGTGGCGCAAAGCTTTTACTTTTAAGTCCTAGTTCCTAAGACGTGTGCCCTCCAGTCCACATCAGGACTTGTAGAGGTGTGTGAAGTAGAAATGGGTGCGTGTGCCATGTGGGAACAATGGCTACTTGAGAGAAATGCATCAAAGCTGCCCTTTCTACATCCTGTTGGAATTCAATATACCAATAGACTCAGAGGTCCTAGAAGAGATGCATTTATGAAGAACTCTCTGCAAAAACATGTGTGAAATAAATTCACAGGCAGCCATATAATGTCTTACATAAAACTAACCCTTGGGGGAGAGGAATGTACTCTACACAGCTCTGCTTTTCGACGGATTGATTTTTACTGAACCCTGACCTCACTGGTCGTTCGGAGTGCTGTGTTCAGTTTTGCGCTCCACAATCTAAGAAGGATGCAGACAAGCTGGAACATGTCCAGAGGAGGGCAATGAAGATGGTGAGGGGTCTGGAGACCAGGTGCTGTGAGGAAAGGCTGAAGGAACTGGGTATGTTTAGCCTGGAGAGGAGATGCCTGTCAAAATATTGGCCTCTTAAATCTTAAGTTCTACAGGATCAGTCCAGCAGTGAAGATGTGGCTAGCTAAGCACTAATAGTACGTGCGCCTGACATCATTCAGGGGCTAAAAACATCATGCACACCTGAAACCTGTCAAGTAGTTAGCAGTAAATTACAAGATCTATGACAGGAGGCAATCTGGCCCAGCCATGTGCTCGCCCCAGAGAAACACTAATTGATTGACAGCTAGCTTGAGATAAAGCAGGGGGCGAGACAAGGCCAAATCACCTGGCAAAGGGTCAGAGAGACAAGGCCAGGGAGCTATGCTGCATGCATCGCTATCACTGGGATCTGCAACAACCAGATGGCTGGAAACTCTGAAGGACAGCAATTCCAGAAGGAAGGATGGAGTTTCCTGGCACAGACCCCAGCGTTTGTTCAGCTGCTTCGGGCAAACCCCAAGAAATAGGTATCAGTTAGATAGATGAGGTTTGTTTGTTTTTGTATCTTGTATATGTTTCTCCCTTACTTGTATGTTTTTATCTCTCCTTTTGTAAATAAATCCTTTTATTTTAATTGGAGTAGTCTCGGATCCTTGTTGTGCTAAATTGTAAGAGTGGAGACCTCTAACGAGTCTCTGATAAAGCCTTTCAGTGTACTGATAGAAAACCCTGAGTAAGGACAAACGCCCCCCCTGTTAGCCTGTGGTAAGGCCCAGGTCAGGGCAGAGACACAGGGGCAGTGGAGACACTGTTGCATAACAGGGCCCCAGGGTTTTGACACGACTGAGAAGTGATCTGATAACCGTCTTCAAGTACTTGAAGGGCTGTCATCTGGAGAGGATGGGGCAGGGTTGTTTTCTGTTGCCCCAGAAGGTCGGACCAGAACCAACGGGTTTAAATTAAATCAGAAGAGTTTTTGGCTAAACATGAGGAAGAACTTTCTGACAGTTAGTGTGGTTCCTCAGTGGAACAGGCTTCCTCGGGAGGAGGTGGTGGGATCTCCTTTTTCGGAGCATTCCCCTAAATGTGGTTAATTGTGGAACATCTAAACAGGATCTGACACGAAGATCTGAAGCTGGTTTATCCACCAGTTAATCTTAACAGCTTCATGTGACAAACGAACACAGACATTCTGCCCTCCTCCTGGCTTTCTCCCCAGCACTGCCATCACAAACTTCCGAGACTATAGAGATGCCTCTCTAGAGAGGCTCATAATCAAAGTCGCTCTCGCCTTTCAATGTCTCTCATTAGTAGCCTCTCCAGTTTATGAAGCCCGCATTCACCGAGGCAAGGCAAAATCAGAATGATCGTCTGCTTAAAGGTTCCCTTGCTTGAAAGCCAGTCGAATCCGACTCTAGGGTTGCGGTGCTCATCTCCATTTCAAAGCCGAAGAGCCAGCACTGTCCGAAGACATTTCCGTGGTCATGTGGCCAGCATGACTAAACGCCAAGGTGCACAGAACGCTGTTACCTTCCCACCAAAGTGATACCTATTTATCTACTTGCAATTTCTTGCTTTCGAACTGCTAGGTTGGCAGGAGCTGGAACTAGAGACAGGAGCTCACCCCGTCATGCGGCACTCTCGGGTCTTGATCTGCTGAACTACTGACCTTCCACAGCCTGCAGTTCAGTGTCTTAACCACTTGAGCCACCGCAGCTCCTTGATCGTCTGCTACCTTGTCCCAATTTCACAAACCAACCATAGTTAAAAGCAGGGGTCTTTTCGTAGAAAAACAGCTGCAGGAACTCGTTAGCATATGGTATGTTAATGAGTTATTAGGCTATTAGCATATACCACGCCCCCTGACATCACCGGAAGTGATGTCAGAAGGGAAAGTTATTCCTCCTCTTCCCTTCCCCAGCTGGTCTGGGTGGGGGAGCTAAGAAAGAAGGGGTTTAAAGTTTAAACTCCTTCTCATGAGAGTTGGGCCACAGAAGGAGGAAAGAGGGAAGGAAAGAGAGTAGAGAGAAGGAAGGAAAGAGGGAAAGAAAGAGAAAGAGAGGGAAGGAGGGAAACAGGGAAAGGAGGAAAAAAGAGACGAGAAGAAGGTGGGAAAGAAAGAGAGAAGGGAAGAAGGAGGGAAAGAGGAAAAAGAGAGAAGGAAAGGAGGGAATGAAAGAAATTCGGCGGCAATTCGGCCCCATTATATCCTATGGGCCATTGAGGTCAATGGTGAAAACATAGGGTGTATTCTGGGGGCTGGAGGGGAGGGAGTTTGAGGGAGATGCTCCAAATTCACAGGGTAGTTGATGGAGCCTCTCCTCAAGATACCCACCAAGTTTCAAGAACATTGGACCAGGGGGTCCATTCATGGGGCCCCAAACAGGTTGCTCCTATTCCTCCATTGTTCTTTATGGTGGGAAAAACCTTACTTTTTCCCACCATAGAGAACAATGGAGGGAATAGGAGCAACCTGTTTGGGGCCCCATAGAATTGGACCCTCTGGTCCAATGTTCTTGAAACTTGGTGGGTATCTTGGGGAGAGGCTCCATCAACTACCCTGTGAATTTGGAGCATCTCCCTCAAACTCCCTCCCCTCCAGCCCCCAGAATATACCCTATGTTTTCACCATTGGCTTCAATGGCCCATAAGATATAATGGAGCTGAAATTGACATTCGGCTGCCTGAAAGACTCCCTGGGATGCCAGCTGGGGGCGGGGATTGGCTCCTGAGCTCCCGGAGCTGTGCTCCCGTGCGCTCCCCCCCAAAAAGACCCCTGGTTAAAAGTAAACCATGGTTTCATGTTATTTCTGCCAACCTAGCAGTTCAAAAGCAAGAAACTGCAAGTAGATAAATAGGTACCACTTCGGTGGGAAGGTAACAGCATTCCGTGCGCCTCGGCGTCTAGTCATGCTGGCCACATGACCACAGAAACGTCTTCGGACAGCGCTGGCTCTTCGGCTTTGAAACGGAGATGAGCACCACAACCCTGGAGTCAGATTTGACTAGCTTTCAAGCAAGGGAACCTTTACCTTTACCTTCATGTTATGTCTGAACCAAGTCAATGTCATTACAGTTACTTCAGTCTGCCCTCAGGGAAAGCTTCGCTCAAGTTACTATTTTTGTTACTTACACGGTTGCTCTGTTCTACGATCTCAGCCCAATCGGGGTTGGTCAGGGTCTTCGATGTGCTCATCTCTTCCAGAAGCAAAGAGCATAATTGTACGACAGCTGTGTAAAACTCCAACGTATCTGGTATTTTTGCAGTCTTCTGGAACTGCAGAGAAGTAATGCGCTCCCCAATTTTATTCTCCAGAGCCTGCAGCTGACGTGATCTTTCCAGCTGCAGTTCACTGGCAATCTGGAAGAAAACACCCAGATCTCTGGTTATAGCAAGGCTGACAAAATCCTGTCAGATGCAGGTGGATAGATGTGTTGGTTTGAAGCAACGGAACAAGGTTTGAGTCCAGTGGCACACTGAAGACCAACAAAGTATAATTCTGGCATGCACATGAAAGCTTATACCCAGACTTAGTTGACCTGAAAGGTCAAAAAAATCCTGTCAAGTATGTCTAGAAACTGAAAATGCTCATGTATTTGCTACAGAACTTCAGATCTTGGCCCAGGTAACCCAAACATCTGTAAACGTTTGGGCAGAGACTGAGCAAGAGAGAGATCTGGGAGTCGTAGTAGATAACTCAATGAAAATGTCTAGACAGTGTGTAGCTGCAATAAAAAAGGCCAACGCTATGCTGGGGATTATTAGGAAGGGAATTGAAAACAAATCAGCCAGTATCATCATGCCCCTGTATAAATCATTGGTGCAACCTCATTTAGAATACTGGGTACAGTTCTGGTCGCCAAACCTCAAAAAGGGTATTATAGCATTGGAAAAAGTGCAGAGAAGGGCAACCAGAATGATAAAAGGGGTGGAACACTTTCCCTCTGAAGAAAGGTTAAAACGCTTGGGGCTCTTTAGTTTGGAGACACAACGGCTGAGGGGTGACATGATCGAGGTTTATAAGATTATGCATGGGATAGAGCAGGTTGAGAAGGAAGGACTTTTCTCCCTTTCTCACAATACAAGAACTCGTGGGCACTCCATGAAATTGCTGAGCAGTCGGGTTAGAACAGATAAAATGAAGTCCTTCTTCACCCAAAGAGTGATTAACACATGGAATTCACTGCCACAGGAGGCGGTGGCGGCTACAAGCATGGACAGTGTCAAGAGGGAATTAGATAAACATATGGAGCAGAAGTCCATCAGTGGCTATTAGCCACAGGGTATAGATGGGAACTCTCAGTCTGGGGCAGGTGATGCACTCTATCCTTGGTGCTGGAGGGGGCAGCAGTAGGAGGGCTTCTAGTGTCCTGGCCCCACTGCCGGACCTCCTGATGGCACCTGGTATTTTTGGCCACTGTGTGACAGAGTGTTGAACTAGAAGAGCCATTGGCCTGATTCAACATTGGCTTCTCTTATGTTCTTATGTTCTTAAATGTTTCTAGGCTTTCCCCCTAAATACTCTGGCTGGTCTCAGGTACGGTGGCTCCTGGGAGACAGCTGCACTTAGATATGGCAGGACAGCATTACAGTGATCCGGGTGGCCCATCCCAGTGACAAACTCTCTGCCAATGCTTTGTTCCTCAGGGCCAAAATACACAACACTTCTGCTATCAGTTGGGTCAGGGGACCCCGGCTTGGCCTATAGTCACGTGTACGATCAAAGCGTTTTTCGCTGTCAGAGCCCGAAGAAGACCAAGGCAGGGGCAAACAACCCCCCCATGTCAATTTCTTCTGGCAAAGTAGTGTGGAAATGAAGCTGAAGATCTCCCTCCTCATTTGCAGCACTCCTGACCCAGCAAACCCAGAATGGCTTGCCTCTTGCATTACTGTCTACCACCCAATCCTAAATGGACTTCTCGTCGCTGCATCCCACTCTAATCCATAAAGGCAATTAACGGAAGTTATGTTTATACTGTCGGAGTCAAGTACAGTTTTCTCCCTCCATCGGGGGAAGGGGCAGCATCTACAGGCCCCAGAAGGGGCACACCGGGAGCCATGCTCCTCCTGGCGCTCTCCCCCATGATGAGGCTTGCTGTCAAGGGTCATTTTATCACTCGCATTTCTTTATCTAGGAGACAGAACTGCATTCGGACTACGATGCTGCGACAAAACAGTTTATTCAAGAGGGTACAGGCGCATTCCTCAAATATTAGGCAATACAAGAAGCCCTTGAAGAAAGAGAAAGGAAACTCATTAGCAGAGTCAACGGATGCCTGGAATTTCAAAAGACACCCATTCACACGACCTCTGTTATGCAGTAGCAGAGACGAGAGGCGTTTACTCACCTTTTCAAGCTGAAATATGAAAGGGCTCGACAATTAGAAGGAAAGGTCCTCATTGTCATTAGCACTACTACAATGAATGGCTTAGGAACAATGAGGTTGCGGGTCCTCCTGGGTGCTAAAGAGAAGGGGGGAGTTTTCAAGGGCCAAATGGCGCCCCCCTTGAGTGGCAAAGAAAGATTCCCTTTTCAGTGTTGCACAGGGGGAGGGGGACCGGACCTGGGGGACATTTGACTACCTCCCGCTCCTGCAGCTGGCAGAAGGACTGTGCTGGCATGCCACCCTCTTTGTGTGGCACTGTGCCCACACAGCCCTCTGGCCTCGCCAGGTTAGGGACTAATGCCCGTCCCCACTTTTTTTCCATAGAGGTCAGCACTCTCTTGCCATCTCCTGAGGGACCTGGGCTTCTGGGGTGTTCGCAAAGAGAAAACAACCCAAAACATCATGCCCAGCTGGGGCAGAACAACCATTACTATGTTGCAGAAATGTCAAGTCACAGACTGAACCTGTTTTATAGCGCAAGGGGCTCGGAGATTTTAATTCCTTCTTACTTTGCCATTTCCAAACACGCTCTCCCTTCCGCGCATCTGCCGCTCAGTATCTTGACATCCAAATCTTTCCAAACATCTTCCCCTCTGAACTGGGCAGTTGGCACATCTGGCTGCCAATCTGAAGAGGTGGATGACATTCTGGGTTCTGATCTGCGAAGCTGGTCTCCCCTGATGAGCTCCCCCCCCCCGTTCCCTCTGGTCTCACTCACAGAAGAAGAACAGCCTTCTTGCAAACCGAATGGGAGCCCTGCCCTTGTGCTCTCCTGAATGCCTGCCTGGCATCCCTGGGGGGCGGGGGGAGGCCCGCAGCTCTCCATGTTGCTCAGCTGCAGGTGGGAGCATTAGTTATGGAAGGCAAGCCATTTGCAGCACACCTCTGGTTTTACTCTTTGGGGGGGGGGGGCTAAAAACACAAAGCCTTGGGACAGTGGCGGCAAAGGGAAAGTAATTTGTAAGGGAAAAGACAAGTGAGAAACCATTTGTTCCTAAACCATAAAAGTTTACTCTGTCTGCATGTAAACGGGCAACAAGCAGGGTGGTAATTTTCAGCATTAACCTTCTACTTCTTTTACTATTCAACAACTAAACTCCGATTTGATACAATTAACTAAAAGCTAAAACAGTCAAAAAAGACGATATGCCAGTAGTTTCAATACTGTTCCAAGAAAGAAAGAGAGAGAGAGGGAGGGAGAAAAAGAGAGAGAGAGAGAGAGAGAGAGAAAGAGAGAGAGAGGGAGAGAAAGAGAGAGAAAAGACTGAGCGTGTGCTACGATCCCAGTGTCTGTTCTGAAGCGTGCTTCTTCTTCTGTGCGAACAGCCAGGACACACAAAATCCCACACAGGCACAGGGAGAACCACGGGGAGAGAGATTGCTGCAGATCCTCGTGCCCCTGCAGAAGCAGGCTCCACCGTGACTGGCTGCAAGGCAAACGCACCTGGCCAGCCTGACCCCGCCAGATCCCAGAAGCTAAGCGGGGCCACCAGAGAAGTCAAAGGCTGCCAGTGCAGAGGCAGGCAAGGGCAAACCACCTCTGCCCCTCTCTCACCTTGAAAACCTGATGAGGCCGCCACCAGTCGGCTGCAGCTTGAGAGCCCTTTCCACCCTGTTGGGTATGCGGGCCGCCCCCAGGGGCCCGCGGTCACAGGTCGGAGCTTAGCTCGTTGGGGCAAAAGAAATGTAGGATCCCAGTCCACCCAGTATCCACCAATAGTATCTTTGGCGGGAAACACAAACCCTCCAATGGGACTGGGGGAGTACTGGGTCCGTGTGTGTGTATATAGTTGGCCTTGCAGGCCGTTTTTGCAGTCTTGTTGTGAATTACCAATAAAGGCGTCTGACCGCGTGTCGTAGTCCGAGTCCTCCATGAGGCGAACCCAGTACTTTACACACTGCCTCACCACTCCCGGGGACACCTTTCTCTGCCCTGCAGACAGACCTCTGCTGGTTCACAGCCAAACATTCTCCGCACCGCACAGACATTTATGGATGAATCTTTTGTTCTATCGGACCCTCCTCGGGACATTCACCGTTCCAGGTGTGCATCCTTCGCCCTGCCCGTGCCTACGTACTTCTCGGATCCGAAACCCCTGCACAGCCCACGCCCCCCGGGTGGCTGTCTTGGCGTATTATCCCACTGTGCTGAGGAACACAGAGGACTGGGCACCCGACCTTCTGCTCAGGCCCGCCTCCCTTCGCTTTACAGGCAACTTACTACGAAAATGACGTTCTGTTGTCCCAACGAGCACAGCCATTGATTGCCATTACCTTGTTCTCATATTGCTCCATAACAGATTCTTCATAGATGCAAATCTTTTTCTCTAAAGATTTCTTCAGAAGGTCTATCTTATTTTTGTTCCTTGTTTTTCTTCTGACGTCAGGCTCTTGCTGAAAGAACCGGGGGGGGGGGGATACATTAACTGGAAGTACATTCTCAACAGCCAAATCAGAGTTGCAGCTATTATTACTTTAACACCCATTTCCTATGTATCAAATAGAAATATATTCAGAGACAATTACCTTGCCTGCACTCAAAATGGAATGTCCTTGAAGGACAGGACCGGGTAGTGTAAATAGAACCTGTCACTGGGAGTGGGGGGGTGTTTGGAGTGTGTGTGTTCCCTGATATAAGCAGCTCACAGACCAGCTAGTTTGACTTTTTGTTTCGATCTACCAACAGACTATGAGCTGAATTCACTGTGCCACGCGTCCGAACTCAGTACATTTCAGACCAGTAAGGCAGAAAGGTGAGATCAGGTGCAGAGCAGTGTCCACTACATCCTGACTGCTTCAGTTCAGGTACTGGAGAAACGATATTCAGGCCACCCTGGCTTCTGAAGGATATGAAAAGTGTCAAATGAAGAGGCCTTAAACCCATGGTTGGCAATCAAAAGGGGCGCTCTGAGTCTGTGATGCGTCTTACCTGCCTGCTCAGCACTTGCATCTCCTGAGCCGCCTTCTGCAGGGCCGCTTCTCTCCCCTCGGACTGGTAAATCTGAAGCAACACCCTGGCCCGGATCTCCGGTAAAGCCAAACTGCGATCCATCTGGGAAAAGCAGCCATGGAACTCTTGCTTTATTTTCAGAAATTCTTCTTCAGAGAGAGAGAGAGAGGAGCCGAGCAGTTTCCTGTCAAGAAAACATCACACGAACAAATGCATTCCTCAAAGTGTCCTTAAATGTCCTGAACACCCATCCTTACAAAGAACTGGAGAGGACTTGAATGTTTGGAAAACGTTTCGTGACAATCTGATCAGTTTTAATGAGAAGGTAACACACACACTGCTGTTTGGGGAGGGTTATTCTAACAGACCCACAAGGTTCCTGAAACTTTTGATTTCACAATGAATGTAATTCTTCCACCAGAACCATCTGCAGAAATGTCCCTTTTCACTGTGAATCTCTGTCGCCAAGCCCAAATGGTTCACACTGGACTCAACAGGACATCACTGAGAAGTGCACTTCAGATTTTTTTAAGCATTTCTCTTTGTTAGATAGATTCCAATTACTTCTCCCACTCAAACAACATGAGGCTCATTCAATCAAGACATGGCTACATTTCCCAGCTTGCAGTTTGAGGGGATTCAAACATGGCACCAGGAAAGGTGGCAGACGGTGAGGCCTGTGTCTCTCAGCAGCAATTTCCTCTGCAAGGCCAGAGGTTTCTGCTTACTGCCGTGCCCAAAGGATGGGGCTCTGAGGGAACAAAGGGTCATGGGGTGGATTCTGCCCCATCCAACCACTCCCCTAAGCCCCCCAACAATACTTCCTGCTAATGCAAACATCGCTATCTTTTCACATCTACTTTTCCTAGTGCTGTACTGGGTGTGTGTGTGTTTGCTAATTTTATTGTATGCTTGAGAATTATTCAGTAAAAGACCAATTATTTCATCAACCTGGTCTCCTCGTCTATTCAGGGGCTCTCAGAATTCTGACTCTGGTATACAAAAATTATGTCCCTATATTATATGCCAATTGCTATATTTAATTCATCATTCCCTCAAGCTTATTTCAAAGGAATAAGGCAACTTGGCTAACAGTATGCATATGTTCCCTGCCACGTGGCAGCCCAGGTCTCACAGCAACAAGGCTCTTGAGAATTGACTACAGAGACCAATTGTTTGAAACGACCCCTGAAGCTAACTTTGCAGACAATGAGTGTTAATGTTAAATCCTAAGGACACTAAACCAGAACAGAGCAAAGTTTGAGTCCAGTGGCACATTTAAGATGCTTACATCCAGAATGAAACTTTGTCCATCTTAAAGGTGCCACCGGACTCAAAATTTGTTCTGTTGCTTCAGATCATCACAAGAGACCACCTGATTCTAAACCAGAAAAGGCTTTTCAAAAATGAAAACAGTCGCTGTACAGGTTCTTTCCATGTGGCTACTTGTTCTGCATGTGCTTGTGCTGAGACTAAAGATTCCTTTCAAAATTCTTCCAAGACTAGAACTTTCTTTGTAAGTTCTTTCTGTACCTGTAACCACAGAGGAGAAATTTATTGCATTAGATGTCCTTGCAACAAAATGTATGTGGGAATGACTTCTAGTTAAAGTAAGAACTGGTGAGCATAAGAGTTACATTGGATTAAAGAAAAGAAATGCTCCACTTGACAATCACTATCTTAACTTTGGATAAATTGAGAAACAACCGAAATTCTGGATTATAGAAACAATTCAAACTATACCAAAATGCTCAAAACTTCTTCAAAAAAAAGGAGATATTTTGGATACATCACCTACAGACATTAACTCCTCAGGGACTGAATGAAGAAGTTGACTGGACCTGCTCTTTTTGAGAAAATGCATACCTACCTGCCATTCTGCATTTGGTAGTGCTGACTTTGTGATTCCCCATTTTTTTGCACTCTCTCTCTCTCCTCTTCACCCCCTCCCACTATGAAAAATTTAAAACAATTCCCTCCCTTGGCAACAGTATTGTGCAATGCACGTGGGTGACTGCATCATCACTGGGTCCTGCTATATATTGATGTAACGCATGCAACTTGATTACTAACTTTGATGGAAGAGACACACATCCAGACACCAGTGTTCCCTCTAAGCTGAGTTAGTGTGAGCTAGCTCACAGTTTTGTAGCCTCCAACTCACACATTTTTGCCTTGGCTCAGGAAGGATGGCTCCAAGGCAAACTACTTTATGCAGCAGCCAGAAGGATTGCTCACACCTTTAATGGCAGTAGCTCACAAGACTCCACACCTTAGAGGGAACATTGCCAGACACAATGGATACTTGTTACCAGGTTGGTTGGCTAATTTAAATAAACTACAGCTAAAAATTATTTGTGTAATAACACTATTTATAAATTCTAACTATTATGTAATTTCCATTTATTCATCATTTTGGTGTAGAACAATTTGGAGAGTGTGTGCAGTTACCATGAGAGATTATCCATGGCCTAATGTGTAAAATTTTAGCAACTACACATCACAAGAGGTAATAACAGCAAACATTTTCTATTATTTTTAATTTTTTTATGGAATTATTATATGCATTTGATATGTAATAATTCCGGGGGGGGGGTCTCCATTTTGACAATTCCAGAAAGCAACATCTGGTTCCAAAAAAATCTTTTTTCATATATTTATTTCTGGATGTGTGTTGTTTTACAATGGTAAAATTGACCACTAAGGAAGGCCCTAAGGTCTACTGGTCATAAGATATACCCATCAATTGTATAAGTGAAACTAACAGTTCTGTATGTAAAAAGTTTTAAGAGTCTGATATTTGGATCATTTCTTTTAACCTAGTTTATCTTTTACTAACGTGTAAAGGGAAAGGAAAAGGTTTCTCTTGCTTGAAAGCTAGTCATATCCAACTGTATTTGTATTTTAATAATAACTTACTTTGATAGCTTGACCCTCCTATATCATAACACAGGGGCCCACCTGATTCTAAACCAGAAAAGACTTTTCAAAAAATGAAAACAGTTGCTGTACAGTTTGCCAGCCCAGGAGAAACACAGCAGAAGAATAAGACCAAAATTAAGACCATATATCTGTCGAGTATGTCTAAGATTTCGCCTTCTAGGTGAGAAAACCAATAAAAGAGACAGGCCAGATACTCACAAGAGCACTAACTGTTCCCAGTCCCTTAATTTCTTCTGTTCTCTAATTCTGTTCAGAAGTTCTTCGCTCAACCTTTCTCTCTTACTCTGAAGCAATCTTTCAGCAGCCACTATTTTGCCCTGACCTTCTTCTTCAAGCTGTCGCGTGGCCTCGGCCATCTCCCTTTGATGCTCTTCCATCGCTTGGTGCAAATACAGTTTTGGTACGCTGAGTTTTAACAGTTCTTGAACAACAGATTCGTGGTGAATACGTCTGATTTCCTCACTAGCTCTCTCAGCCAGATGCTGTCTGAGCACAATGAGTTCTTCTTTGGCCTCATTATCAAGCTTCCCAGTGAGCGCCTCCAGTCCAACGAAGCGATCCCCCAGCATCCTTTGCCGCTCAGCCAGGAAACGGCAGATGTCTTCAGGGCTCCCGGAAGCTTCCTCAGGACACGTCTGTGCCAGCGGTTCTTCTTTCTGTGACTAATGCAACAACACTATTTATTTCTTTATGGCATTTATAGTCCGCTTTTCCCACTTGGACTCACGACAGATTACACAGAGTGGGTCAACAGAATCAACAGGATGGGGTATTCAGTAAACAATAAAATTGGATTAGGGTTGCAGAAGCAACCAGAGTTCTAAAAACAGAGCTGAAGCAAAGCATAAGTCTTAACATGGCACCCAGCTCCACCCAGCAAACCAGGGAGGATTCTTCTCACATTTATTGGTCTGTGTGTGCATTTCCTCACCCAGTTCTCAATTACCTTCTGCAGCATTTCTTGTCGCCTTCTGGCAATCAGTTCTTGGTGAAGTTTTTGCTTCTCTTCCTTTACAATATCAGCAAACCTTTGTCGAGCAGAGTGCAGTTCATCTTGAGCTGTGTTCATGGCTCCCCATAAATGATTTTCAGCCAAACAACAATCCCTGCAAGGTGGGTGAAAAAATCCCATGAAGACTTGCAAGCCAAGTAATGCCATGAAGCCCAGACCTTAGACCTCTTTGTTAACCAACTGAACCCTTTACATTGAACATACTTATACACCGGGTCTCTGTAAGCAGGCAGACCATACACCTTTGCTGAGGTGTCCGCTGGAAGCCAGCACCCTCCACTTAATAGCACTCTCGGAGTCCATATGCCAGGCAGTTTGGCTAAGTTGTATGCAAAATGGATGCCATGCCTGGGAAACGACCCTGGAAGGTGTAAGAATCTTGGGCTGACCGTGCCGTGACCCCTAAAACAATGGACTTGTCTCACCATCTCCTTCGTAATAGCAACTCCCATCTCTCCCACCCAACACAACAGGACCAAGCAGCACTGTTTCTTTTCGATTAGTTTAATTAGCAGCCCATTAGCCCCCTGAATCACCGGGGAAGCGATCAGAGTCCCAGCCCAAACTTTACACCCAAAACCCCTCCCAAGAACATCTCCTGTTCTTCTTTGTTCATGCCTGGGAACCCCATTCAGCATTCCCAATCTCACTGTTTTACCTTTTAGGTAATCTTATCCATTCTTTGTTCCATGGGGCAGCCACACTAGCAGGCCCTCCGGTCCCATTTCTGCTAGAACTAGACAGCCTCGGCTCCACTGCTGTGTCTCTGGTCTGGGCGCCTAGGGGCCATGCACCTCCATACGGCCTCACATCTTCTCTCCACAGGTTCCCGCTCTCCAGGGCAAGGTATAGCTATAACCCCCCACACACACCCTCCTATATCCCCCACTACTTACTGCATTTCTGATTGATCTTGTATCTGTGCTGTCTCTTGTGTGCTTCTGGTGTGTTTGTTGTTCAGTCGCACAGTCGAGTCCGACTCTTCGCGACCCCATGGACCAGATTACGCCAGACGTGTTAGCCTTCCTTCTTTTCTACCAATGAAACTCCTCTCTGTTCTACCCTGGACTGGTTATTTGAGAGTTCTCTTAAGGGAAAGATCCCCGTAAACCCTGGTAGTGCATCCCCTCCTGCAAGCCTCTGACTCCTCACTAATTCCCTCAACTCAAATAAGAGACAAGCCCACTTTGGGGGAAACATACTGCATTTGGGGTAACAGCATGGCTCACGCCCAGTTCTAGTTATGCATTTCCGGGGGACAGGCAAGGATACACATTGCCATTGGAGTCACCAGGTGCTTGGGAGAACGCACAGGTGGTGCCCCTTTCTCAGATCTGCAGTCATACCAGGCACCTGAGCCACTTGGCTGTCTCTTGCTCCTGCAGACCACGGGCACCTTCACGCACACTGAAAAATGCACTTTCAGTCCACTTTCAATGCACTTTGCAACTGGATTTTACTGTGTGAAATCCACTTGCAAACAATCACAAAGGTGCATTGGAAGTCAGCTGAAAGTGCACTGTCCGGCATGTGTGAAGGTGCCTCATGACCCATGACTGCCTCTATGCCACTGTTGATCCTTTCCAGACAGAGGGTGGAGGCCACACAGACCCCGTTCACAGCGCAATGCCAACCTTGTCCTGAGCCTGCAGGTGACCAGAGGGCCTCCAGCTGCTGCACTGCCAACTGTCTTCTGCCAGCCTGGCTCCAGCACCATCCTGCAGCCTGCCTCACACACACCTCTTTGACCCCCAGTGTTGCTGCTGTCATGGGCATGCAGCTCTAGTTATGATTCCGTGGTCTGTCCGTGCACCCTTCCAAGGCATGGGAGTGTTGCTACGCCCAGACGGCAGGCAGTCACTCCATTCGCATGACCTGTGCTCAGAATTCTAGCCCTGTTTGCATTGTTTCACTGCTGGGGCCAGCATTTCAAAGCTGCTTGCTATCTCCTTTCCTTCCTCTAGCCCAAGCCAGCCTGATCCCATCAGATTTCAGAAGGCAAGCAGGATCGGCCTTGGCCAGTATTTGGAAGGGCGACCTCCAAGGAACACCACGTTTGTGACATAGAGACAGACAATGGCAAAACCACCTCTGAAACATCTCTTGCCTTAAAAACAAGTCTAGCGCACCACATAGTGGTGCATAATGCTAAAGAGCGAAAACTCTTGCCTGCCAGACAATCTTAGGATCTCCTGGCTGTTCTATACACAATGCTGTACGATTATTATTCTTATTATTAGTTCCCTTCCCCTCCCCACAACAGATACCTTGCAAGGCGGATGGGGCTGAGAGAGTGCTGAGAGAACTGGGACAGGCTTCTCATGAAGGAGAAGAAGGGAATCAAACCCAGTTCTCCAGATTAGAGTCCGCCGCTCTTAACTACTACGCCACACTGGTTCTCATGCTGGGGAAGGGGTTCAAAATCCTCTGGATCACTGCTGGTGTGGTAATTCAGGCTATAGGAAGCAGGAAGAGAGAATACGAGTTTCTAGGATGAACAGGGGCAGGCAGTGGGAATTAACTCATTCACCACAGTGGTGGGACAGTTCACTGCGTGGGACCTCTTGCCACTGCCCAAAAGATGAGTTCAGACTTATTTACAGGTTTCCCTACAATGGGATTTAAAACCTCTCCTTCCCCCCGTTATATATTAAGATGCTATAAGATGGCCGCAACTGCATGGACCTGGCCATGTGGCCTGACGGACCTCCGAGCTTCAGTCCTTAGACAATAGCCCCTCTGGATCCTAGGGCGCACCTATGAGTTCGCTCGGATCCAAGTAAAGACCAACATAACGAGAGACTTGTAAATAGGAACTATCACGGGAAATGGGTGCGATGTTGGTTACAAATATAAGCCGGCCTCTGGCCAGCTAGATGCATGCTTGATCTGGAGATGTAATAGAATAAATGTATTGCTGATTTCATGGACATCACCAGATGGGCAACACTGAAATCAGATTGACTATATCATTTGCAGTCAAAGATGGAGAAGCTCTATCCAGTCAGTAAAAACAAGACCTGGAGCTGACTGTGGCTCAGATCATGAGCTACTCATTGCAAAATTCAGACTTAAATTGAAGAAAGTTGGGAAAACCACAAGGCCATTTAGATTTGACCTAGATCGCATCCCCGATGAATATACAGTAGAGGTGAAGAATAGGTTTAAGGGACTAGATTTGATAGATAGAGTGCCTGAAGAACTATGGACAGAGGTCCATGACATTGTAAAGGAGGCAGCAATCACCGCCATCCCAAAGAAAAAGAAATGCAAAAAAGCCAAGTGGCTGTCTGATGAGGCTTTACACAAAGCAGAGGAAAGAAGGAAAGCTAAAGGCAACGGTGAAAAGGAAAGATTTGCCCAACTGAATGCAGATTTCCAGAGAACAGCAAGGAGAGATAAGGAGGCTTTCCTGAATGAACAATGCAAAGTAATAGAGGAAAACAATAGATTGGGAAGGACTAGAGATCTCTTCAAGAAAAATGGAGAAATCAAGGGAACGTTCCATGCAAAGCTGGCCATGATAAAGGACAAAAATGGTAGTGACCTAACAGAAGCAGAAGAGATTAGGAAAAGATGGCAAGAATACACAGAAGAACTATACAAGAAGGACCTCAATGTCCTTGACAACCACGATGGTATAATCACTGACCTCGAGCCAGACATCCTGGAAAGCAAAGTTAAATGGGCCTTAGAAAGCATTACTAACAACAAAGCTAGTGGAGGTGATGGTATCCCAGCTGAGTTATTCAAAGTCTTAAAAGAAGATGCTGTTAAAGTGCTGCACTCAATTTGCCAATAAATTTGGAAAACACAACAGTGGCCACAGGATTGGAAAAGGTCAGTGTACATTCCAATCCCAAAAAAGGGCAATGTCAAGGAATGTTCAAACTATCGCACAATTGCACTCATTTCACACGCTAGCAAGGTCATGCTCAAAATCCTACAAGCTAGGCTCCAACAGTACGTGGATAGAGAACTGCCAGAAGTACAAGCTGGGTTTCAAAGAGGTAGAGGAACTAGAGATCAAATTGCCAACATTCGCTGGATTATGGAGAAAGCAAGAAAGTACCAGAAAAACATCTACTTCTGCTTCATTGACTATGCTAAAGCCTTTGATTGTGTGGATCACAATAAATTATGGCAGGTTCTTAAAGAGATGGGAGTACCAGACCACCTCACATGTCTCCTAAGAAACCTGTATAAGGGTCAAGAAGCAACAGTTAGAACCGGATATAGAACAACTGATTGGTTTAGCATAGGAAAAGGAGTACGACAAGGATGTATATTGTCACCTTGCTTATTTAATTTATATGCCGAGTACATCATGCGAAATGCTGGCCTGGATGAATCACAAGCTGGAGTTAAGATTGCTGGGGAAAAGATCAATAACCTCAGATATGCAGACGATACCACTCTGATGGCAGAAAGTGAAGAGGACCTAAAGAGCCTCTTGCTCAGAGTGCAAGAGGAGAGCGCAAAGGTTGGCTTGAAGCTCAACATCGAAAAAACTAAGATCATGGCATCTGGCCCCATCACTCCTTGGCAAATAGAAGGGGAAGTCGTAGAAGTAGTGACAGACTTCACGTTCCTAGGATCCCAGATCACTGCAGATGGTAACTGCAGCCATGAAATTAAAAGACGCCTGCTCCTTGGGAGGAAAGCGATGGCCAACCTAAACAGCATGATAAAAAGCAGAGACATCACCTTGCCAACAAAAGTCCGCGTGGTCAAAGCAATGGTATTCCCCGTAGTAATGTATGGCTGCGAGAGTTGGACTATAAGGAAAGCCGAGTGCCGAAGAATAGATTCTTTTGAACTATGGTGCTGGAGAAGACTCTTGAGAGTCTCTTGGACTGCAAGGAGATCAAATCAGTCAATCCTAAAAGAAATCAACCCTGATTGTTCCCTGGAAGGCCAGATCCTGAAGCTGAAGCTCAAATACTTTGGCCACCAAATGAGAAGGGAGCCCTCACTGGAGAAGACCTTGATGCTGGGAAAGACTGAAGGTCAAAGAAGAAGGGGACGGCAAAGGATGAGATGGTTAGACAGTGTCATCGATGCAACGAACATGAAATTGAGCAAACTTCAGCGGACAGTGGAAGACAGGAGGGCCTGGCGTGATCTGGTCCATGGGGTCGTGAAGAGTCGGACTCGACTGTGCGACTGAACAACAACAAATTGCTGATTTCACTATGCTGAGCCTCCGACCTCAGTGCTTTTCACCCCCAATGAGCGATCGGGGTGGGAGATGAGGGATGCATTCCGGGAGTGGGAATGTGCTGCGAAACGCTGCTCTTCAGACCCCTCTGCCCTGGGTGCCAATCTCTTGCCATGGGCTTTCCTTGAGAGGTTTCTTCTGACACATCGGCTGTGGGGGTGTCTGGGTGATTAAGTGGGTGTGGATGTGTCCCATCCCATGTGTCCAAAACGAGGGGATTGGCCAGAGAAGGGTATGAAGCCCTACTTGCAGAGCTCCAGGAATTGTCACAGCCACAGTCCTCCAACCAGCAGAGGGTGCTGTTTTCCCTCTTCTCTTTCCTTTGTTGGGATCTCTGTGTGTGATGGTGTTGGTTGGCTACTTGCATACATGGCTGACATGGGGCACGTGTCAGCATGGCTAGTGATGGCAGGTGATTGTTGCTACGCACTCAAGGGTCACTGCAACGTTCTCAGTTCCTTGAATCTGGGTCCTTTTTACCTTTTTTCTTTTCCGTGCTCAAGGACCGAAGGACACTGACTTGCCACTCCTCCTCAGCAATGTGCCAGTGCCTGAGTTTTGCTTTGTGCTGCCCTCATCCCCAACCAGTGAGGTTGTGGCCAAAAACGCCGCTGTAATTCACTGAATTTTATAAGCGGTTGTTTCCTGAATTTTACAGCACATGATAGTGCGTAATGCATGAGAAAAAGGTCCAGGTGAGCTCATTTCCTTGCATCTCTCCTGCTGTTTGTATTAGAGATACCCAATATTCACTTTGTCATAATGATACATTTTAATAAACCCCTACTGGTTCCTGGACACAGCTCCTAAACATAAAGCTATTCTATTGTCTGTTCTCTTAACACTCAATTATCTCCTACCTGGGGGGGGGGAAATACTTCCTTTCTCTTTAGGAGACCGCTGAGATCTACCCTTCATTGTATACGTTCCGTGTGATAACTAGCCATGTCTCTCTTCTCTCTTTTCATCAATTTCTTGTCCATTAAGAATCTTCTATACTGTTATGTCTACTGAGGGTTTGTTTATTTTTACAATCTTTCCATTAAAGTATTTTTACACACTTTTATCATCCTTATCTGTCGACTGATGGGCCAGGCATGACTTCGTGCAAGAATTCTACTGAACCCGGCCAGCGAGTGACGGACGCCCTTCCTCAACCTGCCATGTACATCAGTGTTCCTGAGACAAGTTCACTTGTGGGCAGCACATCAGCTCTGCTCTGTTCGACAGAACTAAGCATTAAGAAAAACCCCAGAGGAACAACAGAGGAACAACCTTTGCAATATGTAATGGCTGTGTAATTGTTTCGAACATTTATTTTAGGTTTAACCTCCTCTGAGTCCTGGGAGTCCTCTCAGGGTCTGGACCAGTGCTCCCGCTAAGCTGCGTTAGTGCGAGCAAGGTCACAGTTTTTTAGCCTCCGGCTCACACATTTCTGTCTTAGCTCAGGAATGATGGCTCCGGAGCAAACTAATTTATGCAGTAGCCAAATCTCTTGCTCACAGCTTTAATGCCAGTAGCTCACAAAGTAGACGTTTTGCTCATAAGACTCCGCAGCTTAGAGGGAGCGTCGGTCTGGACCTGGAACCTTAAGAGACACCAGGTAAAGGAAATGACCTTCAGACAAGGATCTGAACTGCCCAGACTAGTCTGCTCAGAAGGGAAGAAGAGGACACAAACGAACCCTGATTTGGGCTCGCTCTGGCCTGGCTGGCGTGAGGCAGATTCTCACTGCACAGCGCAGGAGGCCGGCCGGCCCAGAGCGCAACGCAGCTAGGCTTCTTCTTGCTTCTTCACAAGAACCCGGCGTTTGTCCATAGTAAAACTTAAAACATTTTCAGGTGGGTCGCCATGTTGGTCTAAAGCAACAGAACAAAGTTTGAGTCCAGTAGCACCTTCAAGACAAGCCAATTTTGAGTCCAGTGCCACCTTTTAAGACCAACCGAAGTTTGAGTCAGTGGCAACTTTAAGACCAACAAATTTGAGTCCAGTGGCACCTTTCAGACCAACAAAGTTTCATGATGGGTATCAGCTTTCGTGTGCACTCTGCATACACATGAAAGCTCGTGCCCAGAATTAAATTTTGTCGGTCTGGAAGGTGACACTGGAATCGAACCTGGTTTTAAAACACCTTGTTGATCATTAATTTTTTTCTTAGCAAAACCACCCCTGTGCCTCCCCAAATACCGCAACACAGTCAACAGATATTTACCTTTCCACTTTACTAATGAACGTGGCTAGCCGATTTGCTGCAAGATCCCACAGGGAAGTCACCTGGGAATCCAGTAACTGAACCATTTGAATGAGGGATTCCCTGTGAGCAAATCTTTTACGCAGAAGATAGTTCTTATGAGCTTGCAAAAGATCCATCCACTCTTCAATGTCTCCCTGCAGAGAAAAATATATATAAACACATCCAGTTAACTTTTTATGATCATGAACTGTAATGCCTTGGAAAGAGTGGGAGTTAACATTTTTGCATTAATAAGATTAATAAGATTATTGTTTACGAAACTAAACAATAAATTTACTCATGTGTGTTTTAAAATTAGACTGTTTGGCTTCATTTCAGAAGCTGTAACCAACGAGAGAGAATATATATGCTGCCAATTACTTATTTTTTACCCATTTTAATTTCCTGTGCCAGTTTTGAATGCAAACACCCTCAGAGTTGCTTTCCTTCCTTCATCGACAGAGATGTTTCCCACAGCAAAGTGCACCCGTGAGACAGCCAAGGATCGGCTGTGGCCTGGATTGGGCTCATCACGCATTCCACTAGATCCTTCCAGAGAATGTGTTAGCCTGTGGCAGCCAATCGCAGCAGGACTCCAGGAGCATCTGAAGGACGAATGCCACAAATTCCAGCAGAAGCTCCCCTGAGCCAGAGCTCACCCGCCTCTGATGCTGTGAGACCCATACACCCAGATGCTGGAACGGGTTGTGGTTAGTCTTTCATTCAGATGCCCCTGGACTTCTGTTTTACATTAGATTTGTGGTCTTCACTGATTTGTGCTGGGAAGCTCTGTAGGTCCTCAGAAGCTCAACAAGGATTCCTTGGCGAGAATACCAGTGATGGGAAGCCCGATGGCCCCCCACCAGGCCCATAGCTACAGTGGGGCATCTTGGGGCCTGGCCCCCTGACTTACTGCTAAGCCCCCCCCCGACTTCCCATCAAGCCCAGGCCCCCAACTTCCAATTTTTTATTTTATCTGTGGTGGGGTGCCCCGACTTATTTAAAGGCCCCCTGAATTAAAAAAAATCCTATGGGCCTGCCCCCCACTTTCTACCAGTTTCCCCTGAAATATGCAGCCGCTGGAAGTGAAGGACGCCAACCCCATTCATGTGGAGGCAGCTGAAGGGGGGCAACTCGCTGAACAGCATAGATGGAATTTGCTTCATGGACCACTCCCCACCCCGCCAATCTTCATCAACACTCGGGGGGCTATGCTAGCATGTAGGGACTCCCCAGCCTACAGCTCAAGATGGGAAGGACTTCCTTAAGGGAAAAACATGGCCTTACTATAAGGTTTGAGTCCAGGGGCACCTTTAAGACCAACAAAGTTTAATTCCTGGTAGAAGCTTTGGTGTGCACCACTTTTTGGTGGTCTTAAAACTTTGTTGGTCTTCAAGGTGCCCGACCGGACGCGAACTCTGTTCTGCCATTTCAGAACAACACGACTGCCCCACCTGAACGATCGTACTATGGTTTCCTACCCAAGGAGAAATTAAAAGCATGATGTCAGTATGCTGCAAGCTTTACCAGCTAGGTAATGTCTTCTCCACCCTGGCCGGCTACAAATGTTGGCTCTGCTGTACGTGCAGCTGTAGAAGCCACACCAGACTGTTAACTGCGCCAGGATTCTCCAAATGGGTCGCTGTTCTGCATGCGTCTCTTGAAGCGACGTGCCAGTGAAAGTAGGGGGCGGGCAACTAGGTTACCCGTTAGCTTGGCCCCACCCACCCCCTCTCCTCTCCGCCAGCTCAGGCAAAAGGCTCATGGTCAGCAGAGGAAGGAGGAGTGAGGCCGGGGTCCCTGTCGCCTCCCGTCCTTCTGCTCCTCTGCCAATCAGGCCATGGGGGTCGTGAGGAAAGGCTTGGTGGAAGATGGGGCTTGCTTGACCCACAGCCCAGGGGTCCAGCCAGTCACACGGGCCTCACGCGCACTTGACTGAAGCGGTGGGTGTACCAGCAACATACCTAAGCACAGTATTTATTTGTTTTGCTGTCTCACGAGGGTCCTTGTTGCAAATTCCAATACCTGTATTTTGGAGTGTTTCTCAACAAGAGACTTGGCCGCTTCTAACTTCAGTTCTCCTTTACAAATCATGTTTCTTATCTGAGTGAAAAAGATGCTGTGGATCTCGTTTCTTTTGGAACAAGCCAGTTCTCTGTAGGTCGCAGCAAAGTATTCCTCTTGCTTCGCCTGAAGAAGCCTCTTGTGATGGAGCTGCTCCAGGTGGTGAAGTTTCCCCAGGAGGGCTCTGCATTCTGCAGCGGACTGAGGAAGCAAGCAGCAGGTTACGGCCAGCCTCTTCAGCATTCAGAGGCCTGTCCCAGCCCGGCCCTCTGAACCAGGAGCAGGAGGAGGCGGAGTCACATTAGACAGCCCGCCTCAAACGCCGGTACAGGCACAGAACTGACTTTCTCTCTGTCAAAGGGACATCTGACTGGGCCCAAAACATTGTGCAGTTTAAGGTCCACTTCGCAAACTATGTGGCAGCAAACATTTGCTGAATGTATACGGCTCATTCCAGCTGCCTGGACAGCACAGCCCACATCCAATGCTCCCTCTCAGCTGTGGAGTCTTGTGAGCAAAAATTCTACTCCGTGAGCTACGGGCATTAAAAGTCATGAGTGGGCGATTTGGCTGCTCCATAAATTAGTTTGCTCTGGAGCCCTCCTTCCTGAGCAAAGACAAAAATCTGTGAGTCGGAGGCTAAAAAACTAAGCTAGCTCACACGCACTCAGCTTAGAGGGAACACTGCCCACATCTACAGTTTCTATTCTATCCTTAAAATACCTTAGGAGTTCACCTGAACACAGAAATTGTGATTCGGCCATAATGCACAGCCTCTTGTGCTGCCCGTGAACAATTCCAACTGGAGATCTTGAACATGCATTAAAATTGAAGGAGGTCAACAAACCAGAAATGAAGAGGGACAATGGATAGCAAATCCCTATTTAAGGAAACAGCCAAAGACCAGGGAAGTCCCTGCGCCCTAATACCACCATCGACGGCCTGTACTTTGCCGGCATGAATTGGACTGAGATGACAGTCCTAACACCAATGCGGACTGCATTCTCATTATGATTGATTTGTTACTGACATTCCGCCATCGTCACATAATACTGCATACTAGCACTTTACGGCAGGTTTTATATTTACTCTGTTTCTATCTGTCTTAATTTTTATGTAAGCTGCCCTGAGCTTGCTTTCGCAGGGAGGGCAGGGCACAAATCAAATAGATAATGGATGGATGGATGGATGGATGGATGGATGGATGGATGGATGGATGGATGGATGGGCGGGCGGGCGGGCAGGCAGGCAGGCGGGCAGATGATAGATAGATAGATAGATAGATAGATAGATAGATAGATAGATAGATAGACAGACAGACAGACAGACAGACAGACAGACAGACAGATAAATAGATAGTGTTTGCACTGCAGCTGAAGTATTGGTGGATTTGGCTTTTAAGTACCAAACTGGCGGCTTCAGCTTTCAATCACAGCTTTGAGCTCCCACGAACACACAAAGCCGCTTTCTACTGAATCAGACCCCCCCTTGGTCCACCAGAGTCAGTCTTGTCCACTCAGACTGGCAGCGGTTCTCCAGGGTCTCAGGAAGAGAGGTCTTTCTCATCACCTCCTGCCAAATCCTTTAACTGGAGATACTGGGGATTGAACCCTGAACTTTCTGCATGCCAACCAGATGCTCTACCACTGAGCCACAGCCCTTCCTTCATCTCTCCCTGTCTCTGAAATAAAAAAATATAACAGGAAACTGCCGGCTGATTATCCAGCTAAAATACCAGGATTGGCAAACTTGCCAGCTCAGTTTGGAGTTGACTGTATTTATGAGCTATTCCAGAGGACTCTTTGGGAGGAAGGCTAACCTTATGCCAGGAGTTTTCACCAGCTGGTAATACTGGCTGCATCCTAGCACTGTATTTTCAATTGCTTCTCCAACTCAAAGGGCAATTGTTTTGTCCTCATCCTGGATATCTGTCTCAGCTCAGGCATCCATGCCTCTTGGATGCCAAGGCCCTTAGGGGCTGATTGTTAAAGGCAGGCAGTTCCTGAGCAGCTATCATAGAATCATAGAATGCTAGAGTTGGAAGGGACCTTGCAGGTCATCTAGTCCAACCCCCTGTACTCTGCTGGAGCATAGCCGAAAGATAGCCCTACATACCTACAAACGTACAACATACCCGAAAGATGGTTGTCCAGTCTCCGCTTGAAAATGTCCTGCAAAGGAGCATCCACCACCTCCCTTACTTTAGGAGATGCTACCAGGCCTTAGAAGCAAGGTTGCTGTGCAACTCCTGGGCTGACTGTCCAAGCCTGGGGAAGCTCCCTAACTCAAAAGAGCCAACACTGTCCCTTCAGAGTAGTAAGTCCCACACAGCAAGGGAGACAGCTTGTTGCAGAGCGCACATAAAAGCACTTGGGAGTGGACTGGGATGTGGAGCCTCTGTTGAAAGCTCTGCCCATTTGTATCCAGGAACTGCCCTAGGCCTGGTCAGACAAGCCCAGGGGTTGTAGGGCTCCCTTGCTCCCAAGGCTTAGGCAGTCTACCTGGCCCATGTCCCTGTCGACCAACAGCACAGGGAAAGGACAGTTCCTGGGAACCTTAAAAAAAGCCTTGTTTGTTGGCTTTTGCACGGTTCCAACTGAGCTCCGACTAGTATTCAGGACTTTCAATCCATTGCCTACATTTAATGAAAATCTCACCCTCACTGAGTGTATGTTTGCACATGTTTCTGCAAAGCAACCTGCCTGAAAGCTGACCACCGAGACGGCCAAAATCATTTTACATTCTGGATTCAAGAAGAACTTCTTGGGAAATGAGCCTTGAGTCTTAACCCATACTGCACTGCGAGTTGGACAAAGCTGTATTCCAAAGCAGGGAGTCACCAACAGCCAGCCCCTCTCCAAGGTGGGAGAAGACAGTTCCTGCTACCTCTTGGTGCTTCTGTACCCAAGTTACCTTTTCATTGGCCTTCTTCAATAACTCCTCAGCTTCTCTGCTCCCGGCTCTCTCCTTGCGGCGCTGAGACTCGGCTGCCTTCCTGTTCTCCAGGCTACACTCAGCTGTCAAAGCCACCATCTTCCTATTGTACTCCTCCTGAATCTCCATCTCCATGGTGCGGAATTGCTTTCTGAAGGCCAAAGTCATCCTTTTCTCCACATGAGGAGAGAGCCCACAAGTTGCAACCATGTTTTTCACTAACAGAGCGATCGCTTCTTCGGAAATCTGCATTCGACAGTCTTCCAAATCTCTATCCGCGTGGGTCAGGTTTGCAATTTCAAAGCTGTGAAATGGAATTAGGATGTTTAGAATGACTGTTCAGATTACCGCAATGCGCTCTGTGTGGGGCTCCCCTTGAAGACAGCCTGGAAACTACAACTGGTCCAGAATGCAGCAGCCATTGCAGCTGGTCCAGAATGTCAGGGGCCAGCCGTTGGGAACAGATGTTGCCCATTTTGAAACAGCTACATTGGTTGCCAGTCTGTTTCTGAGTTGAATTCCAGGTGCTGGTTGTGACCTTTAAAGCCCTTCATGACCTGGGACCCACATATCTGAAGGACTGTCTCCTTCCGTAGATGTCCCTGTGTACCAGCTATGGTCACCAGACAGCCACCTGTTGGCTCTCCCACCACTTAGGGTGGCCATCTGGCATTGACCAGAGCTCAGGCCTTTTCCCCGTGGCTCCAGCTCCGGGGAATGGGCTCCCTGAGGAGGTGGGGGCCCATCTCCCTAGAGACCTTCAGGAGGTGCTTGTAAGGTCTGCCTTTTTGCTAGCACTTTAGAAGGAGTCTGAATTGGCAGAGGGGGAAGACAAGAAAAATGCAAAAACCAATCAGGAAAAAATGAATCTCGGTTCAGAAGAATGGAAAAATACTAAGAGCAAAGTGCTTTCATTGGGAGTGTTTGTCAGAAGACAATGCTGCTCAAATGGCATCGTTCACGTGGGTGTCGCAGGACGGTGTGTGTCTGTGTGTGTGTACAAGAAGGAGAATGGTTCCAAAGAGGCACCAGATCTTGGCAGATGCAGCAGACCGGGGGGGGGGGATAAGCACAGACTGTCTCACAGCACAATCTTATGGAATGTTACTCCAGTTGACGTCCACTGAAATCAATGGGAACAGATCCACTGTGGAGGTTTTATTTGCTTTCCAGCCTGCCCCTAGAGCTCTTATATTCTTAAAAATCAGGTATCATACCGTAGCAAAGGACTCATTGCTTTGCCTATAAGCACACAAGTTCCCACTGTGCCACGTCTGTGCCCGAGAAAGCCTGCCCGGATGAAGCTGTCCTCCCTGCACCTGCCCTACCTCAGAAGCCGTGGCATCTTCCCCCACAGAGGAGGTGGCGCTCAACCGCCAAGGCTGGGGCATCCTTCAGACTATGCCGGCTTCTCTCCCACAAAACACATGAAGGAAGGAAGAACTTTCAAGAACTGTAAGCTGTCACCAGGGATGGGAAAAAACCAACTCGCAAATTAAAGTTGATGACAAATGAATTCTGTCCAGTTCATGCTTCACAAAGTCAAATTCACGATAGGGCAATCGGTTTGTGGAGGTTCATTGCTGGTTCATGAACGGACACGTTTCCAGACTGTCTCGGTGCAATTAAAATGTTTACAGAACTTTAAAGCAACAACTTGGAGGCCTTGTAGAGGAGAATCTGGGGGAGGTCCCCTGTGACTTTGATGTCTCCATTTTATACACTCCTGAACCCGGTGCCTGTCAAAATGATGGCCTGTCAATGACAGGCAGCCATTTTGACAGGCTCAGGTTCAGGTGGTTCAGAAGTGTATAGATCAGATCCTGTGCAAGCCAGAGATATCAAATTCACAGGGGATCTCCTGCTGACTCAACTCTACCTGCCCTCCAAGTTTGGTGACGATCGGATTCACGGGGTCTGAGTTAAGGGCCCCCAAAGAAGGTGACCCCAGGAAAGCGCTTTCTGCAGAAATGACAGGCAGTCATTTCCCCAGAAAGCACTTTCCTTGGGGCACCTTCTTTGAGGGACTGTAACTCAGACCCCATAAATCCGATCCTCACTGAATTTGGAGGGCAGGTAGAGGATGGTCAGCTGGACACACCCTGTGATTTTGGTGTCTCTAGAATGCTGGGGGGGGATTCTACTGCCTCTTGGACCAAACCGATTCATGAAGTAGCTAAAAATTTGTGATGGTCTGTGGTTTGCAAACGGGGCATGCCATGAACTGAACCATATTTTCCTGATTTGTGCGCATCCCTAGCTGTCTCTCCTTCCTCCAGGTATTTGAAAAAGACACCAAGATCATGAATATATCTCAGCATCCAAAGAGTTCTACTGACAGCTGCCCTTTTCTGTCTACATGAACAAGGTCATGCTGGCCTAAAGATAAATTTTGCTCTATAAGAGCATAATAGGTTACCTTTCTTTACCTTGATGAAAGCAACTTTTGGAAGATAAACACCAGGCACAGAAAGGACAGCTTTCCAAATCAAGAGATCCAAAACTAAACAGACACCATTGACTGACTGAGAGTCTCATCTACCCAAATCACTGTATGTCAACTTCAATTCTTTCTTTGCAGCTGAAAGTGACCTCTTTGTCTTCTGCAGGGAACACTGTGGACACAATCCATGAAAAAGATATCTGGCACCCGAATGAGAGCTATGTAAGAGCAGGGTATGTGCTCTTACATGGTCTCAATTTATTTCCATCAGGCATGTGCAAGAAACCTTCAGAGAGCTTCAGAGTGCTCCAAGTTAATTCCTTTGCAAACTTTAAAATTAGTGAATCACCATTTCATAAGTGAAACTCCTGCTGCCAGATATTATGCATTGGATAGTCCTTCCCTTGAGTCAACAGACCACATCCTCTAGCACTGGTCACAGAATCGCAGCATTAAACGCTTACAATAATGCAAGGTAGACTAAGGCAATGAAATTCAGAATCTTTCTGGGAAGCAGGAAGCAAGGAGTCTGAAAACCAATTACCCCATTGAAAACTAATGTAAACTGTGTCTGCATTGCATAATAATAGCACAGACCATCCGTGGCCTTCGGGGAGACTGTGAGCTACCTGCCCCGTTAAATAGCTGCTCTTCCCCATTCCTGAGTTCCTGCTGCTTGCCACAAAAGATGATACAATGGTAGAAAAACACTTACTCTTGCAGAGACTGAAGCATGTTCTCCGATTCTTCAAAAAACAAGATGTCAATAATGTGGTCATTCAACAAGATGTCCTCGTGGTTGGTTCCACCCGAATTAAAGTGAGAATGTTCCCGCTTATACTCTGGAGTGGGGTCTTGTTCTGCCTCCTAAATTCATAACACAAAGCCAATGTTTAGAATGCCATGTGGTTGGGGAAACAGGAAAAAATTGCTTCTGTTCTTGAATTGCAAAATTTACAGATTACACTACTAATATACTAAAGCATCTGAAAATACAAAGCTCTGGTCACTCTTCAGCAATTTCATTGTTCCTTTAAACTTTGGAATGAACACTTTTTGAACACTTTTTGGTTACTATTATTATTTCTTGGAAACGATTGAGTAATCAGTTTTATTTGGTGCTGCTTGTGCTTAAGTCAGTTATATCAATATTCAGCAGTAATCCTGATTTCAACCAGACTTTTCCCTTCAACAATGCAATGAAACGGACATTTCTTGAAGCAATCCTGGATTCCGGCAATCATCTGTGAGCAGAACCGTGGTTTCACAATCTAACCATGGTTTAAAAAAACCATGGTTTTGCATCATGTCTGAACTAGCCAATGAGTTTGCACTACTGTGCTTCTACACACATCTAAAAATGTCTTTAAAATGTCTCCTTTTATACACACTAGTAAAGCTGAGGATAAGACTCACAATAATGGGTTTAGATTACAGGTGGGAAGGTATTGGCTAGATATTAGGGAAGAAAAGTCGTTTACATCATTCATGAATGATCTGGAGCTGGAGTTGGGAGTCAGCAATGAAGCAGCTAAGTCTGTGGTTGACACGAAGATGTTCAGGACCGTTAGAACCAGGGAGGACTGTGAGGTGCTCCAGAGGGCTCTCTTGAGCCTGGGCAAGCGGGCATCAGTGTGGCAAATGAGGTTCAACATGGGCAAGCGCAAAGTGATGCACACTGGAGCAAAAAATCCTAACTATAAATATATATTGATGGGAATGAATGGGCAGAGACTTGACCAGGAGAGAGATCTTGGAGTCGTGGCAGATGACTCACTGAAAATGTCGACTCAGTGCAACTGCAATTAAAAAAAAGGCAAATTCTATGCTGGGGATTATTAGGAAGGGGATTGAAAGCAAATCAGCCAGTATCATAAAGCCCCTGTATAAATCTATGGTGCAACCTCATTTGGAATGCTGTGTACAGTTCTGGTCACTGCACCTCAGAAAAGATATCATAGCACTGGAAAAGGTGCAGAAAAGGGCAACTAAAATGACTAAGGGGATAGAACACCTTCCCTATGAAGAAAGATAGAAGAGGGTGGGGCTTTTTAGGTTGGAGAAATGACGACTAAGGGCTGGCATGATAGAGAAAGCAGAAAAAGAAGCTCTTTTCTCCCTTTCTCACAATACAAGTACTCGTGGGCACTCAAAAAATTAATAAGCAGTAGGCTTAGAACAGACAAAAGAAGGTACTTCTTCACCCAAAGAGTCAGGGCTATTTTTGGGCAGGAACGCACAGGAACAGAGTTCCAGCTGGCTTCAGAGTTGGCCATGCCCACTACAGCCAAAACCTCTGCGTGCGTGGCTACAGAGGGAAGGCCTGGAGAGCACCCCCCCCCCGAGTGACTCCAAGGTGGGCAGGCCAGGGGAGCCTGGAAAGATCAGGGAGGCATTTAAATGTCTCCTTGTGCCTTCTCTGGCCTGTCCTTGGTTTACCAGGGCACCTGGGTAAGTCAAGGTAAGGCAGTTTAAACTGCCTTCCCTTCCCTTCAAGGGGGCCTTGCCCAGGCAAGCCAAGGGAAGGTATGGGTATGTGTGGCCTAATATGCTAATGAGCTGTGCTGCCAGGGAGTGTGGCCTAATATGCTAATGAGTTTCTGCTGTTGGGCGTGGCCTATTATGCTAATGAGTTCCTGCTGGGCTTTTTCTACAAAAAAAGCCCTGCACAGAGTAATTAACACATGGAATTCACTGCCGCAAGAAGTGGTGGCGGCTACAAGTAGAGACAGCTTCAAGCGGGGACTGGATAAATGTATGGAGCAGAGATCCATCAGTGGCTATTAGCCACAAGGTATAGATGGAACCATCTGTCATGGGCAGTGATGCTCTGTATTCTCGGTGCTTGGGGGGGCAACAGTGGGAGGTCTTCTGGAATTCTGGTCCAACTGGTGGACCTCCTGACGGCACCTGGGTTTTTGGCCACTGTGTGACACAAAGTGTCGGTGTCAGGTAAACCTGCCATCGCTGCAGAGGTGGGGAAGAGAGAGGAGGCATCTTTCACTGCTCTGGAATGCAGGAGTAACACCAAGTCTCCAGAGCCTCTAATTTACTGTGTCTACGCTGTGTCTTATCTAAACGGCTGGCCTTGGGTCCCAGGCCTCTTTGGCCTTTTGCAGACATATCTGGTGGCCGTTTTCTTCTTACCACGCGCGGGAAATGTAACCACTGGCTTGTAGTGGGGGGCAGTTCAAGGGGGCTATAACTGATGCTGCTTTGTATCTCTCAGTATCACTGACAATGAAGGTGTTCATGCTGCTCTAACTTAGTCTTAGTAAACGCTATCTTCTTATGAAGCCTGGTGTTTGACTGACTATCTGGAGATCTTGACAGTCGGATTGGATGGGCCATTGGCCTGATCCAACATGGAGAGCCAGTTTGGTGTAGTGGTTAAGCGCGTGGACTCTTATCTGGGAGAACCGGGTTTGATTCCCCACTCCTCCACTTGCACCTGCTGATGTGACCTTGGGTCAGTCACAAGCTCTGGCACAGCTGTTCTCTCAAGGACAGTTTCTGTCAGAAGTTCTCTCAGCCCCACCTACCTCACAGGGTGCCTGTTGTGGGGAGGGGAAGGGAAAGGAGTTTGTAAGCCGCTCTGAGACGCCTTTGGGCAGTGAAGGGCGGGGGGTATAAATCCAAACTCCTCCTCCTCCTCCTCCTCCTCCTCCTCCTCCTCCTCCTCCTCTCTCTTCTTCTTCTTCTTCTTCTTCTTCTTCTTCTTCTTCTTCTTCTTCTTCTTCTTCTTCTTCGTTCTTATGGATGCTCTCCTTCTGCCCTTGCCTGCCTTGAATTAGGCAAAATTAGGAGGTGAGTGGGAAAGGGCTTTTCCAGTGGTCCCCCCAGGCTTCTGAACTCCTGGCCCAAGTGGCCTGGTTGCTCCCCCACCCCACTGTTGATGTTTTGGAGGTGGGTGAAGATGGACCAAGGGGTCTGATTCAGTATAAGGCAGCTGTATGTGTCTCACTTTCATATGCTGATTTCATACGGGGGCGAAGTTTTAGAATTTTAGGCTGCTGCTGAGTGTTTTCTCATTTATTGTTTTTAACCTTGTATTTTATACATTTTAATTTTGTAAGGCACCTGGGTATGTTGGCGGGGGGGGGGGGGAGAGATAAATACAGTAAGTAAATAAATTGCTCCACCTGGCGCTCCCTGAGAACTTGCCGGGTTCTGTGGGCAGTCCACAACATCACACTTGCCAGCCCAAAAGAAATGATAAAAGCAGCAAAGAATCCCAGAGCGTGGGTGCCGTGACTCAACAATATCTGAAAAGAAACGAAAAACGACATGCATTTCTGTGGCACCTGCATCAACACAGGGAAATCAGCAGAAACAAAAGCGATTCTGTCCAAGTCGATTCACTGACATTCACCCCAGTGGAAACGATGAGACTTGTGGGGGGGGTCCAACAGAACAGAATGCAGTAAACCTATCGGTTGCCCTATATGCCTTGGAGCAGGAGCAGAATACAGTGCAGCAGATGAGTAAGTCAATGAATACAAACTGGGGCACAATATCTTCCAGCTGTTTTGTAATGCCCAGAAGCAGTTTTAAAGCTGGAACTCTCCCGGATGGTGATCAAAACCAACCAAAGCAAGCACTGGGGATAAAGAAACAAATCAAGGGTTATAAGCAATTTAGCTGGCTTAGCACGCATCCACACGGTGACCCCCATTATATAAGACTTCTTCGCTTCAGTCCACATTGCCAGGAGTCTAGGCACGAACCATAGCCTCGTTGGAATGACCAAGGCCTGCTGGGAACTGTCAGGGCCAGGGGGCGATTTTGCCAAGAACTGACCCCGTTCTAGAAAGACTGATAGGAGAAGAAGCCCGGACTAATCACAGCCAGGGGGCCCATTTAGTCCAACAGCCCATTTTCAACCGTGGCTTCCAGGAAGCTCATCGGCCAGGACGTGAAGGCAACTGCCGGCGCCCAGCTGCTGTGGTGAGGATCAACTAGCTGATACTGAAGACTCCGCAGAAATTCCTGCTGTGGCAGAATGCTGTGGCTGGATTGCTACTTAGAAAATGCACTTTACACCTATTCTAGCCTCCATATTGGCACTCAGCTCATTTCCACGTACAAGTCAAGATGCTGGTTATTACTGACAAAGTCTTTCCACGGCCTGGGACCCACTTAGTGGCCGGACCACCTTTCCCAACGCCCTCTGCTGAGTCATCAGAACAAAGCCTTCTGAATGTGCCGCCCCGCAAATGGGTAAGATCAACAGCTGCCCATTGTTTAGATGATCCTTTTTGTTAAATTGTGCTCTAAATTTCATAATCTAGACTTACTGCTCTGCTGGCTGTACGTCATATCATATTTCTCTGATCTTGCAGAGAGCGTTATCCGTCCTGCAGTGTATTGTTCTCTAATTCTGTTGGCTGTATGCATTACATTGTTCTTGCTGCATTGTTGGAATTCCCCTTGAGTCACAGCAAGAAAGGTAACTATCAATTCAGTAAATGAATTCAGTAAATAAACAGCTCTGAGGTGTCCTAGGCTAGTACTGAACATTTGGGTACAATGATTAACAACCAGTGACCAACCAAGCCTGCATGAACACGTCTAATCTTCTAACCGGTTACCTTCGTCACAAAAATTATGGTAGCAAATTGCATCAGTTTATTACAAATGGTGGGAAGGTGTTCTTCTTTTGCCTCTCTCAAATCTACTTACAGGGATCAGTACTGTGGCACCTTAAATACGAACTTATTTATAAGTGCATAAATGAGGTTTCATGGGTAGAACCATTTTATCAGACACATGAAGTGACCTCTCAGTCTCCAGATATACCCAAAAAGAAAACTGTATGTTAAAAGGCCACAAAATTCAAGAAAAAGAGAGTAGGGTGTGGTAGGATATTTGCGGCCCTAGTTCTTAGGTGGGACAGGGAGGTTTGCTCGTGTGCCAACAACCTTGCTAGAAATCACCACACTCATTACAGATTTGGAAATAAATGGAGTAAATTGGCCACAACTTTATAGGTTGCAGCTGTAAGAAGCATGGACACAGCATGGATCCGCCGGATCCGAAGCATTAGCTGACCCGCGGCCAGCTGATAAACCCTGCCAGCCAGCCAGCCAGCATGGGTGAAGACCATGGAATGGCAGGTTGTTGGGATCACACGGAAAAGAATAATTGGGAAACAGAAAAAGGCAATGAGCTTCCCGATGCATTTCTACAATTGACAGAACGTAATTTGGTGGATTCTTGGAAAGTCAGAAACCCGAATAAAAATGATTTTACCTTCTACTCAGTGAGAAATAAGTCATGATCAAGAATAGATATGTGTTGGATATCATCAACAATTGTCAATGACCTATTAGAAGTGAAAACATTACCTGCAACCTTCGCAGACCACAACCCTGTTGTGCTTACATGTCAAGGCACAACAAAGATAAACAGATGGACTCTAAATACGTTTTATTGAAGAATGAAAAATTTGTAACAGAGACTAAAAAGGAATTCCAGATGTTTTTTAAACAAAATATACAACCAGATATTTCCACCAGAACTGTTTGGGACACATTCAAGGCCTATGCTAGAGGTTGGATAATTAGAGAAGCTGCTCATATTAGAAAACAGAAGACTGAGAAATTTACACAAATCAAGGAACCAATCAAGAAACAAGAAGAAGATATGAAACAGAATTCTTCATCTGAACAGTCTAGAGTGAAACTGAAACTGTTACAGCATCAAATTAATTGTTTGCTAACACAGGAGATGGCCAAAAACATTACTTATGCAAAACAAAATTACTTCGAAAATGCTAATAAACCAACTAGATGGTTAGCATATAAGCTATGGAAAAAGAAAGAAAAAGGAAATATAAAAATTCTGAGAGATGACGAAGGAGAAGAGAAAAACATGCCTAAAGATTTTAAAAGGATTATCGAAGCTTCCTATGAGAAATCTTATCAAAAAAGAGAAGCTACACAAGTGGAAAGATTCTTTAGAAAAACACAATTTAAAGAAACTTACTGAGGAATAAAGGAAATTTTTAAATGAACCAATAACCTTTTCTGAATTGATAGAAGCATTAAAAAAAACAAAAAAGGGGAAGAGTCCAGGTCCTGATGGCTTTCCAGTAGATTTTTACCAAACCTTTGAAGACCAACTGATATTACCTTTAAAACATGTAATACAAAGTATAATAATTGAAGGCAAAATACCAGAAACTTGGAATGAAGCTTTAATAACTTTGATACATAAACAAAATATGGATGAAAAAGAAATTTAAAATTATAGGCCAATCTCACTTTTAAATGTGGATTATAAAATTTAGGCTTCCACTTTGGCTGCAAGATTGAAGAGTTTTGACACAAATAATTCATCAAGATCAAGCAGATGTTTTGCCAAAAAGACAACTTAGAAACAATGTAAGGACTATATTGAATGTAATTGAATATTTTGAAGCACATCCAGAGAAACAAATGGCTTTGATCTTTCTGGACACTGAAAAAGCATTTGACAATGTCAACTGGAACTTTATGTTGGAACAACAATTGTCTTCACAGTGTGGGAAAGACTTTTTTATAATGGTTAGAGCAATCTACACCAAGCAACAAGTGAGGATTCTTGTTAATTGAGATTAAGAACATAGCAGCTGCGGGGCACACCGGCAAACCAGGGGAGGGGGAGGGCGGGCAAGCTCTTCACTGGCGCTCTTCCCCGAGGGTGGAGGGGGAGGGCAGACAAGCTCCGCTGCTGCCTCCTGCGCCCCACTGGGGCACTCTTCACTGGTGGCGGTGGCAGGGAGGCAGCTGGCGATGGTGGCGGGGGGCTTTTCGCGGGGGGCGGGGTGCAGTTTGGTGCCCCTGTGGGCTGGCACACCCTAGGCGATCGCCTGTCTCACCTAGCGGGCAAGCCGGCCCTGGCTGCGGCCCTGGGGGAAGGCACTGATGGCAGTAAGTGAAGGATCTGGGGGGTGGGGGCTTGATGGGGGGATGAAAGAGCCTTCCTCCCTCTCCCCATTTCTTTGCCCTCTTTCTGTCCCTCCTTTCCCTCTCTCCTTTCCTTTTCTTTTTTTCCCTTTTCCTCCTTTTTTCCTTCTCTCTCTTTCTTTCCCTCCTCTCTTTCCCTTCTTTCCTTCTCTCCTTTTTCTCTCTCCCTCCTTTTGTTCTTTCCTTTTCCTCTTTCCCTCCTTCTTCCCTTCTCTCTCTTTCTTTCCCTCCTTCTTCCCTTCTCTCTGTCCCTCCTTTTGTTCTCTCCTTTTCCCCTTTTCCTTCTTCTTTCCTTCTCTTTCTTTCCCTCTTTCCTTCTCTCTTTTTATCCCCTCTTTCCTTCCTTCTTTCCTTCTTTCTCTTTCCCTCTTTTCTTCCTTCTTTTCTTCTCTCTACTCTCTCTCTCTTTCCTTCCCTCTTTCCTCCTGTGGCCCAACTCTTCACTTTCCTTCCCGCCCCCCTGCAGGCTGGGTGGGGAAGGGAAGGAGAGGCTTTTGAAGATGCCTTCCCCCCTTTGCTTCCCCTTCTGACATCACTTCTTGTAATGTCAGGGGGTGTGGCATATGCTAATGTGCTCCTGCACCTCTTTTTCTACAAAATGACCCCTGCTTCTGTTAATGCATCCTAAGATTGCATTAGCTTTCTTCACAGCCACATCACACTGCAGGCTCATGGTTAGCAGGCTAAGGGTTAGCAGTTTTCATTGTCTGGATTTTATTTTCTCAAAACTCCCACTTTGTTCCTTTCACACTGGAAGAGCAGTTCACAAAACTGATTCAGTATGCATCTCCAGCATGTCAATCTCTGCGTCCAATCATTTCCCAACTGCTTTAGCAATACTTTCCTGTAGACCTCAAATAAGCCTGCCAGCAGCACAACTTGGAAGATGAAGTGATATTTTCCTTGGTGAGGATGAAAATATACGAAGGCGGGGGGGGGGTCCTATTATTTATTTATTTATTTAAATTTATTTCTTTTATCGTCGAGGCATTCCCAACCCTTCCAGGCCAGCCCTCAGTTTACAGAACACCAAAATACTCCACACTTATGTGGTGTGTCAGAGGGTTCAAAACGCTCCCCCTCTGTGATCTTCTCGTGAGCCTTACAGCTGCCCTGCAAATCAGGACAACCTGATTATACTCACAGGACACCTGAGGCAGACTAACTAAGACTGAGAGAGGGAGAAACAGTTGGTGAAAGGCCACCTCAAGAATGGCAGCGGTGAGACCTGAGCCCGGGAACACCAGATTCACAGCTCAATTTCTACACCAGTTCTCTTTGCAGTGACCTAACCTAAGAAAGGAAAGGGCTTGCAGGAGAAAGCAGAGTTATTTACCTTTGTCTTTTTTTCTCCTGTTATTGTCAACGATGCTGTCAGCGGATCAAACTGAGAATCGTTCTGAAAACAGAGATGAAAAAACAGATCCATTTATCAGCTGTTTTCAGTCGGCATAATCTAATCTGACACCCAGATCACCTTTTTATTCATTCATTCATTCATTCATTCATTCATTCATTCACATTTGTAGCCTGCCTTCCCAGAAGCAGGCTCAGGATGGGCAACAACATGTCATTTATACAAAATATATTAGTTAATAAAATAACATTAAAATTTAAAACATCTTCATAAATATTAAAATGGTGGTCACAGCTAATAACAAAAAAAAAATGGGTTGTGGGAGGTTCCTGGCCATAGCCAGTAGTTGTTAACAGTGTGACAAACACAAAAACAGAGTGACAAACAAAAAACGATGCAAATTTTAGACAAAGGCAGCATTCAATAGCTAAATGGAAGAATACCAGAAAGTAACCATGCGGTGAGCTCCCGTCTCCGGCCCCGGCTCCTGCCAGCCTAGCAGTTCGAAAGCAAGAAATTGCAAGTAGATAAATAGGTACCTCTTCGGTGGGAAGGTGACAGCGTTCCGTGTACCTTGGCGCCTAAGTCATGCTGGCCACGTGACCACGGAAATGTCTTCGGAGAGCACTGGCTCTTCGGCTTGGAAACGGAGATGAGCACTGCCCCCTCGAGTCGAATTTGACTCCCTTTCAAGCAAGGGAAACCTTTACCTTTAACCACGTGACGCATATACTTCCTAACAAGCACCTAGGAGATACTGCCACCAACCAATAAGGGTCTTGCAAACCAAAGGGCGATGCTGGGAAAGTGACCCAAAGCAAAATGGCTCTTGAAGGCTGCAGAGCCCCCTGCCCCGTGAGAGAGCTGCCTCAAGCCACAGCTACTGGGTGCCGGGACAATGAGGCTTCTCTGTTTATCTTAAGGTCATCATATCCCTGCATGACTGTCAGGCTTAGCAGTCAGCACAAGAGGCATGAAATACAAGGGACCGAGGACCTGTTGGTCTCACAAGGCTTACATCCTCAGGTCACCATGCAATGGTTAATTCAGGCGAATAGAGCTGGAAGGGATCTCAAGGGTCATTTAGTCCAAACCCCCCCGCCCCGCATAACAGGAAATTCACAACTACCGCACGCCCCCAGTGACCCCTGCTCAGAGGAAGGGGGGAAAGAACCCAACCTCCAGGATCTCTGGGCCAATCTGGCCTGGAGGAAAACTCCTTCCTGACCCCAAAGTGGTGACCAGCGTTACCCTGGGCATACAAGAAGGGGCCAGGAGCCAAGCCCTGGCTCACCCCTGCCTGCCCTCCCTCTCCCCATCTGCCTAAAATTCATAGGGCGTCCTAGAATCAGCACTGCTTGTCAGATGGCCATCCAGCCTCTGCTTAAAAGCCTCCGCAGGAGAGCTCACCCCCCACCCCTGAGGAAGCCTGTTCCACTGAGGAACCGCTAGTGTAAACGTTTTTCTTCTGAAATATCATCTTCCTTGTTTCTACCACATCTGGATGGGGCAAACAGGTCAAGCCAGGTGATCATGCCGGTACAACAGTTCCACAGCCACAGTAAGGGGTCCTTCTGCCCAGAAGATATTCCAGATGAAGGCTTCTTAAGTGGAGAACTTACAAACATCCAGCAAGCTATATGATGAAATAGGGACCTGGACCAGGGTTTCCGTAGGCCTCATCCGATCCCCATACCACACTGGGTTCCACACTGATACAGAACTGTGCATAACAATTAGTATATTGAAAAGATAAGGGAAATACCAGCAACGAGTGGAAAGTCAGTCTAGCAGGCAGAATCAACACTCCCGCACTGTCCGATTCCTTTGCATTAACCATCGCAATGTACTCCACTAAATAATGTTCCCCAACTGAAAGTAAAGAGAAGGAAAGGTGTGTGGAAAACGCTGGGAGACTTTTGTCCCCTATCTGGGTCCTCCAGGACTACATTTTGGATAGAGAACAAAGGGTGACTCCAGAGGCACCTTTAAGACCAACAAAGTTTAATTCTGGGCATAAGCTTTTGTGCAGCGTGTACATGAAGGCTTCTACCCAGACTTCAGCTTTGTTGGTCTTCAAGGTGCCTCTGGAGTCAAACTTAGTTTATTTTTTATTTTTTATTTATTTATTATTTGGATTTATATCCCGCCGTCCCCGAAGGCTCAGGGCGGCTCACAACAGGGCACGCATGCTGGCTTTAAAACACATTAAAACAGTATAAAACCCAATGGGACAAATAGAACAAACATTCAAAATTTAACAGCATATTAAAACAAGACGGGGCGGATCATAATCCCCGACAGCCAAATGATAGATTGTCATCCCCACTCCTACCTGGGCCGTCCCGCACCGAAGATGGCAGTGGTGTGATGGCGCAGGGCTAACAATGATGGAATAGCGATGGCAGAATAGTAATGGCGGCGGCTCCTAAGCATAGGCCTGGCGGAATTGCTCCGTCTTACAGGCCCTGCGGAACTGAGCAAGGTCCTGCAGGGCCCGGATCTCCTCTGGGAGCTCCTTCCACCAGGTAGGAGCTGCCATCGAAAAAGCCCTTGTTCTATTGCTTGAGACCAACATGGCGACCCACGTGAATCTATCTTGGATACAGAAAAGAGATGAAATAATCTGCCGATACCCTGTAATGCCGAAGCCTTCCAGTGCCCCTCGCTCATGACAGGTGGGCTGTTCCCACATTTGTCTGGCCCGAGCAGAGTCTGGCAGCCAGAGGGGCCTGAAGGGGCCGGGGTCTTCAGAGGACAGGCCCTGCTGGGAGTCCGAGGTCAGATCCTCAGAGGAGTCATTCCGCTGTAAAAATTGGCCCCAGGTGTGGGGGGGGGGCCAGTGAAATCGAGACTGGGGCTGTCATGCTGGGTAACTTTTAAATTCTTCCCCCACACGCCCAGAACGGTTGCCTCAAAATGCCCCCCTCCAAAAAAAACCCCAATACTATATTTATTTAGAACTGAAATTTGCTAGCAGCAAAACTTACTAGCACACACACACACACACAAACAATCTAAATTGTGGTGTTGTGGTTAAGAGCAGCGGACTCTAATCTGGAGAAGTGGGTTTGATTCCACACTTTCCTCCACATGAAGCCTGCTGGGTGGCCTTGGGCCAGTCCCAGTTATCTCCGAACTCTCTCAGCCCCACCGACCCCTCCCAAGGCGGAGCCCGTTGTGGGGAGAGAAGGGAAGGTGATTGTAAGCCGCTTTGAGACTCCTTACAGCAAAGAAAAGCAGGGTATAAAAATCAACTCGTCTTCTTCTAAGTGGCACAAATAACTACAGCAGACAAAGCAATTCTTTCGGGATAGTCTGTAATTTATTTTTTTTATGAGCATAATTTTTATGCTGTTGTTTTACTCTTTACTCTTTAAAGCCCCCCACCCCCCGCCAAGTTTTTATGAGGAATGAAATGGCCATTTTCCACTTTCTCAGAATTATGTTGCTACTTTAATTTCATCTGGATTTATTTGACTTTGGCGCAAGTAACAGAGAATGCACTATTCCAGGTCTGCAGAGTCAAGCCGCATGTCCAGATCTGATTTAAATATTTTCTTAAAACAACTACATTCCATGAAAAGAGCAAGAATCCAGTAGCACCTTAAAGTCTAACAAAATTTGTGGCAAGCTTTTGTGACTCACTGATCACTTCTTCAGAGACACGAAACCTCCTCCCCTGCCACAAATTTTGTTAGACTTTAAGGTGCTACTGGATTCTTGCTCTTTTCATGGAATGCAGTTGTTTTAAGAAAATATTTAAATCAAATCTGGACATGTGGCTTGACTCTGCAGACCTGGAATAGTGCATTCTCTGTTACTTGCAACAAAGTCAAATAAATCCAGATGAAATTAAAGTAGCAACATAATTTTGAGAAAGTGGAAAATGGCCATTTCATTCCTCATAAAAACTTGGCCGGGGCGGGGGGGGGGCCTTAAAGAAATGTCAAAGAGTAAAACAACAGCAAAAAAGGTGCTCTGGGACTCATGGCTCTTTTCTGCAAACAAACACAGCTACCCATCTTGACGTACATTCCATGAAAAAAAACCAATGAACGTACCATGCAAAATCTGTATTCTGAATGTCTGGAACCCATCTGTGGTCTGACCGCCCTGTGCTCCCTGAACATGGAGACCTGTGATGTTATCCACTAAAACAAGGTCCGTGGCACTGAATGCGTGCAGCGTATTTGTGTTGTTAATCAGGAGTTTCACATAAGCGCTTTGAAGTTCATGGTCAGTTTGAACCTGCAGAATGAAACCAGCATCAATTACAGCAGAAACGTTAGTCAACAACCCTTAATATTAGAGCCAAACCATATTGCACAAAATATTCCAAGCAACTTTCCTCAGGGCCTTATTCACACACAAGAAGAAGCCATCTGGAACAGAGAAAGAGCAATGGGGGGGGGAGGGGGCCTTCATCCTTTCCCCCTCCCCCAAGCGGCTTTTCATCCATAGGGGAATGTGTTTCTACCTGCTTATATGGAGATAAGGAGCTTGAAAAGAACAATTCTGAGAGGGGAAAACAGCTAACAGCAAAAGAAGCAAACCCCTCCTTGATTCCCAACAGCAGTAGCTTCTTTCCATTTAAAAAGCGGGGGGGGGGCACCACTGGGGGAAAGCTGCCCAGAACTCCACTTAACTTAATATGCAGCTCGCCCAATTCAATTCTGGCATGGAAAGGGTCAAGGGTCATTCCTGTTTTTCTGAGGGCATCTAGGGCAACTCACAAATGTCCCCAGACTCTGATTTCAAATTCTCGAGATGATTTAATCTCCACTACAGCAAGCCGTTGCTTGGAAACCGAGTAATAGAAAGCCATGGGTCTGAATACAAGAGACCAGCCCATGCAGAGACAGGACGGAATGAATACGAGGAGCGGAACGTCCTGGAGAGGCCCCATTCAGCAGGACAGAAATGGGCCCTGCTAATCAGGCTCTGGGAGAGGCAGAACAGCCGAGCGCTGGAGTGACGGGCGGGTTCACGACGGGCGATTCCCTTCTGTTCCGCTCCGTTTCCCCCCTTCCTTTTCATTGTCTGGATCGGGAAGGGCACAGCACAGAAAACCTTACAATGGAGATTATAATGTCTTAATAAATATAGCTCCAATTTTTTTTTCTTGTATTTTATTTCTGATTCCGCACAACCATTTTGAGAAATTACCGTCGGTGCAGTCCTTCTGGCTGACCATCTCGACTGTAATGTCTCCACTGGCTCCCAAGGGGATAGCTCCAACCTTGGGGGGGGGAGAGTTCCCTCCCCTGTGGTCACCCAAACGCCAAACCTCCTGGACCTTTCCCCTATTTAACCCCCCCCCAATGCTGCAATTGGTTCCAGAGAGCAGAAGAGTCCAGGTACTGTGCCTGCCCACCCCTGCAGAACTAACAGCAGCTTTTAGGGAGGGAAGGCAATTTATGCAGGGAAAGACACAGGAGGAAAGGGTAAATACATGGGTGTGCAAGCACACACCCCATTGACCCTCCTCTGCAGCTATCTGGGACTTCTAATAACTTCTTTTAAATACCACGAGAGATCCCAACCACAGATTTCCCCCCATCATGTCTTATTTGACCCTGAATGACCTGCCTCCACATCTCATCCCTATGCAGCCTTTGCCCTGCTCCCGCACACGGAAGCAGCTTCATTCCTGCCACTTCTCATTTTTGTAGATTCTGGGTCCCTATTGCTTGGGGGGGGGGGTTCCCCCTTTTCCTCAAGTGTTTTGCTTCCCATAGTGATCTACTTGATATTATATCACTATACGTCCAGCATAAAATAAAATACGCCAGACATACACGATGTAATATTGCATCAACCACTAGAGGGAGCAAAACACATGCAGAAAAGGGAGAAAATAATCCCAAAGCGACAGGGATGCTCAAGCGATGAAAATGAGACTGTGTTTAGAGCCCTAATATAAAGGCATTGCCTACAACGAAGGAGGAGAAGGCATGTGGATTGGGTCTGGCTGGGTGCTGACATATCAACCTACTTCAGCATTAATCTGATATCTGGAAAACTGATCTGTCCTCCCCAGAGAGGTGCCGAAGTGCGCAGGGAAATGCTTGACCGTAGCCAGCAATCAATCAGTAAGGAATGGATGTTCGCTTCTAGTCATTCAAGCAAAAGCCTTTGCCAAGGGATTCCAAAAAGCCAGACCATGGGATCTGAAGAGGCCCAGTACCACATCTTAAGAGTTCTCCGGATACCGCCCTAGCCTTCACAAAGTTTGTTAGGCCTAACGGGCAAGGGATGGCTGAGGTGGCCCGTACTGCATCCCTAAAGGGCTGAAGCCTTCAAGTCTCCTCTCCCCCAGGACGTGAGGAACTCAAGGGGGAGGGAGAAGGTAAAAGCCCCCACTTTCTCTCTCTATCTGACCCCTGGCCCTCCTCTATTGAGCTCTTCAAGTATTGATCCTTATCACACTGAAAATGGTACACAATACTAAACTGGGGCGCACTGAATTTTTGCCCGTGGTGTGTTATTACATTTTGCCAGAACTAATGATACTTTAATTTATTTTGGGGGGCGTTTCCTTGATGTTGAAGCTCTCTAGAAGCTATTAGTACTCAGATTGTGATTTTATAGGTAGACCCAGTCTCAGTAGTTGTGGCTCACCAAGCCAATCCTCCTTGTGCCCAAGCAATTCTGCCTCAGATTGTTGCAGCTGGAACAGCAACAAGCATTCTTGTGCACTTCTGGAACTTTGTGGAAATGGGAAACAACATCCAAGTGAAAATACACGAACCCTCTTCGGTAATGGTTCCTGACTTACCAGTTCATTTATCATATTTTGTAATACTGGTACGAGTATTGTTGAACTGATGTGGAAGAGAAGGAGGCTCTAAAAACCATCTGAAGAAGCATCGGAGGAAGTGAGCTCGGACACATGGAAGCTCGTGCTAGAATAAAAGTTGTGCCACTGGATTTGTCTGACTTTTTCCACCTAAAAAACAGGGCCTCTGCTGAACATAAACGTTCTGTTTTTAATCGGCCTCCCCACATCTGAACGTCATAGATGAGTGCATAGACAAGCATCTGATCTTTCAACCTTTGAATAGCTGCAGATACCTAAATCTGCAGATTGGGGCAACACCGACACTTAACAGGTTTTTCTGCAAACTTGGGGACTCCCAGATGTGCAAAAAAAAAAAAATCTGAAATGTTTAAAAAAATGCATTGGGAGTTTAAATTCCCCACAATCTTTTTTAAACAGTGTTTTCTGTGCGTACAGCTTACCAGCTCCTGCTGCCAGACTTAAGGTGGTTGGTGGGGCCTGGAGACGTTCCAAGCTTGGCAGTTGGGGGGGGGAGCTGAGATTCTCCCCCCATGAGCATTATGGTGTGTCCCCCTTGTGCTTTTAGATCATATTTATTACCCAAGTATCTAAAAGAGAGATTTAACCAGTCCATATTTTGATTTCACCAAGTACATTAACTCCAGGCTAAGTTTGTTTTACAGCACTGAAAGTTTTGATTCTGCTTACTGGCTTGGGGTTTACATATTTCTAAAGGGGGGTGGGTGGGATGACTTGTGGCTGAAACAAGTTTATCAAAGATTTGGATCTTATGGCTCTAAGGAGATTCTTTCAAACTTACCACTGCACATTTCTGAAAAGTAATTCCATGCATAGAAGACATTGCAGTTCTTGACACATCTTCATGCTGCACAGAAAATTTAACAGCCTCATTTCAGCTTAAATGTATGATATGCATTTCATCTTTCTAGGATCAGTAACAAGTTTAACAAAAGACTTAAGGTGCTTATCTTAATGTACCGACAAACATGAAAACCATAAGTTAAGACGCTAGCCTTTACCTCTCCGCTGGCAAGGAATGTGTGCATTTCATACACAGATCTGATGAATTCAGCTCTGACACATGAAACAATAAATATTTTAGTTGCTGTAGCCATTTGCTTGAAATGCATGGTTAAGATGATTTACTTAAATGAGCTAAATCATCTTAACTAAGTAACAAAACAGGAAACCTCCTCAGGAAACAATCCATAGACAAAAGAACCTCCTCAGGAAAGCTCCTGATAGCCTGGAGAACTCCTACAAGATAATGACTCAGCCCTACCCCACCTTCCTGAGTAGATATAAATTACCTGCCTACCATTTTTCTGCTCACCTTGACACAGAGAGTACTCCATCTTTCTGTGTTATACCTCTGAGGATGCCAGTCACAGCTACTGGCGAAACATCAAGTCCTACAAGGCCAAGACGTCTCTTGCCCTGAAAACCCCACCAGGGTCGCTATAGGTTGGCTGCAACTTGACAGCGCTTCCACGGATGCCTGGTGGTGGAATATGTCCAGGGCTTCTTTGCCATGTGTCCAGAGGATAAGAACATTATCAGTGCATCACAGGTATAACACAGATGTGAGATGGTGGGAGTTTAGGAAGCACTGCTCCAAGTGAGCCATAAAGGTGTTAGCATACTGTGGGGCCATGTGGGTGCCCATGGCTGTCCCACTGATCTGTAGGAACATCCTAAACAATCCATTATATACAGTCAGTCTCTACACAACAGCCACATCTGCTCTAATCCTACAGCTTGAAAGAACCCCCCAAGGGTCATCTAGTCCAACCCCCTGCACAATGCAGGAAATTCACAACTCCTTCCCCCTCCCAGTCCCCCAGTGACCGCCACTCTGTCCCCAGAGGAAGGCAAAAAACCTCCAGGATCCCTGGGCCAATCTGGCCTGGAGGAAAATTCCTTCCTGACCCCAAAGTGGTGATCAACATTACCCTGGGCATGCAAGAAAGGGCCATGAGAGCTGAGCACTGGCTCATCCCTTCCTGACCTCTGTCTCACAATCTGCCTGAGCCAGCTTGGTGTAGTGGTTAAGTACGCGGCCTCTAATCTGGGAGAACCGGGTTTGATTCCCCACTCCTCCACTTGCAGCTGCTGGATGACCTTGGGCAAGACATAGTTCTGTCAAAGCTGTTCTCTCAAGGGCAGTCCTGGAAAGAGCTCTCTCATCCCCACTCACCTCACAGGGTGTCTGTTGTGGGGAGGGGAAGGGAAAGGAGTTTGTAAGCTGCTCTGAGACTCCGAGTGAAGGGCGGGATATAAATCCAATCTCCTCCTCCTCTTCTTCTTCATAGAATCAGCATTGCTGTCAGATGGCCATCCAGCCTCTGCTTTAAAACCTCCAGAAAAGGAGCCAGGTGGGTCTGCTAGACTTGTTTATTTGTTTAGATTTGCTGGGGGAGGGGGAGGGGCTTGGTCATAAGCACGGTTGTGCATCTGGGTGGAGGCTTTTCTCCTGTGATTATTGAGCTGGAGGCAGCAGCCGCATGGGTCTGCTAGAGTTCTGGGTCATCAAAAATCCATTCTTCTTGGGGGTCGTGTGTCAGGTAGCCTGTCATGTATATGGAATGTAAGGGAGTATATCCTCCTCTGAGGTTCTCATCTATTTCAGCCTGCCAGGGCACTACGCTGGGAAATAGCGGCTTTTAAATTGTTATTCTCTTCTGCCTGCTTGCTTTGCCCGCGTGCCCAAATTATAATCATTGGCTTCACTTAGATCATGGGGTTGTTTGAATTTACTATAATTCAGGAGCCTCCATTATCCACAGCCATTCCTGACACGAACTGTGTATGTGCTTTCAGTTATGATTTACCAATAAATAGAATCTTATGAAGCCCTGCATTGTGTGATCTGACTGGGAAGCCTTACATAGGGTTTGTTTAATTAGCATTACGTTTTTGCCTGGGCTGTCCAGGTCATGGCTCAGTTGAAGAGCCTCTGCTTGGCATGCAGGGTTCTACCCCTGGCACCTCCAGTCAAAAGGACCAGGCTGTGGCTTGTTATGAGAAAGACTTCAACCTGAGACCCTGGAGAGCCACTGCCACTCTGCATAGACTGGGGGGGGGGAGGCGGAGGGAGAAGCTTGCAATGCCCAGCCATTTCATGTTTTCCCCTGGGTCCTAGGTTCTGAACATTGACCATGGGAACAGGCTGGGGAGGGTAAAGTAGCGTTCTCTTCACAAGCTGAGACACGGCTGCTGCCAGATTTCAAGGTGGGTAATTAGGCTGGGGAAGGCTCAGCAATGGGGGGATATGGGATTCCCCCCCACGTGAGTTTTGCAGCCTCCCATTTCTATAATGATGCTTTCTCACACACACTAAATAACGCACTTTCAATACACTTTGCAATTGGACTTTACTGTGTAAAACACAGAATTCACTTGCAAATGGTAGCTGAAGTGGACTGAAACTGCATTATTTATCATGTGTGAAAGCACCATTATTTGCCAACTCCGGGTTGGGAAATACCAGGAGATTTGGGGTGCGGAGCCCAGCGAGGTAACTCCATGCACCCCATCCTCCAAAGGGGTCATTTTCTCCGGGGGAGCTGATCTAAGAACATAAGAGAAGACAATGTTGGATCAGGCCAGTGGCCCATCCAATCCAACACTCTGTTGTCACACAGTGGCCAAAAATATCATGTGCCATCAGTGGGGCCGGGACACTAGAAGCCCTCCCACTGTTGACCCCCCCCAGCACCAAGAATAGAGTGCATCACCTGCCCCAGAGTTCCTACCTATACCTTGTGGCTAATAGCCACTGATGGATCTCTGCTCCAGATGTTTACCTAATTCTCTCTTGAAGCTGTCCATGCTTGTAGCCACCACCACCTCCTGTGGCAGTGAATTCCATATGTTAATCACTCTTTGGGTGAAGAAGGACTTCATTTTATCTGTTCTAACCCGACTGCTCAGCAATTTCATGGAGTGCCCACGAGTTCTTGTATTGTGAGAAAGGGAGAAAAGTACTTCTTTCTCAACCTGATCTATCCCATGCATAATCCTATAAACCTCGATCATGTCACCCTCAGCCATCGTTTCTCCAAGCTAAAGAGCCCCGAGTGCTTTAACCTTTCTTCATAGGGAAAGTGTTCCAACCCTTTTATCATTCTAGCTGCCCTTTTCTGCACTTTCCCCAAAGCTATAGTATCCTTTTTAAGGTGTGGTGACCAGAACTGTACACAGTATTCCAAATGAGGTCGCACCATCAATTTATACAGGGGCATGATGATACTGGCTGATTTGCTGTCAATTCCCTTCCTAATAATCCCCAGCATAGCGTTGGCCTTTTTTATTGCAGTCGCACACTGTCTTGACATTTAAAGTGACTTATCTACTACGAGATTTCTCTCTTGGTCTGTCTCCACCAGTTCAAACCCCATCAATGTGTATTTATAGTTAGTATTTTTGGCTCCGATGTGCATCACTTTGCACTTGGCCACATTGAACCCCATTTGCCACGTTGATGCCCACTCACCCATCCTCGACAGATCCCTTTGGAGTGCCTCACAATCCTCCCTGGTTCTCACCACCCTGAACAACTTTGTGTCATCTGCAAATTTAGCCACTTCACTGCTTACTCCCAATTCCAAATCATTAATGAACAAGTTAAAAAGCATTGGACCCAGTACTGGTCCCTGTGGTACCCCGCTGCTTACCACCCTCCACTGCGAAAACTGCCCATTTATACTCACTCTCTGCTTCCTATTAGCCAGTTTTTGATCCACAGAAGGACTTGTCCTTTTATCCCATGACTATTGAGCTTACTTGGGAGCCTCTGTAGTCTGGAGGTCAGTTGTAATTCTGGGAGATCCCCAGGCCCTACCTGGAGGTTGGCAACCCTATTTACAGTCCGGCCTGACAAAGTCCCCTTTATGTTAGCTCCAGCCCTCATAACAAATGAGTTCAACACCCCTACTCTAACTACTTGGGAAAGCATTAAAGTCTATGCAAGAGCAGTTCTGGTTGTCTGGAGCTACTAACAGCAACAAAGTTATAATTTCCACCACAGTGGCACTCAAATAATACGTCAGACTGTGGATGAAGCAAGAGATGATCTTTTACTGACCACCTGATGGTTGAGGGAAGCCTGTCGTTTGGACTTCTTTGTCCAGGATCCTAAAGCCAAGGAGGAAGGGCCGAGGGGAGCCGCTGGGACTGCAGAAGTTAGGGGCCGTCTACGGTCTTTGCTTTGTCTCCTGACCGCTGGCATTCGGGCAGCTAAAAGAAAAAATCAAAGAAAAATTCAAGGCGTGACTCAGACATTCAGCAGACACCTTTCAACCAATGACGTTCCACTTTGCCTGTCCGATGCTGGAGATGGGCCATCAGCACCAAAGATGCTTTCCAAACTGGAACCAGCTGCACCCTACCAAGCACCCACTTCCCCTGCATTTGACCCAAGAACGAACTGGAGCCATTCAACCGCTGGGCCCACTTTTGGCCCTCCACAAGGGCCAAGCTGAGGGAGAAACCAACGGCTGCTTCCTGCTGCGTGATTCCACAACACCTGCCGTGCAGGTCTGTGACAGGAAGGCGGACGGAGTGCCTGCATCTGCTCTGAACGTCCTGCTGCAGAAGATTTTGTGAGGGAGACGCCCTCTCTTCACAAAATAGCATCAGCAAATCTCCTCGGACATGTTTTCTCCTCAACTGTCATCTCACAAATAACAAAACAGGCAGCCCAGTCTGACAAAAAGGAACAAAAAGGATCGTCTAAGTTGGTGTGTTGTAGTGGTTAAGAGAGAACAGGAAGAAGAGATCGGATCTATACCCCTTTGCCCTTCACTCGGAGCCTCAGAGTGGCTCACAAACTCCTTTTCCCATCCCCTCCCCACAACAGACACCCTGCGAGGTAGGCGGGGCTGAGAGAGCTCTTTCGAGGACTGCTCTTTCAAGAACAGCTCTGACAGAGCTATGGCTTGCCCAAGGTCATCCAGCAGCTGGAGGAGTGGAGAATCAAACCCGGTTCTCCCAGATTAGAGTCTGCGCACCACTACACCAAACTGGCTCTCAGACTAGAGTGTTGGATTGCAGTTCAAATGTCCACTCATACTATGGAAGCTTGCTGGGTGACCTTGGGCCAGTCACATGCTCTCAGCCTTACCTACCTCACAGGGCTGTTCTGAGGATAAACTGGAGGAGAGGAAAATGATGTCAGTCACTCTGAGTCCCCACTGAGGAGAAAGAAGGCTGGGGTACAAATGGAGTAAGTAAAATAAATAAGGTTGCACTTACCTGTTGTGCCAAAACACTTCCTTGATGTCTGAATTCTAGATTCATCTTGAGCCACCTGAAACACAACAAGTGGTCAGATGTGTTTGGATTTACTCCCCAAATCAATGTGTACAAACAGGGCTTGTGCCACTTCTGAGGTCATCCACTGGCTTCTACATCACTGCAGGCTGAAAGATCCGAAGGTTTTTAAAGGGACAGGGCAGGCCTCCTGACTGGGTGTTCTAGGAATGCAAACGTTACCCTTCAGGTTTACTGATCGAGGGTCAATTCTTGCAGGCATTTAGTTCTGAGGAGACTAGAACTGCCCCAATAATTAAATGGATTGTGTACCTCCGGCACGAACTGCCACAGTGAACAGTGCGGACTATTTTGCTGGCCCAGAACTCTATGATGGGCCACTTTCACCCACTGGATGGACTTTTAGAACTTCAGGACACTTTCCCAAACTACAGTTCTGGATCTGGGATCAGCTGAGAACAAATGAGGAGCAGGAAAGCAGTGGAGAAGGCAGAAGCGAGTCAGAGCCCGGGACGGATATTGCTTTGGGGTGGCAGAGGCTCTGCTCCTCCACAGGTGGCCCATGGCCAAGCCGTGGTGCAGGGGAGATCAGTCCTTCCAGTTTGGGCACCCTAAATCTGCATAATGGGAGAGTGAGCTACCTGTGATCCTTCCAACATGCAGAGTCGCCATTCCGTGTGAACAAGACCATATGCCTACCATACTTGCCCTAAAAACCTGGCTCTCCAAACGGGGCATACTGAAAGTGGAAAAGGAGCATGTGCCCAATTCATACAAAACAGTGGCTACGCATATTGAAAAGGCCATGCAGTTTCCCCTCATGTGTGGATGGGCTGCCCAAAACAGGCACAACTGAGAACGGGACTCAGGTCCCAGTTTCATCCGCTAACATCTTCCTGGAAATACCAGAGCAGCTGGACTGGAGTCCAGGAGCACCGCAGAGACCAACCAGGTTTCCCGGGCGTGACCTTCCGAGGGTCAGAGCCAGTCAGAAGGGTCAGTGCCGCCTTGAGGGGCCGATGGTCTCTGATCCAGGATCAGGCCGCTTCAGGGGCTCCTTTTCAAGGATGGACCTGCAAAGTTTCCTTCCAGCAAGCCAGGTCCTGGGCCCATCTGGGCCAACACCGCCTAGTATTGCTGAGCGGCCCCCTCCGGACTAGTGCCAGACAGAAATCGCCCCCTGTGGGTTCTACTGCTTGAGGGCTAACATCCAGAGCTGCGGCTGGGGATCGAACCAGGGATCTTTACCCACAGATCAGACTATCGGTGTCTGGGCAGAAAGTCCCCCTCCCTCCACTGCTGGGTCTGCGGGGCCTCCTAGAAATCAAAGCGGTTACAGTGCCAGCGGGCGGGGGGGGGGTGTCCAGGCGCCATGGACGGTGGCTGGGTGCCCTCGGGCCAGTCACACCCTCTCAGCCTAACCTACTTCGCAAGGTTGTTGCGAGGATCAAACGGAGGAGAACGACCTAAGCCGGCCGAGGGGCGCTGGGAGGAGAAGGACCGCCGGCCGCGGCATCCGCGCTCGGCTGGAGAGAGAGGCGCTGGGCGGCTGCCCTCGGGCCCGGGAGGCGCCACTCACCCGCTGCGCGCCGAGAGCCGCCGGGGGGAGGCTGGGTCCGGGGCGGCAGGGAGCCTGGCCCGCCCAGCCCCGAGGCCCCCTCCCGGGCTGTCCCCGCTCCAGCTCCCGGCCGAAGGGACTCCTCGGCGCCGCCGCCAGCAGCAGCAGCGGCAGGAGCAGCAGCAGTAGCGGGACCCCCGGCCCGACAGGCCCTCTGCCGCAGGCGGCCGGCGGGGGCATAGGCCAGGGCAGCCGCCGCCGCTCGCCCCCGCGCGGACTCCGCGCAAAGTTTCCGGAAAGAAGCGGGACGGCCGGCCGGACGGCCCCCCGAGCGAGCCCGGCCCACCCTGGCCGGGGCGCAGGAGGAGGAGGCGCCGCAGCTCGCTTGCCCGCCCTCCTCCTTCCCTCCTTCCCTCCTCGGGGGCGGGCGCTCCGGGAGAGCCGTCGGAGGCTGCATGGCGGCGGCGGCCCGCGGGGCGCTCCCGCCGCCGTCGGGGCCCTGCGGGGCGGAGGTGGAGCTGCGGCTCTGGGCGCGCCTCTGGCAGCCTTCGGCGGGCCTCCTGGCGCTGGCCGTCCTGCTGGGGCTGGCGCTGGGGGGCGGCGCGGCCGCCCTGCTCTGGCTCTGGCTCGGCGCGCTCGGGCCTCGCCTCCTCCGCCGGCCCCGCCAGGCTACCCGCGCGCCTCGACGGGGGAGCCAAGTTGCGGGGCGGCCGGGCGGGCTGGGGGCGGGAGGGGGGCAGGCGGGGGTCCCTCGGGAACGGCCCCCTTCTCGGCTGCCGTCGGAGGCCGGGTGAGCTCCGTGGGCGCGCCTCGCCGTCCTGCAGAGCTGCAAATCAAGCGGGGGGGGCGATGCGGACAAACAAGGGGACGGGCCAGGAGCGGCCTGTTCCCGTCTCATGCGAGCGCCGTCGGTCTTGAAGGGCGGTCCCTGCGGGTAGGTTGAGAGCCCCCGCGCAGAACCGCGGGATGTCACGACGGGAGCGGCCCTTCGGTCCCAGGTCCTCCTCAGTTCTCCTCCTGGCAGGGACCCGCATTCCACTCCGGAGGGGGGGAGTCCTTCTTCAAGACCAGCGGCACTCGCACTACCGGGACAGAGGGTGCCTGATGTGTCTCTGGATCCCTTCCCCACTTGATTAGCAGCGTTGCAGGTGGGTCACCCTGTTGGTCTGAAGCAACAGAGGAAAGTTTGAGTCCAGTGGCAACTTTGAGAGGAACAAAGTTTAATTCTGGGTAGAAGCTTTCAGGTGCACACGAAGGCTTCTACCCAGAATTCACCTTGGTTGGTCTCAAAGTTGCCACTGGACTCAAGGTTTCTTCTGGTGCTTCGGACCAACAGGGTGACCCCACCATGGCAAAAATCTGACATGCTCCTGCGCCTGCCTGTTTCAACTTACTTGTACCACTATTCAGATTTCTACCCCTTCATTCTGAGGGTGCACATGACATAAGCATGCAGCTCACATGCGCCACAGTGCGAGCCCACGGGCTACACGTGGCAAGCTGGGTCTCAGGGGATGCGCGGCCTCTGGGTGGAAGGAAGCCCCTTCGCTGTAGCTGGAAGGAAGCCCTCGGGCCCCCCACCCCCACCCCCGTGCCTCTGAGCCCCAGCCTAAGGCTGGAGACAGCATTCCTTCCGGATCAAAGGGGCCGAACCAGCACGCGCACCCACTGCCCCTTCTGTGTGCCTGGTCCTGCATGTGGTTGCCAACTTCCAGGTGGGGCCTGGTGATCTACTTTCACGACTGATCTCCAGACTACAGAGATGCTTTCCACCGGAGAAAATGGCTGCTTTGGGAGGTGGACTCTGAAGCATTAGATACCAGTGAGGTCCCTCCCCAAACCCTGCCCTCTCTAGACTCCGCCCCCAAAATCTCCAGGTATTTCCTAACCCGGAGCTGGCAACCCTACGGGTAGAGGATCCACTTTGCGTAGGGACTAAAGGATGCTAGGCCATGCTGGGGGACAGAAACGAGTTAACTAAAAGAGCTGGGGAACAGACTGTAATGAAACTCTACATAGGCCCTGGTCACACGGAGAATTTGCTGCGCGGAAGGCACAAATGTCAGGCGGATTTCCACGGCGCGATCACACCGCAACATCTGAGAAGCATAGCACTCCCGTGGCATCCCGCCGAAGATGCAGAGTTAAAATGCACTGTGGAAAGTGCACTAGTATCCAGAAAACGTGGGGCAAAGGCAGGCATCTGATCGCGGGAGTGCTAGTATCCTGTGGCATCCAGCACCCGCCCACATCCCATCACAACCGGGATGTTTTTTGTAAGTTTCCTTAGGATGCGCACAAACACCGAGCTGCACATGCGCACAAACGCGACCTGTTGCACCAACTCACCATGAAGCGATCCTTCATTCCTCGATCATGCTCATGCGGGGACTCCGTTGGAAAAAAAACAATTGCCCGTCTGATCCAGAAGCGGTGGCATGCGATCACCACTTGTGTGATCGTGCTGCACCGCTTCTTTGCCACGCTTCGGAATCACCGTGTGATCGGCAGCTAACAGCCTAAGCGCAGAGACTCAGGGGACCATGTGATCGGGCTACCGCACTTTATTTTGCTCTGGGGTGAACAGCCACGCCTCCCCCCCGCATGTTATCTGGCCCATGTGACCGCAGCCATCCTGATACAAGGGACATGTATAGTCCTGCCGCCTCTAGAATATGCCAATGTGGTGTGGGTGAGGTAGACGATGTCGAGCATTACATTTTGAGATGTGTATGGCACGAATCACTTAGGCAAAGGTTTATTTATCCTATTGTACCTCGACATAATGGAACCTCAGATCAGGATCTGGTGATTTTTTTGCTCTCTGATACAGATGCACATGTTACCAGCAGAATGGCTTTGTTTGCTCTGGCGGCAAAAAAGATAAGAATGAGTTTAGAACTTATTGCAAGTTATTGAAGGGTCTTCCCCACTTTGATGTACAATGTTTGTTGTATTTTGTTTTATTTTGTGTTGTTATGGCCAATGGCTAAGACAATAAACTTAAACTTGACTTGTATAGTCAGGAATGCAGTCTTGACATCATTTGGTAAACTGGCCAGTCCATCAGTAGAATGGAATTCAAGCGAGGGCATTTAAAACATTTCAGACGATGTCTGTTGAACTGTCTTGCTGTTGTAACTAAAAAAATAATCTTGTCCTTGGGATTTCAGAAGGAGGACTCCGGAAGATTGGTTGAAGGCCATCACTCTGCAGCTCAGAAACATCATCGTGAAGGAGAGTGTTCCTTACCAGAAATGAAAGAAAGAGAAACGTGGACAGCCGCAGGAAAGGTATTCGGCCGTTTGCTTAGAGCAGGGGTGTCGAGCTCCTTTGTTAGGAGGGCCGGATCTGACGTAAATGAGACCTTGTTGGGCCAGGCCACGTGTGCGTCATAAAATGTCATGCCAGGTAGCGGAGAGATAAACTTTATAAAGGACACAAACACAGAGGGTGTTTTTTTACTCAAAATAAAAACATGCTGAAAACATTATCACTCTTGCAATATTTTGCTTATTTAACAGTGTCTGATAACTGACGCCGCTTGCTCTGAATTATTGCAGCAAAATGTCTGTGCTGTTGCAATCTTGAGGTTGCTGTTCAGCTGTGTGTATCTGTCAGCTGCAAACCTACGATGACGCAGCAGCAGCAGAACTGGAAGAAGAAGCAGAAGGCAGCCAGGGCTTCATATGTCTCAGTTTGATTTTCAGAACCTGTGCTGACGCCAGGAACAAGCAATATTTCCTGAGGTCCCCAGAGGACTTACAGTGAAAACATGCAATCTTTGGTTGTCATATCCAAATCAGACTTTTCTTCTATGGTGTGTTTTCTTGCAGGAAGACCAGCTTTCTTTGGATGCTGATGTGACAGAATTTGCACTAAAAGCGAAAGTCATCTATCCAATCAATCAAAAATTTAGGGTAAGCCTTTTGAATTGTTTTATGAAAATGGGATGGTGACTTATTGACAAACAAGGGGCCTGGGGAGAAGGGTGTTAATGTCTATGAAATTTAATTTTGGCAACCCGAGTATCCATTTGGGGTAAGCATTAGCCAAGGAAGTTGTAATTCCTTTCAACCAAAAACCGCTGCCTGCATTTGTTAAGTGGTATGTCTATACGTGGCCATCCCAGGAGTCCAAAATAGGACAGGGTGTGATCGAATGGCACCGCTGCTGGTGAAAGAAAAACAACAGAGGGTTGGAACAGCCGACTCGCCTCCCAGACTTGGCCCTGGAAAGAGTTGGGCAAAAGTGCTTCCCTCAAGCCACAGCAGAGGCAGGAGCCTGCAGGTCGCAGGAGGACACCGTTGCTCGGCTAGGCCACGGAGCCACTAATTCACTCCTTCCTCCTGGAGCCTCTTCAGAAGCAGAAGGTGGCAGGTCTCCTCAGGTGACTCCGAAGCAGACCCTCCACCCAGTTAGCTGCAGGAGAAAAGAAAGGAATGCAGATTCCTTTCCCCTCCTTTCCTTATCCTCCCCTGCATTTTCTGTTGAGTTTAAAGTTGTAACATTTATTATCCTTCAAACCATGGAAGGAGATCTTGGGGGGGGGGGGCTGCACCCCAACCCCAGCTTCCACAGTCCCTTCTTCCCTCTCATGCATGGTTTCCTTTCCCCTGTCAGCTCTCCCCATCACTTGCTGTGGCATCTGCACTGGCAAACAATAATTAGTTCTTTGCTGCGAGAAACCCTTTTCAAGCTGTGGCCCTGTTTTTTTTGTGTGGGGGGGGAGGCGAGTAGTATCTGGCTGGTTTCCAGTCAGGAAGACGAGGAATTTAAGAGGAAATGGACCTCCATTATCTCAGATGTTCTATGGATCTGATGTTGCTTTTGATCAAAAGGATTAATAAAGGATTAACTAGTGGAAACTTTTCTTTCTGATCTGAACTGTACACGGAATAAGATTTGGGAAGCTCCAAAGGTCATCAAGAACAAAAGTTTTCAGACCTTAAGGGGACTCTTTTTGCATTGACCTGTGCACAGAGCATATTTCCCGGAACCCCTGTGAATTGGAAAAGATTTTGGGCCACGGTCTAGGGGGCAGCATCAGTTCCTGTGTGACTGACCAGGTGCACCATCTGGCCTAAACTCAAGGGTATGTCCTAGAGGTTATGCCCATTAGAAGGGAGAAGACACGGCAGATGAACAGCCCTTAAAGGAAGCCTGGCCATCCATGCTGACCACCTCGTGACAGAGCCTCCCTCTCCCCCACCCTCAGGACAGGACGGGGTACCAGTCAGCCCCACCACCTTCAGCTGCCTCTGCTCTGTCCAGTCCACATGAAATGGTCAGTGTTTGTGGAGGGCTCTCCCTGTTGCTCCAAAAAACAGAGGTCATCTTTGAATGATGAAGCCCGTCTTCCTGAAGAAGGAGAAGAAGAGACGAAAATGCACCACACGCCACATTATAAATAGGTGATGAGGAAGGATTTAAGAGATAGATGTAAATTTTTATGAAAAATAACTAATCGGGGAGGCGCTGTGGCTCACTGGTAGAACCTCTGCTTGGCATGCAGAAGGTCCCAGGCCATATTCCCTCTAAGCTTTTGTGAGCAAAAATTCTACTCTATGAGCTACTGGCATTAAAGTTGTGAGCGAGCGATTTGGCTGCTGCATAAATTAGTTTGCTCTGGAGCCCTCCTTCCTGAGCTAAGACAAAAATATGTGAGCTGGAGGCTAAAAAAACTGTGAGCTAGCTCACACTGACTCTGCTTAGAGGGAACACAGGTTCCAGTCCCTGGCATCTCCAGTTAAAAGAACCAGACAGTAGGTGATGGGAAAGGAGAGCAGCTGCCAGCCTGAGTGGACAGTACTCACTTTGATGGACCCCAAGGGTGCCTGGTTCAGGAGAAGGCAGCCGCATGTGACCTTGCGTGTTCCTGTGTCCTTTCCCTTGCCCCACAGCCCTTGGCGGACGGCTCCTCCAACCCCTCCCTGCACGACAGCGCAAAGCAGCCGGTCGTCCTCCCCCATCAGATCCCGGAGGGAGTCCACCTCAAGCAGCCTGGGGTCCCTCAGTCAGGGAGCCAAGGAAGATGGGGCTTCATCCACCACCATTCACTCTGCAGCAAGCGACGACAGATACCAGGATCGGACCTTCCTCAAAGTGGCTTGTTTTGCTGAACTGCTGACCTGTGACGCGTAAGTCTTGGAGAAGCAACAGCCCGCTAAGCGTCTAGTTACTTTAAATAATGCTGAAAGAGTCGTTTAGTCCACTTATACCCTAGGGGGAGAGCTGTGGAGCATTCTCTGGTGTTCAGGGTTTATGGAATGCTTTCTCTTGCAGCTCAGCCTGCCTCTTGTTGTTGCTTTCTCTGGGGTGTTAGCATTCGTGCTCTGAAGACCTCTGTGCTGCATTAATGGCCTGCAGGCAGTTATTGTTTTTCTGCAAAATCCTGTTGCAGTAAATTCAGTGAAAGAACATAAGAGAACATAAGAGAAGCCAATGTTGGATCAGGCCAATGGCCCATCCAGTCCAACACTCTGGGTCACACAGTGGGGCCAGAACTCCAGAAGCCCTCCCACTGTTGCCCCCCTTCCCAGGCACCAAGAATACAGAGCATCACTTGCCCCAGAGTCCCTATCTATACCTTGTGGCTAATAGCCACTGATGGACCTCTGCTCCAGATGTTTATCCATAAGAACATAAGAGAAGCCCATGCTGGATCAGGCCAGTGGCCCATCCAGTCCAACACTCTGTGTCACACAGTGGCCAAAAATACCAGGGGCCATCAGGAGATCCAGCAGTGGGGCCAGGATGCTAGAAGCCCTCCCATTGTTCCCCCCCCTCCCCCGGCACCAAGAAGGCAGTGCATCACTTGCTCCGGACTGAGAGTTCCTATCTATACCTTAAGGATTTAAAAACATAAGAGAAGCCAATGTTGGATCAGGCCAATGGCCCATCCAGTCCAGCATTCTGTGTCACACAGTGGCCAAAAATACCAGGTGCCATCAGGAGGTCCAGCAGTGGGGCCAGAACTCCAGAAGCCCCCTCCCACTGTTGCCCCCCCCAAGCACCAAGAATACAGAGCATCACTTGCCCCAGAGTCCCTCTCGATACTTCGTGGCTAATAGTCACCGATGGACCTCTGCTCCACACGAAAGTGCGGACTGGATTATTTCAGAACCTGCCAGTAGAAGCAGATTTCAGTTGTTTTGGTTGAAGTTCTGGCCTCTGACCAAAAGACTGTGCCATTTCTCTTGCAAATAATCTAGATCCCACCTAGGCCAGCTCTGAGTCGTGGTTCAGACTTGCCAAGAGAATCACCGTTTATGAACCAGGGATGGACTGCAGGGATGGACTGGGGAGTTGCCAACCTCCTGGCAACAGAGATAAGTTCATCTGGAGAAAGCAGCCACTTTGGCAGGTGGACTCTATGGCATTATTCCCCACCAAGGTCCCCCCTTCCCTCCCCAGGCACCCCCCCCCCAAAAAAAAAAAAAATCTCCAGGTCCTTCTGAGCCTGGCGCTGGCAACCTGATTTTCACCCGGATCTTCAGATTCCACACACACACACCCCGTGGCCTCTTGATTCATTTTTGGTGTCGCGTCCAGCAGCCCCCATCCCAGGTTCTTGGTGTCTTCCATGCAGGGATGAGATTGTGCGGTTTCCCCACTGTTGGTACCACTGCCGATAAAGCGAAGGGGTAACATAACATAAGAGAAGCCAATGTTGGATCAGGCCAATGGCCCATCAAGTCCAACACTCTGTCACACAGCAGCCAAAATATACCAGGTGCCACCAGGAGGTCCAGCAGTGGGGCCAGGGCACCAGAAGCCCTCCCACTGCTGCCCCCTCCAGCACCAAGAATAGAGTGCATCACCTGCCCCAGACTGAGTGTTCCCATCTATACCCTGTGGCTAATAGCCACTGATGGACTTCTGCTCCATATGTTTATCTAATTCCCTCTTGAAACTGTCCATGCTTGCAGCTGCCACCACCTCCTGTGGCAGTGAATTCCATGTGTTAATCACTCTTTAGGGGGGTAGGGGGGCTCCCGCAGCTGGGCAGGCGTCTTGTGCTCTGCAGGCAGTGCCCTCAGGCCTGGGTCATGAGGCTGAGGGCGTGGACAGAGGAGCTGGCGGGAAGGAGCGCAGGGCTTGTACCGAGTGGACCGGTTGATCCAGCAAGGCAGCCCTCCCAAGCCTCCGCCTAAACCGGCTGGGAAGTGATTGGGCTCAGCGGCCCTCCTGGCAGGTGTTGTGCTCCTGTGGCTGCGCTGTGCTCTGGCCAGGATCCTGCAGAGGATTTCCGTCCCCACCGCCCGGCTCTGGGATGGGGTTGCGTGCAGCCAGTCAAGCGCTTTGCCTCCTTTGGGCCACCTCAGCCTGGGCCTCCTGCTGTTGCCGCTCCTGCAGAGTAAGAACACACAGACATCATAGTTTAACTAAAATACATTTCATTGGCTTGGTGAAGCATAAATGCCTGACTGTGTGAAATCTCTAACAAGCACCTGAAGTTTATGAATGAAATGGCAGAAGGATCAACCTGGAAATAACGGCGCACAGTCAATCCAGAGGATTCTCAAAACACTGTGGAGAGAGAAGACACTTTGTGATGGATTTAGAACAAAGCCTGTAATGGTAGGAAATAACAGGTTGAAAGCTGTTCTTCTGTTCATCAGTTAGGCTGTGCCCCAACATTACCTCCACATTAGTTAGCTGGCTGAGCAAAATTAAACCAAGTCACCCATAATGCAGATCTCCCCGGTTGGTCATTCAGTCTAATAGCCTCCTTTCCAGGGGGAGTCAGCACAGCTTTCAGGCCACTGAGGTACTGGACAAAGGAGAAAATAATAATAAATAAGATAAAGGAGAAAATAATAATAACGATAATAACCATGAGAAAGAAGGAGAAAAGCCAGAGAGATGAAAGACAAAGGTCCCCATTGGGGGAGAGAAATCCCTACCACAGAAGGCCTTGGAAGTTCCTGTCTGGGGGAGAGGAAAGCTCTCCAGAGGGGGAGAAAGCGTCCCCAAAATGGACATTGTTTATGTACCCTTTTTCATTGGTTGGGAATGTTCCAGATGAAAGAAAGATTCTATCCCCAGGGCATGCCTTCCCAGTTTCTCCCTGTCATTTCTGTCGGGGACTGCATGGTCCCTGTCTTCCTCAAAATAAATGCATCATCGTTTATTTTTCATATCAAGAAAAAGAGCAGACAGGTGCTAGGGGTCATTCTGCTGTTCTCTCAGCATTTTCCTGGTGTGAACTTTCCTGCCCTGTTGCTGGAGTCCAGTCCAGTTACCAGTGGGAGAAGACCCATCTTCCGCCTTTGACTCGTCACTTGGTGTTCTGAATACCCCCTGGACCCTTCCTCCTGCCAGTGCTCACCGTGTCTCTGAGCAGATCAGTGCCGGTCAGTCAGTTACAGTGAGCCAAGCCCTGTTCATTGAGCAGAGATTCTTATGACCGTAGGCAAACCTGCAATAAGTCAGCATCTAGGATGTCTTCAGGGGTGCGTGGCTGCATTCTGCAGGGTTCCACAGGACCAGATTAACAGCCGTGAACTCACGCAATGCTGAAACAGAGCAGCTGGGGAGGGGGAGGGGGAGGCAGCTTGGTCCGCTGGTTTCACTTGTAAGACCCAGCTGGGCATTAGAGATAAATGGTGGTTGCACCTGATGATCGTTCATCTTCCTAACGGAAGAGCTGTGAGGGATCCAAGTCAGACCAGGACGGCTTCAGTTAAGACCGCTTCGCCGTGCAGTTGCCCTGTTTTACGGTTAATCTGCCAGCCAGAGGCCTGGATGGGTCAGCTCACGATTGTCCAGACTTTTCAGAACTAGGCAATATTATGTAATGGTGTTGGCTGGTTTCTTTTAAAAAATTCAACGTATATGCAGCGTTGCGTAGATATTAATGAGATGTCTTTGGGGTGTTTCAGATTTGATGTGAAGATGTGCTTGTACAGCCTCTTTCTGAGGCATCTCCGGCTGCTGGACACGGAGCTAAGGAGGCAGAAGCACGTGGTAGGTGCCTGGCAAAGTTGGGGCCATTCCGTCCATGCCCAGCAGGAGTTACTTGGGTGCCTGAAGCAGGCAAAGCGGATCGTGGGCGGGGGGGGGACCCTTGCCTTTCAACGGGTTCTGTCAGGAGACGGTTCCCGCTGTGCCAGGTAGCCCTGCCATAAGATGGATGGAGGGGGAGGAGGTGGAGTGCAGCTGACACCTTTCACTGTTCTGGAATGCGGGAGTTTCACAGACTGTCTCACGGACACTCCAGGCGTTCAGATTTACTGTGTCTATGAAGTGCCTTATCTGTGCAGATGGCCTTGGGTCCCAGGGCTCCTTTTCGCCTTTGTGGAATTTCCGGTCAACTGTTGTTTAGTGCTTTGCCGCGCACTGAGTAGCCATTGGTGGGTAGTTGGGGGGGGGGGCATCTCGAATGGGCTATAATCGGTGCTGTAATGTATTGATCAGCATCACTGACAAAGAGCCGTTAATGTATCTCTGTGAGCAGCTTCCTCATGAGGCAAGTCTGGCATGATTGGGCAAACAGAGATAGATCTTTCCTCAAGCCGGGCCACCAAAGCTGTCGCTGTAGCAACTGTAGGGATTCCACAAATCCGTTATGTCCCGCTAATTTGGTGCCATGCACCCATTCCGTGATTTCCCCCCTGAGGGAGTGAGGAACGAACAAAGAGTCGACATCACTGACCAAGAGCCGTTAATGTATCTCTATGAGCAGCTTTCAATAAACACTATCTTCTTTATGGAGCCTGGTGTTTGACTGACTGTCTGGAGAACTTGAAACACTGGTTGTGCTCTGGGGTTCAGCTGTGCCTCCCTTCTGTTCCACTTGCCTTAACGGTGCCCAGATGTCCACCTTGCAGGAAACACCTTGCATGGCCTGGCGGTGTCAGGTTCAACAGCAAGCAAGTCCAGGCACACTTCACTCAGAAAGTTATGCTTTATTGGAATACCAGTCTGTTGCCCAGTAGTACAGATTCATTGTCAGGAATGACGGGTAGTGCATGGGGGGCTGTGTATATACGCTGATGCTTCAACTAGCCAAGCAAATGAAATCCAAGCGCACACGCGGGAAATCTCCCAGCGGGACATTACATCATGAACGGGAGACCATCCCCCCCGCCATAGGGCCGATATATTCACACCAGCTGGGAATCCAAGCCCTCCCTTCTGTCAAGGTTGCACTGATAGTGGTGTCTAGCAGAGGAATGTCTCCCACGGTTGCTTCAGCAAAGCAAAACTATGCGCATGTGAATAAGCAAGGAATGAGATTATACAGAAAACATGGCAGTTATCTGACAGGCGGTGGGGCTGCTTCCAAGCTGAGCCGACAGTGGGAAGTGTTCAGAGTCGTGCAGCTGTGGTTCAGCGAGGCGGTCTTGGCTCAAATCCCTGCCTGGCTCTGAAGCGCAATGCACAGACTTGGGCAAGTCACTGCCTCACAAGACTGTGATGCAGTACCCGTGTGGTTCTGAGCTCCATGAAAGGATGGTGGGCAATGTTCCCTCTGAGCTGAGTGAGTGTGAGCTAGCTCGCAGTTTTTTAGCCTCCGGCTCACACATTTTCGCCTTAACTCAGGGAGGAGGGCTCCAGAGCAAACTAATTGATGCCGTACCCAAATCGCTCGCTCACGGCTTTAATGCCAGCAGCTCACAAAGTGGAATTTTTTGCTCACAAGACTCCACAGCTTAGAGGGAGCATTGTGGGTAGGGCAAAATGCGGCACATCATAAAACACGTAGCTTCTTTTCCCTCTTTGGAAAGTACAGGAAGGGAAGTCTGTGAACTGGCCTTGACGGAAACGCCTCCCCCAGAGAAAGGGGGCCGTTTTGTGGACAGAACAGCCTGAGCTTTAGGACCCTCACACTGACTGCTGCTCTGTATTCGCATCCCTGCCTCCTCCCAAGGAGGAGCAGCCATGAATGTTTCATAGCTTTATTTGACATCCAGGGGAAGGAGAAGGTGGAGCAGAGGAACCCTTTTCCTAATGCCAAAAAAAAAAAAAAGAATTTGTAAGCATTTGCGTAGACAAAACAGGGAGCAAGGAAGCCCTTAATGCTCCAAGGCAAGCTCCAGGTTTCGGAACGTCTTGGGGAAGGTGTCCTTTGCTCATGCACAGGTGCACTCCTTTGTGTGTTTTCTGGAAGAGCGAGTGGGCTCCTTAAGCCCTGTCAAGGCTAAAAAGAGCACAGAAGGGCCATGTGCTTTCCCTCCTAGCAGGGAAGGGGAGCTTGCAGGGATGGGGGGAGGGACAACACAGAGGAGGGGCCACACTTTTCGGTTCAGTGCTGGGGCCCCTGCCGATGGCGGAGTGTTCCAGCCCTTGGACATCGGCTGCTTGTTTGGGGGGTAGCCATTATGTACAAATGCTCTCTGGAAACAGCCCTTGACAAGGTAAGGAAGTGCAGGCGGCAGCCGGGACTGACAACGAGGGAGCTTCTCATCCGAGAACAAACAGAGATGATGAAAGGCGTGTTTTTAATGCAGCCTGAAGGGGGAAGAAACAAATTGATCTAATCTTCCCTAAATTGGGGAGGAGCAGAAAGTTAGCTACAGAAGAAGTGAGGGGAGCAAGGAGGGAAGTGAGATGGAACAAGAATCAGAAAAATTCTCAACATTCTCAAAAAAGGAGACATGGCCGGGGGGAGGAGGGGATGCCAAGGGTCATCGGAATAAGAACTGGAGAGAAAGCAGCCCAGCAGGCCACGCAAGCCAGGCCAGTTAAATGAGTAATGAAGCACTGGTGAGTCTACTAAATATGAGCTTATTTGGTGAGACGATCTTGGAAAGCCCTCCACCCCACCCCCACATACCATAATGGTGGACTCCAGATTTGGACCATTCTCGTGACTACATTTAAGCGGCAACAGTGCCAGATCGGACATTATGTCTTGACTTTCATCTCGGCTTTACTCTGTTTTGTGTCTTTATGTAGGCAATTCTGCGCATTTTCAGAATGCACACAGACAGTTTTTATCTTAAAAAGAAAATGCCTGAAGATTTGTATCAAAGCATCCTTCATACACAAGAAACGGTAAGTATGTGCCCCATTTAATCAGCAGACTCTGATTATTATACGTTATTTTAAGCCCCTGTTTGAGCAAAGGATGTGCACAACCACTGAGATTTCTTCCTAAACTCTTCTTTCTTATGGTCCTGTGGCACAGTTTTCTGATAAATGTTCTACCTGTCGCAGTCAGACAGTTGAAATCTGTGCAGCCTGCTACAAGATCACTGAAAGATACGAGATGTGCTGGAATGCCATTTATTCAGCTGAGTTAATGAGCGCTAATTACCATCTTTTTATCTTCTGCTGTTTGTAAGGACAGCAGCATAGAAAGTGCGATGCCATCAATACCGTAAGCTGTTAATGAGAAGATATTTCTGCCGTGGAGTTATGGTACTATGTGCTTGACCATAATCCACTTTTCAGGGTAGCTTCAATAAAACTGAATTCTAGACATTTATGAGCTAATGTTCAAGATAGATGAATAGACTGTAAATCCTTTAATAACCAGATCCTAACATTTGCATGGGGCTGCAGTGGCTCAGAGGTTCACACTGAAGCTGCAGATCGGAAGGTCGGTAGTTCGGCAGTTCAAGACCCGAGTGCCGTGTGACAGAGTGAGCTCCCGTCTCTGGCCCCAGCTCCTGCCAACCTAGCAGTTCAAAAGCAAGAAATTGCAAGTAGATAAATAGGTACCGCTTCAGTGGTAACAGTGTTCCGTGCGCCTTGGCATGTAGTCACACTGTCCACATGACCATGGAGAAGTTTTAGGACAGCACTGGCTCTTCGGCTTGGAAACGGAGATGAGCACCACCCCCTAGAGTCGGATTCAACTGGCTTTCGAGCAAGGGAAACCTTTACCTAACATTTGCAGCACTGGAAAATGGCACTTAAGAATGCAGGGCACTGACCTTGGAGGCATGCTGGTCTTTGTATGGTGATAGGATGTCGGATTACCCTTGGGCAGACCCAGGTTTGAGTCCCTACTCAGCTTTTTTATTTACTTATTTCGGGTGACTTGGGTCAGTCTCTCCCTCTCTGTCTCATCCTAACCTACCTCTCAGGGTTGTTGTGAGGACAAAATGGAGGAGAGAAAAGTGACCCATGGCCATGTATGCTGTTCACCTTCCCCTGAATCACCCTCCACAGACTATATCCTCTTGGCAGCCCCCACATCCTCACTGTTCCCTTCTTCCTTCTCTCCTTCCCACATGGCAATCAACCTGCCTTCCATCTGTCCTCCATCTTCAACTGTATTTATTATTTATTTACTTCATTTACACCCTGCCTTTCTCCCCAGTGGGGACCCAGAGCAAATTGCATCGTTCCCCTCTCCTCCATTTTATCCTCACAACAACTTTGTCAGGTAGGCTATGCTGAAAATATGCAACTGGCCAATGGGTGACCCAGTGAGCTTCCAAGGCAAAGTGGGGATACAAATCTGGGTCTCCCAGATCCATGTCTGAAACTCTGGCCTTCTTGGAGTGGCAGCTGGTGAACAATACCCAAGGAGCCAGTCCTGAGTGAGTCATGCACATAGTGTGGTATCAGGTCGCCCAGTGCTGACTAGTAGGCCTGGCCCCAGTGAATCCTCCTTCCAGTGGTCATTTTGTTGAAAAAGAGGTGCAGGAGTTCATTAGCATAACTCATTAGCATAACTCATTTGCATATGCCACACCTCTTGACATCACTGGAAGTGTGTCAGAAGGCAACACCCACTGCTCAGGCTCCACCCCAAAAATCTCCAGGTATTTCCCAACTCATAGAAAGAAAGAGAGAGAGAGATGGGGAGGAAGGAAGGAAGAAAGAGAAGGAAGGAGGGAGGGAAAGACAGCAAAGAGATAGGAAGGAAGGAAGTTGAAAGAAAGCAAATAGATAGGGAGGGAGGGAGGAGTGGAAGGGAGAGAGGGGAGAGCTGGAAAGAAGGCAAATAGATGGGAAAAGACAGGAAGGAAGAAAAAAATCAGAGCCCCTGGTCTCCCTTTCCATCCTTTTCCAACAACCCAGGCAAGTAGGCATGCCTGCCTCCTCAGCCAAAGAATCAGAGCCCTGGTCTCCCTTTCCATCCCTTTAAAAGGCAAATCCCTTTTAAACAATCCCCATACAGCTGTGACCTCCACAGCAGCCAAAATACATATATGACAGATATGCACACAAACAAATACTCTGTTCTCTATGGAACATCTGAGGCAAAGCAAGGGATAGGAAGTGAGATGAAATGTATAGACACAAGACCTGCTAAAGGGGCAACTTTATCTGCAGTAGTACAATATTTATATGTCAGTTCTTTTTTAAAAAACAAGTTTATTAATTTTATTAACATTAACAGTAATGTATATCAGTAACCGTAATGCAGAGTGAAGTCTTAAATTAGTAACAACCATAGTTCCAAATGTCTCAATCAGTATAATAGATGTAGCATAATGCAGAATAATAACAAGGAAAAGGGTGCCCATCTAACCCTATAAACTATAATTTCATAAATTCATAACTATCATGTGATTTTAAATGAATTTCTACTGTCTGGGTTACAATCCAGTCTTTCTAATATGTCAGTTCTGTGTTCAACCTTGCGCCAGACAATCAGGCAGAAACTTTCAGCAACTTAATGATCTTTTATTGAAAATGAAATAACTCTTTTTATTAAACAATATAATAAAAAACAGAGACAAGAACATTAACCCTAAAAATACTGAAAGACCACATGCAAGGGGAACCAATGCTCCTCTTAACATTTCTCAAACATAATTGAATAAATGAGATTTAAAGATAATCACATTTCAAATAACTATCTTAGAATGTTTTAGAGAACTTGGGAAACCCATTACACACACGCAAATCTCACGTACATTCTTTGACAATTCTCTCCCAGAAAACCTGAGTAATTCTTCTGTGTGGCACTTCTTATAGACAAAGGGACATCCACTGTCTCAGAAAAATCATTATAATTTGGTCATGTGCTGATTGTACAGATAAGTAATTGGTTCTCAAAATGATTTAATGAGACCATACACAGGTGTGCTGAGATTATAGCTGGTAATGCTGAACTGCTCAAGCAAAATTAAAAAGGCTATAATTAAAAGCAATAATTCTGCTTTTTTTCTTCATCTTCATTAATCGGCTGTCAAAGGCTTGTTTTTTTTAAAAAAAATGTACTTTTCCTGACCAGGTAGTGAACTTTCTACAGGTAGTGAACTTTCTACAAGGGCTCTGAGAAGTACATGAGAACACACCCGTTTAGTGTGTATATCATGATAGCCAGTGTGTTGCCTAGCAACAGCCACTGAGAGACCCTTCATTTCTTAAAGCTAAAGATGCTGCTTTTATTATTTTTGGGATGGTTAAACCTCCCCCCCCCCAGTATTTTGTTCCACTTTTTAAATTTCAGATTTTCTGTAAACCTGAAGCTTTTTCAGGCTTGTAGAAAGATCTGTCTTCATCCACTCATCTCTCCAGTCTTTGGATTTGTATCCATGTTTTGGCTGTGTTGAGAATTTTATATAATGATGGATACTATGCCAGCTTTTAAAGATGAGGTATTTTTTACAGTATTTCTGTTCTCACACTTTTTTAAAAAAAGATCTGTTGCTGTGGTGGAAAATTCCCCTCCTAAGGCTGAAGCCATTTTTAGCACCACATTGCTGTTCCTAAACAGATCCCTAAACATTAGGAAGAGCTTCCTGACAGAGCAGTTCCTCAGTGGAACAGGATTCCTCAGGAGTTGGTGAGCTCTCCTTCTTGGGAGGTTTTCAAACAAAGGCTAGGTGGCCATCTGACAGCCATGCAAATTCTGTGAACTTAGGCCGATCACGAGAAAGGAGGGCAGGAAGGGTTGCCTCAGCGCTGAGTTCTCCTGGCCCTTTCTTACATGCCCAGGGAAATGCTGATTGCCACTTTGGGGTCAGGATTTTTTTTTTCTCCAGGCCAGTTTGGCCAGGGATCCTGGGGATTTTTTTGGGGTCATCTTCTGGGCGTGGGACAACAGTCACTGGGGGTGTGGAGGGGGAGGTATTTGTGGATTTCCTGCATTGTGCGGGGGGTTGAACTAGATGACCCTGGAGGTCCCAACTCTGTGATTCTATGTTTCCAAGGAGGAGAATGACTTGGCAGTCGGTGTCTCAAGCTGGCACTGATGCCGAGCAGGGCTTGTCTCGGGGTCACCATCCTTGGACAAGTGCCAAAGGCCCAGTGCGTCAGTGGAGTTGTCCGGAGCCACCGCCTGGGCTCAGTTTCCTCTTGTTTGTCCATCCACCAACTCGGACGAGCAGAAATGACACCTCACTGGCTCCTATTCCCCCCCCCCCGCATGCCGTTTCCTTCCTTCCCACAGAGAGCGGCAGTGGCGGTAGCTTCTGCTCCTCACCTGCCAGGGCCCACTGAGGTCTGGCCGTGGAGCGGGCCTTGATCCCCAGCGAAAAAAGCAGGCAAGCACGGACGCAGTGAATCCAGATGTCCTACAGTGCAGTGGTCAGAACAAAAGTCTGGGACAGAGATAAGATGCATTTCATTTAAACAACTGCTTCAGGAAAGGACGTGGGGCAGGACTTTTCCTTCTCCAGAGCTTCTTCCTGTTTCTACTGGCAGTGCATACACAATTTGTATATGTTATTATAACTTCAAAACATTAACAACACAAAATATACAATATTGTGTAGTTTCAGATGATCGTCCAGAATTTAACAGGACCAACAAGGAGACGGTGAACTCCGGAATGCTTTTCCCGTTTTGACTACAAAAGTCTTCTTCTGGCCAAGATGAATCTTGTAGACTACTTTGGACTTCAATAATATGGCAACATTGTCACAGCAGTGCACAAACTTGATCACATTTTCAGACTGGATTTCATGTTCTAGAGCATGACTTAAGTTTGTAAAGAATTTGCTCTAGAACATGAAATCCAGTCTGAAAATGTGATCAAGTTTGTGCACTGCTGTGACAATGTTGCCATATTATTGAAGTCCAAAGTAGTCTACAAGATTCATCTTGGTCAGAAGAAGACTTTTGTAGTCGAAACGGGAAAAGCATTCCAGAGTTCACCGTCTCCTTGTTAGTCCTGTTAAATTCTGGACGATCATCTGAAACTACATAATATTATATATTTTGTGTTGTTAATGTTTTGAAGTTATAATAACATATACAAATTGTGTAAGCGCTTTGTGTTTGACAGTTATTTTGATGTTACCAATTCTACTGGCAGTGCAGACATTTTACTTTGCTACAGTTGACAGATGAAAAAGAGAAGAAGAGATGGGATTTATGCCCTGCCCTTCACTACTCGAAGGAGTCTCAGAGCGGCTTACAATCTCCTTTCCCTTCCCCTCCCCACAACAGACACCCTGTGAGGTAGGCGGGGTTGAGAGAGCTCTCTTGAGAACTTCTCCTGAGAAAACAGCTCTGAAAGAACTTGTGAGTGACCCAAGGTCACACCAACAGCTGCATGTGGAGGAGTGGGGAATCAAACCTGTTCTCCAAGATTAGAGTCTGCGCTCCTCACCACAACACCAAACTGACTCTCGTGGTTGCTTGTGAAAGACCCACCACAGTCCCTGAGAGCGGCAGAAAGGCCAGAGGAGCGCTCCGCTTCCTGAAGCTGATCCCTGCTTCTTTGCGGGCCTCCTCTCCACAATTGCTGCTGCTGCTGCTGCAGACTGGCTGCACGCCGAGGCCTGCTTGCTCACTCGCCGGAGGCTGCAAAGGGTTCTCGGCTGAAGACAGATTGGCAAACTTGGCGCCAGGTTTTTGCTGGCATCAGATGTATCCTTGATTTAAAAATCCTGAAGAGCTGGGCCTTAGTTTTCCAGCCCAGAGGCGACCCTGCCTGAGATTGTGATGCCATCAGGACTTGGTCTCTCCTGTGGTTCCTGAGCCACCCTTTTCAGAGAGTTTCATTGCAGGTCATTTTTACAAGGCTTCTCCTTTATGCCAGATCTTCAGGATCGCTATGGAGGAGAGTGTTACGACTCCGGTAGGAAACTACAACCAAATGAACCAGTATCAGGGCTCTTTTGGGGCAGGAACGCACAGGAACGGAGTTCCGGCTGGCTTCTGAGTTGGCCAGGCCCACTACAGCCAGAACCTTTGCATGTGTGGCTACAGAGGGAAGGCCTGGAGAGCGACCCCCCCCCCCGGCAACTCTGAGGCAGGGGGGCCAGGGGGGCCCTGGAAGGATCGGGGAGGCATTTAAATGCCTCCCCATGCCTTCCCCGGCCTGTCCAAGGGGAAGCTAAGGGTACCCGGGCAAGCCAAGGGGAGGCGGTTTAAATTGCCTTCCCTTCCTTCCAAGGTCTGGCTTGCATGGGCTCCCCTCAGCCGCAGGCACCCGGGCAAGCCAAGGGGAGGGAGTTTAAACTGCCTTCCCTTTCTTCCAAGGGCTGGCTTGCATGGGCTCCCTGCAGGGCACCTGGGCAAGCCAAGGGAAGGCATGGGGGTGTGGCCTAATATGCTAATATGCTGTGGTGTGGGGTGTGGCCTAACATGCTAATGAGTTTTGCTGCTTGGTGTGGCCTAATATGCTAATGAGTTTCTGCTGGGCTTTTTCTACAAAAAAAGCCCCGACCAGTATAGTTCCAAAACTCAATCTGGACGGTGGTGAGCCTCAGGGTCTGGTGAGCGCTTCGAGTCTCCACAGCCCTCCTGGTCAGGAGAAAGGGGTTGGGGGTTTTGGCCTTCAGCATTTGTTGGGGTGCAGGCTGCCCACACCACATCACTGCATCTCTTTGCCTGTTCGACTTGGAAGGCCGGCTGCGTCGTGGTGCCCTGAGTGTCCCTCCGGATCCCACGACTCGGCAGGATCAGTTGGCCCCTCACCTTTGGCTGGTTTCCTCAGTTTGTCCTCGGTGGGGACCTTGTGCACCCCTATTTAGGGCAGGAGAAATGGCAGAACAGCTCACTTCCGCTGACAAATCAGCCCGCTCCAGATACGTTTTCTTCTGATCTCATAAACCTTGTGTTGCATTCCTTTCTCAGGCATTCGAAGAGCTGCAAACTCAGTTCAGCTCCAGGCTCTTGAACATGGAGGTCAGCGGAACTCAAGAAACAGAATATCAAACCTTGGATGACGCGGAAAGGAACGAGAAGGGATATGCGGATCACGTCCTAGACAATGTAATCACCCGCTTCCTCTTTAAGGAGTGTCTGCATCAAAGTCCCTTAGCTTTTTAACAGGCTTCAAAAGTATCCCAACACCACAATGGTATTATTACAGGTATCAGTGGGGTTTTCTTCTTTGGTCTGTATCAAGATTGTTTGTGATGGAACAAAGTATTGCTGCCTCAGTTTGGGGTGTGCTTTTTTCATACCTGGTTCTCGGAGGGCTCGGAAAGTGCTTCAGGCATATGCGATATGTCAGCCTCTTTCTGTTTAACACATTATCTCAATGACGTTGATGATCATCAGTGCCTGAAACTTTAATTCAGGTTTTTAAAAAGTTACTTTTTTAATCAGATACATGGAGACAGATGTTGATCTTTTTAAATCTGCACTGTGCTTTGGAAGAGTCGACTGCTGCAGAAGCCAGTTTTCGGAAGCTCTGAACACATTTCAAGCTCTGGGTGCTCCACTGTGAAACCGTGATCTTAACAGTACTTCGTACAATACTTCCTTCAACATACAATACTTCCTTCTGCTTAAGTTTGAGTGCAGAGGAACCTTTAAGACCAAGACAGTTTCATTCTGGGTATAAACTTCCGTGTGCCTGCACACTCCTTCAGAGACCCAGGATTAAACCCTTTTGGTCTTCAAGGTGCCTGACTGGACTCAGACTTTGTTCTGCCCCACCTGAATCTTCCGTCTGCCTAGTGCAGGGTGGACATTTGGGGGGGAGCAGAACAACTGGATCCAGTCTGGGTGAGGGTCAACAGGACTTTTTTTGTAGAAAAAGCCCAGCAGGAACTCATTAGCATAACAGGCCATACACAACAGCAGAAATGTATTAGCATATTAGGCCACACCCCTGACTGCACAGCTCATTAGCCTATTAGGCCACACCCCCTTCTTACCAGTAGTGTGGTCATCCAGCCACACCCACCTTTTGCTTCTTATTCTCTTTACCTTGTTTCTTGTTAAACCCAGGGCTTTTTTTTGTAGCAGGAACTCCTTTGCATGTTAGGCCACACACCCCTAATGTAGCCAATCCTGATGAGTTTCTGCCATTGGGAGTGGCCTGTTATGCTAATGAGTTCCTGCTGGGCGTGGCCAACTTGAGAGCCGGCCGGAACTCCGTTCCTGTGCGTTCCTGCCCAAAAATAGCCCTGAGGGTCAATGTATCCCAAAACTGGAGATTCTGTAGGCTTCCAGCAGTGTTGGACTCTGTGCTGGGCATGCCTAGAATCGCCTTGAGCTGGCCAAACACCACAATTCCACCTTATTTTTTGCCAGCCCAGGAGGCTTCTGGGCTCTCTTGACACAGCCTAGTGTCAGACTCCTGCAGCAATCAGTTCCTAACAGGTTTTTCAAAGAAGTAAAGTTTATTGAGAGTTTGCAGATACCTTAACAATTTCGTGTTAGAACTAAAGGAAAGCACATGCAATAGGCAGTTATACATCATTCAAGGGAACCCCCTGTCGAGATGTGCAGTACTGGCTAGCACTGAGGGGCCCATAAGGGAGTACGAGTATCCAAAGGAAGACTGGATTCCACAGCTTTAGTGCAAATACTATGCACAATTTATTTGCACCAAGCCTCCACCAACATCCAGTTCTCAGTGACAAAGCGCTCCGCTGCAACCATACATTAAGAGAGAGATACATACACTGTACAAGCAATACATTTATACAACCACTGACCAATCAGTACAGTGCTGACTCATGGTGATGCAGGTTACTCAGTGCTGGACTGGACTGCCCTAAACTGGCTGGAACCAGCCACCCTCACAGCTCCTAGCTGTCAACTGCACTGACATAGATTAGACTCATCTAGGCCAGCCTTACTCTAGACATGTATATCACAACACCCCCTGATGGCCCAGGGCCAATCAGGGGCCAGGTAGAAGCCCGCCAAAGTAACGCGGGCTACTTTGCCCAAGAGAAATGCCACACCAGGCACTGAAGGTCAGACTGAGATAATAGAAACCCAGAAGACACAGCAGAATTGAAAACATTCCAGAGTTACCCCCACTCCCACAGCAGCCAGGGCTTGAGAAAGGCCTCGCTGACACCTGCAGCTTCAGGGAAGATCCCTGGGGGCCGGTGGTTGGGGCGCCGGCGGAGAACTGGGGAAGCACAGGTCCAGGTCCCCACTTTGCCGTGAAGCCCTGGATTGGGTGACCTCGGGTTGGGCACCCTCTTTCACTGCCACGCCTCACAGGGCTGGGATCAGCACCTTTCAGGCTGTGAGGGACAAGGCTATGTTCCACCACAGTGGTTTCCAGCCAGTGAGCCCCGGGGTGCCTCGGGGTGGGTTGCAAAGTATCCTGAGTTTGTCCTCTGGAGTGAAAAAGCCCTCAGTCGGGAAGCGTCTCGGGAGGCTTCCGGAATAGGACATTTGAAGCCCTCTGAAAGCACCACGGTCCTGAGCCCAGTCCTCTTTAGCGCTTTCTTTTTTTCCCCCCACTCTCTTTCTCTCACAGTGAAACTTCTGTGATTATAAAATACTAAATCTTATAATCCCTAACGCCTAGATGGAGGCTTTCTGGAAGCAGACCGACCGTGCCCTGCTCTTTCTCCTGGATCAATCCAAGTGCTCGAGTGCCAAAGCAAAGAAAATCCGGATGCGCCTGACTGGGGCAGTGATGGCTGTGGAGGAGTCCTTCAGAGACGCTCAGGATTCACAGGCCAGGGTAATGCTTATCGTGTGCCTGTACTCAAAATCGCCCTGAAAAGGGGGGTGGGGGGCATTGCTTGTGCCAGGCGGCGCTTCGGAAACTCGGCTGCAGCCCTGAACAGGCCTCAGAGGAGGCTGCTGGCAGTCGGACCGCCAAAAGGGAGTGAGCCATCTGAACCGGAAACCGCAGCGGTTTGGTTTCTGTGACCTTCTTCCTGCAGGGCTGCCAGTCAGGGCTCTCCAGAGGTTTAGGGAAGAGCTGCACATATACTTGTTTGCCTACTGCATTGATAGCCATGCCCTCCTCAATGAGACGCAAAGCAGATTACGCGGTGCAAAGCTGTTACAGTCCAGGCTAGAGCCATCTAATGAGCACAGGACAGGTTGATAGAACCAATATCCAAGGACTCAGATTATAGAAATCTGGATGAGCATGACATACAAGGCATGGTATAGAGTGCGGAGAAAAATGGGAGTACATCGGTAAAAAAACAATGGAACAACATCAGGGTAACGTGTGCAGCAGATTGACAGCAAGTCCTGTGTGATCCATAGTCCCCCTGCCCCAAGCAGATGCCTTCCTGAACTGTTCCGCCATAGCGTAGCCCTATTGGCTTTAGCGAGAAGCTCTCCTGAGCAACGGCAGGCCGTCCCACCAGGTGGAGGGGCCACAGCAGGAAATGCCTATGATGGCGGGTGCCGGGCAGCTGCTGCCAAAAGCAACCACCCCGAGTCATCTCTCCTTCCACTCTTCCCAGGTACCACGTTGGAGAAGGAAACATGCCACGTGACTTCATTGTGAGCCACTCTGTTGGCTGAGGTGAGGCTCTTGTTTTAGCCACACGTCACTGGAGGCAGCAGGTTCAGCCACGGGACTTCTGCGCTTCCCCTTTCGGTGGTGGCAGCAATGTGCAGTCCTGCCCACAGGATCCGGGGCCTTCAGGCCTCCAGAGTGGCTCCCCGTTCTCTCTCTGCCATCTGGTCAGTCAGGCCTGGCATTTGCCATGCTGGTCCAGCGCTACGCAGGGTACCAAGGTTATAGGTGGAGTAGATATAGATCGTTAAGTTTATATGGAACTCATTTGACCTGCATTTTGTTGGTCTACTTTCCATGTTGGTATGAGAACGCCATGTGCCTACTTCTCGGCAGCACATCCCTTTGCAAAGTACAAGGTGTGGGAACGCAAGGACCCTGGAGCCAGTTGGTATTTACATGGGCTCGTGTCAAATATAGATTCTGTTGTCTGCCTCCTGAAATTCCAGATGTGCTAATGCTCCCCCCCCCCCCCCAAGTCTGCCTAGTGAAGACTTGAAGTTAGCTGGTGCATTTCAGTTGTAGAAAAGAGTCTTTCACAGAGTCACAGGGATCACTGAGCTGGTATTTTCTGTGTAGGTTTTTCCCCCCCCTTGAGGAAGCATCATTTAATTTCCAGTTTGCATCCATTCTAAAAGACAGATGGACTTGCATGCTTGTGAGAGTAATGTGGACTCCTGAAACGGCTAAATGGACTCCGTGGACCCTTATAATGCAACTTCTTGGCACTGTTTTCTAATGTGTTCAGGAGCTAGACTTGAACAGTGTATTTACTGCTTTGGTGCACTTACACTGCTGTCTTCCTCTGAGAAGACGTGGGGCAGGATAACTGCTGGCTTACGTGGGCAAACCTGCTTGGCTTAAGGAGCCGGGATTGGGTCGTGCGCCCTCGGCCCATCCTCGAAGGGGCAGAATACCCTGGGTTATTGTGCCACTCCATCCCCACCTCTCTCCTGAGCAGGAGGTTCGGCTGGGCGAGATCGGAGGTGGCCCCAAGTGAGCATCATTCCTAAAAAGGGATTTGAACCGTATCTCACCAGCCCACGTCCAGCACTGCAGCTGCTGCTTCATTTTGTGTTGTTTTGTGCCTGATTATTCTGTCCTTTTCTCCGTTCTCTAAATTAGCTGTGGGGTTTGTTTTTTTATGAGTATGTGAAGATGGGAGTGTTTGCAAAGCCTTTGGAATTGAAAATTTTGCCATTCCCGCAGGGCCAGCTAGCTCACTAGGCGAACTAGGCATTCGCCTAGAGCGCACTGGCCCTTAGGGGCACCAAAAGCCCCCCGCCAAAAAACCCCTTCCCTTCCCTGGCTTGCCAGCGCACCCTGCAGCTGCAGGGCGTGCAGCCAAGCCAACACTCAGATGGAAGAGACGGAGGTTTAAACCCCCACCCCTTCCCTGGCTTGCCAGCGTGCCACGCAGTTGCGGGGCACCCGGCAAGCCAGTGCTCAGATGGAATGGAAAGGGGTTTAAATCTCCTTCCCTTCCTTGGCCCTTGCCAAGGAAAGAGTGCAGGGGGGGCATCAGAAGGTGTCCTTGCCTAGTGTGCAAAAAGACCTGGGGCCAGCCCTGCATTCCCGTCACTGACAGGCCTCTGGTCCCACCACCCAGTACTTTCCTTTTCATTTCAAGCCGTGAGACACTGTTGGGTTCATTCAGCCCAGAGCTTCAGGGCAGGGCTGGCTCGCTCACTAGGTGAACTAGGCATTCGCCTAGAGCACGCCAGCCCTTAGGGGTGCCAAAAGCCTCCCACCAAAAGCCCCACCAAAAACCCCCGCCCCTTCCCTGGGGGAAGGAGGAGGAGGAGGGAGCCCTCCCTCGCCCTGGGGAGCCCCGGCGACGGAGAGGCGAAGAAGCTGCTGGCGAAGGAGAGCGGCCAGGGGTGGCTGCGCCTCTGCTTCAGCTCCGCTGTCCAAAGCAGGAGAGGGAGGGCACGCGAGCGGCGGAGAGAAGGGCTCTCTGGAGTGCGAGCGGCGGAGAGAAGGTCTGGGGCATGCTCCAGGAGGTTGGCAACCCCGTAATTGGGCGCACGCTGGGGGGGGGTGCTAGAAGGTAGCCCCGCCTAGGGCGCAAAGAAACCTCGGGCCGTCCCTGCTTCAGGGTGCATTTGAGGCCTGTGCTGCCACCTCTTGTCTGCTCTGGGCCCCTGTCTCTACGGCCCAGACCGGGGACCTCATGACATGCTCCAAAGCAGGGACTCTGGCTTTCAGCACAGCCCTGAGGCTAATTAAGGCTCTGGGATCCTGCAGTTTGTCTGTGGAACCAGACAGCTGCCTTTGGGTTGTCTGTTTGAGCCCTAAGAAATGCCAAATCTCCAGCACACCAAACCATGTAATTCATGGGGCGATGTCCTACTTTCACAATAGGGCCTGCTTAGTTTGAATTGAGGTTGATTCGGACCCCGTGGACAGTTAAGAGTTGTGCCCGCCCCTGCCTTAGAGGACACCTGTACCTAACCTGGTGCAGTTTGTGAGGTCTGCCAAGGATGCCCTGATGATTCTTGCTTGGACAGTGCTTCAGAAGCGCCTCCATCCCCCCCCCCCCGGTAGGTATTCCCTTGAAGTCACCCTGCCTGGCTTTGGGCCTCTTTTGGAAGCTTTGCAGCCCTCTCCTTGAACTGAGGTTTGACCATCTAGGTTAAGAGCAGTTAAGAGTCTAGAATTTCAGCATTTCAGAAACAGAAGCAGGCAGACGTTCCTTTTCAGCTCCGTCTAGGGAGATTAATGCGGGAACGTTCCATGTAAGTGAAGCAGTTGCTCCCATTCCCACAGCCATGCACTTCACTCCTGAAAGTTTGTGGCAGCGCTGAACAGACATCCATATGGCCCTCGTTTGTTCGTTTATGTTCTTTAGAGCCTGCCTTTCTTACGCGGACTTAAGGCAGATGACAGGATATATAAGCAGCGCAGTCAGACAGCATAAGATGCTCAGGAATCAGTGGGCTAGGACTGCAGACCAGTGTAAGTGAAAAACGGCCTAAGGCAATGTAAACTATAAGCACTGCAGAAAGCAGGTGACCAGGTACAGAAAGCAGGGGATACCAGCGATAGTCATTGCAGTGGACTACAATCCTGTTCCGTGACGAGGGTGACAACCTGGGCCATGCCATTCTACTACAGTTCTGACCTCTTTTTAAAAATGCCCTCTTGGTCACTCTGTTAAGCAAGTCAGCTATGGGGGACTGGGAGAAGTCTGTCTGTGGAAGAGAAAAAGTGGAGGCGCCCAGCTGTGATCTGACGCTGTCCCTGCTCTCCAGCCCTCTTGTCAATACGGTTCACAAGAGCCTGGTGCATTGCAGGACCCCACACCGGCACTTTCTTTCCCCCAGTTCCCATTTTATTGTATGAAAATTAGACTAATCCATTGTGTGAGAGAGGAGGGGTTTTTTTGAGGTCCGGATTTAGGTTGCGGTCACACGTTCCAGTTGAAGCGGAGGGGAAGTGAGGCTATTTCCTCCGGAGGAATTTGACACCCAGTTACAAGATCACACCTCCTTTTGTAGCTGCAGGGGCAGTCCGTCACTGTGTGATCAGACGCAACTGCGGGTCAGTCCGGGGGGGGTTGATCGTTAGTTTCCCATGCACTTAAATGAGGAATCACACCTCTGCACTGAGAGCCCTCTGTGGAGTGTGCAGTGATGGGCATCCTGCAAAGGGGAGGGGAATGGCATGGAGTCAGGACAGCCTAATCAGACCATCCCGATGGCATGAATGCGTGCTTGTATGATGAGACGGGGGAAAGTCCATCCATGGCCCATCAGAACCCGTTTAGTACCAGACTTTCCCCGGTGTCTTTTAACTCCGCTTCCGTGGCAGAGCAGCACGGGTTGCCGACGACTGCGGGGCACTTCCCAGATGCTGCTGCCTGATTGTTAGATCCGTCAGCCATTCGCAGCTATGTCGGACCTAAAGGCCTGTGTGATCGCAGCCTTACAGAGGTCCAAAATGCTTGCAAGATCAGGTGGTGCTTTCTGAGACGGCTGCTGGTGGCCACGTTGTGCCCAGAGATGGAGCCAAGCAGGGCTCTTTCTGTAGCAGGAACTCCTTTGCCTATTAGGCCACGCACCCCTTATGTAGCCAATCCTCCAAGAGCTTACAGTAGCCCCTGTGAGAAGAGCTCTGTAAGCTCTTGGAGGATTGGCTACATTAGGGGGTGTGTCGCCTAAGATGCAAAGGAGTCCCTGCTGCAGAAAGAGCCCTGGAGCCAAGCACGTGCTCCTCAGCAGCTCCAGTGAAGCCAGCCGCATGGCCAAGCCCTGCAAGAATGTGGCTGGGATTTGTGTGTGTTAGTTTATTGTATTTCATGTACACACACACGCCTTCCTCCCCGAGGGGAGCCCAAAGTGGCTTCCATCAGCCTCCTCCCCTCCGTTTTATCCTCACCACAACCCTGGGAGGTGGGTGAGGCTGAGAGGGCGTTGGTTGGCTCAGGGTCACCGGGGGGCTTCCGCAGGGCAGGTGGGGCTTCGGGCCCAAGTCCCCCCAGACCCTAGTCCGGCATTCGAATCCTCTTTGGTGTTAATGTGAGGCACGTTTTATTTTCAGGCCATCCAAGAAAGAATGTTTAACTGGGAGCAACTGGTGAAAATCGTTGGTTTGCTGAAGACGCAGTTGCAGGAGGAAAGCAAATGCAGACTTCATGCAATATCTCGCACTCTGGGCCTGTTAGTTCAAAGGAGCAGCCTCACTGTGAAGCAGAAGGAGGCGCTCTTGGCAGGGACCCAGGAGGCCTTTTGGGGGAAAGTGGAACTCTATGAAGACGGTGAGTCTGCTGAGGATTGTGTTTTGAACGCTGCCATCGTTTGCACTGTTCTTATCAGCATTTTATGATGTTAAAAGGTAAAGGTTCCCTTGCTCGAAAGCCAGTCGAATCCGACTCTAGGGTTGCGGTGCTCATCTCCGTTTCAAAGCCGAAGACGCTTCCGTGGTCACGTGGCCGGCATGACTAAACACCAAGGTGCACGGAAGGCTGTTCCCTTCCCACCGAAGTGGTACCTATTGCAATTTCTTGCTTTCGAACTGCTAGGTTGGCAGGAGCTGGAACTAGAGACAGGAGCTCACTCCGTCATGCGGCACTCTCGGGTCTCGAACTGCTGAACTACTGACCTTCCACAGCCTGCAGTTCAGCATCTTAACCACCTGAGCCACCGCAGTTGTTTACATATATTTTATTGTATTTTATTGTACTTATTGTTTTATTGATTTTAATACTCATTCGCCACATTGAGCCAGTTCCCTGGCAAGGCAGGATACAAATTGAAAATAATAAATAAATATGTTGTCGAAGGCTTGACACAGAGAGTCCTCCATACCTCTGAGGATGCCAGTCGCAGCTACTGGGGAAGCGTCAGGTCCTACAATACCAAGACCATGGCCACACAACCCGGAAAATCTACAGCAACTAAATAAACAAATAAAGTCCTGGTGTAGAGATGGCTTGATTCCAGCCTCCCTGTGCACTGCTGGCTCCGTTCGGCTACTGATTGACAGCTGAGAATCCAGACCCCATTCCCCTCAAGCCCACTGCACTCCTGCATTCCCCCCCCCCCGTTTGCATCCCCCTTTCCCACAGTCCTTGTTCACTGCCGTTGCTTTTGGCTTCCGGTGCAATCACAGCAGGATCCTTTCCTCTGTCAGACCATTGACTGACCTGCAGAATGGGGCCTGTGAGAGTCTTTAATCCCCTCCCACATGCCTCACCTGCCCCCAGCAATTTCCTTCGCTGCTGCCCCCTCTGCTACGCTGTAGGAGTCGTAGAACTACGGAATCCTGGATCAAGGTGGGTCTCTGGCAGGAGAGTCTGTCTGTCGCAGCAGAAACGAGCCAGGGCCCAGGAACACCTGAAAGACTCAGAGAAGTTGTGGCCGGGGAGGAGCTTTCGGGAGTCGCAGCTCTCTTCCTCGGATTCTTCAGATACCTCTGAAGATGCGACCAGTGACTCATGAAGGCTCAGACCCTGCCATAGAATCACAGAGTTGGAAGGGGCCATAGAGGCCATCTAGTCCAGCCCCCCCTGCTCAGTGCGGGACCAGCCTCAAGAGCATCCCTGGCAAGTGTTGGTCCAGCCGCTGCTTGAAGGCTGCCAGGGAGGGGGAGCTCACTACCTCCTGAGGCAGCCAATTCCACTGTTGCACAACTCTTGACTGTCAAAAAGTTTTCCCTCAGATCCAGCCAGTACCTTCCCACCCTTAATTTAAACCCCCCGATTACGAGTTCTCTCCTCTCCCGCCAACAGGAGCAGCTCCCTGCCCTCCTCTCCTTCAAGAGAGCCATCCTGCCTGCCCGCCCCCCCCCTTCTGAACACTCCCCCAGCCTGAACACTCCCAAGTCCCTCAGAGCCTTTTCTTGCAGGTCTCCAGGCCCCGGCCTCGTTCTGTTTCCCCCGCCCCCTTTTTTTAAAGTGAAGTATCGTGGTGTGTGCTGGCACACCTGTCCTCCCCCTTCTCCCTGAACAGCAACCATGGTGGGGGCAAAGCAGGATGGGTGGGTCTCCCTGCCAGTGTTCCCTCTAAGCTGAGCTAGTGTGAGCTAGCTCACAGTTTTTTAGCCTCCAGCTCATACAGCTCAGAAAGAATGGCTTCAAAGCAAACTAATGTATGCAGTAGCCAAATCGCTCGTTCACAACTTTAATTTCAGTAGCTCAAAAAGTAGAATTTTTGCTCACAGGACCTCACAGTTTAGAGGGAATATTGCTCCCTACCCACCCCCCTCCTCAACGGGACTCTGCTAGCCCTGTGGGGTGTCATTGGCCAGGAAGCAGGGTGTCAGAAATGCTTTTTTGATGTTTCTCACTGAATCCATTGTTATGTGTTCCCTACCCTGCTTTGCGCTTGCGTAGCTATGCAGGCAGAAACGTGGGAGCTTCTTCCCTGCCGCTTTTCCTTATCACGGTGGCCTTGAATGTAGGCTTTGGGCTATTCTTGTGTTACTGAGAATTTTCCAGTCCTGGGAAGGCAAAGGGAGGGGGGAGTAGTCTCCCGTTCATGAAGTATATCTCCCGCCGGGAGTTTCCCGCGCGCGCGCTCGTATTTCATTTGCTAGGCGCTTTTTTGCATCACACTATAAGTTAGCTTGCATTGCTTCGCCCCCCATTCCTGACAATGACCTCCTACTGTGGGTTTTAGCAAGATAATCCAATAAAACCTTTCTTTGTAAAAGAATGACTGGATCCACTTGTTATTGAACCTGACAGAGGGCTTTTTTTAATTAAAAAAAAGCCCAGCAGGAACTCATTAGCATAACAGGCCAAACCCATCAGCAGAAACTCATTAGCATATTATGCCACACCCCCAACAACATCGCTTATTAGCCTATTAGGCCACACCCTGAGTTACCAGAAGTGTGGTCATCCAGCTACACCCACCTTTTGCTTCTTATTCTGATTTCTTTGTTTGTTGTCAAAACCCAGGGCTTTCTTTGTAGCAGGAACTCCTTTGCATGTTAGGCCACACACCCCTAATGTAGCCAATCCTGATGAGTTTCTGCTGTTGGGTGTAGCCTGTTATGCTAATGAGTTCCTGCTGGGCGTGGCCAACATGGGAGCCAGCCGGAACTCCGTTCCTGTGCGTTCCTGCCCAAGAATAGCCCTGCCAGGAAGTTCTCCAGGAAGCCCTATTGAAACATAGATGAGTGAAGCAAGAGGTCCATAGCTCATTGGAATGGGGCTTCCACAAGAGAACTTTCTGGTGGATCGTGCCCTTGGTGGTCAGCTTCAGCCATTAGGCTCAAGTGGTGCCACCTCACAGGACAGCATTTCCCATCGCTTCTCCTTTTCAGCACTCAGGGAAATCAACACAACAGCTTCCTTTTGCCTTTACTGATCACAAACTCTTAATGAGACCCAAGTGCCGCATGACGGAGTGAGCTCCCGTCTCTGGCCCTGGCTCCTGCCAACCTAGCAGTTCGAAAGCAAGAAATTGTAAGTAGATAAATAGGTACCACTTCAGTGGGAAGGTAACAGCGTTCTGTGCACCTCAGCGTCTAGTCATGCCGGCCACATGACCACGGAAATGTCTTTGGACAGTGCTGGCTCTTCGGCTTGGAAACGGAGATGAGCACCGCACCCCTAGAGTCAGATTCAACTGGCTTTCAAGCAAGGGAAACCTAAAAAGATACCCATTCTTAAGCTTGGGCTGCATTGGGTGGCAAGATATCCCCACCGCCCCACTGCGGCCACCACCCCCTCCTCCTCCTCACGCATCTTCCCCCAACAGAAGAAAGCTCAAAGACGCAGCTTTAGGGTGCTTCCTTCAGTCACACTCTGAGCTCCCATCTCTGCTCTCTCCCTCTCCCTCGTTGTCACTCAGAATGTTGTCATATCAATTATCCTTGTCACAGACCCCAATTGAACAAAGCTGGCCTGAGAATTTATTTTTACCATTTCAGCAAAATCTCATCAGTTCATCCTGGGAAAGATAATTGTGAATCCTTGCGCGGAGACTTGCCCAGAAATAAATCTAGCGGAGCTGGGAAGAGACAGGCCCCTGGGTTGCTCCATCATTGTGGGAAAATTAATTCTAAGACTGAAAAAGCTTACATCATACAATCAAAGGAGATGGATTTATTGGCTGAGTTTCACATAACTGGGCCTACATAAGGTAGCCACGCCTAAAGCAGCCCCGAATCTCTCAGATGTGGGTTGCATGAGACGGTCTAATCTTTCTGAAAAAAACTTTGGTGAGAATCTCAGAGATTGTATTTCATTCTTTAACCTTAAAATAGGTAGGATTATATGTCTGTCTTTCCATTTCTGATTTCATTTAAGAACATAAGAGAAGCCAATGTTGAATCAGGCCAATGGCCCATCTAGTCCAACCGTAGCCCCTGTAAGAAGAGCTCTGTAAGCTCTTGGAGGATTGGCTACATTAGGGGTGTGTGGCCTAATATGCAAAGGAGTTCCTGCTACAAAAAGAGCCCAGTCCACTGCCACCACCCACCTGCCTTCTCCTGCTTTAACAATTCCCGTATATTTATCTCGCCGTGGTTTGTGTCTCAGTGCTGGCAGTCATAAGAACATAAGAGAAGCCAATGTTGAATCAGGCCAATGGCCCATCTAGTCCAACACTCTGTCACACAGTGGCCAAAATATACCAGGTGCCCTCAGGAGGTCCAGCAGTGGGGCCAGGGCACCAGAAGCCCTCCCACTGCTGCCCCCTCCGGCACCAAGAATAGAGTGCATCACCTGCCCCAGACCGAGAGTTCCTACCCGTACCTTGTGGCTAATAGCCACTGATGGACTTCTGCTCCAGATGTTTATCCAATTTCCTCTTGAAACTCTCCATGCTTGTAGCTGCCACCACCTCCTGTGAAAACCCTCCTGCATTTACATATGCAGATATTCTTTCATTGTTGTTCTTTTGTATTTAGTCATTTCAAGAATGATCAAATTGATTATAAATCAAAGTCTTAAAAGATAAATATGAGTCATCTTTGTCTGAGATACAAGGTTTTCACTTGACAGTTTAAATAAATAAATGTCTGACTTCTCTTCAGTCAGAGGGCTGCCAGCCTGTGGTGTCGGAGTCCCCAATCTTTTTGAGCCTGTGGGCACCTGTGGGATTTTGACACAGGGCGGTGGGCCCAGCCACAAAATGGCTGCCACAGGAGACAGCGCCAGCCACAGAACGGCTGCCATAATGTTCCTTCAGTCACACAATGAAAATCCTTGTCCTGTGGTTTCAGCTGTTACTGAGGTGACACAGCCCAACAAATCTCCATTGGCCAATTGGAAGCCTTGCTGGGCAAAAGCCTCACTCGGCCCCGCCCACTTCCTGTAAACACCTGGGTGCCAGGAAAGGTGTCTGCAGGTAGAGGGGATTTACAAGGCATTTAGAAAGTGGGTCATCTGCTCTTAAAGAAGGATTCCACAAGCACAGTTCAGATAGAAAAGTATGACATGCTTCATAAATGCAGATTATTTTAAGGTCCAGAGAGGCGCTCTCTCTTTCGCTTTCTCCCTCCCTCCCCCCCCCCCCCCGGCTATAAAAATAAATCTTTAAAATTCTGCATTTCAGAGTGTATCCAGCTAGGCAAAAACCTAATCCAGGAGTGCCTTAGGAGTGATACAGAGAAAATGGAAAGCCTCAGAAAAGCTCAGGAAGAAGAGCAAAGAAACCTCCTCAGCGAAAGCCAGCAGCTGGGAAGCCTCGATGCATTTCTGAAGGTACCTGTGACCGTGACGGCAGACTCTTATGAACAGCTCTTCAGAAAAGCTGGAAGCCCGCAAGGAATTGCCCGGGTGGTAAAATAACTGGGAAATGCCCCTCCTCTGAGCTGTTTCCCTCTCCAGGATCCTCAGGGATTTGCACGCCAGGTTCCCAGCTTTCCCTTCCAGTGGCTCTCAGCCGCTCTCTGCATTCCTTGCATCCTGGAGTGTGCTCAGGGACCATTAGGCTTCTGGACGCGGGGGCCGTCCTGTGAGTAGGTAGCGGGACTTCCACAGGGTCTGTGGGTCAGTTCTGCTCCCAGGGGCATGCACCACCACTCCACTGCTTGGTTTAGCAAGAGGCGAGGACTGTGCTGGAGTGTCACAGGGTGCTGTGGATTATTGGCCTGGAATACTTGAGCTGGGCGGGAGGGAACCCCTAACATCTGCCCAGAGGCTGCAGTTCTGGGTCTCCTGCCTTCACACAAGGGCTGGCTGTTGCCGAAGCTCCTAAACTGCCTTCCAAGGAGGAAGTTCAGGGCTTACAGCCCTTGAGAAAACCTGTCTTAGCTGGAGAGTTCCTTGGAATTGCTGATGGGCTGCAGTCTTGGAGGAAGTCTCCTCTGCTGAGCCTGGTCATCTTCCCTGGGGCTGGGCTGGCTGGCTGGGGTTTGTTGTTTTACCCCCTCATTTTTGTGCTGCTGCATTTCCAGCATCCATTCCCTCCCACCACCGTTGTGCAGCCTGCAGGACACCAAGTTCAGGTAGAGACCAGAGGGGCTCGTGTGGGGGGTGTACTAAAAGGAAGGACAGGATTGCCCATTGGAAACAATGGGAGAGATTTGAAGGCCCATTGGAAATAATGGGAGCCAGAAATGCCAGTTGATTTCCATGGGCTCCATTGAAATATATTACAGTTCAAGAAGAGTTGCAAAGAAAACACAGAAGGGATTTTCCATTAAGGTCTCTGGTCCCAAATACGCTGCTCTAGGACTGGAATGACTCTGGGGCCTGTCATTCCAGTCCCAGGACACAACTACTACCCTCCTGGACTGTCATTCCACTGTCTAATCCTAGAGCAGTGTATTTGGGACCAGAGACCTTAATGGAAAATCCATTCCACATTTTCTTTGCAACTCTTCTTGAGCTGTAATATATTTCAATGGAGCCCATGGAAGTTAATTGGCATTCCTGGCCCCCATTATTTCCAATGAGCCTTCAAGTCTCTCCCTGAAACATTTTTGTGCAATAAACCACTTGTATTTATTATTTAGTTGTTATTTAGAAGTATGAGCATGGCATGGCAGTACCACACAGACATATAATGGCAGGCCTTCTGAGAAAAACATCCCCCCCCCCCGAGAAAAAAGTTGTTAGCTACTGGCAGCAGCTCTCCGGAGTCTCAGGCAGAGGTTTTCCACATCACACACTGCCAGATCTTTTAACAGGAGATGCCAGGGATTGAACCAAGGACCTTCTGCATGCCGAGCAGATGATCTGTCACTGAGCCACAGGCCCTCCCCAAGCACATCAGTCAAGCTCTCCAGGCTGCTGTGAGGCGGCATTCTTTCTTCCCTTTTCTTTTTATTTTGCCCCCTTGGAGGCAGGGTGTTTCCTTGCCAGCTCTGTGTTTGACCTTTCGGCTGAGGACGTCAGTAGATGCCTGCCAAAATGGCAGATGTTGCTGCAGATCCTGTCCGTATCAATAGCCAGTGCATCCGTCAGGCAGGTTCCCCCCGGGTAATGGTGGGATTTGGCCTTCATTGATCTGTGTCTATTGCAGTTGGATGCCAGGAGGCTTTGGATTTTAAGGAGAATGGCATTTGCAGCTGCAGATCTGGAATGAATACAGAGCAGGGCGGATCCAGCCGCCCTCCAAGGACCTCCCTTCCAACCTGAGGAGACGCCCTCCGACGGGAGAGCCGCTTCAGTTTGGAGCAAATCTCCTGAGACTGGAGAAGGACTTCCAGCTGGCGTTAAAAGGGGTGCAAGTGTTTTAATAAACAAGCTTTGCTCAATGTAGCGGTCAGATAGCGGCAGGATCCGCCCAGCAGCAAGGGGTGTTGTTGGCCTGGATTCTGGTGTAGCTCTCCCCTAGCGGCAAACCTACAGCTGTGGCGTGGGCTCCCAGGAGTGTGGAGGTCTGTCTTGCAGGAGAGGGTCCTCCTGTTCCCAAGAGGGGGTGACCCAGGGTTCCCTTCTCTCAACCTCAGGTTTATCGTGAAATGTCAGAACAGCAGAGAAAAGTGCGATGCAAGCTGGAAGAAGAGAGTGACTGTGAAACCAGTGAAGCCATCGTAGATCTCTATAAGGTGCCATTTCTGTCTCTCTTTTCATTTCCAGTGGCCCTGAGATGTCACTGGCGCTGTCTGTCTGGGTTTCTTAGGGTGTCCAGCTCCAAGCTCCCCAGGTTTCCCCCCGGCGGAAGGAGACATATAGAGACTTCATTGGTAAGGGGAGGGCATTAGGTTAGTACTGGGCATTTATTCTGAAGTAACCTTTGTTGGAGATGGGGGGGCATTTTGCACAGGTGTGTGTAGCCGTCGGGCCCAACTGCATTCTGTGTTTGATGCTTGTGCTCCATGGGGACTTTTAGGCAGATGTTGGCTGCAAGTTCCCCACTAGGAACCGTGTTCTCAAGTGTGGGGGGGGGCACAATTCAGATCAGGACTATGACGGGGGAAGAGACTTCTCCCCCCCTCCCCGTCCCACTTTCCTGGCAGAGCTGCCTGTGTCATTGACCACTGCACGTGTGGCTTAATAGTACATGCACAGTCCCCAGCATGGCAAATAGCACACCACCCAGGGCTGTTTCAAGTCAGGAAAACAGGGTGGATGGGAAGGCAGAAGCCCCTCCTCCCCCCTTGCTGAAGTCCTGACCCAAATCAGAAACGCCAGGGAGCTGAGCCCCCAGCAGGAAACTCACAGCTAGTGCCTGACTCAGTAGGCAGGCAGCGTGTTCCATATGAGCTCTTTCTGCAGTTGTAAAGCAGAAAACGACCTGCCCGGAAAGATGAAGGAAGGCATAAAAGCTGAAAGGCTGCCTGGAGGGGATATCAGCCTCTGAAATCATGGTTTGTCTTCATTGCAGAAACTGTATTCTCGGTACTCTTGCAGTTTGGAGGATTTGGTTCTTCAGCTGTTTCTTCGGTCCCTGCCTGTTATAACCAGTCTGCCAGTAAAAGAATGTGAACTTCTGAAAGAGGAACAGCAGGAGGATTTGGCCCTGCAGTTAGAGAAATCAGAGTGCCAGAGGCAAAAGCTTTGGACTTTCTTCCAAGAACAAATGCAACAAGAACAGGAGGTACAGCATGAGGCCCATCTTTATTTCTTATCACACATTTACTACTCTCCCCTCTGCCGAGGAGGAAAGGCCCTGCCCGTGTTCCTAGCCATCTGGGGGCCAAACTGCATGGGACATTTTCTGACAAGTCAAGTTGGAATACTGCATGTGCAGCTCCATAGTGGGGCAAATAACTCTCCTCTGGGGTTTCGGGGGGCTTGGGAAAATGCCACCAGGGTGAAGCAGGAGCCCACACCACAGTCACGAACCAAATCAGGGCCCTGCAGGCTCGTAGAACAACTTCTCCACAGCTGCTGAGTCACTGCAGGGATAGCAGGTCGGATCCAGGAACCCAGACCGGGTATTCTAAAAAAGCCTCTCATAGTTTGTCCCTGAGAGAGAGCTCCTTTTTCCATTGGCCAGATGGGTATGAGAGCGGCTCATATGCTGTTCTTGTGAGGGACTTGTGGCCCTCCTGAGCCCTCGTAGATCTTTGGACCTCAGTTTGAGAAGCACCGGTCTAGAGTCCAGGCCCTGGCAGGGCTGCTGTCCCTTGAATAGGGCACAGAATAGATATTCTGCTTCCATGGCTTTTATTACCAGTATGGTTATACAGATCAACAAGAGTCAAGAAGCCTGGGGGTTACATTACACTTACTCGTTCAAATGAACCTTATTTAAATATAAGCTTCTATAACAATTCCCCTTTTTCCCAAATTCTGTTTTTCTATATCTTTGACTGGGTAGTCCCTTTTATTCTCTGTTTATCTCTCTGTCCCACCCACTTGTTTAAATGTATATGGATATATGCTGACCCAGCCTAGGGAACTGAAGGGCTGACTAAAACCCTTCTCTTGTCTTTGTCTGATAATGGCACACGAGAGGCTGGTGGTGATTCAAAACTAACAAACTGCTTTATTTCACTTTTGAGGGGAAATGGTCAGGTAGGTATCAGGTTTAGGACTTAGAAGGTGAACAGGCAACAGGAATGAGGTAACTTTGTATAAATATAAACAATAGATCGTATGTCACAATGAAGTAGCTGTTTAGTTATACAGGCAGGTCTTTAAAACTGGAGAGAGATCTTTGGTGGTCACTGCTTAAATAAGCATAAGCGTTGTCATCTCAGAAATACTTAAGTTTGCGAAGGCAGGAACGTTCACACAAGTTCCAGTTTTCCTTCTTAACCATTTGATAGGGATCATCCCCCCCTTTACTAGGAACTATTTCTCTCTGGGAAGGACTACTCATCCCACTTCTGTAATTCAGGATCGTCGTCGATCCTCTCCCTCTGCTTAACTCTCCTTCACTGTACTCATTACACTCTCAACTGTCATTCTTAACTTCTACTCTTAACTGACATTCTCAACTGTAGAATTCCATTTGAGTCCCCTGTCACTCAAGGTTCTCAGACCAGGATAAAGCATTAACCATTTATTGTCCATTACAGCTTTTTGAATCTGATGCTTTGTTGTTTTATAAGATCTAGATTTGAAGGAGCATGATTAGAATGATTTAAAAAAAACACTGCCAGAAGTCAAGGTATTTTAGCTGCAGAAATGTTGAGCCAGGGAGGGGGTGGAGTGTTTGTTGCTTACTGGAATAAGTTGGTTTTGTAGTGGATCATGTTTGAATTTGAAAAAATTCTGTGAACCGGCTTTACCAAAGAGGTTTTCCTGCTTCCGTAATCAGCTGTGGATGGAAGATCGTGCCTTCTCTGCTGTGATGCAAAGGCGTTTGTCAGAGACAAATGAGAAGTTTATTCAGTGTGTGACGACCAGATTGGGCGGGCTGAGCAAGGCGTAAGTAGCCGTCTAAAGCCAGAGAATTAAGCTGCACTTGAAAATAAATACATCTGCATAACTCATTCGGTATTGAAGATTAGCAGGGTGAAGTATGTTTTTCCATTAGAGTTCTAGATGCCCAAAACACAATGCACGTCTTTGCAGCGACTGAAGGCCCCTAAGGAAGCAGTTGCCTTGGTCAGCATTGCACAAGGTCTGGGAGTCCGGGGCAAGAGCATAGAGGAACAGCCAAGGGAGTAAAAGAGTCACCGTTGGGGCTTGGTACCTGTCAGGGTCAACAGCAAGTAGGTCCACACACACACTTCATTCAAAGGTTATGCTTTATTGGAGTACCAGTCTGTTGCCAAGCACACAGGAACATTGTCAGGAATGTCTGCTAATGCAAAGAGGCCATGTATATACTATGATGCTTCAACTAGCCTAGCAAATGAGGTGCTAGCACGCGCGCGGGAATCCTCCCGGCGGGATGTGACTACTTGAACGGGAGACTACCCCCTCCCTGCAGAGGCCGATCTATTCCCACCAGCTGGGGAACGCAAGCCCTCCCTTTCTTCAAGGTTACAGGGATAGCCATGTCTGGTGGAGGAGTCTCCCATGGTAATTGCAGCGAAGCAGAGCAGATCTAAGCACACGCATACAAGTAAGCCATAACGTAATACAGAAGTATGGCAGTTATCTGACAGTACCAGCCAGTAGTCCCAAGCTGGAGATGGGTGAGGATGGCTCTTCATTCCAGGAAAGGTGGGAGGGCTTTTTTCTTTTGCCGTCCAGTCACAGCTGACTCATGGCAACCCTCGTGGGGTTTTCAAGGCAGGAGACTAAGAGCAGTGGGTTGCCTTTGCCTTCCACTGTGTAGCATCCCCGGAATTCCTTGGTGGTCTCCCATCCAAACGCTCACGAGAGCCAACCCTGCTCAGCTTCCAAGGCCTGATGAGATTAGGCTGGCCTGGGCTCCCCAGGTCAGGGGACGCTGGAGGGAAGAAAGGGAAGCATCTGAATCTTTCGTTTATGATGGGGGTGGCCAGGCGGCAACATGCCAAGTGCTGCAAACAGCTGGGCGCACCAGGAAGGAAGCGAGAGGACGGGGCCTGATGCCCCTCTGGCGTCGTCCAGAAGTGAGAAGGGAGACAGCCCTGCAGAAACCGGCTGGACTTCCTGCCTGCTTCTTCAGTGCTGTGGAGCTGCCGGATTCCAGGGCCAGTAAAGGCAGGACTGCTCTGCAGCACGGAGGCCTTGGTGTCAATGGCCCAGATGGCACGCTGTCCTACTTGGGAATTGTCTTGCAACACACCTGTCCAGAAGGCTGGCCGCCACCGGCCTGCCGTATTAAACTGATCAAGGGCTGGCCGTCATTTTTTAAAATTTGCTTCATTTATACCCCACCTTTCCCCCCAGTGATGTAATTCTCCTTTCCTCCGTTTTATTGTCACAACGGCCCTGTGAGGTAAGTCAGGCTGAGAATGTGTTGCTGGATGGTTGGATCCACCCCACAGGAGCCTCCTGAGCTCTAGGGCAAAGGCTCCAATCAGAGGTGCCTTATGAGACCCAGATTTTGATCAGTGCTTATTTTGCGCCCCTCGGCATCTCTCTCGGTCTCCGCTCACGAACCGTGATCTTTTCACAGGTCTTCAAAGTATATAACTCGGAAGCACAAAGCCTTGCTGCAGCCTGTCCTGGGGAGGCTGGCTCTCCGGCAGATGGCTCTGAGTGTTCTTGCACGAATGCGGACGTCCCGGAGAAGAAGCCTCATTTGGCAGCTGAAGGAGCATCAGATCCTGCAACAGAGCTCTTCTCACTGCTTCGATGAGCCCCAGTGGAAACAGCTGCAGGAAACGGTATTCGCCCTTGCCCCCTCGGCTCACCCCTTGTTTCTAAGGTAGCATTAGGCCCGTCTGGTCAAAATGACAAGGTTGTCAAAGTCTGTCAAATGCAGAACCCGCAACTGGTTTGAGAGCAATGCTCCCTCTAAGCAAAAATTCTACTTGGGCCCCGGTCATACGGGCCAGAAAACGCGGGGGGGAGGCGTGGCAGTTCGCCCCGGAGCAAAATAAGGCGCGGTAGCCCGATCACACGGGCCACCGGGTTACCGATCACACAGCGCTGCTACAGCGCGGCAAAAAAGCTGCTCCCCTCCTCTCAGTCTCTCTCTTTCTCCCACTCTTTCTCTTGCATTATATCTCACTAGGAGTAAGGCCCAGTGTGGGAAGAAATACAGTGAGCTCTAGAAAGAGGCTACAAGTGAGTGTCCTGGCTGTGGCTGGTGGGGTGGCGGCTATGCAGTGGCAGCTAAGGTAGAAGAGCACCTCCTCCTATGCCACGTTTTCTGGGTTCCAAGGATCTGGAAAGCAGTTCTGTAGCCAGTTACAGGGTTGCCAGCTCTGGGTTGGGAAATACCTGTCGATTTGAGGGGTAGAGCCTGGGGAGGGCAGGGTTTGGGGTGGGGAGGGACCTCAGCAGGGTATAATGCCATAGAGTCCACTGCCCAAAGCAGCCATTGTCTCCAGGAGAACTGATCTTGGTCATCTGGACATCAGTTGTAATAGCTGGCGATCTCCAGGTGCTGCCTGGAGGTTGGCTTATGTTAATTTGGGGCTGTGCAATGACAGCAAAGGTAGAAAAGCACATCATTCTATGCCATGTTTTCTGGGTTCCAAGGGTCTGGAAAGCAGTTCTGTAGCCAGTTACAGGGCAGGGTTTGGGGTGGGGAGGGACCTCAGCAGGGTATAATGCCATAGAGTCCACTGCCAAAGCAGCCATTGTCTCCAGGAGAACTGAAATTGGTCATCTGGACATCAGCTGTAATAGCTGGAGATCTCCAGATGCCACCTGAAGGTTGGCAATACTTAGAGGAGGGCCAGTTTTGTTGAAGGACTTCAGTGAGCTATACTGCCATAAAGCTAACCCTCCAAAGCAACCGTTTTCTCCATGGGGACAGATCTCTGTAGTGTGGAGATCAGTTGTAATTCAGGGAGATGTCCAGGCCTTCCCTTTCCCACCAATTCCTGTTTAACAGTTTAAATGATTAACACTTCCTGCCAATGCCCCACAGCCTCTTGGGACTCCCAACTTGGGAGCTGTAATTCTAATTCCCTTTGCTATGGCTGCAGTAAGGCCAGCTGAGAACTACAACTCCCAAGGTGCAATGCATCAAAAGTGGGGGTATAAGAATGGAAAAGCTGGTGGGACGGGCCAATAGGCACCAAGGCAGGTTCTCCAGTGGCTAATGGGAGAGTAGGTGAGTCGTCACCAGCAAGGCCCATTGTAGAAATAAATACAATGAGCTCTAGAAAGAGGCTCTGGGCAGATGCCCCAGCCTTGGGCAGTCAGTGTTAATTTGCTGTGGCAACCTCAGCAGGATATAATGACAGAGTCCACCATTTTTTCCAGGGAAACTGATCTCTGCCATCTGAAGAGCAGTTGTAATTCTGATCTCCAGCCCTCACCTGGAGATTGGCAAGAATGGTTCCTCAGGAGGAAATGGCTGGTTTGGAGGGTGGAGTCTATGGACCTCTCTGAGGTCCCACCCCTCCTCAAACCCCAACCTCTCCAGGCTCCACCCCTCAATTTTCCAGAAATTTCCCAACCTAGATTTTGGCAACCCTATCTCCTTCCCTATTGTTATCTGCTCCTCTGACCTCAGGTTTCCAATTTCTCTGCAGCGAGGACCAAAGCAGCTCACATCATTCTCCACTCCCCCTTTCAATCTGCACAACAACTCTGAGTGGTTCGAAATCACCCACTCAGCTTTCACAGTGAGAACCTGGGTCTGGCAGATCCTGCACCATCTTAGCAGGGTATAATGGCACAGAGTCCACCATTATCTCCAGGGGAACTGATCTCTGCCATCTGGAGAGCAGTTGTAATTCTGAGTGATCTCCAGTCCTCACCTGGAGATTGACAAAAATGGTTCCCAGGAGAAAAAGTAGTCTTTCTTTGCAGTGAGGACCAAAGCAGCTTACATCATTCTCCTCATCCCTTTAGATCTGCACAACAACCCTGTAAAGTAGGTTAGGCTGAAAGTCTGTGAGTGACTGGTCCAAAATCACCCACTCAGCTTCCACAGCAATAACCTGGGCCTGGCAGACCCTGCTCTGAAGCGCTAACTGCTACGCCACACTGACTGTCCTAGGGGGGCTGCTGCTGGTGAACAGGAGCAAGCAGCCAGGCCTCGTAGAGTCATGCCAGTCAGGAGTCATCAAATCACCCAAAGGGCACTGCCAGGCTTAGGACAGCCAACCTCCAGGTGGAGTTCGAAGATCACCTGGTATCACAACTGAACTCCAGACAACAGATCTCTGTCCTCCTGGAGAAAATAACTGCTTTGGAGGGTGGATTTTATGGGATTCTATTCACTTGAGGCCTTTCCCTTCCCCCAGACTCTGGCTTCTTTTTTCTCCACCACAAACTCTCCAGGAATTTCCCAACCTGGAGCTGTCAATCCTTGTCAGGACTTGCCCCAATGAGTTCCCCTCAAAGGCCAAAATAGACCTGGAAAGAGTCTCGTCCCCACCACCTTTTACTGACAGAACCAAGCTTGGTCACCTAGCAACAGCAACTGAGGAGAAAATAGCCCAACAGCAGGAGGAGAAGGGAATCATTTGATGGCCGCTGGCTCACCTCCGTAGCCAGTCAGCCAGCCTTGGAGGAGCCAAGCAGGAGAAGCAGCAGCAATAGAAGCCTCTTCCTGAACAGGGAACAGTTGTTTCAGTATGAGTCAGCTGAAAAAGCGTCTTCGTTAGGAGAGACAGCCGTTCTGGCAGTTTATTCTGACAGGGAACAGTGGCTAAGGTGGCAGTGGGTGGGGAAGAGGAGTGGACCCAGCCAATGGCATGTGAGTACTCTTGATTGGCGGTTGATGGGCCAATGGCTGATGGAGCACACAGCACAGCCAATGGGAGAGCTGGAAAGTGCCAGCGCATTAGGGCTTTTATATATATCAGATTCCTACTTATGTTGTTCTCTCTCTTTCTCTCCATCATTGCTACTGTCAATCTTCTCTTTTAGTCTTGCTCCCTCTACCACACCTATAAAACTTAACTCTCTCTCTTTCGGTTCTTGACTTTGTAATCCCTGCCAAACTCAACACTTCCTTGAGCAGCCAACTTTCAAAAGCAGAGCCTTGATTCAAATGGATGCGAGCCATTAGCCCGTATACAGCAACAATTTTCCCCCCACAGTACCTTGGCCACGGTGCTGGCCTGCTGATCTCTGGTGGGCTAGGCCTGGGCGTAACATATAAAATGGTCCATCCCCACCAATATATTTCCACAGTTTCTACTGTCTGGTGCCACAGACAAAAAATCCATGCACACCAGTTCCATAGGCCTTGTTGTTTCAGTATTCTCTAAGAAGGCTACTTGGGCAGACAGGATCTTCTGCTGAAGGCACCGGGCACAGGTTGCACATTTCCTGGCAACATCATTAGCCACCTGAGGCCAATAAAATCGCCTCCTGAGGAGGCCCAGGGTTCTTTCGGCCCTCAGGTGTCCTAAATCATCATATAGAGCTCCCACTGCTGTTGGTCTATATCTTCGAGATAGTACCAGCTGTTTACACTGCCCATTTACTGAGCCTAATGTTATGCAGTACAGCACCCCATCAGTTATCTTCAGTTTGCCTTGTTCCCACAATAGAAGGCCAGCTTCCAAGGAAGGGAGTACTGCACAAGGCAGGCGCCTGTCGCTCCTCTGAAGAAAAGGGAGGACCTTCTTTATTTGTCTCTGCCATCTTGGTGTTGGGATTCTCTCCAGTCCTCTAAATTAAAGTGAGGCAAAGTTGTCTGCTGAAGGGAGATGAAGTTCACGGATAAAGATGGCGCATAGCCCCAGGGGCAGCACAGCCTTCCATGCTCCGCAACACAGCCTTCCATGGGTCCAGATGATTCTGGTTCACCCCTGCTAGACAGAGCTCAGACTCCGTCCTCGAGGACCACGGCCCATTCATCCTTTTGAGACAGCCAAGATAGGGCATCTGCATCTACATCTACTCGTCCAACCCAATAGCGAAGACTGAAATCATAGTCAGAAAGTGCAGGCACCCATCTTTGGTCCATAACATTTAGCTTTGCAATGGGAAGTATGTAGGTAAGGGGATTATTGTCCATCCAAACTTGAAACTTGGTGCCATACAGATAATCCCAGAACTTCTCAGTGACCACCCACTTTAAGGCCAAAAACAATTTGTGGAAATGATATTTGGCCTCACTGTCCATGAGCCCCTGTGCTTGCAAAAGCAACTGGTCTTTTCCCCCCATCCGTTTCTTGCTAGAGCTCTGCTCCCAGTTCCCTTGTGCTCGCATCTGAGTGTAAGTTGAAGGGCTTATTTGGGTCTGCAGAGGCCAACACTGGAGCTTCGGTCAGAGGGCAGGCAATTTCTTTAAAGGCCATCTCACAGTTTTTATCCCATCTATCATCAGATGGTTCTACTAGATCATAATACAAGCTCCCCAACCTCCCTTTGGCTACATGTGTCTTTTGCTTCCTCCTAGGGCTTATTTTGCTTGATTGGTATCCTCTAGTTAAGTTCACACTAACTGAATATATATCCCATCATTCTTTTTCTTTCTCTGCCCCCCATCACTTGGACCCTGCCTGCTGGAAACCCTACTGCCCTTCATGCTTTCCCTCCAGATGCCCCCCCACACACATTAGCTGAGCCAGGGGGATGGCTGAAGTGGCTTCAAGACCCCTGCCTCTCTCAGGCCCACCCTCTGTCTGGCCTCCTTGACTGGCTGCTGAAGGGTTTACCTGGACAACCATCCTTTCTCTGGGAAAGCTCTGAGGCCACACCCTCGCCAGGCTGTCAACAGTCCCTCCCAGGCAGCAGGTCAGAGCCCCACACAGCCCACTCCCAGTCTTTGCTGGGTGCCCATATCCCTGCCTGTTCCCAGCCTTGGCCTGGTTGGCTCTCTGTATGCCCATCTCCCTACCTGCCCTGGGCCTCAGCGGTGCTGGTGATGTGGGAAGCTACACAGGGCCTGAGGATGCCAGTCACAGCTACTGGCGAAACGTCAGGTCCTACAATGCCAAGACCACGGCCACACAACCCAAAAAATCTACAGCAACTAGTTGAGGTAATAGTTTACAGGTTCTTCGTGAAAACGAAGAACAGGAAACATTGATCCAGTTTAGAATGGACCACACCCAAGGCCCCATGTCCTGATTCCAACAGTCGCCAGAAGGGCAGCCTTGTCTCCCTCTGCTGTTCTTAGGTCTGCTACCTTCAAAGCCACGTTGGTTGGCTGCCCCAGCTCACAGCCACCAGCAACTGTCGGAAGGAGGAAGGCTTCCAGGGGTGGGCCATCCTTCATGATCGGGCTCTGCGCACATGCGAAAGGGATCTCCTCCTTGAGGCTGTTCTCTTTGAGTGTCGAGCGCATGTCGATGAAGTTTGTTGCTGTGGGGGAGGGGTTGTGGAGTTCCTGATTTAGACCCAAAATGTAAACCTGGTTCAGGATATTGCTATAACAAAACCCAACCTCCACTGTGATGACATGACAATTTTTGACAGTATAGATTGCTCTTGACAAGGAAGAAAAAACAAAACCAGGAACCATCTGTCTGTGCTATAAATAAAGATATGTCAAAACATGCCATTGATACAGGTTCTGTAGCCCTAGAGAATACCTGGGATACTTAAAGTGCATTGCTTTCTATCCTAATTTCCTGTTAGGAATTCAGGTAATCAAATGACAGTTTATTTGAGTTAAATTTAGCTATTGAAATAAGAACATTTCACTACATTTAGTTTGACAAATAACAACACTGGGGGTGGGGAACGGGTTTGTTTTGCAGCTTCAGGTCACCTTTCTCATCTCAGTTATGATGAGCTGCATCTACATGTGGAGAAGACTTTGACAAGGAGAACTTTCATCTCCCCCTCCCATGATCTGCCAGACTCTCACCCTCCTTGGCATGCAGGATTCTGCTGATGCAGCTCCCCCCCCCCCAACACTTCTGCCCACCCGTCTTAGCCACCGGTTCTTTGCAGCCCCGTCCTGTTGCCCTCTACAGCCACATGGCTGCCTCTGCAGTTACCTTGATAGCAGCTGGGTTCTGGAGTTGGCAGCTGACCCACAAGCCGCCCAGTAGAGGCCGTGTAGACACAAACTCTGCACGGGGTTCCGTGTGGCCTTGCATATGTAGATTTACACATCTGACACCAGATTTCTGGATATGGTCTTTTCTCTCCCCATCTCACACTAGAGAGCTGATCACCCTTTTGGCCAACAGCCCCCTGCTCCATCCATAGATGTGTGTAGTATGAGTGGAGATGAGCCCCCACCAGTGGTCAATGCCATTTATCTTAGCAAAGTTTGTTTCCCTTGATGTTGTTGCTTTGTTTGCTATAAAGCCTTTTTTAAAAAATTCTTCATTCAGTTAACCATATTTACTGAAAAACAAACCAAAAGATTTTGAAAAACAAAAACTACCTCTGGAAGGACCAGCATTTTAATTACATTAATTCTATCAAAGGAAACTGTAGAAAAAATAGATGATCAGATTTAAGTTTAGTCTCTCTAAGAACTGTTCCAAATTGAGATGTCAAAAGAGATTTAAATCTACGGTGGGATACTTCAGTGGGATGCTTTACTAGTTGTCTACATCTAAATCTTTTTTCATTGTACTAAACAGTAGAACTTCAGTTTTAGAGGTATTTAATTTACATCCAGGTATTGCAGCATACTCATCAATGACTTCCTTAAGTTTCCTATTAGACTTATCAATGTCTAACATGGAAACTGCCATATCATTGGCATAAAGACTCAATTTAAAATGATGATTTTGGATTTGAATCCCTTGAATCTCGGGCGAATCACATATATAGATTTCTAGTGGCTCAATCACTGTTGCAAAAAGTAGAGCTGAAAGAGGACAGCCCTGTTTAACACCTCTTTATTGGGGCTGATAAAGAAACAGGTATTGCTATTCCTGACAGTGCATCTGAATACATAATTCTCACCCAGTCAACAAAGCCATCACCAAAACCAAATGCTTTAAGCATTGCCAGTCGGAATTTAGATTGCACACCATCAAAAGCCTTTTCTGTATCAAGAAGCTTTTAAGCTTTTTATTGATCACATAGTGAGTTAAATTAAAAACTTTCTGTATATTTGGAGTTAATGACTGATTATTGACTATATATTTTGTAATAATTTGCACTAAACAACAAGCCAAGGATTTTGTTAAGAGCTTATAACTGTTATTTAATAAAGTTATGAGCCTCTGTGAACTGATTTCTTTACCATCTTTGTCAGGCTTTAGAATTAACACTACTTTGTGTAGGTGTTGATACAACATCTAGTGAAGCTCGAATCTCATCGTGACCCAGGTCTGGACAGACAGGGCCCCCGAGGCCAGTGTTTGCTTGAGGAATGATGGTTTTCTTCTCTGTTTACAAGGAATTACACATTGTTGAAGAGGAGGAGAAACTGGACAATGAGGTGCAGCAGACCAGACTGGAATTCCACCAGCAGTTAACGGCAGAAACCCAAGAGAGCCTGCAGTTCTTGCAGCAGCACCTGCAGCCCGTGATTGGCCAGGCCTTGGTCCAGCACGCTCAGCAGCTGGCTGCAAAGCACGACACAGAAGAGGAAGAAGATGTCCAGGTATGGCTGTGGGGCAGAACGTGCCTCCTCTGGCATGCGGGCCCTCTTCCGCCCTGCCCGCCTCTGTTTTTCTCAGCACCTGGAGAGGCTTTTCTCCTACTCTCAGGGTACCTTGCCACCGCCACCTGACCCCTGTACAGAATTGCCCACTGGCTGGAACCCCCTGCTCTTCAGAAATGGGAGGCTCCCGGGTCAAACCTGAAGCTGGGCTCATGCCAGCAAAAAAAAACCCTTGGCAAGTTTGAAAAGCACCCCACATACAGGGGTTTCCATGTTGAATAAAATGGAAGTCTGGTGGTCTTTCATGAGTCAGGGCTCACTTCTTCAAATGCTGCAAGGAGAAAATCATTTTTCTCATGTTTATCAAGAAAATCACACAAGTGGAGAGGGAGCAGGAGGAGCTGGGGCAGAGAGATCCTTGGTGCAAATCCATCTAACCTTTCAGATGTGACTCTCTGTACAGCGGACTGGAACAAATAAGGTTGTGGTGTAGTGGGTCGAGTGGAGGCCTGGGGGACGCAGGTTTGAATCCCCGTGTCTGCTCTGGAAGCTCCCTGGGGTGGCCTTGGGCCCATCATAAACTCTCAGCCTGGCCCACCTCACAGGGCTGTTGTGGGGAACTGGAGGAAGGGAGGATGATGTCCTTGAAACCCGCTCTAAGTCCAGACTGGGGGAGGGGAGCAGGATACTAATAAATGCCAGAGCGTGGTGCATGGTGGGAAAAGGTCAGCGGTCCTATAGGGTGCAGATAAACAAAAGTGTAAATTAAGAGGATAAACAACTGATGCAGTCTGATGCACAAGAAAACTAAATGACCTTATTAAAGGGTTATATAGTACAATATGGCATGATGAGATCAGCCAGTTAAAAGTTTCTAAAAAGTGGATTCTCTTGAGCTATCAGAGATGTTAGGGACTAAGGAATTCCAAGTCTCTGTTTAGGCCAGGATGACACATTCAGCACCTCTGAAACCATTGTCCCTCCAACGTGTGTGTGTGTGTAATAGTGACTTTCAGATCTGCAGCGACACATCCAGGAGGATTAAAATGTTCCCCCGCCAGTTTCTGAATGCTGCAGTTTCTAATGTCTGATTTGTGTTCTTTGATTCTCTCACCACCAGTGTAGATAGTAGAAATGCATTGTTGTTGGTACACGATGGCACGTGTTAAACGGGCTGATGGGCGAATGGGTGAGCCCACTTTCCTATGATCTTTATATGATGGTTTCTCTTCTCTAAAGAGCTCAACAGAAGGGATCCGGTGACTGACTGGCTCTTTTGTTTCCTGCCGTGGCGAACGGCAGGGTGCCTTGCAGGAGATGCTGAAGGAGGACTCCATGGAGAACATTTACACAACCAGCAACCGAGCCCAGATGCTGCTGCAGAATTACTTGGAGCAAGTGGCCAAGATCCAAGAGAGTCATGAAGATGCAGCATGGAAAGCGTTGCAGGGTATGCCGCTGTGGGGGGGGCGGGGGGCGCAAAGCTGTCTTTATTTGCATCTGGATTTAATAGTAATTGACAAATTGAGAGGCCTGCGGAGATCAGTTTATACCCCAGAGAAATCACTCTGGTAACACGCAGGGCTTCCCTTCTCCGTGAGCAGGAGTCTCATTTTTTTTATCTGAAACTTTCCCCAGTCGTCTTAGGGCAGCAGGCTTGCCCCTCCCCCCGACAGAAAGGGAGGGCTCGGAGGGCCCCCTTCATGGCTGAGCAGAGATCAGAATGCTGGTCTCACAGGTCTGAGTCTGGTACTCTAACCACTACCCCCCTCTGCCTCTCTTTGTATCTACGATATGCCTGAGAAACACTCCTGTGCCCGTTTATTGGAGTGAAGTCCCACGGAGTACAATGGGTCTTACTCATCAGGAAACGTGGGCCTGTTCACACGTGCAGGAAAATGAGACGGCAGAGACCTGAGATTATGACTCTGTTACTCTGCACCACTGCAGATGGTGGCCAGAGGTTTGCAGAGGATCACACTGGGAGGCAGCCCTGGGAGTTCAGAGCAGTCTCCATGGTTCTCCCGTGCCCATTCTTGTCTTCACGGCAGCCCTGCAAAGTAGATTGGGCTGAGCAAGCTTTTCGTGGTAGTGTGAGGATCTGAACCCAAGCCTCCTAGATCCTGGGCAGACTCTCTAAGCGCAACACCGTGCCAGCCTTCCTGTTTATGTTGTGAGCAGACTTTAAGAAGCATACATCTAATTACCCAGGAGACATTTTTTTAAAAAAATGCTATTTTTCAATAACTAGCTCTACAGTTTTTAATTACATTGCCAGAAGTATACCCAGTGGGTGTATAAAGGAGCTGTATTGTCGCTCTGCAGGAACTTTAACGACTTGATTTGGTGTGTGCTGCGTTGTGCTGATAAGAAATCTCAGTTAACAGGCTGTTATAATGTGTGGCATAAAGAGCTGGTGATAAAAGCCCTGTGGAAGCAAGCGGGAGGTTATAGCGAAGTGGTATTTTAACAGGAAGGACCGAATGCCAAAGACATCAGAAGAAGTGGAGCTGGGAGCAAGGAGACCAGCCAGACCCGCCGAACACTTCCCCTGCTGGCTGGGAACGGTGAGACGAAGCAGTTTCTTTGCTTTATATGCCTTGGTGGCCATTTGATGTTTGTGGGATTGAGGCAAACTTCAGAAACTGAGTTCTTTGCATCTCTTTTTTGCTTGTCATCGAAGGAATGTGTTTGTTTTCAAATTAATATGCATGCCAAAGTGCTTAGAACAGCCTGTTGTTATTTGCATAAATGTTTGAGGATTATTAAATGCAAAATGGAAAGCAACGCTTAATGAGGCTCTTTCAATCAGCAGCTAAATATGATTTTTATATGATGGTTTTACATGATAAATGTGAGATGGAAGCTGCTGATCCATAAATTTATCAGGATTAAACACGTAAACTACTTTTTCGTTACTTTTAAGGAAATGTATTCTGTAATTATTAGGGAGACCCATTCATTTATTAACTGGTGAAAAAAATGAAAGGCCCTTATTAGTTATTGCTGTTATAATAATGAAAGCAGCTATAGAAACTAGCAGCTTTGAGCAATATTAATTTATTCTGGTACTTCACTGCCTGGTTTAGAGCATTCAAGCCAAGGTCGAAAGCAGAGTGGGCCGCAGAAAACGGATGTTAGAGAAGGGCAGATTTACAGGGTAACAAATCCTACTAAAGAAGATACTTTTTCCTGACCGGTCTTTCTTTTGCAGTGTCCCTAATAACAGCTGCAGGCTTAAGGAGGGATTTCTTGAGCCCGGGTGTCCTACCAGCACCCCCAGTGGCATCTCTTCCTCTGAACTACGTCCGTTACCTTTGAGTCTGAATGTGTTCCGATGCTTTATTTCTGGCAGTTTGCAGTATGCGCAGCTCTGGTGTGACAGACTGCACTGTGAGTGCTGCTTTCTGTAGTGCGTGAGACATCAGTTGCATCCGAACATTGTAGGCTATGGTGCGATCATGGCACTCAAGAAACCATTTGCCGCTGGATTGTCTTGTCACCCCCACCGCATCTAGTTACAAACAAGCGTTCTAGCCCGGCAGTAACACAATCTGTAATGACGCACGGGTGCATCTTGTGTTGTTGTTGTGTGTGGTGTCACACGTTTCCTGTGTTACGAGTTCAGTGAAAATCTTCCTGTTTGTTGGGGATTGTCAATCAGGGTATTGTTACGGATATCTCCTTTGTTACTGTGGTTATTTGCAGTGCGTTACTGCGATTGTGTTTGAGTCTGGTGGCATCTTGAAGACCAACCAAGTTTAATTCCGGATGTAAGCTTTGAGCATCTACACAGAAGTTTATATCCTGAATGAAACTTTGTTGGTCTTCAGGGTGCCCTGGGACTCGAACTTTGTTCTATTGCTTCAGGCCAACACCGTGACCCACCTGAATCTGAATCTGTGATTGTGTTAGGCATACTTTGGGGTTTGCACATTAGCAATCAACTTCTTCTGTATGTGCAAACACACTGGACGTAATTTCCACCAGCCATTGCTATTCCAGCGTGTGTTTCTCATCACATTTAGTGGATTGGATCTAACAGAGCATTTCCACATGTGGATGGGTGGAAGGATCTCTGCCCATGAAGTGGGAGAGGGGGTGTTTCCTCGCAGTCTGTGGAAACCCTCTTGTCAGATAACTGCCATGTTTTCTGTATAACCTCATTCCTTGCTTGCTCGCATGCGCATAGCTTTGCTTTGCTTAAGGAACCGTGGGAGACATTCCTCTGCTAGCAGCTGCTATCTGTATGACCTTGAACAGAGAGGAGGGCTTGGGTTCCCAGCTGGTGTGAATATATCAGCCCTCTTACGGAGGGGGGGGTCTCCCGTTCATGATGTAATATCCCGCCGGGAGATTTCTCACCCGCGCACTCGGATTTCATTTGCTTGGCTAGTGGAAGCATCAGAGTATATACACAGCTCCCCACGCAACACCCGCTATTCCTGACAATGACTCTGCATTAATGGGCAACAGACTGGTATTCCAATAAAGCATAACTTTCTGCGTGAAGTGTGCCTGGACTTGCTTGCTGTTGAACCTGACACCTCTGTTGGATACAGCTCATTTTGTGAAGCACAGGGTGGTCCAACTGGGGCCCTTTGGGTGTGGCTGGAATCCGTTTGGGTGTTGCTTGGAGAAACGACGGCTGAGGGGTGATATTATTGAGGTTTATAAGATTATGAATGGGATTGAGCAAGTTGAGAAAGAAGTACTTTTCTCCCTTTCTCACAATACAAGAACTCGTGGGCACTCCATGAAATTGCTGAGCAGTCGGGTTAGAACAGATAAAAGGAAGTCCTTCTTCACCCAAAGAGTGATTAACACATGGAATTCACTGCCACAGGAGGTGGTGGCAGCTACAAGCATGGACAGTTTCAAGAGGGAATTAGATAAACATCTGGAGCAGAAGTCCATCAGTGGCTATTAGCCACAGGGTATAGATGGGAACTCTCAGTCTGGGGCAGGTGATGCACTCTATTCTTGGTGCTTGTGGGGGGGGGGAGCAGTGGGAGGACTTCTAGTGTCCTGGCCCCACTGCTGGACCTCCTGATGGCACCTGGTATTTTTGGCCGCTGTGTGACAGAGTGTTGGACTAGATGGGCCATTGGCCTGATTCAACACTGGCTTCTCTTATGTTCTTATGTTCATCACAGCTTAAACAAATTATCGCACTTTCAGGCTGGTGCTGTAGAATAGAGCAAGAGTCCAGGAAGACCTTCAAAACTTCACACAATGTGTGGCAGGGGAGTAGCTTCTGTGAGTCACCGCTCCCTTCTTCAGGTACCCGGAGAAGTGGGCAGTGACTCCCAAAAGCTCCTCCCCTGCCGCAAATGTTGTTAGTCTTAAGGTGCTGCCAGACTCCTGCCGTTTTCTTCTACTGCTGCAGACAGACTAACATGGCTGCCCATCTCGACCGGTCCCCATGGAAGGCTGGTGCTCTTCTCGTCGCCTGGGCACAGTGGCCTCCTCTCCTGGTCAACTTTCTATGACTTTCCATCATTCAAAAACAAAATCCCTCTGTAAAGAAACCCCCAGCAGGTCTAATTGTCCCACTTTGTTTTGCCAGAACTCTGTGGAAGCCAAAGAGGGCCTGGGCGTGGTTTGACATCCAGCAGCGGGGCCGCTTAGCCGCCCTGAAGCAGAAGATGGTGGGGCTGAACCTCATGGAGACAGAGCTGGAGAACAAGCTAATGGTAACCGGGGGGGGGTGCAGAAAGGGAAGCGCTGGGCCTTGGATGAAATGTGGCTTCGACAGGTGGCTCTGGGGCCCACCAAGAGGAGCGCGGCACACTTTGCACGGCCTCCGTCTCAGTGTTGGGGGGGGCCCAGCTTTAAATGGGTGGCCGGGGGGGGACTCTGCTCTTCTCTGAGGAATGACCTTTGTGCTGTTTTGTTTACAGGACTTTATTGGATGTAGTTTATTGGTTGTAGAGAGCCAGTTTGGTGTAGTGGTCAAGTGCGCGGACTCTAATCTGGGAGAACCAGGTTTGATTCCCCACTCCTCCACTTGCACCTGGCTGGGTGACCTTGGGTCAGTCACAAGCTCTGGCACAGCTGTTCCTGAAAGAGCAGTTTCTGTCAGAGCTCTCTCAGCCCCGCCTACTTCCCAGGGTGTCTGTTGTGGGGAGGGGAAGGGAAAGGAGTTTGTAAGCCGCTCTGAGACTCCAAGTGAAGGGTGGGGTATAAATCCAATCTCTTCTTCTTCTTCTTCTCTACTCCCAAACTATAGTAAGCCGTTTTTGTGGCTGCTGGAGAAACAGCGTGGATCCAAAATAACTGGAATATGTTTATTCTTCCAGTTCCCTCCCCTGCCCCCCCCCCGTGCTCCCTCTTGTGTTGGCCAAGCAGAGTTCCCTAAAGACAGCCAAAGGGGCCACCCACTCAGGTCTCGCATCCACGCGGCTCCAGGCGCCTTGGGAGCACCAGGCTTTCTTGGCTGCGGCTGGAAGTGTGGCTGCAGCATCGGAAAACGTGGGGGAACCGAGGGTGCTCTGTTGGACCGCAGATGATTTTCACATAGAAATCTGCCTCGAAAACCTGCTGGCCCCTCCAGGAATCAGGCTCAGAGCCATCGCGGGGGCCGGGGAGGAGTACAAGAGGACCAAAAAAAACGGTGGGGAATGAAGCCCCTGGTGGTGCGATTTGGAGCAAGCCTGGGAGCCGGTCCTGACTTAGATGCACCAAGTTAAATAGCATGTCTGTGGGTAAAGTCATGGAGCCCGGATCCTGGAATCGGGTGACCCTCACTGTCCTGTTGCCGTCGTCTGCTTTCAGAGAGCGGAGCAGCAGCTGGTGACGGAGCTGTCAGCCACCATTCGCCTTCCCTGGCCTGTTCCCAGGCCGCCGTTGGAACCAGCTGCGGAATCAGGTGAACCTTTTTGCTGATTGAAATTTTAAAAAGGCAAAATGGCCACCCTGTACAAAATGCCTCTAGCCCGCGAGTCTTTCCCGTTGCCTGTTCCCTTCCTCTTCCAGAATGGGCCCGGGAGGTGGGAAACCTGTGCCCTTGGCCAGGGGATCTCAAGTAAGGAGGTGTAAAGGGGGGAGCCCCCTTTCAAGAGAGTAGGCCTGGCGTTGGGCAATGAATCGTGCTAGAGAGACACACGGGAGACAAGTGCCAGCCAGGCTCATGGCAGTCCGCACAGGTGCTATCAGGACACACAACAGAGTGGCAGTGCTGGACTTTGGGAGCCAGGGATTGAACCGGCAGTGGAAACGGGCTCTCCCAAGAGTTCACGATGAAAAGTCTTTCCCATCCCTAGATCCTGTTTCCCTGCCATTCCCACGGCCGAGCAGGCCTCTCACTTGTCATAATAGTTCTACCTGTCATTAATTTAAGATGAGGAACGTCTGTGTCCGCAGACACTCATGATGCCAAGCACAGTTTCGTATCCTGGGCTGCTGTGAAGGGCGAGTTCTGGTTGTCCGGCCTTTGGGCTTACAGTGGCAGGGACCCTGGGGGGGGGGGGTTACGACAGGGATGTTTGTTGGCTCCTTCTTTATTCAGCTTGTATCTAACAGGTTAGCCTCAGTCTTTGATGACTGCTGCCAGCCACCGAAACTGGCTGAGACAAGTGTCCCTGTCCTGCTGTATGCAGATGATGCTGTTGTTTTGTCTCAAACGAGGTTCGGTCTGCAAAGGGCCTTGCGATCTTTCTCCAGTTGCTGTTCCTGAGAAAGCTTGGGGATTAGTTATCTGAAATGTAAGATCTTAGTTTTCACCAAGATCAGGAAATGGAACCCCTTCAGTGGTCAATCAGTGGGTCCAATATTGAGCAGATTAAGGCCTTCTCCAATTTGGGGACCCTGTTCTTGACAGGTTTCTCTTGCAACCCCCCCCAACTTAAAACAGTATTTAACCAAGCGAAGCCATGTGCAAATGCTATAAATAGGTTCTTCCATAATAAAGGTGGGGGGAGCATATTCCGGGAGCTGCTCAGGCCTTCAACTTACAGAATCATAGAATGTTAGAGTTGGAAGGGACCTTGCAGGTCATCTAGTCCAACCCCCTGCACTCTGCAGGAGCATAGCCAAAAGAGAGCCCTACATACCTGCAACATACCCAAAAGATGGTCATCCAGCCTCTGCTTGAAAACATCCAGGGAAGGAGCATCCACCACCTCCTGAGGCAGACTGTTCCACTGCTCAACCACTCTTACAGTTAGGAAGTTTCTCCTGATATTTAGCCGGTATTGACTCCCTTGTCATTTCCACCCACTATATCTAGTCTTACAATCTGGAGCAAGAGAGAATAGATCTGCTCCATCTTCTACATGACAGCCCTTCAAATACTTGAAGACTGCCATCATGTCCCCTCTGAGTCTTCTCTTTCCCAGGCTAAACATACCCAACTCTTTCAGCCTTTCCTCGTGAGACTTGGATTCCGACCCTCTCACCATCCTGGTCGCCCTCCTCTGGACCCGCTCGAGCCTGTCAACATCCTTCCGAAAATGTGGTGCCCAAAACTGGACACAGTACTCCAGGTGGGGCCTGACCATAGCAGGATAGAGCAGAACTACCACCTACCAAGCGGAACTTGAAAGTGGTCCCCCTTATTTATTTTATTTTATTTATTTATGCTTTCAATTTATATACCACTCTAACCCCAAGGGGTCTCTGAGCAGTTTACACAATTTTTAGTTCATTCCTATCTAGGGCCACAATCTATAGGGGGAGTGACATCCTACCAGCACCCAGGCAGGGCTTTTTTTGTTTGTCTCTATTCCGGCGGGCCTCAGGCATCAGCACTCCATCCTTGATGAAGTCCTGGCGTAGATCTTTTTTTTTCCCCCCTGGCTCAGGAGCGTCTTCTCGGCAGGCCCGTCTTCAGTGCACGGCCTCGCCGTCCCATTGCACCGCCTGCACCTCCGTGGCTCCGCCCTCTGCTGTTTGGATCAAAGCTGTCCCAGTTTTAAAGAAAAATACGGAATGTTCCCTGTCGTGTTATCAAACATTGTACTGCGGGGAGAATTTGGACAAATATCCCTAGAAGGAAGAGCATGGCTCTGTGCCTTCAAACTGAGACTAAAATCATTCTGTGCTGAAGATGGCTTGCTAGCTGCTCTGCAATGGGGTACCCAAAAATTGATTTGGATGAAAGCCCCGGATGAGAAATTAATGTTAGTTGGAATGTCGTCTAATCATATTTCTGATATGGACAAATCCGAAGCGTTTTCTTTGATCAGAAAGCACATCCTAGAAACTGATTACGGCAATTTGATCTTAAGAGCCTGCCATGTTTGCTCCCCCTGTCTTTACCCCGGGGCTTTGTGTGTATCCCACTAAACTGCAGAGCTTTCTTATTCACAAGATTGAATATTATACCTTCTGTGGTTCTGCAGTGGAGATTTCTGAATAGGCTTTCTTCCGATAGAATTTGCCCTTGTGGCCTTAATAGGATTGACACATCTTCTCGTGTTTTGCTTGAATGCAGGTTTTTTGAGAATATAAGGGACCATTGTAGTAGGCCATCCCCCCTTGCGCCCTGGAAGCTCTCTGGCCTCTTGTCTCTAGTGAGAAGGATCCCAAGGTCGCTCTGGCAGCAGCAGCGGCAGCAAAGTTCGTTCGGGTCCTCTCAGCCCGTGGCGTCCTCACAGGGAGGACTGAACATCTTCTGCTGCTCAGGATTTGAGGCTGAATTGAACTGAAGCCGTATTCGGAGCCCAGAAAACACGGGCTCTGCTGATAATCCATGGACCTCCTTTTAAGTGCTTGTTAAGCAAGACCAGCTGCCAATTTCAGGCTGGAGGCAAGAGGGGGAGAGTTGGAATTTGGCTGGAGGAAAGAGAGGTGCCTCTCCCCCCCCAAAAAAAAAATAATGTTATGTGGGAAAGAATTTTGGCAGTTTATCTTGGTGAGACTTTGGCAGTGCGGCTTGCTTCCTACATGGAACTGTTTTGCTCCCGCTAAACAGGAAGCCATTTTCATTCTTTAAAGAACCAGGAGCATTTGTTTCTTTCACATGACAAAGACCTTTGAAAAGAACTTTTTGTCCGTGGTTTTGTATTGGCCGTTAGGTGTGCCTCAGAATCATAAAAGTTGGGGCATAGCTGATATCCCACATTTAAAACATGAGCCCCTCAGGTGGGAATTAAACCCCCTTTTGAAGCCTTTGAGTAGGTCCCTCCCTGGGTAGTGTTGTGAGCGGTCTTCATCTGTATCTCCGGCAGGGCTCAGCCACGGAGAGAAAGAGACAGACGTCAAGGGAACAGGCACGCCCGTCCGACCCAGCCGCTCACCTGTCCTTTCGCTTTCCCCAGGAAAGAAGCCACAGCCCAGGAGGCTGAACCCCCAGTCTCAGGAGGGAGAGGAGGGAGAGGAGGAGCACCACGCCAAGGACTCTCCTGGCTCGGTCTCAAAGGCCTTCAGGTGCTGTGGACCCCCCAGCCCAGTAATAATCAGCAGTGAGGGAATGGATTCCTTGGATGGCTGCCCATTAGGCCAGGCCTGCCTCAGCACTCCCTGGAGCTCTCCTCGGGAGGTGCCCTCCCTCTCTCTGGTGGACAGCTGACCAAGGGGTGGGGGTGGCCGGGAGAGCCAGCAAGGAAGGCCTCAGCAGGGACCGAGGCCATGGATGGTGTAGCGTACCTGGTGTTGAGGTTAACTGGTGTGATTAGTCCAGCCACTGTCAGTTAGCAGACTACTTAAATAAAGCTACAAACGCAGGAGCATCACTTTACCAGGTTACTGAGCTTACAAAGCTACACAGAGCCACATTGCAAGTTTAGAAGAGAAATAGTTCTCTCTTTATTTGAGAAGTACACTTTGGATAGGAAGGAGGAGAGACTGATGGATTACTAATTTACCAGCTAATGGATGGAGGCGGATGGCAAGAGGCCCATCTGCCTCGTGGTGCCAAGAGAGGACCGCATGCCCCTCTCTTGGTGCATGCAGGTAGAGAGCAAATCTTCATTCAGAGGGAGAGAGAAGGAAGAAAGGGCAACTGGTCCCTGAGATCACAATCTGCATATCAAAGAGGACCACGGCAGAAGACTGGATACAGGAAGAAAGGTCAGTGTGCCTGTCTAGCAATCTAGTCTCTCTTGCCACTTAGTCTGGAGGTCTGAGGCAGGGGACATTTCGCACCTGGAACTTCCAACAGTACCAAGGCCAGGGGGCCCAGAACGCAAAGGGAAGGGAAGGGCAGGGCGCAGGGGTGGAGGCACTATGGGAGGTCGTCCAGATCAGGTTGGAAGCTGGATAGTCTTGGGCTCAACATGTGCTCTGAGCATCACATGAACTCAGCATAACACTGGATTTGCCCCCCCAACCCCCACCCCCCCGGTCTCTGTACTGGGCACCTGCGCTGGGTATCTTCTTGACTGCGGGCGGGGTGCTTCATTGGCAGCTGTTGGCATGCGCCACATTCTGTGCCGTCGTGGTTGCACAAACCCAGAGCCTTAGGGGGAGGGGAGGGGAGGGTTGATGCTGCTTCTGAAGTGACGTTTCTCTTTTCGGAGCCCCTGTCAGGAAGCGGAGTTAGGATTTGGGGGAACTCCTCAGCTGCTGCGGCTCACAGCTTCCTGGTCTAAACTGATACCTCTCAGCTGCCGTTAACACCGACTACAAAGCTAACATTTGCCTGTTGGGCTCAAGGCAGGTGTAGCGCGGCCATCGCAGCCAAGAGGAATAATTTCAGTGTCTTTCCTTACTAGAAATAAGCGGCAGAGTCCCAGGAAGATGAAGCTGGCCACATGAAAAATCCGAAGAAGATGCTGGAGAGAAGATGCGGGAACATTTCATTAAAAAATATTTTTTTACCCTTTTTTAAAGCAAATTATTTTGTATTACGTGCAAGAGAGTGGAAGCCTCAACAGTCAGAGGTGGTGCAGCAAGAGCGCCCTCCGGAGGCCGGCCCGGCTCCTCCCAGGGGCAACGCTGCAGCCGGCTCAGGCCTGCCGCTCGGGGCGGACGGAGGTCCCAAGCGGGGCCGGCCCCGGGGGGGGGGGGGCCTCCCCGTGCCCCTGAAATCCGCGTGCTGCAGACCCCGGTCCCTCGGCAGGCCTGGGTGTGTTTAGTTTGCGCAGGGAGCCTGCTGGGCTCTGACAGTGGCCCAGTCGTCTCCCCCGGATCGTTCTCAGTGGGAACCTGTCTTTCCCCCCTGCGGGCAGCAGGCGCTTTCCCAGCACAGGTCGCCTGGCTCTTGTGATGACAACAGAGCCTTCCCCATGCCCACCCCCTTCTCGGAGCTTCCCCCCCCGCCCCCATTTTAAACAAAAAGCTCTTTAAAAAATCATTATAAAGCACCAAAGAAATGCTTGCTCTGGTAAACATGCTTGAATACTCGTGAGCAAGGGTAGAAATCCTCACTGTAGCACCTGGGGGGGGGTTCAAGGGAAGCCCAGCCTGTGCACTGTTGGAGGATTGGCTGGAGGGACTCTGAGCCATCACCCCCGCCCACCAAGAAACCCCTTTGTGTACGTCTCCCTTTCTATAAGAAGAAGAGGAGACTGGATTTATACCCCCTGCCCTTCACTGCCCAAAGGTGTCTCAGAGCGGCTGACAAACTCCTTTCCCTTCCCCTCCCCACAACAGACACCCTGTGCGGTAGGTGGGGCTGAGAGGACTTCTGACAGAAACTGTCCTTGAGAGAACAGCTGTGCCAGAGCTTGTGGCTGACCCAGGGTCACACCAGCAGGTGCAAGTGGAGGAGTGGGGAATCAAACCCAGTTCTCCCAGGTAAGAGTCCGCGCACTTCACCACTACACCAAACTGGCTCTTCTCGGAATAAAAAAGTTCAAAGCAGTTTTTCATATTCCCTCTTTTAAAGTCATACGTTAAGTTTGTATTTCTGGTGTGTCTGTGATTTGTAAAGAAAATGTGGATTTGATACCACCTTGAGTATTTTTTTTTAGGAGTCAGCAGGCACCGTTAGAGCACCCAGTTCCTAAATCTGTTACGAAGGTAACCTGAAGCGTCCCCCCTAACTTTTCTCGTCCCAAGAATACAGCCTCCAAAACCTAACCCACCAAGGAAGCGGCGGCCCTGCCTGCTGCTCGTAGAGGGGCCATTGGAGCGCCTTCCCACCGAAGGAACTCAGAGCCCCTTCCGGCACGTTGGGGTTTCCATGGGGACAGACACCCCCCCCTTCCCGATCAGTGTTGCCCTCGAGGACGCTTAGTCGCTCAGAGGCCTTTCCTGGCTCGTTCTTGAAGGCCCCCCTTTCTCCCCTGTGTTCACCTGCCGTTGTCCAGCCTGAAAGCCCAGACTTCTGCCTGTGTCTCCGAGACTGCCACTCCTCTCCTTGTCCGCCTTTGCTGTGGCCTGCACATCCCCCTGGCTCCAGGAGCACCCAGCGCCGAGCACATGTGCAGAGGACGCCAGTCTGAGCACTCCCCCGAGTGCTCGTCGTGACTCACGGAGCCAGGCAGGGTCTCTGTGTTGGTCTCAAGTAAGAGGACAAAGTTTGAGTCCAGTCAGGCACCTTGAAGTCCAACAAAGTTTTATTCCTGGTATAAGCTTTCGTGTGCACGCAGAGCTTATACCCAGAACCGAACTTTCTTGGTCTTAAAGTTGCCGCCGGACTTGGACTTTATAGTGACTCACCGTGAGGCCACCTAATCCCGTGGAAATTGGGGCCAGACACGGCAGGCCTTCGAGCCAGCAAAGCATGCCCCCCCGCCTTCAGCGTAGTGGCACTGGGGTTTTGTGGGCCAGCCAGACGCTCTCACATTCCTCTGGAGCAACAAGGCTAGTGTGGTGCAGCGGTTAAGATCAACGGAACTCTAATCTGGAGAACTGGGTTTGGTTCCCCACTCCTACATTGTGGTGTAGTGGTTCAGTGCGCGGACTCTAATCTGGGAGAACCGGGTTTGATTCCCCACTCCTCCACTTGCACCTGGCTGGATGACCTTGGGTCAGTCACAAGCTCTGGCACAGCTGTCCTTGAAAAAGAGCAGTTTGTGTTAGAGTTTTCTCAGCCCCACCTACCTCACGGGGTGTCTGTTGTGGGGAAGGGAAGGGAAAGAAGTTTGCAAGCCGCTCTGAGACTCCAAGTGAAGGGCAGGGTATAAATCCAATCTCTTCTCCTCTTCTCTCCTTCTGCTGCTGCTTCACATGAAGCCAGCTGGGTGACCTTGGGCCAGTCACCGTTCTTTCAGAGCTCTCAGCCCCACCTCATGTCATACCCCGGTCCAGTTACACTCAATAACACTCACTTTGGCAGTGATAAGTTTATTAGAGCATATGTAAGATCCAAAAGTCATCATATCAGAATGAAGTCTTTTGGCAGGGACAGTCTTATAGAAAATTCAAGCAGATCCCATCCAGCCCCCAAGCGCCCGTCAGTCACATCCACGCCAGCCAGGGGAGATAGATGTAATCTAGAGTCCGAGAGGGTAGAAGCACGTGCCCGAGGTCACTTCTCCTGGGAACGCAAACAGAGGAGCGGAAGAGCACCTCTGGCGGAAAGTTACCCCTTCTAATAGCAAAGGTCACCCACACTCACCCCCACCCTCAGGAATGCCCTCCCCCCCCAGCCATCACGGGGCAAGCAAAGCAGAGCCAGGTTTGGCACCCAACCCTCCCGAGGGGCATGTTTTGGGGAGAGGAAGGGAAGGGAGGTCGTAAGCCACTCTGAGTAGTGAAGGGTGGGGTATAAAACCAACTCTTCTTCTTCGAAGCCGCTGGCAACAGAGAAGGGGGCCCTTGCCGTCTTTCCACTGTTCCCTCTCTGGCTTGGCTCAGCCTCCTTCATTGCTCCTCTTGACCCCTTTTGCCCCAGAGGATGCTCTATAAGGACAGGTGACTCTACGCCACTCCTGGGGCCCTGAGGTGGCCTGCTGCGCCCGTTGCCATCCTGTGCTTTGTCGTTTCTAGACTAGGGTGACGCCAGCGTGCCCGGATGTGGACCTGGGCCCAGGACTACTGGTGGGGCTCCCTGCCCCCCCTCCCGCCCACGCACTCCCCCCTGCAGCCAGGCCAGCCTGGTCTCGTCAGATCTCGGAAGCCGAGCAGGGTCGGCCCTGGCTAGTCTTTGGATGGGAGGCCACCGGGCGGGGGCGGATTAAGGCTCCCTGGTGCCCTCAGCACTGGCCCATCTTGGCGCCCCCCCCCCCATTGACATGACTGTCATGACAACTGAATTTGGCTCCGTCATTTTCCTTTTAAACACATGCATGTGACTTTTCAACATCGCCTGTGACACGGCACCTCGCCAACAAAAAATAGGAGATCACCCCTAGGGGTGGCACCACGATCAATTTGCACCAGTTTTATCATTTATTTATGTTTACAAATCTTCATTCGTCGTTTTTTCCCTTTCCACCCTTTTCCCAACTTTGTGGCGCCCCCTTTGGCCCTGGTGCCCGAAGCAGGTGCTTGGTCTGCTGGAGGGTTCGCCTGCCACGGGCACCGAGGAAGTCCAGGGCTCAGCAGGCAGCGGCAGGCCCTGGCAACCCGCCTCTGAATGCCTCTGGCCTGGGAAACCCCGCCAGGGGTCGCCAGAAGTCAGCGGTGGCTTGCCGGCCCTTCCCGCCATCACAGCAGCCGGAGAGGAGTCCCAGCCCCTCGTCGGCAAGGGGGGCTTTATTGTTTAAAGGAGGCTTTGCGTGAGCTCCCCGTTTCTGAAAATCGTGCAGTAGACACAGATGTATCTTGCAGGAGACACAGTCCATTTTTTCCTCCAACTATTCTTCTGTCCTAAGTCTATGCCAGCAGTGCCCTCTGGTGGTCACGTATAAAACTACCAGTGATTTTTCTGCTCCTTCCTCCAGGGAGGGGTAGCCAGCTTGGGTGCTAAATAGTTGTCATTCCTCCAGGCAGGAGCCTCTGATAGACACTGAGGTGGGATCACCCAGCCATCGTGTTCTTCCTCCCACCCCGCCGGATATTCAGTCAGTCAGTCCTCAAGGCCAGAGGGGGCTTCCCTACGCACCAACAAAAGACACAGCTGCCTCAGGTGAATCATTGACAGCATGAATAGAGACTTAATAAAAACTAAAGGTAAAGGTTTCCCTTGCTCGAAAGCTAGTCGAATCCAACTCTAGGGGGCAGTACTTATCTCTGTTTCCAAGCTGAAGAGCCAGCACTGTCCGAAGACTTTTCCACAGTCATGTGGCCAAAATGACTAAACGCCGAGGCATACGGAACACTGTTACCTTCCCACCGAAGCAGTACCTATTTATCTACCTGCAATTTCTTGCTTTCAAACTGCTAGGTTGGCAGGAGCTGGGGCCAGAGACGGGGCACTTAATAGCCGCAGACAAACCAAACATCGTTTCAAAGCAGGCAGACACCCTGCCTGCTTTAGTTGTGTGGATTCCAGGGGCCTTCACGTGTCCCGGTTTTGTACCGTCACTACGTAGAGTGTGACTGTACAGAAAAGAAACTCAGAAAACAAAAGGGGCCCAACCTGAGAATTTTATTAACACCCCAAAAGAGCAGGCAGCACAGAGCCGGGGCGAGAGCAGTGCACACTCCTTGCAAGGGAAATTTTTAGAATATTATTTCAATAGATGTTATTCAAAAACCTGTTTATATGTAGTCAGCTTGAGTTTTTTGGAGAAGAAGAAAAATAGAGCCACTTCCTGCACCCCATGCGTAATTTGGTCATCTTCCATCGTGTTCTTCATTTAGTTGTATTTTTCTACTTGGGGGGGGGAAAAACGCCCTCTTGGCAGTATTCCAGAACTGCTCTTTGCTTTGTGGGGCAGGACATTTAGGATTGTTCAAGTGGGGCCAGAATGCTTCACTAAAGAGATGACAGTACTGAAGGAACCCCCCCTTTAAGAAGCCACCAATGAGCTCAAGAACCACCAACCAATAGCCAGGACTCCTTTCTTGGTCAAGGTTGCTCACGCAGGTGGCAGCTGGTCAACTTTAAGCTTGCTTGGATGAGAGGGAATTTCTAGACGTACTCCAGTTTAATTTCAGACCTGTTTTTTGAAGCTGAAATGGTCTTGATCAGCCTGATGCATAACCGTTATTAGGAGATGTCCGTGGGACCCAGTTGCTTTTTCTGGGACTTTGCCTGGAAAGGCACGGTCTGTCAATACCAGTTGACCAAGTGGGGTATTGGAAGCACTCACCTCTCTTTGACTGATAGGCCACTTGAGGTGGGTCTAGGCCAGGGGTGTCAAACATGTGGCCCGTGAGACAGATCCGGCCCCTGTGAGCAACTGGCTCTCTTCTGCTTCCTTCTCCCTCTCTCCTGCTTCCTTCTGTGTCACAGCCTGTTTTGCTAGGCTTTCTCAATCACATAGGAGCTACAGAGCAAAGCCTCTCTTCCCTCCATTGGCTAAGGCTCCTGGGGAGGAAGGGGGGGAAGAAAGGGGAAGGGAGGGAAAGAGCGAGAGCTTCCTTTGCCCGGTTCCTTCAGTTGCATGGAGAGATACAAAACACCTTAAAGACTAACAAAGTTATATTCAAGGTACGAGCTTTTTACCTTGCTAAAGAGTGAGTGTTTTGTAGGGCTCATTATGCCAGGGCTCTCCTGGGTACAACCTCCTCTTTCTCACTGTATTCACGCCCTCATTATCCAATCTTTCTCAGTAGGAAAGCAATGTGAACTATTTAGATGAGGAATAACAACAAGCCAATAGGGTGGATTAGGCTGAGTGTGTGTATTCAGACCAAGTTCACCCAGCATATTTCCTTTGTAGACTGGGGATTTTGAACTTCGACTTTCCAGATAGTAGGCCGATACTGACCACTATACATGGCTGTCTCTGTTCGTGCACTGCCTCATAGAAGTTGTAGTTATTTGTCTGGGGAAGACTATAGTTTTGTAGACAAACAGGGAGTCTGTGTCATGGTGCCTTCACATGTTCTTGACCAGCACACGAAGCAACTTACCATATTCTTTGCTCCATAAGACACACTTTTCCCCCCCAAAAAAGTGGGGGGAAGTGTGTGCGTCTTATGGAGCGAATACTGCAAAAAAGAGTGCAGTTGTGGGGGGGAGCGCCGGCTTTCCTGGGCACTCCGCAGCTGCGGCGCACCCAGGAAAGCCAGGGAAGGGGCGGGCGTTCCAACTCCCCCCCCTTCCCTCCCAGCCCCAGTGCCAGCTTTCCTGAGCACCGTGCGTCTTATGGTCAGGTGCGTCTTATGGCGCAAAAAATACGGTATGTACAAAAGCTCACAATGCCCAGCCATTTCATTTTCCACTGGGTCTTATGCTCAGAGCATTGGCCATGTAATGTAATGAATGTCAATAAATCAAAAGCAGGTTTGCAACTTACAGATATACACCTGAACAACACCTGAACAGCATACTGAAGATTGCTACAACAAAGGCATTGTCTCCAGATTTTGATGCAATAATTCAGAACAAGAGGTGTCAGTTATCAGACTGTTAGATAAACAAAATATTGCAAGAATCCTAATGTTTTAAGCATGATTAAGTTTTTAAAAAATATTCATTCATTCATTCAAGCAGGCTCAGGATGGCTTACATAACAGGTTCAAACACATAAAATAACAAAACATTCATAAAACAATCCAACTATCATAAAGTGTGCTAGTAACAGTAGATCTAATACTAATAGCATTGCATAGAGATAGCAGAAACAATCATGGTGGAATGTTCGAGTCCGTATTGATGGGCAGCTCATCTTGATTTAATTATTTATGTGGCAGGCCCAGGCTGTGGGTGGCAATACCAAGGAACAGGACGCTGTCACCTTTCAGTTATTTAATGCGGCTCCTTGATTGAAGGCCTGGTGGAAGAGCTCCAAGTTGCAGGCCCTGCGGAACTGTAAAAGGTCCCACAGGGCCCTGATCTCTTCTGGGAGCTCGTTCCACCAGTGCAGAGCCGCCACCGAAAAGGCCCTGGCCCTGGGTATAGACAGCCTGGCAACCTGGGAACTGGGGGGGGGCAGTCAATTTTGGGACCCTGAATGCAGTGTTTGTCTGTGTCCGTTATAAAGTTATAAAGTGGCATTACATTTTATGGCACGCATGGCCCAGCCCAACAAGGTCACATTTACGTCAGATCCAGCCCTCCTGACAGAGGAGTTCGACACCCGTGGTCTAGGCAAACAACCCTATGGCATTGGCCTTTGGGGGCCCTACGTGATGCTGTTCTGTCTCCCATGTCTTAACATTTAGGCGAAATAGTGCGAGGGGTGGGCCAGGGAAGTAGATTAACAACAACTGAACCGTCAAGAGCGAGGTGTCGTGTTCTACAGCCTTGTGGAGGAAGCAGCCAGGGAATGAAGTCTTGTATAAAGGTGCCGTCTGCTCCCGTGTGAGCCCGTCTGCCAGGCGCGATCTCTGTGGGCCCTCCTCTGCCTTCTCTCATCTTCTGCACTTAGGGTGGCTCCAAAACGTTGAGCACGATCCACATGACACCTTTTTTTTAAGCCTCGCCTAGTGAGACACAGCAGTTCTCTCAAGTTCTCCACAACTCTCCATCAGGCCAGATGTTACGAAATTTTAAAAGGGACCCTGACCCAATTTTGTCAGATCTCGGAAGCTAAGCGGGGCTGACCATGGCAGGTTTTTGGATGGGAGACCAAGGAATACCAGGGCCGGGACGCAGAGACAGCTGTCAAGCCACTTCTCTGAGATTCCTCCATGCCCCAGTAGGAGTTGCCGGAGGTTGCCGTGACTCCCAGGCAAGGGCACAGGTGTGCAAACACAAACACACAAATGCAAAAGTACCCCCCAAAAGAGAAAAATTTAAAAGGAGGGGGAGTAGATTTTAAACAGGTGTTAAGCAGACTTGGCGAGTGCTGTGTGAGGGAGTCGTGATCTAGAAGCAAAAGCTGCCACCAGGCAGGCCAGCCGAGGGTGCTGAGGACTGACAGGATCCACCCTGGTGTTTGCCCGGCACTGAACTGGCTCGCCTGGGGGGCGGAGGAAGCTGTCGGCTTCCAAGTACCAGGCGTCTGCTGCCGGAATGACTACGAAATGCCCTGCCAAGGCAAGCCCGTCTCTGTCTGCCCCTCGCTTTTCACAAGGCTGCTGAGGGCACGTGAAGGGCTGCCAGAACTCCCTGCTGTCAGGCCTTGGCCTCCTTGCGTGCCCCGGCATTGTGTTCCTCCAGGCATTCTGCACTAGCCCCCCCCCCCTCACACCTCCTTTCTCTTTCCCAGGAACCCCGTGCAGGTTAATTCACGCTGGTGCACACCGTTAGCTGTCAGACGGCTGAGGTGGCACCTGGACAGGTAAAGGCCATACGCCCTTCATATTTAATATCACTCCAGAAATCAATTCACATAAAATCCATACCTGTCCCAAAGGCGGCCCCAACACTGCCCACCAGGAAATTAGCCTGGGAAATATATTTGGAAGTGCCTGGGAAGTTCGGGGATCTTTCCAGAGGGGCTGGTTGTCCTGCTCTTGAAAAAAACAAACCAAGATCCTATGGCTCTGACCAATTATTGCCCAGTCTCGAATCTTTCGTTTCTGGGCAAGGTAACTGAGAGACCAGCGGCAGAGCAGCTCTAGAAATTCCCGGATGACACATCAGTGTTGGATCCATTTCAATCTGATTTCCACCCCGGCCACAGGACGGAGACGGCACTGGTCGCCTTCACGGACGATCTCTGCCGACAGCTAGACTGAGGTGGGTCGGTGCCGCTGATATTACTTGGTCTTACAGCACAATCTGCCAACGCTGGGATCCCCCCTGGGGTAGCCTTGCAATTGCTTCCCTCCTTCCTCCACGGTCAGGGACAGAGGGTGGTGCTGGGAGGGACAGTGTCCCCAAGGTGCCTGCTGGAAAGTGGGGCTCCTCAGGGGGCACTTCTCTCCCCGATGTTATTTAACCTCTGCATGCGCCCCCTCGCCCAGCGAGTGCAAAGTTTCGAGCTGGGGTGCCGTCAATATGCCGATGACACCCAGCTATTTCTGTTGACGGGTGGCCGGCCGGATACCGTCCTTGGGAACTTGGCCAAGGGTTTGGAGGCCGTGGAGAGGCGGTTAAAGCAGAGTCAGCTGAAACTGGATCCAGGTGAGATGGAGGTCCTGTGGCTGGGTGGGGGGGAGCCATGGTCGGGTTGCCAAATCCCAACTCTTGAGGGTGCACCTCTGTCACTGGCACAGACCACCAAGAGCCCGGGCATGACATTGGATCCCTCCTTGTCTATGGAGGCCCAGGGTGCGAAGGTTGCCAAGTTGGCATTCTTCCAGCTGCGCCAGGTGAGGCAACCAATCCCAGCCCACAGCAATCCATGCAACAGTCGCCACCAGGATAAGACTACTGTCATTCACTCTGTGCGCCTGACCTGGAAGATCTCATTGGTCCAGGACACAGCCAGGCAGGTCCTTACTGGGACCCCTCGGACAGCACACACCCAGCCCGTCCTGTGCAAGCTGCACTGGCTTCCCATGGAGCACCGGATCAGGTTCAAGGTTCTGGTTATGACCTTCAAGGTCCTTAGCGGTCAGGGACCTACATACCTTCAGGACCGCCTCTCTCCGTACGCCCCTGGAAGGGCACTGCGCTCAGGGAATAAGAGCTTGCTGGTGGTCCCCGGCCTGAGAGAGACCTGGCTATTCCTGACGAGGGCCAAGGCTTTCTCAGCCCCAGCCCCTGCCTGGTGGACCTCTCTCCCTGAGGACATCCGAGCCCTGCAGGGCATATGAGGCAGAGAAGTTCTGCCAGGCATTCGGCTGAGGACAGCAACGGGACGGTGTGACATCTGGCACTCTCATATACTCCACCACCACCCCCGGCCCTCATAACTCTCCCCCCTCCCCCCCCGGGAGGCTGGGGAAGCTGAATTTCCCCCACCATCTTGGACTGTGTACTGTTTTATTTACTGTTCTGTTTTTGAGTAGTTTTGATGTTGGTTTTAACTTAAATTATGTATTGTATGCTACCCTGTTGTAAGCCACCCTGAGCCCTGCTTGCTGGGAAGGGTGGCCTAGTCGAGCTAATGTGTTAAAGAAATAATCAATAAATAGGTCTCTCCCACCTAGAAGGAACAACAACGGGTTCTCAGGAGCACTTTGAAACGCTTGTATCAGTCACTGGGGACATGCCGAGTCGTTTTGTTCTTAGACATCTCTTTCTCTTCCCCATAAGTGCAAGCCCCCGTCTTTAGCAGTGCGGGCTCGCCTTCTTGCTTCCTTAGGCTGGCTGGCTTGGCTGGGCTTGGCTTGGTTGCCTGCTTGCTCTTCCGTCCATCTCTGCTCTGCTATCCTGAACACTCCTACTCACGTGTAGGCTCCTTGAAGTGTAGGTTGCTTCTCACTCTTCCACATAGCTGAAACTTCAAGACAGGTAAATAAAACCTTTTCCTTCCCTTTCCCTTCATCAGTTCACAAATCTTGAGCAGCAGAAAACACTTTCTTTCTTTCTTTCTTTCTTTCTTTCTTTCTTTCTTTCTTTCTTTCTTTCTTTCTTTCTTTCTTTCTTTCTTTCTTTCTTTCTTTCTTTCTTTCTTTCTTTCTTTCTTTGGCTGAGTTCAGACTGGCAGTTTGAAGCAGGAGCCAGTAGTGGCAAAAAGCCCCAGAACAAAATGTTCTGGGTTTTCCCGGTCACACTGCGCCGACTGATTGTGGGAGCATACTGGGAGGAGGCGCGCGGGAGCGTTCAGACTGCTGGCCTGGAGGCACGGCTGTAAATGGCTTTTTCCTGGCAAATTGGCTATGTGTGTGTGTATAAGCACATGAGCGCATATGCGCTCATGCGCTTATACACACATAGCCAATTTGGATCCTGTTGCACTGACACCACATTGGGCGGTAGAGCGGAGCACAGCCAATCATATTGCTGCTGCCTTATGCGCAACATGGGTTGCTCACGGCTTTTCAGGTTGGCGTTCACACTTCCCAGAAGCGGAATGAAGTGGGATAAACGGGGTCTCGGGGATTTGCTACCACTTTTACCAGGTATCTTTTAAACATGGGAGTGAAGCAGAACAGCTCGGGTTGCCTACGGGTGGGGAGCACCACACAGATGTGCCTGTGTGAATGCCCCCCTTTAATCCACTCGTAAAACGTGGCTGGAACGTGGCTGGAACGTGGCTATGGCGGGGCAAATGGCCAGTCTGAACACAGCCTTTCTTTTTGATACAAAGGGCTAAAAGGACTGAGACAAATTTTGCGATAGCTAGATTGATCTTCAGATCCTTATCACTGAGTATAGGGGTTAGGGAGGTTTCCGGAGTATAGGGGGACGATTGATTGAATAAAGGCTTAATGTAGTAATCCCTCATAATCTCAAAAAGTCTGCATTCCAGCAGGGCGTGAAAGGATGTATCAATCCTGTTAAGGCCACCAGGGCAAATTCTGTCAGTGTAGGGCCGATTCAAAAATCTCCCTTGCAAAACCATTGTAGGTGTAATGTTCAGTCTTGCAAACAAAAATCTCTGCAGTTAACATGGGATGTATTTACTACATATAAGTGGGTAAAGATTTTGGGTAAGAAAGACCAAAAAATAGGGGTGAGCATACTCTGAGGGCTCTCAGAATCAAAGTACTATGATCAATTTCTAGAACTCACTTTTTGATCAGAGAAAATGCTTTGGCTTTGCCCATCTCAAAAATATCATCAGTCGACATTCCAACTTTCATCAGTTTCTCATCCAGGGCTTTCATCCGAGTTGATTTGTGGATATCCCAACTGAAAGTGGCTAACAAACCATCTTCAGCACAGAGCTGTTTTGATCTCAGTTTGAAGGCAAATAGCTGTGCTCTTGGTTCCAAGGAAATCTGCTTCTGAGGATATCTGTCCAAATTCTGCCTGTGATACAACGTATTAATCTATTACACCCCCTTTTCCACACTATTCCTTTCTTAGGCCAAACTTTAAAGGATACTTTCAGTGTGTATATTTAGAGTGTATATTTGCCTTTTTAGTATTTTAAAATAAAAGTACTTTTATTTGAACATCAGCCTGATGTTATAGAATCACAGAGTTGGAAGGGGCCATACAGACCATCTAGTCCAACCTAAAGCATCTCTGACAAATATTCGTCCAGCCTCTTCTTGAAAGCTGTCATCGAAGGGGAGCTCACCACCTCCCCAAGCAGCTGATTCCACCTTTGAACCACTCTGACCGTGGAAAAGTTTTTCCTAATATCCAGCCGATACTTTTCTGCATGTAATTTAAACCCGCTGCTTCGGGTCCTCTCCTCTGCTGCCAACTGGAACAGCTTCTTGCCCTCCTCCAAATGACAGCCTTTCAGATATTTAAAGAGAGCAATCATGTCCATCCCCCCCATCTCCTCTTCTCCAAACTAAACAATCCCAAGGCCTTTTAACCCCTTCATCCAGATCATTGATAAAAATATTGAAAAGTACCGGGCCCAAAATCGAGCCCTGTGGTACCCCACTGGACACCTCCTTCCAATCTGATGAAACGCCATTGACCACCACTCTTTGGGTGCAGTCCTCTAAGCAGTTCCCTACCCACTGAACTGTCCTATAGTCCAGTCCCCAGTCTTCCAGTTTTCCCATCAGAATGTCATGGGGAACCTTATCAAAAGCTTTACTGAAATCCAGGTAAATCACATCAACAGAGTTCCCACGATCCAGTAAGCTCGTCACATGATCAAAGAAGGAAACCAGGTTGGTCTGTCAAGATCTGTTGGGGACAAATCTGTGCTGACTTCCCTGGATCATTAAGTGGTTCTTCAGATGCTTACAGATCGATCCCTTTAAAATCTGCTCTAATATCTTCCCAGCAACAGAAGTCAGACTGACCAGCCTGTAGTTTCCTGGGTCATCCTTCTTCCCTTTCTTAAAGACTGGGATAACATTCACTCTCCTCCAATCTTGTGGCACATCCCCAGTCCTCCAAGAGGCCTTGAAGATGATGGATAGAGGCTCTGCAAGTTCCTTAGACAGTTCTTTGAGCACTCTTGACTGCACGCCATCTGGCCCAGGGGATTTGTATTCATCCAGTGCAGCCAGGTGCCTCTCCACAACCTCTCTGTCAATATCAACTGGACATTCAGGTGTCCTGTCATGTCCTATACCATCTCCAGATGGGCTCGAGTTCTTCTGGGAGAAAACAGAGGCAAAAAAGTCATTAAGCCTGTCTGCTTTTTCTCTGTCCTTTACCAGAGTTTCTCCTTCTCCCAAAAGCAGTTCAATTGTCTCTTTTACCTTGCATTTGCTTCTCACATATCTGTAGAAGTTTTTCTTATTGTAGCAAGCCCTCCTGGATAGACCCAACTCATATCGAGCTTTGGTTTCTCTGATGGCTGATCTGCAGTACCTAGGAACTCTCACATACTCCTCTTTAGAGGTCTGACCTTCCCTCCATTTCCTTTTTCTCCCTTAGCTTATTCTGAAGCTCTCGGTTCATCCACACTGGTTTCTTGCAGCCCTTACAATATTTCCATCTTGCTGGAACAGTGAGGGCTTGAGCTTGCAAAAGCTTCACTCGCTCCTTTCCCTTCCAGCACAGTCCCCCGCAGAATGACTCCCATCAAGCCTCTGAGTTCATTGAAGTTGGCCCTATGAAAATCTAAACTACGAGTCTGGCTACAAACTGCCTTGACCCCCCCACAGCAACTGGAATTCAAGGAGGACATGGTCACTTGCCCGTAAGGTCCCCACCACCTTCACCCCATCTACCAATTCTTCCCTGTTGGTTAATATTAAGACTAGTATGGCCGAGCCCCTTGTAGCTTCCTCCACCATTTGAAAAAAGAAGTTGTCAGCCAGACAGGTCAGGAAGTTGCATGATTCTTGTTGCTTTGTTGAGCCTGTCTCCCAGCACACATTGGGGAAGCTGAAGTCTCTCATAATTATAAGGTTCAGATGTCTGGATACTCTACCAATCTGTTCAAGGAGGGCAGCATCCATTTCCTGTCCCTGGTCAGGTGGTCTGTAACAGACTCCAACAATTCCCTTTGTCCTACCTCCCCTTATTTCCACCCATATACTTTCCACGGGGCTGTCAACCACATCCTCCAGAACTTCCTGACATTCTAGCCCTCTCTTCACATACAACACCACTCCGCCTCCTCTTCTACCCTTCCTGTTTTTCTTGAACAACTCATACCCATCCACTACCACATCCCAGTCATGAGAATCATCCCACCAAGTCTCAGTGATTCCTATTATACCATAGCCCCCTGGTTTGCAAGAGAATTTCCAGCTCTTCCTTCTTATTACCCATACTACGGGCATTGGTCTATAGGCACTTGTAGCCTTGTACTTTTGTTTGACCTGTCCTACCCAGGTGGGCCCCCACTGTTTTCTCTTCTTCACTGAAGTCCCCATGTTGATTGTCCCCTTCCCCTTGCGGCTTCAATTTAAAGCTCTCCAGGTTCTTTCCAAACATTTTCTTCCCTGACCTTGAGAGGTAAAGCCCATCATGTGCTAGAAGGCTTTCTCTAAGAAAACTTATCCCGTGGTCCCAGAACCCAAAATGCTCCTACCGATACCACCATCTCAGCCAACGATTCACCTAGAGTATGGTCTGTTCTCTTCACACTCCTCTTCCTGTGACTGGAAGTATAGAAGAGGATACCACATGTGCCTCCAATGCCTTCAACTGCCTTCCAAGAGCTTCATAGTCCTCTTTAATTTATTTAAGAGTTCTCTAAGGGAAAATCCTGGTATGCATAGGTGGAGATCTCGCTAGTTACCCTCTTTCACACTGCCTCTAATAAAGCTAATTCCCAACTCAAATAGGTGACAGCACTCTGAGTAACCCCCTCTTGCTTAGCTAAATTCCCCTATCAAACAATCAATTAATTACTAGACCATTTTGGGTAACAACACGGCCAATTCAGGCAGCCATATTGAACCCTTCCTTATGCCTGTTTTTCAGATAAACGCTATTTCAATGAGTTACCCTCCACCTGTAGAATTTTCTTATTGAGGTACAGCAAAGAAAGGAGTGGTTTACAGTCACCTTGGTCCAAAAGTAAAATCCAAATAACAATAATACAATCCACATAGTACCTTTTATCAGGATCAACCAAATGACACAGAACAGTGTGTGAACTTTTGAATTCTCCAAGACTTTTCATAGGGCTGGATGTAACAAGAATGTGTATACAGTTTAGGGACGGGCAAATGCCTCAGGACATGACGTTAAGTCCCATTGAAGCCTGTCTTGCATGTTGGATGCTCCGCAAATTCGAAGGGAGCGAGTTTGAAATTACTCCAGGCAAGAGGCAATAATCCTCCATAGGAAAACCACGTCCAACAAATGTCTCTAATCTCTCTCTAAACCAGCAAGACTCAAAATCCTTTTTCAGAAGAGAGACCAGAAATCACTTGGAAGTCAGTCCCATGCAAATCCACACAAAGAGATGACAACGAATACTGAATATTTTTCATGTTTTTGTTGGGCCAAATCCCTTGAGGTGCAAATGACTGAACAGGAAACCAGAGAAGGCAAAACACTTCTTTTTCTTTTATTTCACAAGCCTTCCATTCAGAAAATGAAACACACCTAGTCGATCTGATACATTATCATAAGTAAAAATGAACGTGGATTACAAAGGAGAAGAACTTTGTACAAAAACTTTAAAAATCCAACAGCAACTTGTACTGTTTGCAAGTACCAAAAAATGTCATGCAAAGGCGAGCACGGTTGCCCATTATGTGGAAGTCCCCTGAACAAGATGGCAACGGCGTCGCTGTGTGAAGTTGTGGCTCTCCCTAGAAACAAACAATAACACTGACTCGAAAGAGACTACATGGATCAGTGGCCAACAGGCGTAGCAAAGCTTCGTGCTGAAAACGCTTCTTGGGTGGGTCTATAAGAACGGGATAGATATCAACAGAAAATCTGCTGGTCCTAGTCTACTGCAAACTTTAAAAACGTCCATCCATCCATCCTCCTCCTCTGTGGCATTTCTTCTCCTGGCATTGTGTCTACTTCTTTGTTGGCAACATGTTCTAAAACGGACTCACTCACAAATAGCAGCTTGCATCAATAACTTAGTCACATGCATCATCTACTCTAGCACAGCTAAGGGGCTTAGGGGGACCGGGGAGGTGCAAAGGAACCATCAGGTACTTACGAGACAAAGCAAAAAGCAGCAGAGTCACTAAAGGGGGGAGCAATGGAAGCACCATGCTTTAAGGTGACAGTGGTACGAAAGCACAATGGTGAGGCAATTAGTTCCAAGCAAACACACCACACTATGATGACTTCTTTCTATGCAAAAATTAAACAAAGGGGGGGGGAAGACCATTCAATTTTTTTTCTCCATTAGTACCGAATAAAACCGTGGGTTCAACAACAAGGACATAGAAGGGAAATCAGATTATTTCCACCCGCCTTCCTTCTGGCTCTTCCACCAGAGCTCACCCAAGACTGGTAATATTGGAGCGACCACCAGGGGGAGCCACAATGCGATGCCCGGTGCGACGTGGGTTGTTGTCATCTACCTGAGCCCCTATAAGAGAGCAAATCCAAAGGGAAGGAGAGGGTCAACGGCCTCTTTCACTTCTTCAGAATACTTCTATCCCTCCCACCACCCAATGAAAAAACTCGTTCCTAACAAGGAGCAAAATGACCACACTTCACAAAAATCACAATGAATTGCACAATATATTTAAGTCACATGGACACTGGAGAGACAAAAGGACAAACAGCAGCAAATTAAAATCAGCAAGCAGTCCTCAGCCAAACAGAAATCAAATCAGCATAACTCAAAGCCAGATTAAAGCGGGGGAAAAAATCAACTGACACAGCAAGTAAACTAGTCAGTTCAGGGTTCCAGAGAGGGGAAGGGTAAAAGAAGAAGTAAGCCTGGGAGAATGTCAAATTTGGGTCTCGTTTGCCATATGTTTCTGTGTTTCTTAACTTCCTGTCTTTGGTATCTGTAAACTCACTGCCTTGTTTCACTCTGGCTCGGAATTGGAGGGGGGGGGGTAATGAGTGCATGTGTGGAATTGCTTGGTCGAGAGTCGAACTGGATTGTGACTTTTGGGCAAAAAAAAAAAATTAAAGGAAGGTAAAATACTTCCAGCTTATGTACCACTGTGTGCATGTGTGTGTGTGTGTGTGTGTGTGTGTGTGTGTGTGTAAAGTGCCGTCAAGTTGCAGCCGACTTCTGGCGACCCCAGCCAGGGGCTTTCAAGGCAAGTGAGGTGCAAGGGTGGGTTGCCCTGGCCTCCCTCTGCAGAACCAGCCTTGGTGGTTTCCCTTCCAAGTACCACGCCCTGCTTAGCCTCTGAGATCAGACAAGAGCGGGCTCTGTACGATGCCACCTTCCCTCCCCTGTGTGCCGATAAAATCCCATAAAAACTATACAACGTGGTGCCCATGCTCCTTCGCCCTGGAAGTGCTATGCCCTCCATAAGATTTTAAAAAATCCCTCTTTGCCTGGAAATCACACACACAGCTTAACTCCGGCTTTGCACATCCAAGACTCACCCACCCCACTAAACCGTGCAGCCGTCTACTGGGCCAGAGCCAGCCGTGGGAGGGCTTGGGAGCTGCCCATCCTCTGCCCACAAAACATGGATCCAAGCAGGTTTTGTGCTCACCACAAGCGCTTGCACTGACTCACCTGATAAGCTGAAATTGGACTGGTGGAGGTTCCTGATTGGCGGAGGCTGGTTTTTGGCAGGAGACGATTTAGTGGAAGGTGCAGGAGTTGCATATTTTGGAGTCGCTGGGACTTCATAGACTGGCCCATCATACATTCCTCTGGATACGCCTTGTAGTCCTGTTACCTGCAATATCACACCCAAAGAAACACAAATACAGATTCGCTCTATGGGTGACCTTGGATTTGAATGAGTCACACACTCACACCGCTACGTCCAGCTCTTATGCAAAGGCTGTCTCTGTTGATACCGCTGTTCATTCCCCGGCTATAAGTCTGAACCTTGACTGCCATTCTAATGTATTTGATAAAGTATGCATGCACCCAAATGCTCATACCTTGAATAAACCTTTGTTGGTCTTAAAGGTGCCCCCACTGGCCTCTAAATTTGTAATATCACGGTATGATCATTTTCAGTCGGGAAGGGAGGGCAGAGGGGGCCAGGGAAGAGCTGGCTCCTCATCAGGCACTGCAAGGCACTCCTGTGTTAGTGGCATGACGATATCTGTGTGCTCCGACAGCAAGAACCCCAAAGGCAGGTGACCAACCCCTCGGGGAACCCCTCTGTTAAAGGTGGGCTCTGAAGAACTGGCGGAAGCTGGCAATACCTGAGTATGGCCACCAGAGGGAGCAGCAACACTTCCTTTTACTTCTTTGCTTGTCCCAAGATGTTTTTTGGCAACATCCAGGCCACACACCCCGGCCAGTTGGCTGAGAGAGTCTCTGCAGTCCTGAACTCCACAGTCAAATGCTGCAGGCCTGTCAGCCCAGCAACAATCAACTTCACTGCCTGTGAACCAGCAACTCGACAGACTGACAGCAAGGCAAAATTCGTGTCTCAAGATGGATGGCGAGTAAGTAGGCAGGGGCACGAGGGACATGCGAGCCCCTCTCTGTGGGTCCCAAAGTCTGGACACGATAGCAAAGGACAGCAAAGAGAGTAAGGAAACCAACACAGCACCGGCCACAAGCTTACCTTACTCCTAATTTTGATGCGCTGATAAAGGTACTCAGGGAAAGGCTTCCGGGGAAGGAAACGGCCCGTTCCTTTATTTACATGGAGGTTTCCGTCCTCAAACACAATCTTCCCTTGGCTGATCACGATGAGGGGCGCTCCATGGCATTCCATGCCTTCGAAGATGTTATATTCGACAGCCTAAAATGAAGAAAGATGTAGTTTAGTCTCTCATTCGTTTATGGAAATGTCAATCAAACTGGGGAGGGAGGGAATTCCTTCCTGAGCCTGATAGTTTAATTTATAATTTATAATAACTGTATGAACAGGTGTTAATCCAAACATCATGGGCCCTTGGGTTAAAGTTTTGGTGCTTTTTTTCATTGCTACTCTAAGTAAGAAGCTAAAGATAATCCCGGGCACGTCCTCTTCAGGTTGCTTTTGCCAACCACTCAGCTCTACTACCCTGCACAGGAAGGACACCAGCCTGTACCTGGCGAGCACAAAACCTAACCCGTCGGCCACCAGAGATGAAGACTTGGCCTTTCTTGAACTCCACTTACCCACCATCCCCTTTGCCTCTCTGCCCTGCAGAACAAGATACTTTGCAGTTTCAAAAACAGTATGCAACATCGCACCAGAGTCTGCCATTCAAGAAAGAGTCAGGCTTTCCCCTGGCTTAGCAGGGATGCCAACCTCCAGGTGGGGCCTGCAGTATTCTCAGAGCCATAACCGATCTCCACACTACAGAGTCCGATCCCCCGGGGGGAAGTGGCAGCTTCAGGGGACAGCCTCCAGGGGGTGACACAGGCACTGGGGACTGCCCCCCCTCCCCTCCCCTGACCTGCAGGTCAGGGCTGGCAGCCCCCTCATGGGCCACGGCTACTCAGGGCTGCCATAAAGCCCCTTGGCTACACACAGCCCTGGGGATCCACGAGGCGGCCAAAAAGTGGTCACAAAGGGGCCAATCTGGATCAAGGCTGGGAGGGGGAGGGGGAGGCAGCTCTTCTCCCAGATGCTTCATGCCCTGGGAGGGGAAAAGGCAGGCATGACACAGCCCCTCATCCCCAACGGCTGCTCCAGAGCCCCCAGCCCACACCGAGCCCCTCAGAGCTGCTTCAGGCCCACACAGATCCCAAACTTATTTGGGCCCTGAAGACATGGCACTTAAAGTTTTTAAAAAAAAAAAAAACAGGAGCACAAAAGAGGGCAGAACGACATTTGAGTCCAGACTAGGCAAACTGTAAGACCAACTAAGTGTGCCCACGGAAGCTTATCCCCAGAACTAAACTTTGTTGGTTTTAAAGGGGACTCAGACTTCGTTCCTTCATTGCTTCAGATCAACACGGTGACCCCGCCTGGCTCTATCTTCATGGAAGAGAGGACAGAGAATGTAGTTTGTGTTTCTACCTTTCTGGGATGACTGGATCCCGCTATTGAAGACAATCAGGGCTGAGGCCGTGTTCAATCACACCCCTTCCTAAGGCCACCAAATGTATAGAGAGCACCAGGACGCCCTTGGGGAGAGCAGCACGGGCACCCCAAACATGACTGGCCAGGAGCAGTGTTTGAACATCAGCACAGGCACAGGGGAGCCACACGACGGGCCGGGGTTTCCCGGGGGTCAGCAGGGATGCCGCAGGCCCAAGACACTCTCGCCGCCCTTGGCTTACCGACTTGTGGCTTTTGGCCGTGATCGTCTTCCCCTTCTCCGGATCCCAGATCACGATGTCCGCATCCGAGCCCACAGCGATCCTGCCCTTTCGTGGATACAGGTTAAAGATTTTGGCCGCGCTGGTGCTGGTGACAGCGACAAACTGGTTTTCATCCATTTTACCTGTGGACTGAAATCCATTTGCCGTAAGTAACAAATAATCTTACAATGAAGAGGTGCTGACGTGTTTCTGAAAATGTATTTACATTATTTATAGCCTGCCTTTCTCCCTGAAACTCAAGGCAGATTGAGCAGAGAGAGTCACCTGGACGCACTCTGGAACGTGGGGGGGGTTGTGGGCATGTCGGCAAAGCCTGAGAGCGGCACCGTGAGGAGTCTAGACGCCATCATGAGGCTAAACTCTTAGCAGAGTCACTCAAGGCAGAACGGTCACAGCTGAGACCCCAGACTAAGATGCCTCCACCCCCTTATTTATTTATTTATTTATTTATTTATTTATTATATGTATACTCTGCCCTCCCAGCCAAAGCCAGCTCAGGGTGGCTAAAGCATAAAAACAACAGAGATGACAATAAATAGGCTTTGGAGCGTTCCTCAGTCTGGGGAATTTTCCAGTCCTATGTGACTAGGTGGTGGTGGGGGTAGTACTCCCAACTATTAAGTAATCCTCCCACCGGGAGTTTCCCGCCCGCGCGCTAAAAGTTCATTTGCTAGTCTGGCTTTGCATCATTCTATATCAATGTCTGAACGGCTCATGCCTCCAATCCTGACAATAGCAGTATTACTGTGGGTAACAGCATTGTATTCCAATAAAGCATCTCTTTACTTGAAGAATGCCTGGATCTACTTGCTATTGAGCCTGACACACGGCCACATCAGCAGAAGAGGACAGTTCCAGTGGGGATGGTGGTGGGGGAATCCTCGAAGGGCAACTTCTGGGCAGCTGCACTAGGGGAAGGTGGTGCTGGCGGAGGATCTTTCCTAGACAATGGCAGTGGACACTTTGGCTAACCCTGGCTGGAACTGCACAGAAGGTGGCAATGGTAAACCATGCCTGAACAAGTCTTGCCTAGAAAACCCTATGATGAGACAATCCAAAATGAAAGAAGATGTAGTGCTGGAAGATGGAACCTCTAATTCAGATAGCAATCTATCAGCTACCAGGGAAGAGCTCGGGACAACTACAAATATCACTATTCTTAATGCCACAACTTCCTTCGCAGCCCAGCTCCCCACCCCACCCCGACTCTCTGGGATGCCCAGAGTACTCGCCACCGCCTTCCCTTTCCCCATCTGCCAGCAGCCCCACTTGTATGGATACGTACAGTGAAAAACCAGCAGCCCCACACAGGCCATGGTGGGCAGGCAGCTGGCTGGAGGAGAACAAAGCGCACGCGGCAGTGGCAGCGGCAGCAGCCACCCTAGCCTGGCCTGCTGCTGCTGCTACTGGGGGAGCGGAGATAGCAGCGACGCTGCCACTGAACAGGGGGTGGAGCACGTGGAGGAGAGCGGAGAGGAGGTGGCTGCAGCCACGCTCCTTCCCTGGGCTGGCCACTTGTCTAAATATATACAATGACAACGGGCAGCCCTGCCCCAGGCAGGCCATGGCCAGTGTTCCCTCTAAGTTGAGTTAGTGTGAGCTAGCTCAGTTTTTTAGCCTCCAGCTCACACATTGTTGTCTCAGCTCAGGAAGGAGGGCTCCAGAGCAAACTCATTTATGTAGTAGCCAAACCTCTCACTCACAACTTTAATGCCAGTAGCTCACAAAGTAGAATTTTTGCTCACAAGACTCCACGGCTTAGAGGGAACATTGGCCATGGCAGTCAGGCGGCTGGCTGGGGGAGGACAAAGCTCACACAGCAGCAGCGGCAACTGCTACCTGGGCCTGACCTGCTGCTGCTTGGGGAGGGAGTGGGGAGATGGCAGTGCTTCCATCGCGGAGCAGAGGGTGGAGCACATGGAGGAGAGCGGAGATGAGATGAGGTGGCTGCAGCCTGCAGCAGCACTCCATCCCGGGCCAGCTGCGCTCGGCCTTGGCTGCCCAAAGGGTCTCCTAGCAGATGAGCACACTGGTGTACGCCTCCACCACCTTACCTTCCCATCTGCCTTTCCCACCTGGCCCCTGTAAAAGGGAGAGTGGCTGGGGGCTGGCTGGGGGCTCTCCAAGTGGGTGAGTGCTCCGGTGTGCTCCTCCATTGCTTTCCCACCTGTCTGCCTTGCCTACAGGGTGAGTGAGTTGGGGGGCAGGGGTCCAGGCTGGGGAAGCCCCCTCTGTGGGGGGAGGAGAGGAGGAGGCCATCAGATGCAACTTACTTTAACCAAAATTAGGTTCCCCCCTGAGAAATGTAAAGGTCCCCTGACACAAGAAATCCTGGCTACAGGCCTGGAGTGAACGAACTAAAGTGGACTGGATTGGGACATTTTCAGGCAAAAAATTACAAAGTGTTTTACTTGGGGAATGACAAACACAGAAGGAATGGAATTGCTCTAATAGTGAGGCGTGATGTAGCCCAGGCAGTCAGGGACTATAATGCAACGTCTGACAGAATAAAATCAATGAAACTTCAAGAAAAGCCTATCACTATAGCCATCTTTCAAGCTTACACCCCAATTCCAGATGCTGAGGGGGAAGAAATTGAAAGCTTTTATGCAAGTGTCTGGGAAGAAATTGATCACACACCTAAACAAGATGTGCTGATAATCATAGGTGGCTGGAATGCAAAAGTAGGAGACAAAGCAGAATCAAATACTGTTGGAAGATTTGGGCTAGGAGCACAAAATGAAGCAGGAGAGTGACTCAGAATTCTATGGAGACAACAAGTTGTTCATTGCAAACACATGTTTCAGGCAACTGAACAGACGACTGTATATGCGGTCATCAGCAGACGGCCAACACAAAAATCAAATAGATTACATAATCGGAAGCAAAAGATCAAGAAGTTCTATTCTTTCTGCTAAAACAAGAATATGAGATGATTGTGGCACAGACTATGAATTGTATGAAAATTAGAATAAAGCTGAAGAAAAACAACAGAACATTCATAGTGCCAAAATACAATCTAAACAACATTCCTAAAGAGTTAAAAAAATGTAAAGAATGGATTTGTATTACTAAGTTTAAGTGAATGTGAACCCAGAGATATTATCAAAGAAGAATGCGCAAAGACTATTCCTGTAGCCAAAAGAAATGATGTCTGATGATAAAACTCTTAAAATTGTTAGGATAGACGACAGCAAAAGTAAAAGATGGCAGAAATATAATCTGTAGTCTAAATGTAGCATTCCAGCAACTTGCAAGTAGAGGCAAAGAGAAGTATTATAATAACCAGTGTAAAAAAACAGAAAAGAAAGACAAAAAAAGGAAGAAAACAAAGTTGCACTTACCTGTATGTTCATCAAGTATCTTTTGTGCACGAACACATGGGGACAAACATCTTTGTCATGTGTCTTGCTGCTTAACCTTCCTTTTCCTATTCCAATATTCACTTATTGGTTATCTTATTGCAATATGTATTTAAGTTTGTGTACCTCAATATTGTTTGACCTCTGAAGAAGGCCCCAATAGGGCAGAAACATATCAGGTCATGTGTATTGGCCCTTGTGTTTAGGCTTTACTTTTTTACGAGGCTTTCATTGGGCTCTTGTGTATGTTTTTACCTGTCTTTCTAATGAATACATGTATTTTTGTATATTATTAGTTTTAACTAGGTTTTTAATATTGGCCCTTCATTAGACTTTCTTCTCAGCCTTTTGGTTCATGATTCCAGTTTTTGGGTCAGGTTTGTTTTCCCTTCCCTGTGTTTTACTACACATGGGGACTGCACATGAGCAGGCTTGCCATCAGATAGGTCTTTACAGCTAAAAGCCTCCAGGGGTCACTATGCACCAGAGCCAGAAGCTTGTTCCCACCCAGGGACTGTGCGCTCCCACACAGCAGTGCCCCCCCTACCCTCAGTACCTCTAGCACCGCCAAAGCCAGAGCATGCAGCAGGGCAGGAGGGAGGGTATATGTGCCTGCACTCAATGAACAATAGTTACAGATAAGTGCGACTTTGTTTTCATCATTGATCTTCTGTGCAGTCCCACATGGGGGTTCTAGCAAGCTACTCACCAGGAACAGTAAATGAAGAACTGCCTTGCCCACTTGAGCCTCACATCTCGCCTGCAGATCCAAACCGTAGTGACGTACAAACATGTTTGCTGACAACCAGGTGGCAGCTCTACAGATCTCCATCAAAGGCACTCCATTTACTGTTTACATATTATTTATTAAATTCAATCTTTAAACCACACTCTCCCGTAGAACAGTACTCAAGGCGGTGTACATCAGAAGATCCATAGGTAATTATAAGAAGAACATAAAATCATAAAATATATAGCAATATTACTTATCAGATGGCAATGAGCCTGCCAAACTATGCCCCTGCCTTGTGGCCACGTGGGAGAAGGCAGGAGAAAGGAGTGCCAGCCTGGTGGATGAACTGTCACTGTCCTCAACCAAGTGCCTAGCGGAACACATCCCTGCCTTGCGTGCCCTGCAGAACCGTATGAAGTCCCCCAGTGCATGAATATCATTCAGCAGAGAGTTCCACCAGGTTGGGGCCAGGGCCGAAAAGCCCTGGTCCTGGTCGAGGACAGCCAGATGTCTCTCAGGCCAGGGACCACTAGCAAGTTCTTATCAGTCGAACATAATGCTTGGGGGGGGCCTGTGGAAGAAGCCACTGCCCTAGTGGGATGGGCATGACTGTTCAATGGGCATGGCAATCTGGATGCTCCCTAATGGCCCTGACCATCCATCAGGACAGGGTCTGAGATGAAGCTCTTACCTCTCTTAGGGCTACTAAAACAAACAAGTGTGGCTCCATCCCTGCGAAACTCCAGGGTTCTCCGGAGGTAAAAGTACCACTGTACCATCACCGCAGCACCACCACCAAATGGAGTGGGTACCATCAGGGAGCGAGGCGGCCCTGGGATGAAGGATGGATGGCACTGCTGCCTGGAACTTATTTTGTTACTTTGTTGTTCTGGGACCATCTTGACCAGAACCCCATCTTGCTATTAAGAACTCTGGTGACAACTAGAGCACCTGCACTTTATTGTATTGTACTTTAAATGATTGTTTTATCCTGTTTTTAGCTGCATTCACCTTGGCAGACGTGCCTCGTCTGTTAGCCAGCCTGAGCCTGCTTGGGGAAGGTGGGTTATAAATTAAAATAATAATAATAAATAAATAAAATCATAAGGCTCTCCGAACAGCTAAAGAATGCAATGAGTGCTCCTTCTCAGAGCCTGGTGCAGGAAGGAATAAAGGCAAAACAATATCTTGGGACAAATGGAACCTAGAAACTACCTTAGGAAGCAACGTAAGAGTAGGGTGAAGGATTACCCTTTCCGGAAAGAACTTAAAAAACGGGATCCTGCCCTCACCTGGATAGCCAGGTAAGCCCGATCTCGTCAGATTTCAAAAGCTAACAGGGCCGACCCTGAGAAGTATTTGGATGGGAGACCTCCAAAGAATACCAGGACTGGGAGGCCAGAGGCAGGCAGGCTGTGAAGCTACTTCTCTGAATGTCCTCCGTGCTTCAGTAGGAGTCACCAGCGGTTGCCATGACTTCCAGGCACACACACACACAATGCAAAAATAAACAAAAAAACCCAGGGATCTGTCTGAAGAGCTCCTAGCTCTCTCACCCTCCTGGCCAAGATAACAGCTACTAAGAAACACACCTTCACAGAAAGTTCTGCCAAAGAACAGGCAGCTAGGGGCTCAAAAGGCGTGGGCATTAACTGTTGCTAACTCCACAGATAAGAGACCATTGGGGCACTGAAGGACCCTGGGGTGGGCAGGGATTACCTAATCCTTTAAGAAACCTCTTAGACAAATGATGGGTGAAAACCGATCCTCCCTCAATTCCTCTGTGACAGCAAGAGAGAGCAGCCAGGTGAACCTTCAAAGAAGAAAAAGCCAAGCCCTTAGTTTTCAGGTGCAAGAAATAATCAAATATGACCTGGTGACACATCCTTCCCGCTACACCAGAGGGAAAATTCCCTCCGCTTATACAGACAGGATTTCCTACTGTTAGGCTTGTATGACTGCAGGAGGACATCATTAACCTCCTTAGAAAAAACTAGGTCTCTGTCTGAAGCTGTCAGTTTAAGACGATTCAGATTGTGATGAAGCACCTTGTTGATGCTGTTTAAATCTGGTCGATTTGGCAGGGGAAGGAACTGGCCCCAGGAGATCTCCGTAAGGACTGGAGACCATATTTGATGACACCAGAAGGGTGCGACCAGGATCATGTTCAATCTCTCCCTCCGGGCTTTCTCTATTACCATGATAAGGAGCGGGAACGGACGGAATGCGTAAACCAGGGCTCGCTGCCAGCGCAGCTGAAATGAATCCCTTACGGAACCAATTCCTACCTCTGCTCAGGAACAGAACCTTAGAGGCGTCTTATTTTCTTGCATTGCAAAAAGATTGACATCCGGAACCCCCCAGAGGGTAAAAAGCAGTTCCAGGGAAGTGGCATTTATGGGCCTCTCGTGGGAGGGCGGTGCCAGCCCCGCTCAATCTGTCGGCTTCCGCGTCTGGACTCCCAGGGATGTGGACGGCTTGAACGGAAGCACTGAGCTTCCCGGCATAGACCTCTGGACCCTGGACCCCCTTGCTTGTTTAAAGAAAACATCATAACTGTATTGTCCATCTGGACAAGAATGGATCGGTTCCAAAGGATATCTGAGAAACAACAAAGGGCATAACGAGCTGCTCGCAATTCTAAAATGTTAATGTACAGCAGCTTCTCCTCTTCTAATCAAGTGACCATAGCCGACAATCCCCCACAGTGGGTGCCCCAGCCCAAGAGCAAAGCATCCGTAGTACGGACTACCTCCTGTTCAGAAACTTCAAAGGAAACTCCCTGGGGTAAATTATCCATAGAAGGCCACCACAATAAAGAACATGTGATAAGTCTGGGAACAGAGAATCTGTGCCGTAAGGCATGAACCCCAGCTCCGTAACAAGATAGAAACCAGAGCTGCAGGGGTCGCATATATAACCTAGCCACAGGCAGGACCGTGGTAGTATAAAGCCATATATCCCAAAAGTCACAGAATGTTCTGAACCAACTGGAACCAGTGAGATCTGAACTGTCTCAGATTCGGATGCGACTTCACTGCACTTAACACAACACACACACACACGCACACAAATCACTGCAGTCAGCAGGATGTTCCAGTAAGCAGTGCAATAAGACCAGGATGACAGAAATCTGACCCAAACCATGAAGCATTACATGTTACACCATGCAGGAAACAATGCAGTGAGTGGAAGATACTACGTACAGCAAACAGATAAATGCAGCCTCTCCCCAGTCCCGGAACTGATGGGTGGGAAAGGGAGGGTGGGGCAGCGGACGTGCAACGGCCCAAGCACAGGGTTGGGACAGGAGGGTGCGGTGAGCAGCGGAGCTCAGGGGGGCAGGGGCCTGGGGAGAGGGGCACAGAACCGCTCCAGCCCGTCGAAGCCTGCGGAGCACCTCCTGGCTCTGGCATGGGCCTGTCCTCGGCACGACCAGTCCCCAGGATTGGGGTGTGCTCCCAGACGTGCACGTGGGTCCCACCGGTGGCAGGGCAAGGCAGCAGGCCTACACATCATGCTTCCAGTAATCTTCCATGCCTAATGCTCAGCACGAAACCATTCACTTCCTTTGTGCATAAGCAGAGCCTGGCAAATCGTTCCTTGCGAGGGCCCCAGCAAGCAGTGGGAAGAATATGCTAGCCACGGTTTGCTCCTACAGCACCCCTACAGCCTGCTCAGATGGCATCTTCACCAGACTGGAATGCTGGGGACAAAACTTCTAAGTGACGTGCCAACGACCACTTTGGAAGTTCAGCCTGCTCCTATCTATACACAGCTGTATGTAAATTGTTCCTCCCGTTGTACAGGAACCACCAACTCATGGGTACAGTTGCCAGGTCTGGTTTGGGAAATACCTGGAAATTTGGGGGGTGGAGCCTGGGGAGGGCAGGTTTTGGAGAGGGGAGGGCAGGGGCTTTGGTGAGGTACAAGGCCACAGAGACCAGCTTGCCAAAGGGGCCATTTCTCCGGGTGAACTGATCTCTTTTAATCCCAGGAGAGTTCAAGCCATGACCTGGAGGTTGGCAACCCTGTTCACAGGATCAACAGGACCTGGCTGTGGGATGTTAGTGGGACAAAATTCTGGGGGTCCTGCTCGTCATGGGCTCCATGCAAATCATGGAATGGTGTGGAGGGGGGAGAGAGAGGAGATTTTTGCCTGGGAACTTGTGGTGGGCTCTCAGGAGCACTGGATTAGACCGATCATATAGAATCATAGAATGTTAAGAGTTGGAAGGGACCTCGCAGGTCCTCTAGTCCAACCCCCTGCACTCTGCAGGAGCAGCGCCAAAAGAGAGCCCGACATACCTACAACATACCCGAAAGATATGACAGAGGCCAGATCCACACACACACACCCCATGATTGGTCTCACCTACATCACATGGTTGGAAGACTACTTGGTTTTCCCAGGCACAAGCAGCTCTTACATCCCTGGGGGTGTATCTGAGAAGCTTATGTCCGACAGAGTCTTAGAAATCCTTCAAAAATGGTGGGATTGCTTTTGTTCCTAAGAGTTCTGTACATTCAATTTTGTTTTGCTTGTTTCTTCTTTCCCAATGCTAACTCCCCCCCCCTCCCTGCATCCTCTAACTTGTGCTGGATAATCTAGACATGCATTTAGGATGCTAATTTAGATCCAGAACCAAGTTGGAGTTCACCAGGGGCACCTTTCAGACCAACGAAGTTTTATTCTGGGTAGAAGCTTTCGTAAGCATGCAGTGTGCAGACACATGAACGCTTACACTCAGAACAAAACTTTGTTGGTCTTCAAGGTGCTGCTTCAGACTGACATGGCTCCCCCACCTGAATCTGTATTTAGAACCTCTCTGCCTAAAAGATATATTGTACACCAATCAAATTACACTGCAAGCAATCTCTTCGAAAGGGCTCGACCGCAGCACCCGGAAAGGAAAATGCGCTGCCTGTCAGGTGTCTCTTGGGGAGGCAGAGGTCCCCAGCGCCCCATTCCCACGCCTGCAGTGTGCGGCTCCCGGAAGGCAGCAGGCCTCAGTTAAGAACACAGAGTCACAAGTGCAAGCAGAATCAAAATGTACTGCCCACCTGCGATTACCGGTTCATGGTGACACACTCTTCCCCTGGGAAGCCTGAAGTGGTGCGGGGGGTGCGCGGGGGGGGATATACTCCCAAGGGTTTCCCTCCCAGCTCGCAATCAAGTCTGCCGCTTTAACACTGCTGCAGGGCTGCCTGTTCCCAGACTTGGGTTACAGAGTCATGGCTTCAAATTCCCTCATGAAGAAGAAGAAGAGAAGAAGAGATTGGATTTATACCCTGCCCGTCACTACCCAAAAAAGTCTCAGAGTGGCTTACAAACTCCTTTCCCTCCCCCTCCCCACCACAGACACCCTGTGAGGTCGGTGGGGCTGAGAGAGCTCTGACAGAAACGGCTCTTTTTCAAGAACAGCTCTTATCAGAACTGTGCCTTCCCCAAGGTCATCCAGCCAGGTGCAAGTGGAGGAGTGGGGGAATCAAATCCGGTTCTCCCAGATTAGAGTCCGCGCACTTGACCACGACACCAAACTGGCTCTCATGAGCCATGAATCCCTCTGGATCTCCGCTGGCAAACCAATTAAACCATTCTCTCCCTGCCTAATCGCCACAGTTTCACACATAATAAATACACAAAGAGGTTGTGTCTGAGTGAGAGCCACGCCTTCCAGGCCCCCCAGAA